>CM042250.1:48006365-48743865 GCA_023566225.1 Romanogobio albipinnatus | reverse complement strand
AAATGCACTTAATTAATATTCACTACGAATTAAATCATTTCAAAAGCATGTGATAGAAAAAAAATAACATGCACTACATTTATATAAATAAAAAAAAAATGTGTATAATAATAATTTCTTTTTTACATTTAGGCTATATTACATTAGTTATGTAAAACATACACGTTACATTTACATTTAATTACATTAATTACATTACATTTTTTAATTAATTAATTAACGTAATTAATAATAATAATAATATACCATCCCTTTTAGTAAGCTAATTAAAGAGAAACTTCCAAAAATATTGAATTAACCTAATTTAATTTTATGTGCACCTTAAAATATACTGTCAAATAATGATAAATACAATCCAATGCTAGTTCTTGTTAAACTGTAAACTCTTAATAAATTAATATGAGATTTTCTGTCATTTTGTTTTTTGATGTCAGTTGGCATCTAAGCTTCTTTTCACTTATCAAGTGGAAAAACAAAAACAATTCTATCGTAGTAACAATTGGGATTTTGCCAGAAAAAAGGTTACTATCGTAAGGGAATATAGGTGATATGTTTGACATCCTTACAATAATTGGCAATTAGTGAATGTTTACATGCATATCAGGAGTTATTGACAAGCAGGCGTCCAGAAATGGACTGATAACACGATTGCTGTTGTCAGTGTGTCCAAACACATGTGGTGTGTAGTGACAGACATCAGTGTATTTTTCTGACACACAGTGCTCATTTTTTGTCAATAGAAATGAAAGAGATGCCAAGATAGAATTTGACAGACAGCACCGAGACTCGTATCACATCTTGTCCCTTTAGGATGAATATTGTTCCGAACGGATCGAGGTTCTTAGTTCATCTAATAGATTTGAGCATTTTTTTCAACCTGTATATTTTAGAACGACCTGCAGTGTTACGATTGAACAGTTTAAAAATGGGTAACACTTTACAATAAGGTTCCATTATTAATTAATGTATTGATTATAATTATATGAGCAATATATTTGTATAAAAATACAACTGTTCATTGTTAGTTTGTCAGCTCGGGTCCATTAACTAATGTTAACAGATACAACTTTTGATTTTAATAATGCATTGGTAAATGTTGAAATTAATATGAACTAATATTGATAAATGTTTCTTTTATATAAAAGTATTTTTCAACCTACGACCATTGCTAAATGAATACATTAATTAATCATAGTGTGTTCAATAAAAAGCATGCAGTTAAAAAAAAATAGAGTTGTTAAAATAAGAATGACCAAAATAATGTTAGTTACTAATTGAATTTTGTGAATGTTATGCATAAGCATAACTATGATGAACAGAGACTGTAATGAGCTGGCTAATGGTCAATATGTGCGTTTCATTTCCCCCTGATCGCTTCACGTTCAGTCAACAGGCAGATAAATAACTCTTTACTAGCCGAGTGAAATACTGGGCCGTTCAGACGCTCACCGCGGCCTTGTGTTGTGTTTCAGAAAACATGCACTCAACTGCCACAGAATGAAGCCGGCGCTCTTCAACGTCCTGTGCGAAATCAAAGAAAAAACAGGCAAGTGATTTTATGCATATGTAAGATCATATTTTGTTGAAACGACTGGATATTTGTTGGATGAAATGCACTGGTGTTTCAGCGTCTGGTTGACACGGTGAAAGCAACTTTTTGTATTTGAAGGGTTTGCTCATGCTAGTTATGTAAATTCTCAAAATAACAGTTCGAGAGAAAAAGCCTTTTGGATCCGCATTGGATGTGGATGTTTTCGAGTGTGTATTTCAGTGGGTAAATGTGGTTTGGTGGCGGTCGTAGTGAGGAAATGAAGAAAAACGCTCAGCTTCTTTGACCTCTCGCTGCTAAATCATCTTTACAACTCTTGCACTGCACCAGTCAGCTTTTTTTTGTGTCTGCAAAAAAAAAAAAAAATCCAGCTAGGTTTTGCTTAGGCAAAAAAAGAGCAGGATTCAATTTCAAACCGCCATAAGTTGTTTAGCTGAAATGTTTATTTAGTTGTGTTTGGCTAAAGCGATGAATGAACGTCGTGTTTGTGTGCAGTTTTGGAGGGAAAGCTCATTTAATTTTGCGCCGTCATTTTGGATGGTTCCAAGTAGACATTTTGCTGGTGTGTTTTCTGGCTGCAGGATCCGAACTCGAGAGATATTGAGACACTATCGCTCCGCGGTTTGGTGTGGAAACGGTTCCAGCGTGTTTCACAGTCGTTAGTGCATGTAATAAAAAGGACTAGATGAAGGATAAAGCAGATTTCTTTATCATTATCTCTCTGACTGCTCTGTTCCAGCTGTGAGGCCGTGGGTGGTTCTCATCTCTGTTTATTCTTGGCTATGATGTTTTCATTGAGTTGGGGGGGTGTTTCTGCGGCCTGCTGCTCCGCTCCTGCTAAGCGTCCGAGAGGGCAGTGACACAGTTATGCGTGGAGTTGGACTCCCCGCCGTTTCTTCTTCTTCTTCTGTTTGTTTTTCTTTTTCGAGTTCACGCAGAGTTCGAGCTCAAACGGAACGCCGGACGATGTGGACGCATCCCAGACTGCTCTGCTCCTCTTTGCCCCTTTTCCACGAAAATACGAAAGGCCGCGAGCTCTGGGAGACGGCACAGGTCGAAATGACACGACGTGAGCTTCTTAGTGTTTAGATGTGTGGAAGAACGCTCTTCTGCTGCCTTTTTGAACTCCAACGTGGATGTTTAGCACACTTAAGAACCCTTTTAGAAATCTTTTCAGCAGTTTACAAAATTGTTTTGGATTTCGAAAGTATACCATCAATTCGAGTTTGGTCATTCGGCGCTTTAAATGATCGAAGATATTGAGTTGCGGTGTTCTTTTGTGTACGCTGGTCAACTTCATTTGTTTTGAAATCGTGCAGGAGTCAAAATAGCTCTTGAGAAATGTTTATTCTGTGTGACATCTGTGGAGATGTTGTTCACTGGAAAAAGTACACAGGAGTGATGTTTGAATCAGTGTATGTTTAGCACAATGGAAAACCGTGAAGCTAGTGCAACTTGGTTATTATTAAAAACTGGGTAAAGTTGTGGATCCAATCTTTTACTAAAATTGCAATACGATTGAATTGCCTTTAATTTAGTTTTCGAGCCGTGTTAAAATGTAAAATCGAAAATAATTGTATTTTTTTTTGCATAACAATAAGAAAAAATATTAGTAATTGCATACTCTTTATTCCACCATATTCTATTATGATAGTGATTATAATACATGTAGTTGAAGCCAGACTAATAGTAAACTTCATTTTGCATTTCTCTTAAAAACAATATTTGTGTACTGCATATTCTCAGCGCTTTAGTCCATTTTAAACAGGATAGATTTGCAGAATTACATGCTTAAAATATGATTTGTTTGTTTTATCAAGCTAGTTAAAGCTTTTAAATATGTAGTCATGTGATTAAAGATATGCTTACTTTCTCCATTTTAAAAGTGTACTGTTGAATATACGTAATTTAGATCTTGAAAGTAAAAAAAACTGTATATAACAACGAGAGGGACTAATCGTCTGATTGTGTTTGGTAAAGTTTTAAAGTAGTTATTATTTTTGTAAAGCTCAAGATCACGTACAGTCCTGTCAGCAGATTGTATGTGTGTCTATAGTGTGTTTTTACAGTTCCTCCCAGTGTGCCAATTGACACCTGCAGGGGAGGACACGGCCCTGGGTCACGACCCGACCTTTTGACCCCGCTGTGTTTTTACTGGGATAAAAAGGAACGGCGGGCGCAGGGGGAAATCTAAAGACGTTCTTCTGCGTGCAGGAGGAAGGAACGCTTTACTTTAGTCCTGCCGTATTTTCGTGCCGCTTTTCTCTACTCGCTTTCATTCCACTCATATTTTCTTTCTTGTCTGAGGAATGTGTCTGCAAATGTGTGTGTGTGTGCACAAATGTTTCTGCATACGTGTGTGTGTTTGTGTATGTTTGCACTGTCATCTTTGTATGGTGTGTATTATAGCTTGGACAACTCGTTCAAAATCACTGTAAAATGCTGATGAACACACACGCTGCACATTTTATATTAATGGGGTCAGATTAATTATACCACTCAGATTTTGTAAAAATGTATTGAATACATTTATAGCATTGTTGTTTTTGGCTTTTTATTAGGTTGCGCCTGACTGCATTTAAGATGGTTTTATGTACTTGGTTGGTACTTATTTACCATGGTAAAATCTCTAATGCAAGCTATGTTGGTTTCCCATCAAAAAAGGCAAAATGTTACAAAAAATACAATTGTCCCTTTTGTTTGCGGTTAAACGAATCGCTTTAGTGGCATAGAATGGCATAGAATGTACCACATGCATGCACTTATGCGATGCATTTTTAAAAAATTAGTGATGGATTTTAAAACATGTTCCGAATAGAAATCGAGCAATCCTCTTGTTTACACACTCATGAAAACAATGGCAGTGTCTTGTCCGAGCGTCTGTGATCTTTGAAGCGTGCAGCACAGAATCATGTTGGAAAGGCTCTGGAACCAAATGGCTTTCCAAAAATACACTCTCAAACAATTCCAGCCTGATCCGTTGGCTCACACGGACCCGACACCACGCAAACTCTCTTTTCATTATTCTTCGCGACGATATAACCCAGCCAGCACTTGAAAGGAGCAGTGCAAATATATCCTTTTTTTTCCCCCCTTTGGTTTCATCTCGGTGTATCTGACACACGGAGACTCGTCTCTATGGAAGTGGAATTCTTGGATCTCTTGGAACTTCAGAACATTGTCAAGGCATCTAATTGCTGAATGTCAGAGTTTGTTCAGTGACACCACCTTGAACCTTCAGCTTTGACAAAGACACAGTAGCGGCGCTCTGCCGGTGAGGAGTGCGAGGGTTTGAGCGCCTGTCAGGGATTTTACATCGCACACGAATAGTCGTGAACTTCTGAAAGCTCCAAATGAAGCCCTAATGGAAGCTGTTTATGCACTCAGTGGCTTGTTTGTTGTTGTTGTTTATGCGCTATTTGTTTATTCCGTTCAGAATAGCTTTTTCTCATCTTAGTGAACATATTTTTTTCTGCATTGTTTTTATGAAACGCTTTTCACGTAAACACATCACAAAAAATTGGAATAGGTAATTCAGATTTTGAGTGATTTTTTTTTTTTTTTTGGTGTATCAAAACAAACAAACATGGAAACCCATTTTTTATTTTATTTTACTTTATATGTGTAGACAGTAATACATTCCTCTATTAATAGCGAATACTTATTTGCTGATTAACTATATTTTAGCTAAGTAAATAAGAAATTGTTATTAGAAATTTGGTTATTGGTTTCAACACTGTATGATGTTTTTTTATCGCAGGTTTGAAGGAAAAAAATTCCGCTAAAATATTCAACATTGATAATAATCAGAAATGTTTCTTGAGAATGATTTCTGAACGATCATGTGACACTGAAGAAGAGTGGAGTAATGATGCTGAAAATACAGCTTTGATGATCACAGGAATAAATTATATGTGAACATATTCACCTAGAAAACATAATCACATATTTTATTTTTATTTTCTTGTTTTTTTACTTTATATGTGTGTAGACGGTAATGCATTCCTTTCTTGATGGCTAATATTTATTTGCTGATTAACTATATTTTAGCTAAGTAAAAAAGAAATTGAAGAGCTTATTTGCTTCTTGGTTTCAACACTGTATGATGTTTTGTTTATTGCAGATTTGAAGAAAAAAAAAACTGCAACAATATTCAACACTGATAATAATCAGAAATGTTTCTTGAGAATGATTTCTGAACGATCATGTGACACTGAAAATACAGCTTTGATCACAGGAATAATTCATATTTGAACATATATTCACCTAGAAAACATAATCACATATTGTAGTGTTTTATTTTTTACTTTATTTGTGTAGACAGTAATGCATTCCTTTCTTAATAGCTAATATTTGTTTGGCGATTAATTCTATTTTGAATCAGTAAAATGCTTTGTAAAAACAGAGAAATTGAAGAGCTAATTTAGTTATTGGTTTCAACACTGTGTGATGTTTTTTTTTATTGCAACCATCTGCAAGCATATGATGACGATTGTAAATCTCAATCTTCTAAACATCTGTCAAATCTCACAGATCTTGACTTGCAGAGTTTTCTTTCTCTCTGCGAACCTCAACAAAAGGCTCGTTTTCTTGTGGCATGTGTTTAAACGGTGTAAGGTTTAGCGCCCGGGGGTTCGGGTGATGTAATGTTATTTTTTGATGGGTGAGAATGAGGTGAGCAGAGGGCAGGGCGGGAATATTTGACAGCGTTGAAACGAGCCAGAGATATGATTACTGCGAGCGCGCTCAGCACGCCGTTCTCTCGGTCCTGTGGGAAGCTCGACTCCTTACGGCTTCTTAGGCTGAACACACCAGTGCACACAGTATACACTTCTATAGCTCATTACAGACGGAGTAAATCATCTACGGCAGCTCAGTTTCAAACCAGCTGACAGACGTTCATTTAACACGTTTTAAGAGTGTGTAGTATTAACAATGACATGCTTGATGTCACAAAAGAGATTCAAGAGGGGGCCTGTTAGGGCGATAGAAAAACACCTCATTTTGGTGGAATTTTGCAGTTTTTCCTTCAAATATGCAAATACTACTACCTTCGCTTGCGGTATACTATAAAACAATTTTTGGGATAGAGCATGACCTGCCAAATTGTGCAACACTGCATCCTAAAATGCAATGCATTACTTCTGTTTTAATATGTAACATTGTATCAGCCAGGATTTTTAACATCTTTTATTTTTTTACTCATATTCCCAGATGATAATTAGATGCCATTTACATGCAACATGAAGTGCATAAAACTACCGTTTTGAAAGATTTTTAATGAATTAATGCCCACTTTTTCACTTTCTACTGTGTATTTATCTTTAAAGGGATTACATTTGATTGGATGCACATGCTTTGACGTCAACAGGAAAAGAAATGGGATGGTTTTCTGCTTCCTTTTAAACGTTTGTCTTGTTAGTTGCATTTTAGTACTTGCATTTAGCATTGCTTTTCCAGATCTGAACCCTTAGGCCTTTGATTCCGCATTAAAACAAGGGCGTAGCATTTGTACGGATTCGTGCTTCCTACCCTCAGGTGTCCGATCTGGGGCCTATACCATGAAGCCAGTTTAGCTGGATAGCCAGATATGTTTAAGCTTTGTTTGTGGCAATCCTGGGTTTTAGGTCCCATTAAAGGCCCCGTCCACACGAAGCCAGAGCTTTCCCTCTCCAATCTTTTTTTTTTTCCTCGTTTCAAGAAATATCTGCGTACACACGAGAGCAATGAAAACGACTCAAAACGATGTAGTATACATGCCAGACCAGTATGTGGCGCTGTAATTCTGCCACAGAAATACACTAAAAACGGAGAAGAAGAGTTGTGGCTAAAAGGGGTACAGCAATGGTAGGAAGTGAGGCAAAATCTCACGATAAAATAACCATAATTAAATTTGCTACTAACCAGATTGTTTTATTAACGCCTATACCTACTTCAACCCTAAACCTACCCTTACAATAATGCAAATACAGTAATTAAACAACGCAATATTGATGTGCGCATGCCCAGTGTCCGTAGTTGTATCCCGTTCTAGTCTTACTAGAGATCACCGTTTCATAAAATATACGGATTGGCTTTACACACGAAAATGCATGGTTTCATGCTCCCAAAACGTTGGATGCGTGTGGACGAAATGCTGATACGGTATAAAATTTTAACATATACAGCTAAACGTGTCTCCGTGTGGACGGGGCCAAAGTGGTTTGGCTTTTAGATTTAGATATCTATCTCTCAAACTGAAATTGGACCAATCAGCTGTGAGCAAAGTGACACACCTCTGATGCAATAAAGTCACTCCCCCTGTTTCTACTCCAAAGCAAATGGTTTTTAAAGGTCCCGTTCTTCGTGTGTTTTTGAAGCTTTGATTGTGTTAACAGTGTGCAATATAACATGTGTTCATGTTTCGCGTGTAAAAAAACACAGTATTTTTAACACAATTTACTTATCTGTACACCGCTGTTTACACTGTCCTAAAAACGGCTGATGAGTTCCTTGTTCTATGAAGTCCCTCCTTCAGAAATACGTAACGAGTTCTGATTGTGCCAGCGGTTCCCGTGTTGTGATTCGACAGCAGCTTAGCGCACATGGCACGGTTCCTGTGTTGTGATTCGACAGCAGCTTAGCGCAAGTTGTACGGAAAGGTCACGCCTCTTAACGGGAGATGTATGCGCTCAATGATCTCGACAGCGTCCCTGGGAAAGCCAAACAAAGGTGATTTGACTCCGGGATGAAAATAACAGAGTCTCGACGACATGGCGACAAACACACTCAAACGCAACAATTCCTTTTCTCCACGCGACCGTCCTCTTCTCCACGTGGGACAGCAACAAGACCACGCCCCCTTTTTTCGCGTATTCTTGTGGGCGGAGGTTAGTCTGTTCTACTGTTCTACTGACGTCATTTATGAAGGAAGTACCAGGATGTAGTCCAAGCCGGCCGTTCGCTGTAGACTTTGAAAGGGAACTTCTGTTAAATAAAATATCTCGCTTGGCATTGAACTTTGAGCTTTATAATTTTACAGGTATTATTTATGCTCTAACAGCAACATTACACACTAACTAAAGTTTGAACAGTGGGATCACGAAGAACGGGACCTTTAAAGACTTAAGCGTTTGGCTTTTAACAATGCTTATTTATAATAATAATAATAATAATAATAATAATAATAATAATAATAAAAATGTGGATGATTTAGATATCATTTATGTAATAACCCTTAATTAATTACACATGTATCATTTTAGTTAATCAATCATTAATAGGCACTTTGTTAAAATGAATATAAATAGCCTGTACAAATAAGCTTTAAAATCAATAAATAAAGCGATAAAAATGACTACATGTGAGCTTAAATGTTAAATTCTCTCTATATCAACTAAATTTCATAACTTTTACTTGCATTGACGTAAACGATTTTTCTTTTATGTCCTCTTTTATAGACGGCTCTTTTCTTCTTGCTGCGTGAATTTGTTGAAATATTCTGCAGAGAAGTGAATGTCAGTTTCACTGATCCACAGCGTGTGATTGGCTGTTCACTACTGATGTCACAGCTAAACTCAGGATCAAAGCCTGAGTTGACAGAGAAATCTGATGATCAGCATCACGGGACCAACAAAGCCAACTCGAAACTAATCCTGTAACCCTGACTTTGTTTAACTACCATCATGGTACAGGCCCCAGGTGTTTGAATCCTGAAGACAAACAAAGCAGGTGGTACTCTCCAGCACAGCTGCCCGAAGTCATTGTTTTCGCGTGCCGTCAATATACGCTGTGACGTGCGGCTGGCTTGGTCTCAGTGCTAATATGTGCTGCTTTGTCTTTCACTCTGTGTGGGTTTTTTTTCTTTTTTAAACGTGCTGATACAGCATCTCCGCGGAGCGTGAACAAGCAGGATATGAGAATCACATCTGTTGGATCGGCTCATCATCCCTCAAGCGGAAACGCTAAAGCCTAATCCAGCACATAATAGAGGCGCACACACTGACTGGCAGCGCGCGGCCGGCGTGGCGTTTTTTGGAACGACTCTGCCAGGCTTTTGCAGAAATGAGATTAGGCGAGCACGCAACAGCAGTTACGGAGAGATCTGTCATCGTTTTCTCTGAGTATACACTGGAGCACAATCACATTACCTTATGAATTATGCAAATTGTCAGTGGCCTAATTGAGATGTGTTAATCATATTAAGAGGCTTAATAGCTTGAATTTAACTGTGATGCTATTTGGTAATTAAGCACGACGGCGAGTTTGGGGTGCCGTTGATTGAGCTGCTTGTTGAAGATCATGTCGGAGTGTTTATGTGTCTGTCTGTGTGCCTGAATTAGAGATATTATACTTGGCCTTGCCAATCTTCATTCTTCTCTTAATATTAATTTCCGTATTTTAACATTCTCAAGCTTAAATTGATCTGATGATGATGATGATGATGATGTGTTTAGGAAATAAAACGCATGATAAATAAAAAGTTTTAGCATTGATTGCACAATTGCATTTTTTATATATCACCCGCAAAGTCCTCTGTGTAGGCTTGGCGGCATGGGCGTCGGAAGCAAAAAAAATGTGAGTGGATCCTCAGAATGTTTTTTACTGGAGTAATGTCAATTACATTAAGTACAAATATACCGCTTTGCTTGCTAAACGTATAGTTCGGAAAGACAAAATTACGGAAATCGCCATATCATTGAGAGCGGCACGGCATCTAGTTTTGACACAAATCGACCCGCGGTTCGAGTCCGCCTTTCGCTGAGCTCAATCTTCTCCCTTTTCCCATCACATATCAGATCGGAAAGGCATTTATTTTCAATAAAAATTAAGAAAATATTAGAAAAGTGGAGATAAAGCGTCTAACATGTGTTTAATAATACATTTTAATCCATTAGGGGTAGGTAAACAGACATGTGCTGAATGTTGGAGACGATAAAAGTGAGTAGGTCCAATATCATTGATCGTAAAAAGTGGGTGGGTCTTGTCCCACCCACATACAATGGTTCCGACGCCCATGCTTGGCGGTTCAGAGAGTAATTTTAACCTCTTAACTGTCACCGTCCCACAGGTGGGACGCCTGGTGCTCTTTTTTTTGATCGCCTTTTTTTCGTATCATATATTTAAGTAATTATCATAAATTAGGTATCATTTGAAAGCTTACAAACTCAAATTTCATCCTGTGAAAACCGTTTGGAAATCGGACATTGGGTTACCATGGAAACGTTACTCTAAATTATTCTAGCGGGCTCCTCCCCTAATGTAATGTTTCATATTACAACAATTATTTTAACTACTTTATATTCAAAACCTTTTCCAATCTTGACAAAACGCATATTGTCGGAAAGGTCTGAGTCTCAAGGGTCCATATTTGGTGACTGTTTTGTGATGGAAGTGATATTTGGACAGAAATTTTAAGAAAATGCATAAAAAAAAACAATAAATGGAATTTGAATGACACCCGGTGGCTATTTTTGGTACAGCGCCTAAACAAAATCTCATGGGAACTTCAATTTTTGTGATATCAACTTCAAATTTGGAACACAAATTGGTTCGACATATGGCTTTGATTTTATAGTAATTTTAGAGTAAATTCTTTTTTGTAAAATATATATTTTATATGAAATAAAAAATATTTAGTACAGTATTTTTCATTTACAGTCAATTTAAACTTCCATAACTCTTTCGTACTTTCATATTTTGAATTGCTTTCACTTCAGCAATAATTAAAACGAGACCAAACTTTGGTCTATATTCCAAAGCATTCTTGAATTACAGCCCTTTAAGTTTGGATAGTGCATTTTCATGTGTATTCTCAAAAAGGGGGTTGACAGTTAAAGGGTTAAAGTAGAATATATATAATGGACTCAATTCTTGATGGACTCAATTCTTTTCATCACATTTGGTTCCATGTGCATCTTTAGAATGACTGAAAGAGTCGTTAGCAGATTTATTAAGGAAGCAAAAGCATTAAACGTTAAATTCATTGCTATGTTCATTCCTAATATGGTTGAAACTAACATTTTTTTAAATATATTTTTTATATGTTCAGAAGTTTTTAAAAGAAATTAATACTTTTATTCAGCAAGGATGCATTAAATTGATCAATAGTAACATTAAATACTCGCAAAAATATATATAGGCCATTTCAAATAAACAACTTTCTATTTTTCAAAGAATTGTGAAAAGAATTCCACAAAAATATTCAACATTGATAATAATCAGAAATGTTTCTTAAAAATCAGCATATTAGAATGATTTCTGAAGAATCATGTGACTGAAGGCTGCAGAAAATTCAGCTTTGTATATATTACATTTACAATATATTCAAATAGAAAACAACTTATTTTAAATTGTAATTGTATAGTTTTTGCTGTATTTCTGATCAAATAAATGCAGCCGTTTTGTAAAAACATACAAAAAAAGTGTTAAAAACAAATTCATTGTCTGCTACTGTCAATTTTGTATCGATTATTTGTTGTAGGCCTACTATTTTCAATTCCTAATATATGATTTATTGGCCCTGTGCAGAGGCGAAACCATTATAAAATGTCAGATTTGCGTTCAGCAGCATAATAAACCCTCACAAACAGAATGCGCCTGGTAAACTGCCTCCGAATCGGTTCTTTTGTCAATAGATGGTATCAAACGGGCTCTGCTCACTGAGATATGAATGACCGGCGCTAGCACCACATTAGACGAGATGGCGCTCGCTCGGTGCATTAGACAGAGACGCTGTGGCGATTTTATCTGCCCGTTTGCTTTGTGTCGCTCCTTCCCAACAGCTCATCGTAAAGCTGGTAGGTGGAGACACGGTCGGCCCTCTGTTACTGCCAGCTTTCTTGATATGTTACGACTTTAATCAAATCTGAAAATTTGTAATGTGCATTAAAGTGAACGTGAAGTGCTTCTCTTGAGCTCCGTTGCCATACCAACCCCGGAGGAGTCGTCTGTCTTTAATGCGCGGTTGGGAATCTCATTTCCTCCCCCCTCGCCATCACCGCCGCTACAGGCGGTCGGCACACAGAGAGAGGGAGACTAGAGGCCTCTCTCCACGTACTGGAAATGACACAAATTAATATACACTACTTAAACTAGACCAAGATTAATGGCTGCCTTTCGCTGCAGTTTAGTCCCTCTGTCAGTTGCCGGGTGTTCCTTGGACAAAATCAACATTTATCCCACTTTTGCCCTGGGCTCTCAGGATGCAAGGATCTGAACCCCCGCCACGCTTTTCACCTCTCATCCAGCTCCTTCATACATCACCCTCTCTCTACATCCGCACCTCTTTCCAGCTCGTCACATTACACACATGATAGATTTCCTTTTCTATATATCTGATAGTTAACTTCTGATAGTTAAAGGTGAAACGCTGCATCTAACTCACCAGTCTCTTGATAGAGTGTGTGCACGTTCACGTTTTGTGGGATTGATTATATATGTTTAGAATCATGTTCGTAGAATCGACTGTGTTTGTGGCAACTGTTCAAAAGTTTGGGGTCGGTAAGATTTTTTAATGTTTCAGAGAGATGTCTCTTCTGCTCATCAAGGCTGCATTTATTTGACCAAAAATACTGTAAAATCAATAATACTGTGAAATATTATTACAGTTTCAAATAATTGTTTTCTATATTGTAAAATGTAATTTATTCCTCTAATCAAAGCTGAATTTTCAGCATCATTGCTCCAGTCTTCATGGTCACATGATCCTAGTGTTGTAGTCAAGACCACCTAATCCGAGGCCAAGTCGAGACCAAGACCAATGTGTGTTGAGACCAAGACAAGACCAAGACTTTGAGGTGTTGAGACCAAGACAAGACCAAGACTTTGAGGTGTTGAGACCAAGACAAGACCAAGACTTTGAGGGGTTGAGACCAAGACAAGACCAAGACTTTGAGGGGTTGAGACCAAGACAAGAACAAGACTTTGAGGGGTTGAGACCAAGACAAGACTAAGACTTTGAGGTGTTGAAACCAAGACAAGACCAAGACTTTGAGGGGTTGAGACCAAGACAAGAACAAGACTTTGAGGGGTTGAGACCAAGACAAGACCAAGACTTTGAGGTGTTGAGACCAAGACAAGACTAAGACTTTGAGGTGTTGAAACCAAGACAAGACCAAGACTTTGAGGGGTTGAGACCAAGACAAGAACAAGACTTTGAGGGGTTGAGACCAAGACAAGAACAAGACTTTGAGGGGTTGAGACCAAGACAAGACCAAGACTTTGAGGGGTTGAGACCAAGACAAGACCAAGACTTTGAGGGGTTGAGACCAAGACAAGACCAAGACTTTGAGGGGTTGAGACCAAGACAAGAACAAGACTTTGAGGTGTTGAGACCAAGACAAGAACAAGACTTTGAAGTGTTGAGACCAAGACAAGACCAAAACTTTGAGGTGTTGAGACCAAGACTTTGAGGGGCTGAGACCAAGATGAGACCAAGACTCTGAGGGGTTGAGACCAAGACCAAGACTTTGAGGGGTTGAGACCAAGACCAAGACTTTGAGGGGTTGAGACCAAGACCAAGACCAGACCAGCACTTATAGAGATCCACATTACCACCTGAGAAATGACTTATGACTTATAATAAATATAATTAGAAGAAGACACTCAATAGAGCTGTTACCAATCAAATGAAATCATTAACAACAAAATTCATCTTTGCGCTACAGAGGTGATACAGAAGATGCATCTGAAATCCAGAGTCCTCTTAGTCTGAGACCAAGACAAGACTGAGTACAAAATGTGGTCATGACCGAGACGACAAGACCAAGAACATCAAAAATGGTCTTAAGACTGTTCTCGAGTACTACAACACTACATGATCCTTCAGAAATCATTCTAATATGCTGATTTGCTGCACAAGAAACATTTCTGAATATTATCAGTGTTGAAAACAGTTGTGCTGCTTCATATTTTTGATTTTATCTTTATTAATAGGCCTAGTTTTTCAAAACAACAAAATTAAAAAAAATATATTTACTGTCCCTTTGATTCAAGGAGTCACAATACAATTCCAAAACGATTCTTTCAATTTGTCGTCAACAGCATTGGAGCGCAAATAAACAGCTGGGCAGGATTAGAGATTGTTCACATGAGACAATTTAATGCATTTTTGTTTTTTATCTGGGGTCTCTAAGAACCCACACAGTAATGTAACATTTTTCATGAAGGGCGCTTGAAGCACTTTATTAAGTTGAAAGTTTGTTGTCATAGTCAAAGATATGAAATGAGATATTTAAATGTTAAAAGTATGTTTTTAAGCTATTAAAATGACTTTGGAGTCCGTTAGGTTTTGCAAGTTTTACAATGAGGCCCCTTTTTGACAAGTTATTATTAGATTTTGATTGGTGTGCAATGAGTCATTTGAAGTCTAGAGAGATTTACAGTTCTGGAAACTGTCTAACTATAACAAAATTTATGTAACAATCAGCACTGCTGATCAAATTGAATGCTTTTAAAAAGTGACAGTAAAGACATTTATAATGTTACAAATATTTATATTTCAAATAAATGCTGCTCGTTTAAACTTTCTATTCATCAAAGAATCCTGAAAAATAAAATGTATCATGCATCATCCACCAAAATATGACTGTTTTAAACATCGATAATAATCAGAATTGAGCAGCAAATCAGTACAGTATATAAGAATGACACTGAAGACTGGAGCAATGCTGAAAATTCAGCTTTGATCACAGGAATAAATTACATTTTAACATATAATCAAGTAGAACACACTTCTTCTAAATTGCAATAATATTTCAAAATATTACTGTATTTTTGATCAAATAAATGCAGCCTTGGTGAGTAGAAGAAGTTTTCAAAAACATAAAAACCAACCCACTGTTTGAACAGTTGACCTCACTAATTGACTAAATGGTTTGTTAAAAGTCTTGTAAACCATTGTGACCCATCCATTGTTGCAAGGTTGAACTGATGCTTTCTGTAGTGTTATAAACTGTTACAGAAATGATCGTTCCTGTGAGCTTCCCCACAGAGATCAGAGGAAAACCATCACCACCATCTCTCTCTCTCTCTCTCGCTC
Organism: Romanogobio albipinnatus; assembly: GCA_023566225.1. NCBI lineage: Eukaryota > Metazoa > Chordata > Actinopteri > Cypriniformes > Gobionidae > Romanogobio > Romanogobio albipinnatus. The sequence continues at coordinate 48,728,296 of CM042250.1, read as the reverse complement.
CTCCTGTATGGATTGTCTGGCTATGCAAATCGCTCATAATTAGACATGCTAATATATGGCAGTAATAAGCCGCAGTCTGTCGTTATGTCTGCCAGTCTCTCCATTGTATCCAGCGAAAAATGTGTCTTTAAAATAACGCTTCCCACAGTCCTCTCTGTCATTCCCATAGACATGTCACATAGCTTGCATAAAGAAAACGATTCTCAATTATGCACATATCACAATTTTTTCATTTTTATTCATTTTAGGCAGTAGCTGCGTTTACATGGCCCCTAATAATCCATTCGTAACCGGGGCGGGCTAGTAGCACAATCGGAACAAAAAAGTCTCATGTAACCACGTCAATCGGAATCTAAGTAAGGGGTGGTTTATTCCATTTCTAATTCGATCGAGAGGACATGTAAACACCATAGACTGTAAAAAAAGAGCACTTTTGAAGCCTATAGTTGGCTGTTGCCATCTTGGCAGTGCGTAAAGAGGGGAAAGAGGCGGGACGTGGGTGGAGCTGAGGTGACTGGTTGCTAAAACAACGCCCGCCTAGCTTGACCATAGTGGCAATCCACCGATCACTCAAGTGGTCATGCCCTTGATAATGCAGAACTTTAATGCTTTATATAATTTAAATGAAAGTATTCACAGTTGTCATGAAGGGCAAAATTAGCTGTATAGACCAAAACCACTTTTTGTACCAGACTGTAAACATATTTTTTTCTGCTCTAAAGTTGAGCATTTTAACATGGGGGAGATACAGATTCCGTTTTGGAGCCTGTCCCTAGTGGCAATGAATTGCAGTTTAAAGGCCAATTTATACTTCTGCGTCGAGTGAACACCGTAGCTACGACGTAGGCTGTGTGATGCGCGCGTACCCTACGACGTACCCTGACGCGCACCTCTGCAAAAATGTAACGCGGTTCGCGTAGAATGGACGCGTTAAGCGCTGTGATTGGTCTCCCAGAACCCCTCCCTCAGATCAATAAATAATAATAATAAAAATACAGCAGCTAGTTTCATCCTTATATCTGCTATATAACACAATATTTTATAGTGCATAGATTGTTTATGTTAGTGAATAAATACGTAGATCAGCTATGTATAGTTTATTTATTTTCTCATTAAAACCAAAGATGTTAATCAGTGATTGTATATCAAGAACAGGGACACATTAGGGTGCATTACGTTTTGTGATTTCAACGGAATGAATAAAGTGTCCGCAACAGCAAACGATTGAAGCACTGGTCTGTGCATGAGCCAACGATACTGAAAACGCATTTCAAAAACGCATGTCAGCGCCAGATCGCCTCTTATGTAACTCTACTAATCAACTAGAGATGCTTCATTTGTATTATATACAACAACTCAAGCTGCAAGAAAAGCCGCTATCTGACCTCATGACGGCTGCTGATACTCCGACAATGTAAACAAGCTGCTTCTTCTTCGGCTTTTGCCTTGATATTGTGGGTTACCATCAACATGCACATTGACGCAGACAACAACGCAGAAGAATAAATGAAAACCAACGCGTGACTTGCGCCGTAGAGGATACGGCTAGGTCCGACGCAGAAGTATAAATCAGCCTTAAGTCTCTTCTGTGTTGGCTTCAAGAGAGACCGCAGGAGGTTGCCGCTTGGTAAACATCTGGTCGGATTGAAAACCGAAACTGAAAGGACTGCACATGTGCAATGATGTAGAAATAGCGCAATGACGTATGACGCGTGGAATGAGCTGTTCTTCCTCTTGAATAAAGCGTCATCAATGATTTTGTCATTCTGAAATTCTCTTTCCTCTTTCCACATCATCTTTGAAGTGGAGCAGGACAATGTCCCACCAGTCCTTGTTTCGGACTCTTATCCTCAGACGCCTTGTGTTGGGACGGGAATGGGCGTTTTTCAGCTCGGCTCAACGGTTCATGTGCTTGTCTTCGCCTAATTAGGACCCGAAATAGAAAAATATCAGATCTGCTTTTTAAAACAAAGAAAAGGAGAATGGTTAGTATGCAACAACAGCGAGAAACTCTGTATTCGTGCAGTGTGCGCATGGATTAAATCAGATCAGAAGCTTGTGACATATAAACGCGCACATCAACCCAATCACTTTATTTAGCGTTCATGTAAACTCTACGTTCAGATTCATCAATCGGAATTAATTAATTCAGATTGAAGGAAAAAGTGTCCATGCCAACATAGCTACACTCTAAAAAATGTTGGGTTGTAAATGGACAAACCCAGCCGTTGGGTTAAATGTTTGCTTAAAACAACCCAATCTCTGGGCTAAAACAACCCAATTGCTGGGTTTGTCCATTTTCAACCCAACTTGGGTTGTTTTTATCCCAGCATTTTTAATCCAGTGTTGTGATTCAACTTAAGCTGGTATTTATGGAGTAATGCTAGACATATACATATATTGTTAACAATAAATCTACGGACACTTACACCAATTAGTTGCATTAGTTCATTGTGAAAGTGTTTGGTCTCATGTGTCTCTTTTACCATCTTAAAATAGTCTCTCGACACAGTGCTCGTGGCACGGAAATGTTTTTTTAAGGAAGCATGTGGAGCCTTGTGCCCCCTGAAAGGAAACAAATGTTTGGGAGAAGCAGAGAGCGGCGGTTTTGGCCGCTTTCCCGGCACAGACGCAAGTGCCATCGCAGGCTCCGGAAGACTGAAGTTCCTTCTGCACATGCAAGAGCTGGTTTCGAGCAGAACCGCATGCAATGCATAGTTGCATCATTTAATGTTGCTTAATGCTGGAAGTTGACATTCTATGGTCCATAAACCTGTCTCACCTTGCTTGCATACATGGAGATGAGCTATTTTCTCTCTGATCTCGCTGTGAAGTGCTTTGGAAAGCAGCAGTTATGCTCCGTTAAATCCTAGGGGTTTTTTGGAAAATGGCGCTGTCGCTTTCTGGCTAGCTCAGCACTTTTGAAGTCCGCGTCCTCGTGCGATCCTCTGTGCTGTCAGGGATGTGGAAGATGAAACAGGTGCTTGTCATTTGAGTGGTCAACTAAGGACAGACTTTGTGTTATTTGAAACTGCAGCCTTTGATCAGCAGTTGTGACATGTGTAAGTCAAACTCCTCAAACAGATTCCTTCCAAACAGTTTTTAAGGTACAAGATGTGCTCGAGTTTTTCTTTTGGAGTCGTCCAAGTCAGTTTAGTTGTGTTGTGTTCTCTTTCTTTCTTTCTTTGGCGTTTTCTGACTGGTGGCCCAGAATACAGGCGTGAGTCATGTGGACTGAGATGAGCACTAACAGACATGCTGCTCTTCTCTGCTCCGTCATGCTTCATTTACCGCATCCAACACCGCCAAATCTAGCTCAAACTGAACCCTGCTTTATGACTGATGCATGTGTGATTTCACTCGCATAATGTAAATGCAAGCCAGATTTTGGAGCATCAACAAAAACTATCCCCTTTACTTCCAAGTTGGAGCTCTGCGGGCTCATTCGCACTTGAGCTTTTGGTGGGGTTTGTTTGTTGTCAGAGTTCAGTTCATTTGGTCCGTGTGTAAATGCTGTTTTCTGAATGTGCATCAGAAAAGATGTGCGTAGAAGAATGAACCTTAATGTAAACGTGTGACACTTCTGTGGTGAAGTAAATACTACAGAAAAAACATGCAATTTCTACCTGAATAAGGTAGTTAGCTAGCCTGACGTCGTCATACTCAATTCTAGTCAGAATTTGAGTCTGATACTGCTCCGTTGAGCTGTGATTATGGGGCGTGTTTAAACCGAACCAGGAAAGACCTCAATTGGATAGACCTACAACCAATCAGAGCAACGGAGCGACGCATAACGTTAGTTGTCAAATGTCAACAGAACTCAACTGCACTGTGTTGCCAAGTCCGCGGGTTGAAGCGACCACAATTATGTGATATACAGACCCAGGAATGCGAAATTTAGCAGGCAGTCCAGCCAAAATAACACATATTTTACCCCCCAATGCCATTTTTCCCGGAGAACCCCCCCACCCGGAAAGCTATTGGGCTTGTTTTTGGCTAGTTTTGAGTAGCAACTGGGCGAGTTTTGCTGTAAAAACTTGGCAACCCTGTCTGCACGCACGCTAGAATAAGTCACGTTAGAAGAAGAAGATGAGTGTAAACGATCTTTGCCGGTGTTGTAAAAAAAGAATTTAAGGATACACAGAGTACTTACCAACACCATCATCATTTCTGAGAGAAATAGTAAAGGTGAATGCATATACGAACAAGTTCTCCGTTTAGGATTAGAACAAATTTAACCCAAGCGCCTTTGATGACGTGGATGATTACGTTACGGTTTATCATCTGTCCATCATCGTCTAAAGCCCGTCCTGACAATTTCATTGGTCCGAACAGTTCTTGTTCGGGCATAATTACTTCTCTATGGATCAAGTCCAGACCGAACTGCCCGTGCAAAAAAATATGTGGGCGGGGCTAAGATTGTCTGGCATCCAGGCTAGTAGATAGCAAGAGTTTCAAAAACAAAGTAAATTCTATATTAGTAAAGCTTGTAGAAATTAAAGCGTAAATTTCAACGTTATAAAATTAAGTAAAACCTACTCAACTTTCTGATGCTGGAGTTCCCATCATGCACAGGGTCATGAATAATTGTTGTTTTCCAGCTGCATTTACACTGTTTTATCATTGCTTCTGTTGTTAAGTTTAGTAACTTGCTGTTTTGTGACATCTGGAGTTCATTTTTCTGGAGTTCGAAAAAATTCACTTTTTTTCTTATCAGTGCCAAAGGGACTCAAATAACTCTGTCGTTTTTTATCATTCAGGCAAGTGTTATACATCATTATAATCTGTTAAGTTTCAATTGTTTTTGTGTACAGTCACAATAAAAACAAATGTTGTGCTCTTTGCAAAATAAAGAAAACACACATGATGCACGATCTGCAGCCTCTCTCTCCAAGATGATCCAGCGAATGTTACTGTTAATTTGAATGGTTGTATTGAGATAGCTGAGTTCGGGTGGGTACCACATTAATTCTATTATGTAGATATGTGGCTACACAATATCTACTGCATTATTTACTTAGATGTTCTAAGTAAAGCGTACACTTTAAAAGCGTGGATTAATTCAGTGAGTAAAATGTACTTGAAACGGAGTATTGCAAAGTAAACTTCAACAAGCCTAAGTAGAAATTGCTCAACAAACTTTAACCGGGAAAGTTAAAGTTAAAGTTAAAGTCAAATTTTCTTTGTTAATTTTACTTAAAGCTACACTGTGTGATATTTTCCCCCATCTAGCGGTAAAAAGGTATATGACCATCCAGTAAATATTAGTTTCTGTAAATATTAGTTTCCCAATTCCGATTTCCTTTTAACTCCTACGGTGGCCGATTTAGTCCAAGATTAACATGGCTTCCAGTTCGACCTCGTCCATTAGTGTTCCTTCAAGTGATGAGGTTACTTTAGAAAACTATTATAATTTGCAGTTATTTAATTTGTCAGTTAATATGTAGGTTATGACATCTATGTAAAATGAATGTAAAATTAATAATAGTTTTACGTTTTCGTAATTTATTTACCATTTCATTGCTAACATCAGCTATCAGGTTCCCAGACGAATGCAAGCTAATCTTAGTAAAGGAACTTTTATCAGTGCTATCGTTATTCTGTATATTGTATGTGTATATAGCAGTCTCAAGCAATCCCCCTCTTCACATTCGACACGGTGCCATCGAGTGTTAAAACGCGAAAGGCGAAGCTTGAATTTACGGGTATGTCCCTCTTTGGCTAATGTACTTTCAAGATGGAGGGGCAACATGGCGACCCCCATTCGAACCCCTTACCCGTATGTATTTTCAATGGCATATTATAAACTTACGAGAATACTTTATTACTTGAAAGAAGTAAATATACATTAATGAGCACATATATTTTTGAAAGAACTAAGTGTTTTTAGCTAAGAATAAACTAAAAAAGTTACACAGTGTAGCTTTAACTTAGTTAAGTAGATTTGACTTGATTCTGCGTGCAAAAACTTGCTAAAGAAACATTTCTTGGGCTGGGTAAAAAAAAAAAGAAGATTTTTCTATTTGAATCGATTCTCATTTTTATGAACCGATATCGATTCTTTAATCCCAAGAATCGATAAGTCATCCTGTTTTCAGTTGATGAATGAACCTTACTTTGTAGAGCCCCTCCCATCCAATAAATCGCAGTAATCTTTGTGCTTTGATACTTTTGATACTTTTGACAAAGTCTCAGATTTCATATTACGTCCATTTCATTTACGAAATTCAAAAAAATAAATACCGTTTTGGCGCCATTTAATGTGTGACAGATCACAGCAACGCAGCTCATCTCAAGAGAAGCAGCAGCGCGGAGCGCACGTGAACTGATCATCTCCTCCACTCTAATATCAGTTATAGTGTGAAATAAACATGAATGAACGTCAAGGTATGTTAAAAGATTAGTACAACGCACTGAGATCTTTATCACGTCACATGTAATCACTCAATCAGTGTTTCAACTGCAGAAAGACGTCAATAAAACAGCTTGTGAACAATATTACCTCAGAAAAAGCATATCCAGTGACCATAAACTCATTAGTCAGCTAGAAAAAATGAACTCTAGAGATGAGCATTTTGATAAATATATGCACCATATTACATAGGCTATTCATTATCATTTTTAATGTTCTTCAATATTAATGCATATTTGAATAAATCCGTCAGGTTTTTATGATTGCCACCATTTAACACCAGTCAACATGTTTCTATTTAAAAAAACTAATTAGAGAAGCAATATGATAAATAATTGTGAAGTTAGTATTATAACTTTATTATTATAAAAAACATAATTGAGTGTAATTTATGTTTGTATTTAAATCAGTTTATGTTAACCTTCAATATTAATAATGCACCTGATTACCATGTCTAGTTTATAGCATTAGTTAAGAAATTTGTTCCTCGAGAAAATTTGCCATGTACTGTATCTGATATATATCCACAATAATTAATATTGAATCGGATCGAAATCGTAATCGAATTGATTTGAAAGCTTGTGAATGGAAATCGAATCGTGAAATTTGTGTCAATACCCAGCCCTAGAAAATACTTAAAAAAAAAAAAATCATCCGCATATTTTCTGTTTTCACTTTAATTTTAGGTGAAGATCTACTCATTTTTATTTCGATTTAGCTATTTTAGTACTTCAAATTAAATTCAATTGAAATAGTTTTAGGTAATGAATTTTTTTTGTTTTTTTAGTTTTAGTTCATGAAAATTACCACAAAGTTATTTTCAGTAAATCACTAATAATAATTAATTAATTTAATTTCACTGACGTAATTATCACAAAGCTGTTTCATGATGTGTTTGTGCACATAATGATATAAATGCATATTTTGATTGCCTATTTATCTATACATTTTCATAATCAATGTCGTATTGTTTTAATCAGAGGTATATCAGTGCAACGAATGTGTACACATATTTTCACATCAGTTTTTGCAATCCCGATCCCGAATCCGATCGTAAATAAGTTTTATAAATGAGGCTCAGATCCCAGTTTGATTGGTTGGCGTGATCTTTATGGTCTACAATTGGTAGACTATCTTGCATAGTTGAAATGCCATCGACGATGTGTTTTATTTTATCAGACGGCGTTTGGAGCGTTTGTTGGTCCATGGATGTGCTCATGTCTGACCTGACACTAGAGTATGAAGGGAACAGCTCTAGAAATGAAAGTTGGCAGTAACTTGTAACATCTGCAGGATTCTTCTGGTGATCTGTAGAGCGGCTGCATTTGTAAGAGAACCAGACAGTGTTCTTAATGAAAGTGCCATTATCTGCTCGTGCTCTGACTGAATTCATCAGACCGCTGATGGCTTTCTCCTGTTTACTCACCGCCAACTTCATCTCCTGCAAGATAAAAGCTGGAGGTTAACGTAACCTTGATAAAACACTCATCTCGAGGAGATTCATGTGCTCAATCCATCTTCCACCATCATGGAGTATGAAAATGAAGCCTTCGAGAGCGGCACAATACGGAGCAGTTAAATGGGCCATTTCAGATGTTTTGTGTAGCACGCCGACTACGAAATCTCCCCCGTTGTGCCTGTGCAGTCCATTTTCCGCCACTTTCAGTCGCCTCTTATCTTCTTTCCTCTCGTTACCCATCTCTCCTCTGCTGTAAACCCACCTCACCGCTCTCTTCTTTTCTATTCACAACCCATTTGTGTTGCCAGCCAGCAACACAAATTAGGGATATACAGCCTGGTGTCAAAACGAGCGCTCATAAAATATTAACAGCGTGTAGGAAATTTTACATGGCAACATTCTTTTTCATTTTCAGGTCTGTCAGCACAAGCTGCGCTGCAGCTATTTGTGTGCTTGCATCTATTTTAATGCTGCTTATTTGGAGCCATTTTCCCACGCCATCTTTTTTATGTCTCGAGTCAAAGGTAGAGCATTTTAAAGACCTCCATTAATTCACATATTTTTTTGTCAGCGATTTCAACACTTTTGGACTAAATGTCTTGTTTAGCCAGGCTTTATGCCTGTTGTCTATAGCCACTTTGCAGTTTATTGCCTCTTTTGAGTACTGGAGGTTTGTTACTGCCGTAGTAAAATGCAAAAACGCACATTAAACGTGCACAATGGGAGGGTGTGCTTGCAATGCATTGGGCAAGCAACATTTTTTTCCTCATAAGCCATCATTAGCAGTTTGGAAACTTGTGAACATGACAGATAACCAATCAGGTTGGAGCGCTGCCTCATTGAAAAATGTCTTTTTTGCGCACAATATGCATGAGAAGATCTGTGATCAGGCTGTTTTTTTTCCTACAAAACTCCTATAATGATTGTGTAAAAGTGGTGTATATACACGTCTCATTCACTACAGCTGTTGAAGGTCCGGTCCAGCTGTTGGATGATGAACACGTAGTAAAGAATTAATGCCAAACTTTAATGACTTTCCTTACAACAGGAGAAATTCTGACAATTTTACATGCAATTGCAATGCATGTTTAAAAAGGATCATGAAATATCATTTAAATATCATACTATTAATCCATATGCTGTATATTCCAGGTGTTCTGAGGTCAGTAGCTTTGTGTAATTATCCTTTTGCTATGAGACTTGGAGCTGTGAATTGAATCAACTGGTACAGATTAAAAAGAATGATTTGTTTGTAAATTGGACATGTTACTTCTCATTGTGTCAGGGACGCTTAAATTTGAGTGTTTGTCACACAAAGCTATTGTATGACTTTGCTATCGTTAGACCTTTTGAAGCTTGAAAGCTCCAGTCCTGGTTTTCTTAAGAAATGATGACATTTTGATGACATTTTAAATGATTAATAATGTTTCTTATTGTTATCAATGTTAAAACCATTTTTTTCTGGTTAATGTTTTTGTGGAGTCTGTGAAACTAAAAAAAAAATGTCCAGGATTCTTTGATAAACAGAAAGTTCTAAAAGAACAGCATTTATTTGAAATATTTTGTGACATTTATACATGTATTTACTGTTACTTTTGATCAATTTAATGCATCCTTAATAAATATATGCTGAGTAAAAGTATACATTTTTCTCTTTTTTTATATTACTTAGCCTACGCCAAATTTTTGAATGGTAGTGCGTCACTGTTTTCACAAAAAAATATGGTGCACAACTGTTTTCAACATTGATAATAATCAGAAATGTTTCTTGAGCAGCAAATCATATTAGAATGATTTCTGAAGGATCATGTGACACTGAAGCCTGGTAGCCTGACGTCGTCATACTCCATTCTAGTCAGAATGTGAGTCTGATACTGCTCCATTGGGCTGTGATTATGGGGCCTGTTTCAACTGAACCAGGAAAGACCTCAGTTGGATAGACCTACAACCAATCAGAGCAACGGAGCGACGCATGACGTTAGTTGTCAACAGCTAGAAGAAGATGAGTGTAAACGATCTTTGCCGGTGTTGTAAAAAATAATCTGATCAAAACAGGGCAAATGCATTAAAGATAATTAGCAAATATGACTATATGTCCAGGTGGAAACTGTCAAAACGGCAATCCCTCAGAAAAACACGTACATCATTTTCAATGTCAACAGGAAGATCAAGCCAATTTAAGTGCAAAAAGTGCCCAATATAAGAGATCGGAAGAAGCCATGTAAATACAGAGTACTTACCAACATGATCATTATTTTTGAGAGAAATAGTAAAGGTGAATGCATATATGAACAAGTTCTCCGTTTAGGACGTGAATGCTTACGTTACTGTTTATCATCTGTCCATAATCGTATAAAGCCCGTCCTGACAATTTCATTGGTCCGAACAGCTCCACAACGGATCAATTTCAGACCGTATTTCCCGAACTCAAATGTTGTGGGCGGGGCTAAATTCGGCTGGCATCCAGGCTAGAAGACTGTAGTAATGATGCTGAAAATTCAGCTTTGATCACAGGAATAAATTACATTTTACATTTTTTTTAATTGCAATAATATTTCACAATTTTACTGTATTTTTGATCAAATTAATGCAGCCTTGGTGAGCTTCATTCAAAAACATTAAAAACTTTTGACTGTAGACGGTGTGAGCTAACACGTTTTAACATGTTAGTCTGGACGGATATCTCCTGGTCCTCAGATGATGGATTCGGCGTCTCTTTATCTACATGCTTCATGACGCCTCTCCGAGTACGTCTGTCCAGGTGGGAGGGGATGAACCCTGAACTTTCCTTTTCATGGGATGACGCCAATAAAGAACGAGATGTCAATCATACGCCATGGCTATGGTGAGTCGGAGCCCGTCCAGCTGTCCTTCAGTCCCTCAAACCGTCACTCAACGTCCCAGCATCCAGCCTCTCGATGCCGGCGGCAGAATCTCAATGATGTTCTTAAGAAGTCACATTCCCTTTGATAGGACGTGAATTACGGCCGTCTTTAAGTAGGTGTTGAGGACCGGCGTGCTGACGGTACTTTTATTAATCAGCCCTGACACGTTTCATTGTTATTCTTGTCCACTGACATGTCTCATTGTTTTGATTCGTCCTCCGCTGCCTGTTTTGCAACAGACGGGTGAAATTGAAAGAGCATCAAGTGGAAAAAATCTCCCTGAATGTCTGTGATCTCTGGTCAGAAGCTTGAAGAGAAGAACGCTTAATTGGCAGTAAACCAGCACATTCGTTGTGTAGAGGTGAAAGAACAAAAAAATGAGTATAGGTGAGGAATACAATTTTGTGAGGTTACATTCATGCATTGATATTTGGTATATTAAGGCTTTGATGAAGTTTATAAGAAGATTTATTGAATACAGCACAACGAACAATATCATTTTGTTTGAAATAAAGTGTTATTGCTACATTTTTCATAGCACAGCTGGACCAAACAATGATTTGAAACATGTTTGTGGACAATAGATGGATTTACATCCACATCATTTTTTTTAAAAATTTTGCTGTATTGCTTAAAAATATTTTGGAAACCGTAATCGTAATCGTAATTAAGTACTTTTGCTCAGAACAAACGGGAAGTGTTGGGAAATGCCATTCTTTCTGTTTCCCAACAAAGACCTAGAGGTTTTTAGTGCTAGTTCACCAAAATTAAGAGCAAATTATGTGCATTTGTTGTGTAACTGCTGCGTTATTTGATCATTCTTGTGCTGATTGATCATTCTTCACTATTCTGTACACAATATGCGTACAAACATATTTGTATAGTGAACATTCACTATTAAAATTGATCATGATCAGTACCAATTTGCTTTCCACCTTTTAATTGACACGCCCCCAAAATGGAAAGTTGTTTCTGATTGGCTAAAATAAAGGTGTATTGCTGGATTTACTTTGTTTCGGTAAATACATCATATCTGCTGTTCAGCAATGGCGCTTCATGTTTTTGCATATAAAATAATGGTATATAACGGTAAACGAAAATGACTTTTTCTTCATCCACCTGGATAATCGGCCCAATTAGACAATTATTTGATTTCTTAGTGACAGGCGTAAGGGACCTTTCACACATGCTCATGCTTTTAAAAATGTAGAACATCACACAGTAGTATCCAACCACAGAGCCACAGCACTGACAAATATAGAAAGGTTTTGAGATGCGCTTTAAAAAAACGCAGCACCCATGCACGAGATGCTGAAAAAACAGCAGCTCATGTTTACATAATCAGTTCAAAACAGTGAAGTCCTTTTCAAACACATTATATTGAAACTGGTATTTGTAAAAGCCCCAATTACCTTGGTTTTTATCCAACTTATTTTAAATGCAAGAACGTTAAAAGAGCTTATTATGCTGCCTTATACAGAGCGCAACAGTCTGGTTCCGCAGGTAAAAACTCCATTCATTTTCTCCATAGGAAAATTATTTTTAACGTTAAATTATAAACCTTTAAAGACAACCTTAATGTGAGCTATGAGGTTGTTAAGCCCGCACTATTTCAACTTAGTTTAAAAATTATTCATTTAACAGTGGAATCCATAGTGAAACTACATTACCCATGATGCTGTATAAAAATTCCACCAATCAGAGAGTGGTAACAAGGAACACATGCCAAAAGATCTCGCTGTGAATGACGTAATCAAGTTTTACTTCATTGTAAAAAAATGAAAACAGATTAATGCTTACAGTTATAAGGTATAATACTTATTCAGTCAAGATCAGAGAGTGATTTTCTTTGTCTTTTGTTCTTTGATTAATATTAGGCTGCTGTCACTTTAAGAGTTTATGAACGGTTCCAGTTGACTGTTACACAACATGCGTTATCTTTCTCAACTATTTAACGCTCCAGAACTGACTGTGTTTAATTGAATACTCGCCAAGCTGGGCATTTTGACATCATTTATTATGTATTTGACGGTTTAAGTGCAGTAGTAAGCCACTCATTTTGGTACTTGCGACTCACAAGCTGTTTGAGACTGAGAAGCGCCCCAAATATAGATCAGTGGCTTTTGTTGTGAATGCGAAACCTGCGGGATTGACTAAAACTATGCGCAACACAGGCACTATTTAACCAGATGATACTGACTGTGAGTGAGTGAGAGGAGGCGGGTGTGTGTCACTCGTCAGAGAGAAGAGAGCGAGAACACACTGCTGATGTTATTGCCTCGCTGCTGGCAACAAAACAGACCGACTCGCAATCGGAAAGATGTGCACCAGTCCGGGCCGATCATGCATCCGAATCTGGTCCCTGGCCGGTGCATCTCATAGCTGGTTGACTTGGTTCGTGGCTTATAATTCTTTAACGAAGACTTTTTTGAAATCCCTATGGGAGAAATGAATGGAAAAATACTTCCAGAACCAACACCACTGAAAAAGTGGGCGGGAACTGCTACACTCTGGGCCCTATTTTAACGATCCGAGCGCATGGTCTGAAGTGCACGGCGCAGGTGCACTTAGGCCATGTCCGAATTTACTTTTACTGGTTTAACGACAGAAAAAAGTTGCGTGCCATGCGCATGGTCCAAAAGGCTTGTACCTAGTCTCTTAATGAGTCATGGGTGTGTTTTGGGCGTAACGTGCAATAAACCAATCAGAGTCTCTGAACAGCTGTCAGGCTGCTGTGATTAATTAAATACAAAACTAGGCCAATTTGTCACTTTCTGTGGTGTGGTCGGGTAAAGAGACTTGTGCTGCCGTCTCTTCACTCTTCCATACGTTACTCCACCTCCCATTCCCTTTAAAAGCCAGTTGCGCTTGCACCATGGAGGATTCGCTATTACCTGGCGGAATTTGCGAGCAGAAAGACAAAAAATGAAAATGTTTGTGTGCTGCTGCGCGTCCCTGTGTGTGTACACACGTTGTGCACCTGCCTATAGGTGCATATTACTAATGCGACCTTTAAATTACACAAAAAATACTGCTCTATTGAGATGGTGGTCCAGTGGGTTAAACCATGGAACTGATATGCAGAAGGTTGCTGGTTCAATCCCAGCGGTCACCACCAGTGTGTCCTTGAGCAAGGCACTTTACTCCATGTTGCTCCAGGGGGATTGTCCCTGTAATAAATGGTAAATGGTAAATGGACTGCATTTATATAGCGCTTTTAACAGACCAATGGCCATCCAAAGCGCTTTACATATTGCCTCACATTCACCCATTCACACACCGACGGCGGTGTCAGCCATGCAAGGCGCCATCCAGCTCGTCGGGAGCAGCTGGGGTTAGGTGTCTTGCTCATGGACACCTCGACACTTGGTCAGGTGGAACCGGGAATTGAACCACCAACCTTCCGGTTTGCAGACAACCTACATGAACCACTGAGCCACTGCCGCCCCATATATAAGGGCACTGTAAGTCGCTTTGGATAAAAGCGTCTGCCAAATGCATAAATGTAAATGTCTATTGACTTTAGACCAGGTTTTTGTTGGTCGTTTTCAGTTCCTCAAAATAGCAACGCACCAACAATGCGCCTGAACATACCTCATTTTCAGACCAGCACGCCCATGGGTGAACAGATGGGTACGAGTGCATTGGCTAATGAACAAGGTGCCGCTGGATGTGAAAATGATAACTGCGTCGAGCTGAAACTAGCAAAAAATACTTGCGTCGCGCCTGGCGTCGTCACATTGCGCCGGGTGTATGATAGGGCCCTCTATTGCATGCAAACTGGTATATCTTATCATATCATTTACATTTTTTGTCGTAATTACAAACACTGGTTAGTTTACTGCACTTTGTTATTCTTTTATGTACTCAATGCGGCTAATGAATCGGAAGTAGAAAATAGCTTACTTCCGCATTGCAAAATATAGTTTAGATATTTTATTTGATCTTCTTGACTGAAAAAACATCCGTACGATGTCATATTGGAGTGTGTTTATTGTGATCTGCTGAACTGAACTGGAGTTAATGAACAGAATCGTCTTCTATCACAAACTCCCCAAACACACTGGTGGCGCCGCACTAATGATGCAGTCGGGCTCAGGTAGCTGTCAGGCTGCTGTGATTAATTAAATACAAAACTAGGCCAATTTGTCACTTTCTGTGGTGTGGTCGGATAAAGAGACTCGTGCTGCCGTCTCTTCACTCTTCCATACGTTACTCCCTCAATATGCGGCCGGGAGATTTTTCATGACGTCTTAATTGCCGCATTGAAAGGGCTCAGCGAATGTGAAATTCCTTTTAAAACACGTCTAGTCGTCGGAGCAGCCAAGCCAAACACGCGTTGAATTGCCTGACCTACACCTAGAGGTGACTTTTTGCCAATATGACTTTTTGCCTAATAAATCAAAGAGCCGACTCTTGATTTATTAGGCATGTGAATGAGACGGTTGGAGATATTCTTCTAAATGTCACAGCCGGTGCTGTCGGGGATTTGTTTGATCTCTTTGCTCATGTACAGTCGCTCTCTGACTCCCTGTTAAATCTGTCAGCACTCAGTCCCGATTGCTGATATGCAAGCGTCATCCAGAGGGTCTCGTTGAAGAAAGACAGGTGTCTACTGTACACAGCCGTCATTTTAGTCCGGTTATCCCGGCAGATGACTGTCAAGACCGTTCCTTCAGCGTCTGAGGATGAGAGGTTCGGAAAGAGAGGTCATCTCCTCCGCCGACCCCCACTAGGTGTGTCAGGCAGCTTGGTGTTCTCTCACGTCACTGAAGTCAGATGCTGGGTTTGAGGGATGTTGTCTTGTTGACCGCCGACGCAGCAGAAACGCTCCGCTTCCATCCACTGTCCTGATGGAAGAAAAGCGAAGGAGGAATTCCAGTACAGACTCGCATAAAAAAACTACACACATTTTCACAGAATCGTAACTCCTTTATGCATTATTCCATGTCTTTTTTTGGTGATTTTTTTTTCGCTTTACAATAAAAATTGCTAACTTTTTATACCATACTGTTCTTTCAGTATTAAATAAAATGCATATATTTTTAATTCCACAAACATCTGGGATAGATTACATGGAAAATGCTTACGCATATGATGCTTTTTAATGTTTAAAGCTCCACAAAGAGATTTATTCAGTCTAACAGAGAACAGCTCCAGTCCTGCCTTGATTGAAGTCCAGATATTACTTCCTTAAACGGCCACGTCACAATGTGGCCTTAGGAAAACAGAAATTTGGAGTCAGAGGTTACGATTTATTAATATTATACAATAGTATGATTGATTTAGCTGCTCTGACTCTATCGGATGAAAACAAAGCCTGAACTGCATTTACAGTCAAACCAAAATTATTCAGACACCAGATATCATTTTTTACTAGTGTGTGCAGGACACAATAGTTCATTTATGTAAGTGAGGAGAGCAAAATAAAGTAAACTGTGAAATATTATACCCAAATACTCTTCATACAGTGGACTACCAGTGGAATTGATAAAAAATTTGGGACCAAAATGATTCAGACACTTTAACCCCCTCGAGTCGGCGGTCGCACCGGCGCGATCGGCTCTCTCTTTTTCTAATCAGTGCCCAAGAGACTCAAATAACTCGTTTTTTATCATTCAGGCAAGTGTTATACATCATTATAATCTGTTAAGTTTCTATTTTTTTTGTGTACAGTCACAATAAAAACAAAATGTTTTGCTTTCTGCAAAATAAAGAAAACAAACATGATGCGCAATCTGCAGCCTCTCTGTCAAAGACGTTCATTCAGTTAGTCTTCAGAAAAGGAACTCTAGCTTAGTGAATACTTGTCTCACAAACATGAGACATATGTCTAAAGAAACGCTGAAATGTCAGGTTTTAAACAATGTAAACCAAATCGAAAAACAAATATTCTGTGTTTATGTAATCTGTTTGAAAAGAGAGAGATGTCAGTCACCCGCGAGCCACTTCATTATCCGGTAATGCGACCACGCCTGGCCATGTTTTGCTGAAATTCTTTAATTGCTAATGCGAACTTTTACACCACAGACTGAACAAAATGAAGCATTGCTTGGTCATTGGTTGATTTAAATTGGTATTATCTAATTGTGTACTTAAATTTAACAGCTGATTGGTTGATTGTAATCCATTACATACCTTTCTCAGTTATCTGACATTATCAAGATGAATTTGTTCTGACACAGTTTAACTGTGTTTAAATGTTGTCATATTTTATTACCATTTTCTAAACTATAGCGAATAAACTGTGATAATGTGAGAAAATGTTGAAGTTGTCTGAATCCATTTTGGTTTGACTGTAGGTGGATAATGACACTAACTTTGTAACATCGACACCGTTATTTAATGTTGAAGAATGAGACCATTATCTTCTGATTTACAGCGGAAATTGAGTTTGTTTCAAAAATTGATTTAACACTCACACTGTTATTAACACTGTCTATTACTGTGAAGCCCCTTTGAAAAAATCATTAGCACAATATAAATAAATGAGACTTGATGTACATTCGAGTGTAACGGATTATCAAAAAATAAACAAATGTTGGTTGGCGTCAGGGTTGGTCGCTGAAATCGCACGACGGAGAATTCAACAAGAATTATATTTAATAGCAAATACTCTGGAATCACAATCACAGCCACGTCAGCATAAACACAAATGAGGCCGAACACAGAACTGGGGTTATAAACACGTGGAGTAATCAAGGGTAAAACAGAACGGGTGTAAATGACTAATCAAAACTCATTGTAACTAATGAAGAGTGGGAAAACAGAACAAAGGGAACAGGAAAAAATGAGAAACAAGAACTAAACGTGACAGTTGGGGACTTGGTTCAATCCATCTGTTGTTGATTGTGGTGTAGTCCTAAAAAAATAAGTGGTGTACTGTAACAGAGTTTGTTCGTATGGGAAGAAGGAGGCGGGAACCGGCGAACATTCAACAAGTTTAATAAAACAAATGAACACAAAATGAAAGTAAAAGCGGCAGCCCCTCGTGGACGACTGCCGCGCACACACATAACAAAACGTAAATTATAAAACACAACGCAAAATCTCAGGCCTGGTCCTCTCTCGTCCTTCACTGGAGTCACTCGTCCTTATATGCCTCCGTGCTCCCTCATGAGAGGACTCGAGACCGGTGTGCCTCGCAGGTGACGTTCATCCTCAATAACGCACCCCGATCTCGCTCGCTCCTCCCATGTCTCTCGCTCGTCCACCTCGCCACACACCCCCAACACCCCTCGTAGGCCGGGGAGTACCCCGCGTCTACGCCTACTAACCCCCCGGGGAGCCCAATCTCTCCGGCGAGACGAGAGAACGGGAGACGGAGACCCCCAGAGCAACCGGACGAGAGAGTGAAGAGAGGAGAAAAAAACAAATTAGTCCTGTTCCCTGACACACTGCCGATCGGTCCTCAGCCCGCCGAGAGGCTCTTCCTCGCGGTGCCATTCAATGGCACTGGACGCTCGGTGGACGGCTCAATCCTCCTCCGCCCCCTGGCGGCCGGGGGTGGCTCCTCCTGTCGAGGGCAGCCGGCAGCGAGTCACGCGCACTCCCAGCTCCTCCCCTACACCCTACCCTACATGGCGGATGGACGCAGGCTCCGGCCCACAGCGAACACCGGCGACTCCTCCGCTCCCTCTAGGACGGCAGCCACCCCACCTCGACCCAGGGGCACGGCAGCGAGCTCTCCGTCCCACCGATCTTCATCCGCTCCAGCACCACCGCCTCGGGCAGCCCCTCGCGGTCTTCTCTCATCCGCGCTGCCCGAACTCCTCAGCACCGCGATCCCCCTCAGCAGCGAGGGCTCTTCGACAGCATGTCTCTCCTTCCTCCCGGGTTTCGGCACCAATGTAACAGAGTTTGTTCGTATGGGAAGAAGGAGGCGGGAACCAGCGAACATTCAACAAGTTTAATAAAACAAATGAACACAAAATGAAAGTAAAAGCGGCAGCCCCTAGCGGACGACTGCCATGCACACACATAACAAAGCGCAAATAAAACACAACACAAAATCCCGGGCCTGGTCCTCTCTCGTCCTTCACTGGAGTCGCTCGTCGCTCCGTGCTCCCTCATGAGAGGACTCGAGACCGGTGTGCCTCGCAGGTGACGTTCATCCTCAATCACGCACACCGATCTCGCTCGCTCCTCCCATGTCTCTCGCTCGTCCACCTCGCCACATGTACTATTACCTAGTCGTTCAGGGACATGAGGCATATAATTAAGAGATAGCTTGATTCACTCACCACCGTATTTCTTATGCTGTGTCCGCTGCAGTTAGAGAACTGCGCTCAAAACACAGAGCGTCAAAAATCATTGAGCGGTGTTCTCTCACTGCAGCACGAACATGCACCGTCGTTGATGGAAGGGAAAAGGTGGAATGGTGCATTAGCACTTCTATCAATTACAATAAAGAATCGCGAGTTTACACAACAGCATTGGACACACAGTTAAAGGGGAAGCTAACATGACAGAAGATTATGGACTTTCAAAGCAAATATTGATCCTTAATACGCAAACAGCCCTGGGCAAAAGTAAGCATACGGCGTATGTGTGCGTATGGCCCTGACTACACCACTGGTGTTGCACTTAAAAATGACTAAATGATTGGAGAAGTCTGGTATACATCACCAGAGGGAAGTCTGACGTTTCAGATCAAGTTATTTTGGTTCAACATAAATTAATATTCCATGCATTTACAAAATGGGGTGAATTTTATGTTCTGTTCAGTTTGAGGTGTATTGCAGCGATCCTTAAATGAGAGACACCTTTTCATCTTTCCAGGCAAAACTCATTTTAGCACGCTAACATTCCTCAGAATTCTCAAGATTTTCCACCAAAATTAACACGGGACATGCGATCGCGCCTGGACCCGCTCATCAGCAACACCGCATTTTTGAGTTTGTTTCTTTGTGTGTGTAAACAGAGGAGAAACGTCTAACAGAAGTTTAACTTGTCACTTTATGGGCAATTTCGGTCTTGACTCTCCCACTGTTCAGACTGCCAGAATATGACACGCTTCCACTCAGAGGTGACACGAGGCGGTGGGAGCCAAATGACTAATGCAGAGCCGCATGTATATATCTCTCCCTCTCCCTCTCTCTCTCTCTCTCTCCCCCTCTCTCTCTCTCTCTCTCTCTCTCTCTCTCTCTCTCTCTCTCTCTCTCTCTCTCTCTCTCTCTCTCTCTCTCTCCGCAGCCAACACACACATTTCCATTTCCTGCATGCATGTTCCTTTCCTTGGCATTTCAATTGATCTGTAGTGAAGCTGACAAAGATGGCTGTGTGTTTAATATATTCCAGCGGGCACATTAACAGCGGGGTCCGAGCCGTGCGCTCACGTTAATAATTTAATTGCAGACGTGAATGTAGATGTTGTTGCTGCCGCAGACGTATGGTGATGGGTTTTTCTTGTCTCGAATCGTTATCTTACAGTAGATTTTACATCATGGTCATGGTATATATCACAATAAACTTATTTTTTGATTACAATTAATTAAATAATATATTATATTATTTATATGACATATTATACTATAATAGAATTATTTAACTATTTTTAAAGGAATTATTATATTTACTATCATGTGGCAATGTCTATTATTACATAATCCAAATAATTAAATGGATATTTTCTATTTTTATTTTTATTTAATAGAAACAAACCAAAAAGATCTGATTATTCATATCAATAAATGTTACCTCTGTTAAAAAAAACAACCCCAAAAGATTAAAAAATATTTTACTTGGTGAAAGAAATGTATTTTTCCGGTGATTTAATAATAATAATAATAATAATAAAACTATTTATTGAACTCTTTTACAGTGGTTTTTAGTATCATTGATTTTGTTATTTTTTGTTCATATTTAAAAAAAAATTATATTCACTTTAATTTTAGTTCAAGTTTTAGTCATTTTTGTGTGATTTTTGTGATTTTTTTTTTATTTATTTTTTAATATATCTGTATAGTTTTTATTCATTTTTATTTATTATTTTTATTTCATTTAATTTTAGTATTTCAAGATAAACCAAATGAAAGGGAGAAATGCTGCTTTGGCAACTAGTTGAAATAAAATAAATGTTATTTTATTTCATTTCAGTTAACGTTTATTTTGTTTCAAGTAAACAAAATGTTTTTATGGTATTATTTTTAGTTAACGATAATAACCCTGGTCTTTCATTATTAAAAAAAAAAAATCTTTGTTTTGTGATGTGCTGTAGTAAAATCACTATAATTATAAAAAAAAGATTCTGAGTTGTGATTGGATGAACCAGTTTGGGCTCCGCCCCTAATAACCGGAATTGTTTGACGCACACCTCTGCATTTATTGTTCTATATCTCGTGTAACTAGCAGAAAGTTGTCCTGCCCACGGAGAGCCGTGCAAATGCAATGTCTACCGCGGTACAAGTGCTACAGGAACTCATGTCGCCCAGATCTCTTTTTGCTTTCATCAGCCCATAATAACATGCGGCTCAGAATCACGCCGAGGGTCCCGGAGGCACCTGGTGTGATCTTTCAGGGCCTGGAGGTCTTCTTCAGACCCCGCGCTCGCCGTCCCTTTAGCCCGAACCTTCACTTGCTGACAGCGCTCATGTTTATTTCATCCTGTGTCTGGGCTGTCTCGTTTTTCTCCAGCCTCCGATGTCATTAACGCTGGGAGAGAGGACCCTGCAGTGGCGCGGCTAATGAATTCCACTGCGGCTCCTCTCTCCTCACCTCGTTACCCCGGCTCAGGGTGTCAAATTAAAACTGCTGGAGAAAAGAGCGTGTGTGTGTGGGTGGGTGGGCGAGTAGTCATTGTGGCTTCAACATTGTGGTCAATAATCAACAGCGTGTGGTTGCTAGGCTGGAAATTGCGGTCGTGTTTGAGGAATGAGTCAGGTTGATGGTCGTAGTGGGCTGAAGATGTTGATTGTGGCACAAAAGTAATGAGTTCCAGGCTAAGACGGATTTAGAGACGCTTACTGAGGGAATCGCAGTGAGATATTGTGAATGCACTGGACTAGTTTTCCTGGCTGTGTCTCATTCCACTCCCTCGTCCCCTAGATAGGGACACTTTTGGCCTTTTTTTTTGGAAAACTCACAAGTGTAGACTTCATTTGTCCGCTAACCATGTCATGTCATCTTTTATTTAGAAGTGACTGAAAATTAGGGCTGGGTATTGTTCAAAATCTTTTGATCCGGTGCCAATTTCGATACCTCAGTTTCGATACCGGTTCCTAACGATACTTTTTTTGATACAATATGTTTTAAAATCCATTTCAACATCAACAAAAATACATTAAACACAAAACTTTTATTTTTCACCTTAATTAAAACAAATTCTGGTAACACTTCTCACTCAGGGTAACATTATTAATAAAACTGGTTGTGCTTTTTGTAAGGGTGCTCCGATCAGGATTTTTTAGAGCCGATCGTCGATCACAGGAAGCAGTATCTGCCGATACGATCACCGATCCTCTATTATCATGTAGAATTATTTATAGGGAATTTTACAGACACTCATTCTGGGCCTGAATTTTATTTCTGACAATGGGGGATCCCCCCCCTTAGGTGACTCTTGTCATATAAATGTATATAATTATCTCACCTAAATATTTGATCATGCAGTACATTTTTAACATTAGTATTGAGTTAAGAAATACTTAAGACATTTAATAAGAAATCAAATGTAAATTAATATTGGTCTTCCCTGAATAAATTCAATTAGATTAATCCTCACACTTAAGGTTGCAAAAGTTAGTCATTCAAGAGCAG
Source organism: Romanogobio albipinnatus (assembly GCA_023566225.1). Taxonomy (NCBI): domain Eukaryota; kingdom Metazoa; phylum Chordata; class Actinopteri; order Cypriniformes; family Gobionidae; genus Romanogobio; species Romanogobio albipinnatus. The sequence goes on along the minus strand of CM042250.1, from coordinate 48,705,783 downwards.
TGAGTGTCATAAAGGTTAATCAAACAACACAAGACAAAGAGAAACTCAGCGACAGCAGCAGTTTATTCGACTGCTGTCACTTTAAGAGCGAACACGACGGTTATATGCAGTTGCACAAATGTTCACTGGCGAGTCACGACGGGGTTTACGTGCATATTCGTCAAGATGGTAATTTAGTTTCAACACAATTTGTACTCGCAGGGCCGTTTTTAGGCATAGGCGAACTAGGCGGTCGCCTAGGGCGGCATCAGCTGAAGGGGCGCCAATGAACGCATATCTGGGGTGTGTGTAAAGGGTGTCAAGGCCACCCTGAAATATGATTGCCGCCCCCACTGGTTCCCCTAACACTATTGGATCAGAGTACTGTCAATTACTGTCTGAATGTTGCATGTAAAGTTTGCATTTGGAGCGCTCAACACCATTAGATCAAAGAGCTCGGTCAAAGCTTTGGCAAGGTAACGCTTATTTTAACCACAATAAAGCTAAATTCGAAGGCCAATTAAAAAAACAGGTACAATAAAAAGTGCACAAATCTGTATTTTGTTTGGGCCGTATTTGTGGCAGTCGAGAAATCACGCTGTGAAATGGGCAGATAGTGTAATATTGCTCTGTGTGTTATAGAGGCAAGATATAGGCTAACCACACTCACTTTAGCATTTCATGATATAATTATATTTTAACTCTATGAAGCTTTCTTCTCTTACTTGCACCTTCAAAAGGTGTGTTTGCGCTAATGCATTGTTAAAGGATCAGTGTGTAATTGTCCCATATAAAACTTCAACGGCCAATTTAAAAATAGTATAATAAAATGTGCTAATTCACAATATTTATTATCCTTTATTAAACCGCTTTGTCGAATTGAATGCATCTTTACGGATGGTGTTGAAAGCTGAATCGATTCATTCAGTTCTAATAGTGTCGTACAGGGAATAGCGTTGCGTTATTTAAAGGTCCCGTTCTTCGTGTTTTTTTTGAAGCTTTGATTGTGTTTACAGTGTGCAATATAACATGTGTTCATGTTTCGCGTGTAAAAAAACACAGTATTTTTCACACAATTTACTCATCTGTACACCGCTGTTTTCACTGTCCTAAAAACAGCTGATGACTTCCTTGTTCTATGAAGTCCCCCAGAAATACGTAACGAGTTCTGATTGTGCCAGCGGTTCCTGTGTTGTGATTCGACAGCAGCTTAGCGCAAGTTGTACGGAAAGGTCACGCCTCTTAACGGGGAAATGTATGCGATCAATGATCTCTACAGCGTCCCTGGGAAAGCCAAACAAAGGTGATTTGACTCCGGGATGAAAATAACAGCGTCTCGACGACATGGCGACAAACACACTCAAGCTACAGTTCCTTTTCTCCACGCGACCGTCCTCTTCTCCACGTGGGACAGCAACAAGACCACGCCCCCTTTTTCGCGTATTCTTGTGGGCGGAGGTTAGTCTGTTCTACTGTTCTACTGACTGACGTAATTAATGAAGGAAGTACCAGGATGTAGTCCAAGCCGGCCGTTCGCTGTAGGCTTTGAAAGGGAACTTCTGTTAAATAAAATATCTCGCTTGGCATTGAACTTTGAGCTTTATAATTTTACAGGTATTATTTATGCTCTAACAGCAACATTACACACTAACTAAAGTTTGAACAGTGGGATCACGAAGAACGGGACCTTTAAAGGGGAAGTTCAAGCGTCAATGAGAAACAAAGACCGCACCGAATCAATATTTATTCTTGTTACTTTCATGTGACTGGAACAGCTTTTATACGTAGTTTCCAAATTGTATTTGTATATATTTGTTAATAAGGATTCAAATTAATACCAGTAATACCATGTTACTTTTTAAGATTTGGCTGGGGGGGTGCTAATAAGAATTTCGCCTAGGGCGTCAAAATGTAGCTGGAGCTGGAGCGGCCCTGTGTAGCTACTTGCAAGCTTTTTGTGTGTGTGTGTGCTGAGCAGTTTGAACACTGGCAAGACTTAAATGCAAATGATAAACTTTAGTGACTGTGATTTAGTGATTGTGCAGGTGGCAAATCCTGTGTCAACAGCTCGATTTTAGTGCAGATGCGATGCGCTGATGTGAAGCCATTTGAGCAGTATGAAAGGGAGAGAGAGAGCGCGCGCGCACGCGGTGATTCACTCGCGCTGTTTGTGAACTTGCGTCTCACAGAAAGTTTTCCTTTTGCGCCTTTGGTTGCAATACTTATCGCATATGTTGCACTTTGCTGACTCGGCATCCACTTGTATAAGTGTTTAAAAGCCGCTTGGCTTTTGGAACCGAAATTTGGCACCGAAAGATAAATAATTTTTCGATACTCATAGTATCAGAGTTTTTCGTTCGATACCATAAAAGTATCGCCGTTCGGGCCCCGGCCCTATTGAAAATGCTAATATTATTTTGCTTGTGCTAGCTGTTGAAGAAACATCATAAACACAAATTTGGAGACAAGACAGATAGTGTACATAGTTTTGAGCCAGAGAGCAGATTGAGACACATTCATGGTAAAATTAGCTTCTCAAATTAATATAATAAATGTCAAAAGCAATGTATTTAAAGATCACATTCTGTTCATCATACAATGAGAGATTGAAAAGCCTCTTCATACAGCGTGATTTAGGTCAGTTGCCTGTTTTTGATGCAATAGTTAGCTCTTAGCATGGCGTGCTAATTGCGCTGATTTAGTTGTCATGAAAGAAGCGTGACGGATGTGGACGTGTTATTGAGTTGTGTGGTGATGTTTCGGTTCTGCTTTCCCTGCTGAGAGAGTTTTATTTTAATTAGACAGTTTAAGGTGGTTTACAGGTCTAGCTGGTCAGCCATTTGCTGACAATCGGCCAAAACCACTTAACCCAAATCAGTCAGACCAGCTAGATCACCTTAAGCTAGTTCAAGATGTCCTGAATAACCAGTGCCATTTCATTCAGATTACCATACAATCACTGTATCATGATGCCATAATGTAGGATATTTTGTAAGGATAGAGCTTAATATAAATCCTGCAGTTATATTTTAATGATGCGCATGATTTCAGTGTTTTGACCTAAATGGGTATGGTTTGCGTTGTGTAGAAATCGAGCAGAAATGGCCCCTGTATCTCTTTCTCTCTTTCTGTGATAGCACTAGCAGATGGAAAATGGTGTCAATCAATTCATCAGAGTTGTGCGTCTCCTTTGGGAGTGTGTGTGTGTTAGCGGACGTTGGAGGCGGGGCTTAGAGATATGGAGAGATTGCTGTCTAGTAATGAAGACTTAGGTTGTGTTCAGAATCAAGTGATGGCTTACTACATACTGAATACTGCACAGTATACTTTATACTATATTATTTTTCAAAAATAGTACAGTATGTGAAGCAGAGAACGTTATTTTAGATAAATGTCTCAGAAGAATCTCATAAAATAATATATGTACAGACACGTATATAATATAACACAAACTTTTGTTAGATGCGATTCATCGCGATGAATCGATTTTGACAGCCATATATATATACTGTATATATGACACTATATACAATGAGAAAATGAAAGTGTTTCTTTTATCCTTGGAGGAATGTAAACCTATGGTAGGAGACTCAAAAACAAAACTAGGAACCCTTAAGATATTAACATACCTTTTTACAGTATGATCACATAATGAGTCACAGTGGAAACTTCTAATTACTTTTAATTCATTCATCGTCATGCTGGTCCAGTGCATTGTGGGACACATTTTCCAGTGCAGTGTGCTGTTAGATACTGCACAATTTAGCAAATGTAGCAGGTCATCCAGGTTTTCCATGCATTCAGAAAATGTGCAGAGTAGATACTAATACTGGAGAAATAATAAGTCTAGTATGTTAGCATGCTTTTCAGAACATAGTGGCAGCAGCCGGTTCAGGCCACACCCCTCATTACTGGGAGGGTTCATTATGCAAATGATGTAGCTGGAGCAGTATCAAGGAGAAGCACACGCTCTGTTATCGTTTGCACCGCCGGGGCCTCCCTCTCCCAGATCACTCATACGGAATCATGGCCTAATAGCATCCCATTACCATAATTGCCAACACAACTAGTGTTCCGTGTCTCAGTGCTTCTGAGCCGCTTCAGCACACGAGAGAGAGAGAATATTTCAATAGCCAAATGAAGGCCACTCTGATGTGCTTTTGCTTGTTTGCATGCGTGGAGAAGGGCCGTTTGTTTAGTGATGACCCCGTGAGGACCTTCGCTCTTCACGGCACTTCATATTCTGCTGATGAGTTAACGGAAGGCCCCGGTGCTGAATTCAAAATCACATTCCCATTCCTTTTCAATTAATGCTAAATTCAAATATAAGCATTAATTATAGACGAATGCATTTCCTGTGAAGCAGCTTTGAAATTATATGTATTGTGAAAAGCGCTATACAAATGAATGTGAATTGAATTGAATTTAAATATACCATGCATCCAAACCCAAAAATCAAAATGCAGAGCATTTGAGGATATTTCCATTCCATTAAATCATTGGGCCCTATTTTAACGATCTGAGCGCATGGTCTGAAGCGCAGGGCGCAGGTGCACTTAGGGCATCTACATTTGCTAGTTTAACGACGGAAAAAACGGTCGGTGCCAGGCGCATTGGTCCAAAAGTGTTGTACCTAGTATCTTAATGCGTCATGGGTGTGTTTTGGGCGTAACGTGCAATAAACCAATCAGAGTCTCATCTCCCATTCCCTTTAAAAGCCAGTTGCGCTGGCACCATGGAGGATTGGCTATTTATATGGCGGAATTTGCGAGCAGAAAGAGCAGAAAGCTTCTCCAGAAAGGAGTTTTATTTTTATTATTTAAAAATGTTTGTGTGCTGCTGCGCATCCCTGTGTGTGTAATAAGCAGAGTGTACGTGCATTGTGCACCGCCTATAGGCAAACACTGCTAAAGCGCCCACAAAAATACTGCGTTGCTATTTCGAGGAACTGACTGCGCCATTGACCAACAAAAACCTGGTCTAAAGTCAATGGCGCAGTCGTTTTCATTTTGTTTGCTATTTAAACAACGTAAAGCAGGACGTGAAAATGATAACTGCGTCGGGTTACTAGAAAAAAACACTTAGGTTGCGCCTGGTGTATGATAGGGCCCATTGTGTCTTTGGACCATAGACTGTAAAAAAATATGGACGGAAGCGCAAAGTAGGGTCGAGCTGGCCATTGCATCTTGGCAGCGCGTCATCGCGCGTCACTCCCGGATAATAGAAAATGGGCAAAGAGGCGGGACGTGGGTGGAGCTGAGATGACTCGATGACTAACAGACAGCAGATAAATGGCTATCCACCTGTCACTCAAAGTGGCCACGCTCTTAATTATGCAGGACTTTAAGGCTTTATATAATGTAAACGAATGAGAAAAAAATTCACCCCCCTCACAGTTGTCATGAAGGGCAAAATTAGCCGTATAGACCAAAACCACAATTTGTACCAGGCTGTAAACATGTTTCTGCTGTAAAGCTGGGCATTTTAACATGGGGCTCAATGAGATTCTGCTCTCTTCTGGAGCCTGTCCAAAGCGGCCAGTCGATGAATTGCAGTTTAAGTCACTTCAGTATTGGCTTCAAGAGAAACTGCGGGAGGTTGCCGCTTGCTTTGGACAAACCAAAAATTGGCAGGATGCAGCAAGGTTGGCTGAGGGTGAGGCTATACATTCAGAATAACCATACTAGTACTTTTGAAATATATAATATGTATGCAGGAATGTGCACGGGCGTGACAGTGACGATGGATCTTGAAAACGTAAATACAGTTTATATTTCAGTTTTTCCCTGAGTTTTATTGCTGCATTTTGGGCGGTACCTGAGGTCTGATTGGTTAGCGCTAGGACAGCATGCGGTCCAGACCGGCGAAACAAAGTGAAACTATGGATTTGAAAGCGCGCACTGATGCCTGGAATTACTTTGATCATGAAATACAGTTAGTAAGTGCAAGATGTGTAGCGACAATCTGCCATATATAACATTATAATGAGAACAATATTGTAATAGAATGTTGTAAATTCGTTGTGCTTTAGTTCCCCGTAGATCCACAACAAGAGTAACACTTTCTGGCTACATAACATACATCCTTATGTGGGGATACCAGTTGTAACACTGTGTTTATGTTGTGCACCTAAGGATATCTGATTAATCTTATGTGTGTGTCATTATAGAAGGGGCTCGTTCATTCATAACTCTTATTCACTCCTCAGCTTCACCTCATGCAGCATTGATGCATTATTGATAATATAGCAGTTTTGTTTTTCTAGTCATACTTTCATATTTTTATTTGCCAAACATTATTATTCATAACATTGTTTTAATTCAAATGTTTTCATATAGACCCCTGAATGCTTGAGTACTCATTTTTGATGACCGTGTCCCATGATGCAACATGGCTGAACACATCTTCCATTTTTTGCAGTGAACCCAGCTGAAATAATGATAGCGATCATATCAGGCGTGATGAGGCGATGTGTCACATGATCCTTCAGCAATCATTCAAAAATGCAGATTTACTTCTCAATTATTTCTTATTTCTATCAATGTTGAAAACAACTACAGTTGTGCCTGCTAAATGTTTTTGTGGAAGCCGTGTTTTTTCAGGATTCTTTGATGAATAGAAACAGCATTTATTTGAAATAGAAATTTTGCAACAGTATAAATGTCTTATGTATGTGCTTTAAAGTTTTGTAGTATTTTCTGCTGGCCATGAGACTCAAGCGATGTTACATAAACGGCTGATAAATATTGGTTTCAGATTGTAGCGTTCTTCATTACTTTGGCCGAGCTGCTCGCTCTCTCTCTCTCTCTCTCTCTCTCTCTCTCTCTCTCTCTCTCTCTCTCTCTCTCTCTCTCTCTCTCGCTCTCTCTCTCTCTCTCTCGCTCTCTCTCTCTCTCTCTCTCTCTCTCTCTCTCTCTCTCTCTGTCTGTGTATTGATGTTTTATTCCCGTTTCTGTGTGTGTTTTGCGGTGGAGGGCCTGTCATTCAGCGGATATGATCCGAACGCTCTGGACTCTCAGGGGGAGATATTTAACACCCACAGCCCCCGCAGTTTCTCTCCGCCTTCTTTTTTCATTCTCCCTTAATGAGAAATCCTCCTAATTATTTCAGTGGCTGTTATTGGGGATGGATCAGGAGCTCAAGGACGTGACTGTGATGCTGATGAACACTCACGATCAATAATTTAGGTCTGAGCGGTAATGACAGGGCCAGTCGAACACAACACATCAGAGATGTGACACTTCCAGATAAAACCAGGAACAGCGTCTGCGTCAGGAATATCAGCGTGTTTTACGCTTAGTGGAAGTTTTAGCTCCTCAGGTTTATTTTTTACTTATAGTAGTATATATTTGAGCTCTTTTTTCACTTTATCTGGTTCACACACACACACAGCGTATTCGGGTAAATAAGAGACTGTCAGTCTGATCGATAAAAAGGGACCAGCCTCGGTAAGTGTCTGCTAGATGTCTTTTAGTGATGAAGCAATGATACCATAATGATAAACATCAGAATGTTTTTTTTTTGAAAATGTCTCTGTGTTAAGGCTGCACGCTTTGGTGAATTTATTTATTTATTTTTTTCTTATTCTGCAATTGTGAATTAAAATGCAATTCTCAGGTTTGCTGTGCTTGTTAGTGCTGCACAATTTGGCTAAAATGTGATTATTTATCAAAATGGCTATAATAATATTACTAAATACTAATAAATACTAAATAGGATAAAAATACTAAATAAAACATAATGGTAAATATTACTTTTGTATTATAAAAATGTATGGATGGATGATTGGATGTATGGATGGATGAGTGGATGCATGGATGGATGATTGGATGGATGAATGGGTGATTTGATGAATGGATGGGTGATTGGATGAATGGATGATTGGATGTATGGATGATTGGATGTATGAATGGATGATTGGATGTATGAATGGATGATTGGATGTATGAATGGATGTATGGATGATTTGATGGATGGATGGATGATTGGATAGATGGATGGATGGATGATTGGATGGATGAATGGATGGGTGGATGGGTGATTGGATGGATGTATTGATGATTGGATGGATGGTTGGTTGGATGATTGGATGGATGAATGATTAGATGGATGTATGGATGATTTGATGGATGATTGGATAGATGGATGAATGGATGTTTGGATGGATGAATGGATGGGTGGATGGGTGATTGGATGTATGGATGAATGGATGGATGTATTGATGATTGGATGGATGGATGAATGGATGGATGATTGGATAGATGGATGGATGTTTGGATGGATGAATGGATGTTTGGATGGATGGATGAATGGATGGGTGGATGGGTGATTGGATGTATGGATGATTGGATGGATGTATTGATGATTGGATGGATGGTTGGTTGGATGATTGGATGGATGTTTGGATGGATGAATGGATGGGTGGATGGGTGATTGGATGGATGGATGAATGGATGGATGTATTGATGATTGGATGGATGGTTGGTTGGATGATTGGATGGATGGATGATTAGATGGATGTATGGATGATTGGATAGATGGATGGATGTGCATCTTTAGGGGTTTTAGATAGAAATGATACACACGCATATTTTATATTATATAAACACAATTGTTTATGTTAAATGTGAATTACCGTAATGAATTTATTTGACAGCACTAAAAATAATGTCATAATTTTGCCGGGTGCCCTTAAAGCTTCGATTTTCACTATTTTGGTTTTATTTCCGATTAATTGTGCAGCCCTGTGAATATTTGTACATAAATTGTATAAATCGCCGGAGACTTTGTGCTCTGAATTTCTGTCCACCCTAAAGTCCTTTTCATCCTCCAATTAGTTCCCAAATGGATCAAATCAAATTGCGCTCTCATTCAGTACCCCGTTCCACTCAGAAATATCCAGAGTTTCGAGTTCGTCTTGAAGTTTGAAGCGATGCCCATGTGATCTGGCCCAGCCTCTCCTCTCTCCAGAGACATACATCTTTTAGAGGTACTATACCCTTCAGACAGGCCTTGCCTGTAGCCTTCCGCTCAATTATTAAAGTCTGTTTCCTGCGTTCCCTCCCTCTCAGCCTCTTTCCATGCAGGAGAGGGAGCAAGTGTGCTCTGTAGTTCAGAACCAAAACCCAAACTCCCTTCAGCTTCACCGACTGCACTCCCAAATCAAGGACAGACCAAAGACGATCCTGAGAACTTTCCAGTAGGGCTGGCTGGTCGTGGTGTGATGCTACGCTGCGATTGTAAACATTTTGCTTGGTATACTTTTCAAAAATAAAAGATTTTGTAGTGTTTTTGATGATAGTCTCTTCTAGTGCTGGATACCGATTCATATCGAAATACCGGTATTTATTTTTGTCATGATATTAATTTTGATTATACCTCAATACCGGTATAAGTCGTTTAAACAACGTTCGGAACGCGGCGCAGCACGTCACAGTTTGACCTATTTCATATACTCTAGTGATGTAAACATGAACCAGTAGTGTATGCGCACATATTTCATCACGTCTTCTTCAAATGAAATGTATGCAAAGGACACTGATACAACCATACACGACCGTGATGACACGATGGATTATTCTGCTACACAGAAGACAATGATGTAAGTTAATAAATAGACTGACAATTCAAGGGAAAAAATGCGGTCATATACCGTGAAACCGATATCATTTAGAAAAATACCGTGATATAAATTTTTGGTCATACCACCCAGCACTAGTCTCTTCTGCTCACCAAGGCTGCATTTATTTGATGCAGTCAAAACAGTAATATTGTGAAATAGTACTACAATTTAAAAGAACTGTTATCTAAATATATATTTTTAATTTATTTTATGGCAAAGCTGATTTTCAGCATCATTACTCCAGTCTTCAGTGGCACATGAAGAAATTATCAATGTTGAAAACAGTTGAGCTGCTTCATAGAAGGAAACCACACACACACACACACACACACACACACACACACACACACACACACACACACACACACACACACACACACACACACACACACACACACACACACACACACACACACACACACACACACACACACACACACACACACACACACACACACACACAAAGAACAGCATTTATTTGACATAGAAAAATCTTTTTAACAGTAAAAATGTCTTTACTGCAACATTTGATCAATGCACTGCATCCTTGCTAAATGAAAGTATTCTTTAAAATCTTTTTGACACAAAGTTTTACAACTATTGAGCGTGATGTTTCACACATGAGAATGAATAAACAATATATGGTTATTTGGTTGATGTTTTAAAAGAGCCAATGCACATTGTAATGCAACTTCTGATGTGACTCGTCCAATCAAAGTTTTATAATATTAGTTTTGAATATTTTCTTTGGCGTATCGAATGATCTGACCTTTTAGTAAATTCCACATAAAAAGAGTCTCATACAGAATTTGTTATTAAAAGAATGACTCATATGGTGATATTTTAGTCAAACCGGGCATCACTGAGGGAAGCTTCACAACTTTCTGAAAGATAATCACACTAGTTTCCACTCTCACAAAGGCTTATACTAATGATTTTAGTAAATCCAGCTCTGTATCTGTTGGAAATATGGATGAGCTTCAAGCGTGTTTCATATGGATTTAATATCCCAGACTCTCCCTCTTCAAACAATATGATGTATTGTGGGTTGAGCTACAGTTTTCCATCACTCTGTTGTGTATGTGTCTGTCTGTGTGTGTGTTTGTCTGTGTGTATCTGTGTGTGCCGCAGTACATGGAAAATGTGATTGTGTGACTGTCATATGAGAGACACATTTGTGCTCTTTGATTAATGTGTGGGGTCTTGAGATGCTCCACTAATTAAACCCAAATGCTTTAGATTGAAACGTTTGTTATTGACCCGCCGCATTACTAACAGACTCGCATCAGATACGCCTGTCGCTTGAGCGTTCTGAGCCTTAGATTTTGAAAGGCAAAATCTGATGCTTACTACATGGTTTCTATCTCGATATGTTTGGAAAGGGTTGTCAGGCTGTTTTGTCTTTTATTAAAGGGGACGTATTACTCCCCTTTTTACAAGATGTAATAGAAGTCTGTGAATTTGTATCTCAAAATACCCCACAGATCATTTATTATACCAAGTTGTAAATGCCCATTTTTGAGTGGATGGTTAAACATGCTTTTTTTGTGCATGTATCTTTAAATGCAAATGAGCTGCTCCACTTTCCAGAAGAGGGCGGAGCCTTTGCTTGTGCCGACAATACTCTGCCAAAAACTAAATCTGCTTGGTTTTGATTATCATCTCTATCGCGGTCATTGCAGTTCTTGATCATCATGAAAGTGTATGATCAGCATACGTTCTACAGCCATATCAGTCTTACCTCTGATATGTGGTTTTCTGAGTGCACACACCCGAAGCACGTGCACAGAGAGCTGGAATAAAAACTAAAAATGAAAATACAAAACAAAAGCATTAGCCTATATTTGATTACCCCATCATAATGGTCACTTTCATAAAAATAAACTTAAAATTCCACATATAGCACATTTATTGTCCAACAACAAATATTTTAGAAATATATACTTTAGAAAGAATTATTGCGTTCCTATTCTGTTTGGCGCGAATGCACATGCCGTCGCCAAAATATGGATGTAGTGTTCGTGACGTCACCCATTGGATTCTGAAGAGCAGTTTTGAAGCGTAAAGTAGGGTCGAGCTGGCCGTTGCCATCTTGGCAGCACGTCATCGCGCGTCACTCCCGGATAATAGAAAATGGGCAAAGAGGCGAGACGTGGGCGGAGCTGAGATGACGCAATGACTAACAGACGGCAGATAAATGGCTATCCACCTGTCACTTAAAGTGGCCACGCCCTTAATTATGCAGAATTTTAAGGCTTTATATAATGTAAACGAATGAGTTATAAAAACATTCACCCCCTCACAGTTGTCATGAAGGGCAAAATTAGCCGTATAGACCAAAACCACAATTTGTACCAGGCTGTAAACATGATTTTTTTCTGCTGTAAAGCTGGGCATTTTAACATGGGGCTCAATGAGATTCTGCTCTCTTCTGGAGCCTGTCCCTAGCGGCCAGTCGATGAATTGCAGTAAATGTCACTTCCGTATTGGCTTCAAGAGAAACTGCGGGAGGTTGCCGCTTGGGCGTCGCTCATTCACAGAAGCCTGAATTTTAGCGGAGATTCACATGCAGAAGGCTCGTCCTCTCCTGACAGCAAAATGGACATATCTGCATGACTTTCTAACATTTACAGATGGAGAATATACCTGTGAAATGTAAGTTATGCACTGAGGAAAGCACCACATTTCAAACGAATTAAACACCACAAGTATTTATCTGTCTGTCAGCACACATAGCCTCTCAGTAATCAAGTATCTCTCAGAGCATCTGACAGGGCAAGCTGCTTTAAACTATACATGTTAACTATATCTATGTTAACTATAGGCTTTCCTGTAGCTCAAACAGTAGAGCATGTTGCTAGCAACACCAAGGTCATGGGTTCGATTCCCAGGGAAAGCAAGAACTGACAAAATGTCAAAATGTGTACCTTAAAATTCAATGTAAATCGCTTTGGATAAAAGCGTCTGCCAAATGCATAAATGTAAATATCTTACCAGTTATTTTGAAGCCCTTAATATAAAGCATGTGTCATGTTTAGGACAATCATGCACTTTCCCTGCATCAGCTCATTCTGCATAGGCCTATGAAGCCTACTCCGCTATTTTTCAGATGTGATCGTATCTACTGTATATTGATATAAACCCTCATTCCATATCGTTTCTAAAATATATATCGATATATTGTACAAACTCGATATACCGCCCAGCCCTGCTTATTCTGAGACACTGTTTAAGATTTATGGGGATTAAAAAAAAGAAGTGTGTGGATTTTCATCATTTATGGGGTGGTTGTGTACACACACTGCCGACACACATTTTATGTTCAAACAGTTCCCCATTAAAGTCTCACAATCTAGAAAATGTGTATGTGCTTTTCAGACATGAAAGTGTTAAACCAGGGTCTTTGGTTAGTGCTGTTTAAGATTTCACACTGTACATTTTGTAAGCCATGGGTTAACATTTTTATTTGCACATAATGATAATAATAACCACAATTCAGATCTCTTTCGAGGCGTATTGTGCTGAAATGGTCAAATACACACACTATGACATTGTCAATATGCATGTGATTGTCAATGTGCTATATTGCATTTTTAAAACTTTCGGTAGACATCTCTCTGTGCATTTCCTTTCTGAGATTGACATAATATGTTTGAATAAAATATTAATGTTTTGTAAACAGAAGTTTAATTAAAGTTGCAGAGTTCACACCAAAAGTAGAAAAGAAGAAACGGCTATTAGATTGAGATATGGCTTCTTTCTTGCCCCTCTCTGCAGTCTGTTGCCATGACTCATTCTGACAGACTTTAATATTCAAGCGCTGAATTAAAATAGATGTGGCTGCATTACTCGACATGCTGTCAATATGCCGGCGGTGGGAAGATACTCTGTCAGCTCTATGTCTGATGTCTGTACTCGCGTCTACAATCAGATAATTGACAGAGAGACACTGGAGACTAACAAATCGACAGCTGCTGTTAATCAATGTACGGTGACTTCATGAAATTCTTGTCGTCTGAGAGAAATATGACCGTTTCTCATCGCTCTGTTCATCTGTGATGATTTTCCACACTGGGGCTGTCGAGCTGTCCCAGGTTTTTGACTTCAGGAAGCTCTCGACAGTCTTGGAATCAGCAGCCAAACCAAAATTCAGGAAAACAAATGCTGCTCGCGCAGATCCATATAGAACATCAGCTTTTTCCAAACTGTTTTACTTGAGAGTCTCATCGTTATCACCGCAAAATGCCATTTCTTACGCAGTATTTTTGTTGTTTTTTGTCTTTTCTTTACGATTTTTTTTTTCTCTTCACAGAATATATCTTCAATTAAGTTTATTTTCTTCTCTGGTTATCTAATAGTTTTTTTTTCTGGTTTTAAACATAAATCTACCAGATGTTTTATGAACAAAGAACTCTTTACTATATATATATATATATATATTATAAGTATACATATACTGTTTTTTTTTTTACTGTTGATTATTGGATGGATGGATGGATGATTGATTGATGGATGAATGTATTGATGATTGATTGATGGATGATTGTATTGATGATTGGATGGATGGATGGATGGATGGGTGATTGGATGGTGGATGGATGGATGGATGATTGGATGGATGATTGATTGATGGATGATTGTATTGATGATTGGATGGTGGATGGATGGATGGATGGATGGATGGATGGATGGATGGATGGATGATTGATGGATGATTTGATGGATGATTGTATTGATGATTGGATGGATGATTGGATGGTGGATGGATGGATGGATGATTGGATGGTGGATGGATTGATGGATGATTGGATGGATGGTGGATGGATGCATGGATGATTGGATTTATGGATGGAGGATTGAACTTTGGATGTATAGATGGATGGATGATAGGATGTATAGGTGGATGATTGAACTTTGTTCACAATTTGAATGTTCTTGTTTCCATTTGTTTAATTTCAGAATTATCCATTGTTTCTTTTAGTGTGGCTACAAAGCTGGTAGCACTAAATTATATTCAAAGTCACATTATATGTGTTTAACATTAAATAAAGCACATAAACATCATAATTGCCATACTTCTGATATGTTGTTGTTGTTCCAGCCGTAACATCATAGAAAAATAGAAACCGTTTCTAAAATTGAATCGTGGCGTGTTGCCGTCGCGGCTGGTTAGGACAGAAAATCTGATTAAAGTCCCACTGAAGTGCCTTGAAACGCGCAGCATTATTCTGTGTGTTGATGTAATTTCCAGTGAAACAGGAAGACAGGGCGGGACATATCAAACAGCTCCTCCCCTTTTTGTAAAACAGCCAATAGCATTTCATTTATATCACAGCTCAACCGTTGAGCTGGGTAAAGCCGCAGTTTCCTCCTAATCTCTAACCGTTTCGCCTCCTAATCTGCTCCATATCACTTTAAAATACAGCATTCTGTGCAGATTTCAAATGGGTCTGATACGTTTTCTGGTCTGTGCTGACTCGATCATATAATCCGCTCTGTGCTCTCGTGTCTCTGGACCGGAGCTGCGGTGGTTCGCTTGACACAAAACCAGACTTCAATCGCCCCAATGGAAAGCATATTTACACTGAATCATTCCCTATCTATCTTACACTGTAGATTCTAGAGAGGATTTGATTGGACAGAAAATCTGATGAGAAGCTGAAGTCATCAAAATCATTGAGAGACTGTAAGCTTTGCATGCTTATATCTTCTAAATGTGAATTTTGCCATTGTTTTGGATCACACTAGCTTACAGATAACAGTAAGACTAACATTTTTTTATTTAATGGGGACTCTAACAAGGAAAAGATCGTTTTTTATCACGTTGCGGCTCTTGATTGTATTTTATAATACAAGTAATAATATAAATATGTAAAAAATATTTAAATAAGTAAAATAAAAAACAAGAAAATATTTTGTGACATGACTGTAATGACACATTCTAAATGGCTGTCTTTATGCAGAATAGAATAAAATGTATATATATATATATAATCTTTTTTTTTTCTTTTTTTTTGGCTGGAATTATGACACGGAAATGTCTTCGAATTTTTGCAGCATATTAGTGTGTAATAAGGGATCAAAACCACCCGCTGTGATTAAACCTGTTATACTGTGAGATGTGTTTTCACATGATTTATATGTGCCAAATGGCAAATTGTCTCTAAATAATTACATCCCAGTTTGAGCTCAGGGTTGGAGTGTTCGCTTGTAATATGGCGACTGTTCGTAGTGATTACGAGAAGGATGTGCAGTGTTGAATGAAAATCATCTTCTGAATGGGCAGTGAGGGCAGTTTCTAGCAGTGAAAGAGGTTGTGTCCGTTATGTGAGTGTCATGGTCTCTGGTCTGAATGGTAAAAGCAGAAACAGTCCCCTGAGAAGGTCCATAATGACAATAAAGTCATCAATTACCCCCAGGATGACCGTTTCAAAGCGTGTTTTATCGCAGGTCCAAGAATAAAAGACTTTATTGGTATGTTTAAATGGATGGCGCGTTGTGCTGGGTCCGTTTTATGACCCTGCGGTGACATCTTAAACTTTATAGAACGAGACTCTCAAATCAGCAGCATGAGCGGAAATGCTCATAAATCCTCTTTGGGCATATTAATGTGCTGGACATCCAATTGTTGCATGTCCAGCTCTTCATTTCCCATGCATTCTGATGGTCTTATTTTTTTAGCATTAAAGTGAACCACAGTTTTTTGTTGTTGTTTTTCTTTTTCAAATTTGGCTGTATTTAATTGAATACACTTAATAGTTCAACAAAAATGATGGATATTGTTGGCATTTACTCATTCCAACTTGCTATGTGAACTATATTGTTATCATGAAATAATATTTTAGTCATATCGAATGAATTTTGGTTTCACGGTGACTTTAAGACCAGCTAGTCAGCTACTTCTTCCCACTGATTTGCACATCCATATTTAAAACACAATATCGGCATATCCGTGTTTACCAGGCCTGTTTCTCTGACATGTTTCTGTTTGAAAACAGGATGCTGTATTTGAAGCTCTTCCTCCTCCTCATCCTCATTAAGTGTGTGCTGTTGTTCCTGTGGAGGTTCGGTTGAATGTCTGCGAGGTGATACTATGCAGGGGAAACCAAACCAGGAAGTCAATAGTGCTTGAATCTTTTATGAAGGCAGATATATTCAGATCACAGACTGGCAGTGCAGGAGACACAAGAGGACCGAGATGTGTTTTGTTTTAACCCTCCACTCATTAACGCTCAGCTGTAGACGTCAACTAGTTCTCATATATCAGGACATTCTTCCGTTCCCTCTCTCCATGCCTCATCATTACAGGAGAGCACAAGCACTTTGGTTGCTTCAGCTGTATGAAATATTCAGTTTTTGCTCCAGTGTAATATATTCAAATGGGTCTCTTCACTATGTTTCATGCAGTGCTGTGCGATCGGAACGGTCAGTCGTGCCATGCTGTCTTATAGATAATTGGTCCACACTGTGCAGTTCGTTACACAAACGAAAATGGTAGGGCTTGATCAAAAAATGTAGTCGATTTTGTCGTCACAACCAGTGCAAATAAAATGTAGTCGCAGAATTTTTCTTTTTTGTATTTCTTATTGTGTATATACTGTATAGCCTATACACACTGGCATACACACACACAAAATAAAATATATTATTTATAAAAATAAAAAAATGTTTTGTTATATATATATATATATATATATATATATATATATATATAGTGTGATTGTGTGTGTGTGTGTATATGAAAACATATATACATAAAAATATATTATTTATAGATTATAAATATGTAAATAATTATAATACATATTTATAATATATACAATACATATATATGTGTGTAATACACATATGTTTTATAGATTATAAATGTAAAATATTGCAATATTTATATATATATGTATACAGTATATGTGTGTATATATACACTCACCTAAAGGATTATTAGGAACACCAAACTAATACTGTGTTTGACCCCCTTTCGCCTTCAGAACTGCCTTAATTCTACATGGCATTGATTCAACAAGGTGCTGAAAGCATTCTTTAGAAATGTTGGCCCATATTGATAGGATAGCATCTTGCAGTTGATGGAGATTTGTGGGATGCACATCCAGGGCACGAAGCTCCCGTTCCACCACATCCCAAATATGCTCTATTGGGTTGAGATCTGGTGACTGTGGGGGCCATTTTAGTACAGTGAACTCATTGTCATGTTCAAGAAACCAATTTGAAATGATTGGAGCTTTGTGACATGGTGCATTATCCTGCTGGAAGTAGCCATCAGAGGATGGGTACATGGTGGTCATAAAGGGATGGACATGGTCAGAAATAATGCTCAGGTAGGCCGTGGCATTTAAACGATGCCCAATTGGCACTAAGGGGCCTAAAGTGTGCCAAGAAAACATCCCCCACACCATTACACCACCACCAGCCTGCACAGTGGTAACAAGGCATGATGGATCCATGTTCTCATTCTGTTAACTCCAAAGTCTGACTCTACCATCTGAATGTCTCAACAGAAATCGAGACTCATCAGACCAGGCAACATTTTTCCAGTCTTCAACTGTCCAATTTTGGTGAGCTCGTGCAAATTGTAGCCTCTTTTTCCTATTTGTAGTGGAGATGAGTGGTACCCAGTGGGGTCTTCTGCTGTTGTAGCCCATCCGCCTCAAGGTTGTGCGTGTTGTGGCTTCACGGCAGACGCTTTTATCCAAAGCGACTTACAGTGCCCTTATTACAGCGACAATCCCCCTGGTGCAACATGGAGTGCCTTGCTCAAGGACACACTGGTGGTGACTGCTAAGATCGAACCAGCAACCTTCTGCATATCAGTTCCATGGTTTAACCCACTGGACCACCATCACACGTTATTTCAGTCAAAGTTGCTCTTCTATCAGCTTGAATCAGTCGGCCCATTCTCCTCTGACCTCTAGCATCAACAAGGCATTTTCGCCCACAGGACTGCCGCATACTGGATGTTTTTCCCTTATAACACCATTCTTTGTAAACCCTAGAAATGATTGTGCGTGAAAATCCCAGTAACTGAGCAGATTGTGAAATACTCAGACCGGCCCGCCTGGCACCAACAACCATGCCACACTCAAAATTGCTTAAATCACCTTTCTTTCCCATTCTGACATTCAGTTTGGAGTTCAGGAGATTGTCTTGACCAGGACCACACCCCTAAATGCATTGAAGCAACTGCCATGTGATTGGTTGATTAGACAATTGCATTAACAGGTGTTCCTAATAATCCTTTAGGTGTGTGTGTGTGTGTGTGTGTGTGTGTGTGTGTGTGTGTGTGTGTGTGTGTGTGTGTGTGTGTGTGTGTGTGTGTGTGTGTATATATATATATATATATATATATATATATATATATATATATATATATATATATATATATATATATATATATATATATATATATATATCTATAATTTTTTTAAAATTTTTTTATAATATATATATATTTTTTTTTACATGCTTTTATATTTAAGATCGCCTTGACTTTGAACAGCTTGATAACCCTTGGTCTAGAAAACAAGAGCTTGTTTTTGCTAGTCTCATATTCTTGAATTCTGTTGTTGCACCTTCAGTTTCTGGTGTTTCTGGAGTCTATCCTGACTCTCGCTGATGGTCTGTTCCCTCCTGAGTCATTAATCTAGAGGGAGAAGCCATTTTTAACATCAGCGCTGAAGCTCAGAGAACAGGCCGCTGTAGGAATCTAGTGCATGATGGCCAAGGTCGCCTCACCACGGCTCAAAGACGTCCCATCCGAGCTCCCTGGAGTCAAAACAGACACCTTGATGCTGGTGCTGATGCTGGAGCGCGATATCACCAAAGAGCCAATCGTTGAACCCACACGTGCCACAACGAGGTGTTTGTTTAACTCTCTGAACTGTATTTGTGCAGCTCTCCATCTATACGGATGCCAAAGTTGTTTTTAGTTTTGACTGAATGCGTCGTCTGCGGATGTTTTGCTTCTTATTGATTAGCCAAGTGTGTGTGTTTGTCAGCCGTCGTTCACTCTGCTCCTAGATGACAGCTCTTTGTCTCCCTTAAATGTGTTTTCTGCACAGTGCTAGCGGATTCATCTAATTTGCCATGCAGATCAACACAAACAAGCAACAAAAGCCACAGAATGAGATGGGACGGGGAAGAAAGAGCCTTTTGAGAGCGGTAGAATAGACATCGGGCCCTTTTAGCGCTGCCAGCACCCTTTTCAGAGGTAAAGGCGTGCGCCAAAAGTGAGCATGCAAAACAAACCCGGTGCGTCCTTTATTTTAGCACTCAATAGTGATTCACTTTAGAGTCAATATAATGCGTTTTGCATGCACACATGTGATTATGTATGCGTTAGGCGCTGTGGTGTGTCCGTCAGATGCTGAGGTCTAGTGTGTGTGTGTGTGTGGCCCATATGTTTGGGTGCTGATAGTGTGTGGATTTGTGTGTTTGCGCGGCAGATAACAGGCTGTTTATAACCTTGGCAGAGTGTTGGGCTGTAATCTGGTGGCGGCATATTTCCCCTCACCGGCCGATAAAGGGCTGCTAGTGACTTTATCACACCGGCAGATAGAGCGCACACACACAATACACAGCGTTCGGATGCCTTATTTTTAGAAAGCTCGCTCTACCCCCCTCCAGTCCCCTGGAAAGAGCAATCAATTTCTACATCTGCCTTTCCAGGCTTCATGGGGACAATGCGACAAACCGAAAGGCCCTGGTGGTGTCATTAAAGGGTTTATTCACCAGCTCTTTTGTTTTTATGGAAATCCCGTCACCTTTAAAGGCAAATGAGCTTTTTTATTCAGAAAGCCCCTGTCATTTTTGCCCATTTATAATTTGAATGTCTCCCATCATCTGGTGTGAATGTTATGAGGCAAAGATGGAGTTGTGACGATCTGTTTTATTTTATGGCTATTTTCACTCAGATTTGATGTTTATGTCATTGCCAAGGGCGGTACAGAGCAGGGATGCATGGGAAGTGACTTTAAAGCGGTCGTTTGCTAAGCTACATGGAGTTAAGCGACAGTCAAACCACCCTGGTTTTTGGGGATAAAATTAGCTTAGACACATTTTATAGATTTGATTCGATTTAGCTTTTTTGTTGTTGTTAATATTGAATATATATATATATATATATATATATATATATATATATATATATATATATATATATATATATATATATATATATATATATATATTTATTTATTTTTAAGGTGTGATGCTATCTATTATCTATTCAAATTATAAATATATAAATTCCAAACTCACTCTGACAGGGTTAAAGTAATAGAGTGAGGAGGCTGAGGGTTAGTAAAATTATAAATACTCTGTTTGTTACTACATTAACATTTACTGTTTTGCATGTAGCAGACACTTTTATCCAAAGCGAATTACAAACAAGGGACAAAAGCAGTTTGCCAAAGAGCCAACAGTATTTGTAATATACTGTACACTAACCGACCGCTTTATTAGGTAAGCCTTGCTAGTACCGGGTTAGACCCCTTTTGCCTTCAAAACTGACTTAGTTCTTCAACAAGCTGCTGGAAACCATATTGTCATGACAGCGTCACGCAGTTGCTGCAGATTTGTCGGCTGCACATTCATGACGTGAATTCCCCAGTCCTTCACATCCCGAAGCTGCTCTACTGGATTGAGATCTGGTGACTGTGGAGGCCGTTTGAGTTTAGTGAGCTCGCTGCCATGTTCAAGAATCCAGTTTGAGATGATTTGAGCTTTGTGACATGTGCGTTATCCTGCTGGAAGTAGCCATCAGAAGATGGGAACACTGTGCTCATAAAGGGATGGACTGTGGCGTTTAAACGATGCTCAATTGGCCCAAAGTGTGCCAAGAAAATATCTCTCACACCATTACACCACCAGCAGCCTGAACCATTCATTCAAGGCAGGACGGATCCGTGCTTTCACGTTGTTTATGCCAAATTCTGACCCTACCATCTGAATGTCGCAGCAGAAATCCAGACTTATCAGACCAGGCAATGTTTTTACAATCTTCTGCACAGTTTTGTTGAGCCTGTGTGAATTGTAGCCTCAGTTTGCTGTTCTCAGCTGACAGGAGTGTCATCGGTGTCTTCTGCTGCTGTAGCCCATGATCTGCTTCACGGTTGGACGTGTTGTGCATTCAGAGATGCTCTTCTGCAGACTTTGGTTGTAACGAGAGCTTATTTAAGTTATTGTTCCCTTTCTATCAGCTCAAAGAGTCTGGCTGTTCACGTCTGACCTCTGGCATCAACAAGGCATTTTCAACCACAGAACTGCCGCTCACTGGATACGGCCTCTTTTTTGGACCATTCTCTGTAAACCCTGGAGATGGTTGTGCGTGAAAATCCCAGTAGATCCGCAGTTTCTGAAATAGGCTACTACCGACTGGAACCAACAACCACGTCACGTTCAAAGTCACTTAAAGGACAACTCCGGTGAAAAATGAACCTAAGGGTAATTAACACATGGTTACCGAGTAGAGATGCGTTTTCATGAAAATCGAATGTAAAGAATTTTATCTCTAAAAACAGATTAGCTTATAACGCTAGTATATGGGGCATAGAATAAGTAAAATTAAATCGCTAGTTAATACCACTAACAAGGCTCAAAATAGCCACTAGCACGGGAGCATAATGTCCCTACATGCAAACCGAAGCATTGAGAACTTTGTAAGTGTACAAACAGTTTAATAAGAAGATACTTTATAAAGACAGTACATTACGCGTTTACAGACAGGAGCCATCTTGGAAAACAGTCTCGACAAGTCGAGTCATGAACGCTGTGCTAAGTGATGAACTGTGACTTGGAATCTCATATGGTCCGTTGTTTCCAGAAGAAAGCACTGAACGCAACAGAGAAAATAAAAAAATAAATAAAAAAAATTTAAATACTGAACGTAACAGAGACTAGTGCTTCCAAAGGATACACACTAAAGAGATGGCGGATTATTCAACCGTGGCTCGACTTGTCGAAACTGTTTTCCAAGATGGCTCCTGTCTGTATATGCGTAATGTACTGTCTTTATAAAGTATCTTCTTATTAAACTGTTTGTACACTTACAAAGTTCTCAATGCTTCGGTTTGCATGTAGGGACCCTCATTATGTTAGTGTGAGGCTATTTTGAGCCTTGTTAGTGGTATTAACTAGCGATTTAATTTTACTTATTATATGCCCCATAGTTTAGTGTTATAAGCTAATCTGTTTTTAGAGATAAAACTCTTTACATTCGATTTTCATGAAAACGCATCCCAGAGAACGATCTACACGGTAACCATGTGTTAATTACCCCTAGCTTAATTTTTCACCGGAGTTGTCCTTTAAATCACCTTTCTTCCTCATTCTGATGCTCAGTTTCAGCAGATCATCTTGACCGTGTCTACATGCCTAAATGCATTGAGTTGCTACCATGTGATTGGCTGATTAGATATTTGAACAGGTGTACCTAATAAAGGAGCCGGTGAGTGTAAAATGGCATTTTTTTTTTAATGAACAAAAGTAGCTACTGTACAATGATATGCTATTTAATAAAAGAACAATATCTTGTATTATTATTATTATTATTATTATTATTTTCTATCAATAAAGAGTAATATTTTGAAATGTTAAGATTCTTTGATGAATGGAAAATTGAAAAGAACGGCACTTATTTTAAAACATATATTTTTTGTAACATAATTGTCTTTACCGTTGCTTTTTAATGCATTTTTTAATGCATCCTTGCTGTATAAAAGTATTCATTTCTTAATAAAAATCTCACTGACCTCAAACCTTTGAATGGTAGTATGCTTAAAAGCTATTTCCTTAATATATAACCATTATAATGTTATGGTATTCTTTGAAATACCTTGGATTACAATGCAAATGCCCTATCATTTGGATCCATGGTACCATAGTATTATTACTTGATTGGTTCTAATGAAGTGAATTGCTTCATTGTGAAAACCGCATTTCACAAGTTTACTGGGAAAGCTGCACTAAAAGAGTTGCACTGATAGATTTGTGTTCCGCTGTAGAAAGAAATTCATACAGGTTTGGAATGACATGAGGGTGAGCAAATGATGACAGGCTTTTAATTTTTCAAGCGAATCGTTCCTTTAAGTTAGCATTGTCACTCAGTAGCAAATTAGCAATCCATGCTTGATTCTGGAACAGCAACTGGAAATACAAATGTGATGACCAATGGGAGTGCAGACAGTGATCCAGCACCTGGTCAGGTAGGAACGGCTGTCAGTGCGAATGGGGCTTCAGTTAACTCTGTGTCATTATGAACCTGTTTCTGCAATTCTGTCTGCTAAAATGGCACATGTTGCTTATTGCTAGCAAGTGTTCATCACTGTCAGAGGTTCTTGCTCCGTAAACGAGTCTTCATCTTTCCATGATGCTGCTTCGGCACAATTATAAAGTGCCGTCTTCTCAGGAAATGGCAAAATTGTCACCCGTGCTACAAATTGCCGGTGCTCAAAAATTTCTCCATCTCTCACTGTTTTACACTCACAGTTCTTCCTCAATCTTCTCTCTCCAATTGGGAAAAATTCTCTCGTAGGGTGCACTTAAGGGTAAATACAGGCCGTCAGCATTAACATAAGATTATTCCAGAGCCTGTCAGACCTGTGTGTGTGTGTGTTTGTGTGTGTGCGTCCTTTCCCAACACATCTGCCAGCGTTTCTTATTCCTATGTTTTTTTTGTTTTTTTTTTGCTTGAACACAATGAGTGCATCTGAAATGCTCCTTCTGAATTCTTTATTTTTTCCTCCATCATGCGTTTTCTAGCCCGAACAAGGACTGCCAGTTTTTCCTAGAACTTTCCTCCGTCAGCTCAGACACCGCTATACTTTTCTACCAACATCACAAGGTTCCGTTGAAGGAGAACAACACGATGGAGCGCGATGATTGACTAGGACAACGGCATACATGCATGCATAGAGGCATCAGAGTATGTGTGTGCCTGTGTATTTTTATATATGTATATATCATGCGCGCACACACACACACTAGTGCCTGCTTCATAAATTAGAATTACGTATTCATAGAGCACAGCGGCAGGGAGGCTTGTGAGAGAGAGTCTCATGAGGGCCGCAGCATCTAGGTCAGAGTGATTTTATCATTCAGCGGATATCTGCAGAACGCTGGAGGAATCCTTCAGAGACAGCTGGAGCCGGTTACTTGAGAACGTCTTCAAGTTTCTCAGAATAAGACAAAAGCATCCCGGGATGTTATTAGCCTCTGGAATCGATCACAGAGAGACACTTTTAATTAGTGGGCTTTGCTGAGGTTCAGAGTGAGGGCTAAAGTCAACAGAATATTATTTTGACCGATTCACAATGAACGTAAATAGAATGTCTGTCGTTGTAATCTTTTATCAGAAGGTAACGACTTGCTCCGCCTCTGAAACGCCTTCTCGTACGACAGTAAATCGACAGTAGGCGTAAATCGCGGGGGGTCAGGACCCACCCCATCTGAGAGTTGCCCCTCCACCCCCCCTTAAAAATATAATTAAAAAACACATTGTGTATTGTAAATTATATAATGATATATACTTAAAATAATTGTGTAAGTAGTAAAACAATACAAATGCAAAAAACTGCTTTTTAAGTTTAGAAACATTTTGAGTCCTCCCTCTCTTGCCTCAAACCCTTTTCCACCAAGGCAGTTTGTGTGCTGGTTCAGAGTCAGAGCCTAGTTTCAAATCGGTTCTTTGTCTTTCTACACCCAAAGCACCAGCTCTGAACCAGGAAAAGTGGTTTTTAATTAGCACCAAATCATTGCTGGTCTAGAAGTAAGAACCGCTTGCGTCAGGGGCGGGGGGCGGGGTTACCGTGACCAACAAGATGAACACAAACTTGTGACCGCCATTTTTGAAATAGCGAGCTAATAGCTGCTCGATTGTAATCTCCTTCTATACAAATTACAGTGAGCTGCACGAATGCGTTGGATTCGCTGTGTTTTGATGCTGATGTGGGTTCGCAAAGCCATGTGCATCAATAGTAACGCAATATTTGCCATTGTTGATGGAAGGCTTGTTCGAGATGCATCGTGATGTGCAGACCCATCGCCGTATTGCCATATTGAACGCTCCGAGCGAGCTGTGCTGTAGTAAACATGGAACGGTAAATAATCAAACCAGTGGAAGCAGTGCATTTATCCTTTATTCATGCAACATCTCTTCAGTCAGTACAGTAGCCTACACTTTAGTAATGTTAGGGTTATGGTACCTCGGCTCCACTGCTCGACAGAACTCCCTGAAGCCTGCCCCATCCACCACACTGATCACTCTCATGTCCTTACAAATGAACAAAAATTAATTTCTCCGTTATGGGCTCTTGTCGTGTTGCAGACAAAGAGCTTGTGGTGGGCGATGCAAAGTAAGGGTGGTCCAGTTTGCACATACAAATTAGTTGCTTATATTTACAAAATGAGCCTACAAAAGCATAAACAAGCTTGTTTAATAAAGAAAAGTTCACGAAACAAAGTGAAAACTCACGAAAGTGTTTAGTGAAATTAGGAAACATTTAAGAGATCATAAATTTAGTTGTACAAGTTAATGTTACATTTCTACATACATTTTGTTCTCATGTCACAAGTAATATCAAGGTTTACTTTGATCTGTTTTACATGATTCTTTTGTAGTGTGGTTTTCGGTGAAGTGTACTAAAATAAATATCGTCACCTGTGTACATTAGCCCACTTCTTCTCTACGCTTTTTCCTGATGGTTTATAGAACAATTACTCCGAGTCGCCCTCTGTCGCTTCAAAGAATAGCTCAACGGCGAGCGCATCAAGTATAAACTAAACGCCTCGTCCGTTTGGGGAGGAGCGCGCACAGTCTGCGGGGGCTCGCGCCATAGACAGTAAAGGCTCGCGCTGCGGAGCCAGGCGAAAGTATAAAACAAGGCTTCAGGCCGCTAGCGCACCCACTCGCAAAGCAGACAGCCACTCCTCTACTATCGCGGGCAAATTTTTTTTCAATTCGAATATTCATTTTCCCCTTCGAAATTCGTTTTTTAAAAACTATTCGAATATATATTCGAATTTAGAATATTCGTTGTTTGAATCGCTTATGCGGTCTGCGCAGCGTCGATGCATCTCGAACAAGCCTGGTGTGTTTGTGTTTCCCGCTGGCTTGCTAGCGTTGCTGAGAACGATGAGACGTATACAGTGATGTAAGACCTGGCTCTGTGGTGGCTCTCTAGCCCGTGGAAAGGCAAACCGGTTCTTAGAAGGCACTAGCACTAGCTCTGGACTAGCACCCGGTTCATGCTGGTGGATAAGGGGTAACAGTGGTTTGGTCCACCTTGCACCTCACCTACACACACCGTGTCCGTGTGTAGAACACCGTGAGAGAACAAAGTTCTTCAGTAGTTTTGGACCTCCATTAAGTAGACTTTTAAAGGTCCCGTTCTTCGTGTTTTTTTGAAGCTTTGATTGTGTTTACAGTGTGCAATATAACATGTGTTCATGTTTCGCGTGTAAAAAAACAGTATTTTTCACACAATTTACTTATCTGTACACCGCTGTTTTCACTGTCCTAAAAACGGGCTGATGAGTTCCTTGTTCTATGAAGTCCCTCCTTCAGAAATACGTAACAAGTTCTGATTGTGCCCGCGGTTCCCGTGTTGTGATTTGACCGCAGCTTAGCGCACGTGGAAAGGTCACGCCTCTTAACAGGAGATATCTGAGCTTAATGATCTCTACAGCGTCCCTGGGAAAGCCAAACAAAGGTGATTTGACTCCGGGATGAAAATAACAGCGTCTCGACGACATGGCGACAAACACACTCAAACGCAACACTTCCTCTTCTCCACGCAACACTTCCTCTTCTCCACGTGGGACAGCAACAAGACCACCTCTTTTTCGCGTATTCTTGTGGGCGGAGGTTAGTCTGTTCTACTGTTCTACTGACGTCATTAATGAAGGAAGTACCAGGATGTAGTCCAAGCCGGCCGTTCGCTGTAGGCTTTGAAAGGGAACTTCTGTTAAATAAAATATCTCGCTTGGCATTGAACTTTGAGCTTTATAATTTTACAGGTATTATTTATGCTCTAACAGCAACATTACACACTAACTAAAGTTTGAACAATGGGATCACGAAGAACGGGACCTTTTAAAGGGATAGTTGACCCAAAAATGAACTCAACCTCAGGCCATATATGACATTCTTCTTTCAGACGAATACAATCGGACCACCTTCCGTATTCAACTTAAGAAAAGAACGTAACTGGCACAACGGTGACGTCAGACGCTATGTAAGCGCTTTGAACTGCGAGAGGCGCTACACTTTCTTCATAAGTTGAATATGGAAGACGGTCTGCCAGAAGCTAGATATTTTACTTTATAACGTGTTAAATATGGATATTTTTCTTACAAAAACCCATCGATTCACTTCAGAAGGCCTTTATTAACCCCCTGGAGCCGTGTGGATTACTATAATAATGGATGGATACACTTTTTGGGCTTCAAATTTTGGGCTGCCATTAGAAAGCTTGGAAGAGCCAGGACATATTTTAATGTAACTCTGATTGTATTCGTCTGAAAGAAGAGTGTCATATACACCTAGGATGACTTGAGGGTGAGTAAATCATGGGCTAATTTTCATTTTTGGGTGAACTATTCCTTTAAGGCTATTTCACTTTATACATCGGATGAAGTGATTATTTTCTCTTTAATACAGATGATGCTGAGTTATTAATAAATTGGCAATGACAAAAAAAAATTATAACCGATGTATTTTTTCCATGAGTCCGATATGTTAGTTATTATTGTTTGGTAGCTTGTTGTAAGTCACCCACTACAACTAACATGTCGATAAGCCGATGTGTGAACTGATATTAGGCTAATATTGTGGTCATGTTGTTCTACCGCTGGGTTGGGTTTTGCTCAGTACTATGTGGAAGAAGCAAGATAATTTAATAATTATATTACAGTGTAGTGAACCTATCTCATATTTAAACAGCTATTGCTTTGTGTTGTTGTGTTGTGTTGTTGTCGTTGTGTCCAGAAAAACGGACAGAAGATAATTTTTTCGGTGCACCAAAACGCCACACATATTCTTAACAAGTACAATTTTGACTGTATTATTTGTGTCCCCTTTGAATATTGCCCTTTTGAAATGTTATGTTTATTATCCCCCCAACTGTTCGTACAATATTCTGTTTCACTTGCAAATGTGTCTGATTATGGAGTTAAAATGGATTGTGAATGGCAAACTATGATGTATAAAGTAAGTTTGGGATCAGTATTGTCTCTAATGTTCACCAAGGCTGCACTTATTTGATCAAAAATGCAGTAAAAGGAGTAATATTGTGAAATATTGTTACAGTATTAAAATGTTATTTATTCCTGTGATCAAAGCTGAATTTTCAGCATCATTACTTCAGTCTTCAGTGTCACATGATCTTTCAGAAATCATTCTAATATGATGATTTGCTGCTCAAGAAACATTTCTGATTATTATCAATGTTGAAAACAGTTCATATTTTTGTGGACAGTGGACATTTTTGTTAAGATTCTTTGATGAGTAGAGAGTTCAAAAGAACAAGAATTGTTTCTAACGTTATAAATGTCTTTACTGTCACATTTGATCATTTAATAAAATATGAATTTCTTTAAAAAAGGATTAATAAATTATAACTGACCCCAAACTAATTATATGACCAAACATCACTTCACTCCTGGTCTGGATCGCATTAAAGCCGTTAATGACTTTGACTCAGAGGTTTTAATTTGCTGGAGGTGTCCTGTGTCTCATGACCTTTGACCTCTGCTCGCCTGGTGTAGGCTCTTCTAATATTCATCTCTTCCCCTCTCTGATGACCTGTGATCCAGCCGAGCAGGCGTGATCTTTCCCTCTCAGCCTTTCGTCATTTTTTGGTGCGTCTTGATTGACAACAGGAGTTTCCCGTGACCTACATTTGCATCTGCTCCGTGACCCAGATAGTGCTGGTGTAATGAGTGTCCGGCTCCTCCTCGTCTTGGCCTTGCGTCGGTGAGTTGAAGTCCTCCCGCCGCTGATGGAGTTTGTCCCCAGGGCCTGTGAGAAATATTCTCATCCGCCCGGACTGCGGACACTTTGTCGGGAGGGGGAGTCACGCATTACTATTCATGGGTTTGAGATGACAGGATGGTGGGAGGCCTCTGCTTGATGGAGCCAAAACACACACATCTTCACCTGCTCCTGTCCCAGGGTGTGACTTTCACAGAAAAAAAAAAAAATCCTTGTTTGAAACTGCATTATTTTATAATAATGTATATAATATTATAATATTGGCTTTTATTTTTATATTTTCAGTTTTCATTTTAGTTTGCTTTAGTAATTTCATGTTTAGTCATTTTTATTTTTTTATATAAAATTATTTCTTTTATTTCATTAATATTTTCAGTTTTTAGCACATTTGCTATTTATATTTCAACTTATTTATTTCAGTTAATTGTCAAGGCAGCATTTTTAACTTTTGTTTAAATTTAAATGTATTCATCTAATATTTATATTTTATTTTATTTCAAAATATAGCATTTCCAAACTTTGGCCAATATTAGAGATATTTTAAGTTTATCTGTATATTTGCCATTTCTCCTATTTTTTTCTTTTTTATCATCTAATCAAGTTCTTTTAAAACAATAATTTAATAACTTGATTTTCATCTCAGTTAAATCTCAAAACGAATATATTTTTTTAATATTGTACATGATGATATTGAGATGCCTCAATTCACCTTTATAAATGATTGATGTTTGTTTTTGGTGTTTTATAAAAAAAATAAAATAAACGTATTTAGACAAAAAAGCAGATTTTTTCCATATAGTTTCCATATTGATTATCTGCCAATATTATAGATTTTTAAAAAATATTTAGATATATTTATTTAATTTATTGGTATCTGCCGATATTGGATATTTAATTTGCCACTCTCATTTATCTTTTTTTTACGTTTAGATGATCTTTTCAATCATCTAATGTTCACTTTATGTTCATTTACAAAAATAAAAATTTAATAACACTCTTCTTTTTCATATCAATCAAAAATTTATATCCATTTTTCTTATTGTACATTATAATATTGTGATGCATCACATTTCAATTCACATTTATAAATGATTGGTGGTCGTTTTGCCGTTTTATTTATTTGGACAAAATAGCATAGAATTTTTTCCATATTGATTTATCGACCAATATTACAGATTTTGGAAATTGGTATCTGTCAATATTATTATTTAATTGTGCACACCCATTTCTCTTATTTTTTTAATGTTTCTTATTTATGGGTTTTGGTGTTTTTTTTTAGTTCTTTTGATAGAAAAGCAGAATTTTAATATCGTCCCAAAAAAAAATCATTCTTTTGCGTTGAAGTAGGGACCTAAGCCATATCCAGAGACCAGAATATCACAGAGACTTGAATGTTGGGTTGTTTTGACACGAGTAATCGCCTTCCAATCGCCAAGAGAACCCTAGCAACGGCATAGCAACACCCAGAATTTCGATGCACGGACTAGCACTGAAAATCTGGTTTTATCCGTATCAATTCACAAGTGTTGCATCGTGCTTCCTGCTTGGCGGTGTTCAGGATGTGTTGAGATGTTGTTCTCGGGGTATTTCTGGTCATTTTGAAGTCTCTCCTGTTTATGTGGAGGGTTGTGCGTTAATGGAAGGTGACGTGTTTTGATGTGTTGTGTTATACGTCTCTGAATGGCAGGAGGAAAGTCGTTCTGCCAGCGTCTCCAGCACAAAGTAACCCAAATGGAGGACCCGCGGGACTCTCGCTTGCTCGTTCCCTCTCTTTCCCTTTCTCTCTCTCTGCAGCTGTGAATCTCATCTCAGAGACGCTATCAGACAGACGCAGACAGAGCTTCACTGGCAAACACAAAGAAAAAGATATTTTTGTAGCACTAAATATGAACAACAATGCCTCAATCCAAGTGCAGATATCTCTGCGTCTTGCTGCAGTTTTACCCTGTTTTAGAGTTTTCCTTATACACGTCAGATGCATTTTATTGTCATAGTTGCTCCATTGAGGCAAAGGCTTAAAATAGACTTTCTCAAAAAAGGTCGTAATTAAAATGCTTGTGCTCATGTGGGCCACATGGAACAAATTCTTGATTTCTTTCTAGGAACAGTTTTTCTTGTTTTGAAAAAGCTCACAGAGTAGTCCTGTGTGTTAATGTCATTTGCCGGACCTTTGGAGTCATTTCCCATTAACCAACATTCAAAGTTTGTCTTTTTCTAGTTGTGTATGATGATTGTTACCTTCAATGAATGTAGTTGCTTATTATTTATTGAGCATTGCTGCCTTTTATCATCAAGTGTTACAGTGATATTTACAGTGGTTAAGAAGGTCTTTGACCATAATCCTTAAAGGCACAATATGTAATTTTCACCACTAGAGGGCGCTTATTCAAACCAAAGGTGTAGCTTGATAACACATTTTCTGATTGCTAACGAGAGACAAGTGTGACACACGGCTCGAGAGAAGTGGAGCTTTTATCATGCCGTAGACAATGCTTCCGCTTCTTCTGCTCATGCATATGTGGGGGAACGGTTTGCTTGGTTGCTACTATGTGACACTTGTTCACACTGCGGAAAGCTAGATCGATATTAGGCATGGTAAAACATGGTACTCACAGTAAATCAATAAAACCAGATTTAAACAATAAGACTAAGGGTGTACTCGCACACCGTGCCCGGGCGCGTTTGACCCCTAAGGTCTGGTTTGGTTGACTAGCATGAGTGCTCTGTACCGCCCCGGAGCCCTGAAAAGCTGTGCGCTAGGGTTGTGCCGATGGACAATATCATCGTAGTAACGGATTACGAAAAGTGCATGCAACCTATTGGAAAGCCCGGATGAGTCATTAGTTAGGTTAGTAAAATAACTAAATTATAGTTTTAAAAAAATATTTATGTAAAGAGATAGGCCTATAGTAAAATATATCCTTCAACTATGTGAGTGTCAGTACACCCTAACTGTGTTGAGCTATCGGCTATAACAATATCGTTTTCTGTGGATGAATGTATCCAAACAGTTGCTCAACTGTCTAATAATAAAACACATAATATATTAAAGTGTCTGTGGTGTTTCCATTGTTTCTACAAAATAAAAACGTAACGCATGTATGATGTCATTGATAGGTGACGCACAGACACGTGTCCTGTTTAAAATAGCTTATTTCTCTGGATTTAAACATTCTTGGAAACATTTGGGATAATGTAAGTACACAAGTCAACAAAATATATAACATTGTTCTAGTGGTTTTTGTATATTTGAATCCAATAATCTTATATATTGTGCCTTTATGTGGCTTATTGAATGTTGAACATAAAACGTTTAGTAGGTTAAAAGACCTAAATAATGGATACATGATGGAATGACTATGTGAACGTCCTATTATAGAGCTACACGATTCTGGATAAATAGACGAATCTCGATTATTTTGTTTCAAACAGAGATCATGATTCTAGATGATTTAAAAATGTTTAATTCATCTGAATTCAAAAAATGGTTTTGAATGAATGATTCAATGACTCACTCAAAGACTCACTTTGTTGGCTCTTGTAGTTTTTTTAAATATGACTTAAGCCATACTTAATAAAGGCCTTTTAATTCATTCCTTCTCCTCTGTTTACGTTTGACTGAGTGCCTGGGACCTGCCTTTTTTATTGCCATTGGATTTTTCCCTACCCCAAGAGCACCTATTATGGACTGTTTAACTCTACCTGAGTGCCGGGTTGAACCCTTTGCAGTTGCGACTCACTCAAAGACTTCACTTGTTTCATTATTGGACGAATCAGCATTTTTGAACGAATCTCTAGAACGAATGATTCAATGACAGATACGATTTTTTAAGTCACATGTTGCCACCTACTGGTGTAACCATGTAATTGATACAGTTTGGTATTTGAAGCGGCAAGTTACTTTCAAAAGGTGATTTGATTTTGATCGCTTTCATATACATCAGTGTTTTTTCAGAACTATAAACTTTTATCCCAGTACTTCCGTGATAATTTGAATGTTTGTAACAGAAATAACGATGATGTGTTTTTGAAAAGGCTGATTATGAAGCTGTTTCATAATTATGCATGATAAATTCTCTGGCTCAGCGGCAGCTCTGATCTGAACGTTTGCTGTGATTTTGTCAAAAGTTTAATACACAGTTAGGTGAATCATTGTCATTTAGGAATGTGAAGTGTTTGAATTGAGATCACGATCCATTAAAGATTAACCGTGCAGCTATACTTCCTTTTGAATTTTCCCTCATGACGTTGTTTCATACTCTGAATTCATTTCTACATCCTCTTTTCATGTGAGGCGTTTAAATCCTGTAGATGTTGTGTGCCGTCCCACAAGCCTCGTGTGATGTTTTAATGAGAATTAGAAGCTGGTAGCACTGAGCGCTCCGCTGCGTTTCCTTAAACTGCCAAGTAAGAGCCCCATTAATAATGCAGCTCATTAAAGTGTGTAATTAATCGGGAGCGGTGTAACGGGGAGAGCAGGGGCCGCTCAGGGAGCCGCAGCGCTCCCCGCAGAGAGAGAGGCTGCAGCGCCACACGCCTCCGACTGATGCATTATTTATGTGCCAGAAAAGAGGAGCCAGACTCAAATGAAATGAGATAGATTTGCTCGGCCTCCGTCACTGCTGGCATGCTCCAAGACTTCTGCTGGCGTTACGACCCATCCTGCGTGCTTGCGTGAGAGCGTGTGTGTGCTTTGTACAATAAATATTGAAGACTGGCTTCCATTCTGCAGCCTCTGTGTTGGACTGGAAAGGTCAGTGTCTTGGCTGGTGAGTCTTTTGTTCTTGAGTGGTGAAATCGCAGCAGGTGATTTTGAAGGATGCATACATGTCGGGCCCTGTGTTTTATTTTGTGCCAAATTCCATGATTTCTGTTTTAGTAACAATTATATGTAACTATTTAAAGCTGCAGTCCGTAACTTTTTTGGGGTTAAAAATGATCCAAATTAAAATTTTGAGCAAGTACATAACCAGCCAGTGTTAAAAACTCCTTACCTTAGCCGATTCACAACGGTAAGCTTGTAATAATGTTATAATTTGAGTGGGACTGGTAGCTTTCTGCGGGAAATACGAGTTTCCACAGTTCGTCTTTACGTCCTTATGTCACGTCTGTTTACATAAAGAAGTTCACATAAAGAAGATAACTCTGCAAATAGGCTAACTGCAATTTCAGGGTTCAAACAGAGATGGCGACAAAGAGGTAAAACTTACGGTCTGCAGCTTTAAAATACATTAATAGGTGCCTTAAAGGGATAGTTCACCCAAAAATTTTAATTAGCCCATGATTTACCCTCAAGCCATCCTAGGTGTATATGACATTCTTCTATCAGACAAATACAATCAGAGTTATATTAATAAATATCCTGACTAATCCAAGCTTTATAATGGCAGTGAATGGCAGTCCAAAATTTGAAGCCCAAAAAGTGTATCCATCCTTTATTATAGCAATCCACACGGTTAATCCAGGGGGTTAATAAAGGCCTTCTGAAGTGAATCGATGGGTTTTTGTAAGAAAAATATCCATATTTAACACGTTATAAAGTAAAATATCTAGCTTTCGGCGGACCGCCTTCCATATTCAATTTATGAACTCCATTCAAACGCAAACTCACGCAATGATTCGGCTCTGAATCACACCGGAACAATCGGATCTGCGTTTGCGCTACTGCTGATCTTTTCAATCACACATTATCGTTATTTCTGTGTTACAAATACTATATAAAAACTGATGACTATGGAAGTGATGAAAATGGAGTCAATCACCTTTTGAAAGTAACTTGGCTCTTCAAATTATGATTGTATTGATTGCATATTGCAGCAGTAGGTGGCGACAAATGGCTGTTAAAATATGTTATTGTCATTGAATCATTCATTCAAGAGATTCATTCAAAAACGCGGATTCATCCAGTTGTGAAACAATTGAAGACTTTGTGTGAGTCATTGAATCATTCATTCAAGAGATTCATTCAAAAACACTGATTCATCCAGTACTGAAACAAGTGAAGTCTTTGAGCGAGTCATTGAATCATTCATTCAAGAGATTCATTCAAAAACACTGATTCATCCAGTTGTGAAACAAGTGAAGACTTTGAGTGAGTCATTGAATCATTCATTCAAGAGATTCGTTCAAAAACACTGATTCATCCAGTACTGAAACAAGTGAAGTCTTTGAGCGAGTCATTGAATCATTCATTCAAAACACGGATTCATCCATTTGTGAAACAAGTGAAGACTTTGAGTGAGTCATTGAATTGTTCATTCAAGAGATTTGTTCAAAAACACTGATTCATCCAGTACTGAAACAAGTGAAGTCTTTGAGTGAGTCATTGAATCATTCACTCAAAACTATTAAAAAATAATAATAATTCAGATTCATTAAACATTTTAAATAGACTGCAGCAATTTTGTCAGAACCTCTAGTAAATTAGGTTATTTTGTTTAGTTAGTTGTTTAGTTTTAATCGTGATCTTTGTTTAAAGCCAAAACAATTGTGATTCTCAATTTATCCAGAATCTCTAACGCAGGGGTCTCCAAACTCGGTCCTGGAGGGCCACTGTCCTGCAGAGTTTAGTTCCAGCCCCAAATAAACACACCTGAACCAGCTAATCAGTGTCTTACTAGGCCCAAGTAAGACGCTGATTAGCTGGTTCAGGTGTTTTAATTGGGGTTGGAGCTAAACTCTGCAGGATAGTGGCCCTCCAGGACCGAGTTTGGAGACCCCTGCTCTAACATCAAGTCATGGGCTATTTTGTTTTCTCTATTCAGTTTCTCTCATACCTTACAGCCGACTTTAGAGTGTGTCGCCTCCGTTGTTTATTCTTTTGAAATCCGTCAATGTGCAATTAGTCCAGTTTTTGAAGTACACTGGACACTTGTAATCACACATACTTGTTTAAAAGGGGGAATCATCCAAACATCCTTCCACACCACAGAGCATGAGATGAGTCGTGGGTAAGATGTTCTCACTTTGTGAACAGGTTCAGCTTCTCCCGAATCGATGCAAACACGCCTCCTCCGGAGCTGCTCTCCGTCCCGCCAGTGCTTCACATGTGCTGCTGTAATTTACTGCGACTTGGCTAATCAGAGTAATTATGGCTTAATTACGGTTAATCACTTACATAAAGTTGTTGGCTGAGAGAATGATGCTTTATGAAATGTGCCACACATGCGCACGCTTGACAAAGAGGCTGAGAAGCTGAGTTTCTCACTGACATCCTGAACTCAACGTTTACCTGAGACGTTATGCTTTACAGAAAACAGAAAGTTTTTCATCCTGTTTATGCACTCTTTTACTTCAGCTGGTCACACTTTGTATTCCTGTATTGTCTAAATGGAAGTTATTAGGTTATTAAAGATGAAGATTCTTGCTCTAGTTTAATGTGTAGGGCTATATTTCTATCTACATACACCACAGGCCCTCTTACAGTAAAGTCAACATTTTGCGCTGCCATGTTTCTACGGTAGACCTCTACTTTAGTCTACAGAGCTCTAGCTACTCTCTGCTGTCTCAGACGACATCTTTGTCCTGTGTCGGCCACCGTAGCTTCTCTATGTGCTCTGAAAGGGAGGGGTGAGGGGTGGGCGTTTGCAATTCACAACCTTGCCGCAGTTTCAGTTTATTTCAATTAATCTTGCAGCCGTACTGCAGAGTCAACTATAAACAATCTATTGGCGCTTTGACTTCCTCAAGAGTAAACACTTGCATGTCAGTTGCTGGCTCAACCAATGGGTGGAAAGAGTAACTTAGGTTAGTGAGAAACCTAGTAACCACATAGTAAAAACCTAGAACACCCTAGTAAGTACATAGCAACACCCTATCTACCACCCACGCATCATCATGGCAACTTTTGCACTGGCAATCACTCAGATTTCATTGATAAAGTATTTAAATTATTTATTTTTTTAGTTAATTATTCATTTTAGTGCATCTACACTTAAAAACAACCCAAGTTGGGTTGAAAATGGACTAACCCAGCAATTGGGTTGTTTTAACCCAGTGAATGGGTCGTTTTAACCCAGCGTTTGGGTTAAATGTGGGTTAAAACAACCCAATTGCTAGGTTAGTCCATTT
This sequence comes from Romanogobio albipinnatus, assembly GCA_023566225.1. Taxonomy (NCBI): domain Eukaryota; kingdom Metazoa; phylum Chordata; class Actinopteri; order Cypriniformes; family Gobionidae; genus Romanogobio; species Romanogobio albipinnatus. Next base: position 48,668,107 of record CM042250.1, on the reverse strand, counting down.
TCAACCCAGCATTTTTTAGAGTGTATTTACACAGTTGACCTTTTAAGGTGATGTGGGACCTTTAACGGTGGTTTGGTATTTGGCAGATGCTGTTTATCCAGAGTGACGTACAGATACAGTCGGGACAGTTTCCCTGGAGTAACATGGTGCTGGTGAACTCAGCAAGTTCATGGAGTTGCTAATCTAGGAGTTGAAACCTGGATCTTTAACCACTGCACCACCACCATCTATGAATCAGGGATTGACAGTCACATGATCTCAGTCTGATATTGAGTTCTGTGCCGGTGATCCGTGCGGAACGGAACTGACTCACTCTGATGGGGGAAATGAGCGCCGTGTCATTGGTCACCCTGCCCTCTGTGGCTCTTTTGGAGACTGACGTGTCTCTAGCGTCCCACAGGAATGACTTTAATAAAGAGCTGCAGGGCAGGTTTTAATGACACGCTTGTCTCGGGCCGTTCGGCCCCTTGGGGGCCGCTGAGAAATGGACGCTTGATCCAGTCTGAGGGGGGACTGGGCTCTTCATACAGCTCAGATTTATATTTTGACCAGCGCTGACTGTATATTTAAATGTGTACACTAGCAATTCAGATATGGATATATCTCTGATTATACCAGCATTGGCCCATATAAATATTTTTATATATTTTAAATATTTTTAAACAAATATTTAAAAAAAAATATTATTCCATGTTTCTGTAGTACTAAAAATGTTTAGATGCCTGACATTACTTTTAAATATTACATTTTATTGTAAAACTCTAGATTGTGTCATTAGTAATCTATACTGTAAAAAATTGCATGATCGATAAGTCATGACAACATGTGTTTTTACATTACTTCAACTCATCAAATTAAGTTAATCCAACCTTTATTGTTTAAGTTATTGTCAGTTAATGTAATTTAAGTTAAAATGACTTGCACAGCTAAGTAGATTGTACTTAAAAATTGTGTCTAGAAAAAGTGTTGTGGGTGGTTTTCAGGGTGTTGCTATGTGGTTTTCTGAGTTGTTGTAGCATGTTGCTATGCAGTTGCTAGGGTGTTTAGGGTGGTTACCAAGTGCCTGAGTCAAAAGAGTCGGCCTTCAAGTCACTATGATATTTTGATTGGCTAAAACTTTTCTGTGCATCTCTGGAGATTCGTTCAGCACTCAAAAGAAAGGTTTTTTTTCTGCAGGCCAGTGTTTATTAATTAAATAATAAAATGTAAATATTACAAAGTACTTTTTTTTTTTTCTCTCTCGAAGATTTCTTTACTATAAACACTGAGCCTATAGAAGTAGTTCAGCATTGAAAGTGTGTCCTGCTTCCTCCGGCTGTGCTCATGCATGTCCACCGACCGCAGCCCTGATTAGCTGCAGCTCATAGATCACATACATTTAATAGGAATATGTCTGGCCCGAGGCGCAGGATGCTTTGAAATGAGGAACACTATTTTCCTAATGAATGACTTGACTCTCTCTCCATCTCGATGTCTATCTGTCTCTATCTCTGGTTTCCAGCTCAGGCTGTGTCATTACCAGCTCGCCTCGGGCCTGGCCGGCCTCTAATGATTATAATTAGCATTATTAGAGTCGACTCTAGAGGTGCCTGCGCGGGCCAGACGCAGAGCCGCGTCTCGTGCTGGTCCACTGGGCTGGAGCTGCTGGTCTTGGGCTGTAGGGATGCGTCTCTTGAGGACACACACACACAGAGCTCCTGTCAGCTCTGTTTAAGCGCTGTGTCACACCTGCACATGTACGCTGAGGCTTATTCTTTTAATTGACTTTCTAATTTGTGATTTTATTCTGTTTTTGATTGAATAATTACCCTCATGGTACCTTTTTCTATGTGTCCTCTGAGATATGTCCTGTGCAAAAAAAAAGGGGGGAAAAAAGAATTGTTTTGTGCATTTAATATCACAAACCATTAATGAGTTTTGATTATATGCAAAGCGTTTTATCGAAAAATTCCTGAAAGACCAAAAATGTGGTCGTATATATATATATATATATATGTGTGTGTGTGTGTGTGTGTGTGTGTGTGTGTGTGTTGTTTTATTTGTTGTTATATTTAAGTATATATATATATATATATATATATATATATATATATATATATATATATATATATATATATATATATATATATATAAATATATATATAAAAAACAGAAAAATGTATATATAATTAAATATTTAAATATAACAACAAATAAAGCAACAAATATGTATGTATATTAAAAATAATAAAACCAAAATTATTGGCCATATATTGACAAATATATGAAGTTATTTGTTATATGCAAGTGTGTGTGTGTGTGTGTATGTATATGCATATATGTGTGTGTGTGTGTATATATATATATATATATATATATATATATATATATATATATATATATATATATATATATATATGTGTGTGTGTGTGTGTGTGTGTATGTCTCTCTCTCTCTCTCTCTATATATATATATAGATAGATAGATAGATAGATAGATAGATAGATAGATAGATAGATAGATAGATAGATAGATAGATAGATAGATAGATAGATAGATAGATAGATAGATAGATAGATAGATAGATAGATAGATAGATAGATAGATAGATAGATAGATAGATAGATAGATAGATAGATAGATAGATAGATAGATAGATAGATAGATAGATAGATAGACAGACAGATAGACAGGTACATATACATGTGTGTGTGTGTGTGTGTGTCTGTGTACAATAATTCTGCTTCATAGATATTGGCATCTGCAACAACCTTTTAAAATCCCCTTTTGGTTGCTTGCTAATTTACATCATATAACACTGAAGTAGCCTATGTTTTTCGAAGGCTTTATCTGCTTAGAGTGATTGTGTTTTCTTTTTTGATGCCTTGTAAACACAATTCCCAGCATTCTTACTGTCTAGGGTTGTGACAGCGGTGGCCTGGTTTAACAGATAGAGTCCTGTCGCACCCTTCCCGGTGTGTGTAGTTTTCCTTTCCGTTCCGCTACACTTGTGACTGTATAATGAATAATGCCGCCATTGAATTAGCATGTAGCTGTCGTCTTGACTCTGGTGCCTGCGTTGTGACGGGACCACCGCTGCACACGCCGCCGTCGACCCGCCCTGATTTATCAAGTGCTGCAGCCACACACACTGAATCACCAACAACAAACAGGGCCAGAGCTGTCAGCGTCAATCTGAGCCCACCGCTTCAACACAGCCCACTAGAAAGGGTCAATCAGGCAAAGGGAATCCGACCAACACAGCCCACGTGATTCTTAGATTCTCGTGTTTGGAATTTCAGAAGTCAATATAAGTACCAGTGAAATTGCAGTGTTGTCGTTATTAATGTTGATATAACAGAAAAAAATTATAATGTTACCATATTTAGTGATATATATATAAATTTGGAAATTTGAAACATTGCATTTAGCTTATTCTATAATGGCTTAATTCAAGATTAATTCAACAGAGCACATGCAAATTAAATAAGCAGTGCTTCAATGTTTTTTATTGTTATTTTGCTTTTAAACTGATTAAAACACAATATAAAAACATGACAAAGTAACTTATACAAAGATAAGAACCAAAGACTAGAGATAAACCGCGGATAAGGAGGATGACGTGATGAAAAACTATATTTTAAAATATAATCGGGCGGGTGCCACTTGAAGCAATCGTCAGCAGCGCCTTGCATCGCCCATAGACCGGAAAACAATCAGCGGATGGTGGGCGGGTGCGGCTTTGAAAATTGGTCAAGGAACGTTGGTGCGGATGGATGGCGGACGGATGATGAGTTTTGTGATGCGGTTGCAGATTGAATAATAGCCCATCCGCGTATCTCTACCAAAGACACAAAAAAGTAGAGCACTGAAAAAAACAATAATTAAATTTCACATATGGAACTAACTAAGTTAAGTAAAATTAAGAAGTCATTTTAACCTGGCCAGTAAAAGGTTGAGAAATTTCTACCGCATTTTACTCAAAAAATATAACTTTGAATTAAACCACACTTTTAAAGTGTATGTTTTACTTAGAAATATCGGTAACACTTCATTTTAGGGTTCAATTATCGCTATTAACTAGTTGCTTATTAGCATGCATATTACTAGGATATTAACTGTTTATTAGTACTTATAAAGCATATATTAATGCCTTATTCTGTATGACCGTATTCTGCATCCCTTAATCCTACCCAATACCTAAACTAAAATGCTAGAAAAACTACCTTACTTACTATTTATTCGCAATAAATTAGGAGTTTATTGAGGCAAAAATCATAGTTAATAGTGAATATGTGTTCCCTATACTCAAGTGTTACCGAAATATCTAAGTAAATAACACCAATAGATATTGTGTAGATACCATATCTACATAATAGAGCGGCACCTGAACACAGAGACATATATTGGTACATGATACACAGTGACGGTAACATTTGATGGATCGTTTTTGAGTATGAATGTGTCGTTTTGAGTAGTAAATGAACTCCAAATGTCACAAAACGGCAAGTTAATAAACCTAACAACAAAAGCAATGATAAAACAGTGTAAATACAGCTGGAAAAATCAACCTCCTTAATTATTAAAACCCTAGTGCATGATGGGAACACCAGTATCAGAAAAGTAAATTTTATAATGTTGATATTTACGCTTTAATTTCTACAAGCTTGAATTGCTTTTTTTAATTATTGCCTGAACTAACCTTTTCATGTAGTGTATGTATGTATGTATGTATGTATATATATAGTAAAATATGTTTCTCTCGTGTTTTTGTGCTCAGTTATAGAGGAGGCTAGACATGTTTAATTGTCCTTTATCCTTGCCAGAGCAGAAGTATGTGTGTCTTTGTCCATGTGAAAAAAAAAGCAGACGCGGCGTTCCCCCCAACATCACTCGTTCAACATCAGCATCTCTCTCCTATCTGAGAATCTCCATGACAACCGCCTCTGTTGACACGCCTGCATACATTGGCAGAGGATTACGCGTTCTTCCGGCTATTGACAGCCGTGTGTTATCCACGGCTAATCAGACGGGATAAGAAATGTGAACTGCCGTTCAGTTCAGAGCTGAATTACTTCGGGAGGAAACTGATCCTGCCGTCAGACCACTGACATGAATATAATCTCATGTATTTCTTTCTCCAATTTGACAGAAAAAAGTGAATGTCATAAACGTGTTTTTTATGACAAGTTAAAACTAGTGTTCTGGTGTGTTGTGTTCCATTCTGATGCATTCCGTGGCAGTTTTTTTCATCAACTAATAGTTTGGACACCTACCGGACTAGTGCATTTTTGAAACATTTTGTACATTCATCCTAATTCAAACTATAGGAGGAACAATTTTTATTTGTAGAGTTTCAGAAAATGGCAAGCTGTAAGTGTCAATCACTATTGTTTGTGCAGTTACTGAAATTTAAATTTGAGGTAGAGTGGAGAAAATTGTCAGGATGTATGTCTGGAAGCTTTGTTTCAAGAAGGAAGTTGCAACTTTTTATTTCACAATTCTGACTTTCTTTTCTTCTTGCAATTGTAAGTTTAATGGGCCCTATTTTAACGATCCGAGTACATGGTCTGACGCGCATGGCACACTTAGGGCGTGTCCGAATCCACTTTTGCTAGTTTAACGACAGAAAAAATGGTGCACCAGGTGCATGGTCTAAAAGGGTTGTACCTAGTGTCTTAATGAGTCATGGGTGGGTTTTGTGCAATAAACCAATAAGAGTCTCATCTCCCATTCCCTTTAAAAGCCAGTTGTGCTTGCACCATGGAGGATTCGCTATTTACATGGCGGAATTTGTGAGCAGGAAGACTGAACGCTTCTCCAGAGATTAATCCTTTTATTTTTTAATTTTTAGAAATGTTTGTGTGTTGCTGCGCGTCCGTGTGTGTGTAATAAGCACAGTGTACGCATGTTGTGCAACGGCCTATAGGCGCATATTACAATCGCACCCTTTAAATAACACAAAAAATACTGCGCTATTGACTTTAGACCAGGTTTTTGTTGCTCAATGGCGCAGTCGTTTTCAGTTCCAGTTCTAGTGCATTTGCTATTTTAACAATGTGCCGCTGGACGTGAAAATGATAACTGTGCTGGGCTGAAACTAGCAAAAAAACACTTGCGGCGCGCCTGTCGTCACATTACGCCGGGTGTATGATAGGGCCCAATATCTCACAATTCTGAGAAAAAAGAAATAATTTTCCTTCTCGTAAATGTGGGAAATAGTCATAATTTTAAGTTAGAAACTAGCAATTGCGTGAAGTCAGAATTTAAAAGAATTGCAATTGCGAGAAATAACGTCATAATTATAAACTCATAATTGCAAGTTATAAAGTAATTGCGAAATATAAACTTTCAACTCTGACAAAAAGTAAATTGCAAGAAATAAAGTCAGAATTGCAAGTTATAAACTCATATTTGCAAGTTATAAAGTCAGAGTTGTGAGTTATAAAGTTATTGCGCAAAATAAACTTGCAATATTGACAAAAAGCTAATTATGAGAAATAATCAGAATTGCGCGATATAAACTAGAATCTTGGACAAAAAGTAAATTGCAAAAAATAAAGTCAGAATTACTCATTATAGTTTTAAGTTATAAACTCACATTTGCAAGAAAAAAGTCCGAATTTGGTTTATATCTCACAATTGTGAGAAATAAAGTCAGAATTGCGATTTTATACCTCACAATTGCGCTTAATAAAGTAGACCGGAGCATTGTTAAATGGGACGGTATAGCCTACGCTGGATTGTTCTTGTTGCCTAGCAACTGTGACAGATGCCATTGATGAGTGACAGTAACGTTTGTACTGGAAAGTTACATTTAAACTGTCTGAAAACAAAACAGGGTTCACAACTTATCACAATATGTTCACCTTGGTCCATTTATGTACATAATAAAGAGTATTAACCTCATAGAAAACCACATCTTAGTAAGATATGTCAACGTGTGAACCACTTTAAAGTTGTTGTTTTTTTTACATTTGTATTGTTAGATAATCGAGTAAGTTGAAACACAACAATTGCATTTAAAAGTGTAATCCGGCATGTTCTTTAAAAAAAATCCAGTTGTCTCTGGCAGGCAATGTATGTTGGGATAGGCTAGGATGCGAAGGATCCACTCGTTCTATCCTTCGTGGCTTGGGAAACGAAGGACGCATTTGTAGGACGCATTCAAAGGAGCCTTCAAAGAATACGGCCTCTGAATTGGGACGCAGCTAAAGTCAGAATCGCAAGATGTAAACTTGTAATTGCAAGTCGTGATATAAAGCCGTGGTGGAAACAAGCTTCCATAGTCTTGAGTAAAACTACAAATGCTACGCAGTCTCTTTACAGATTTAAGGAGGTGTCTGCCGAATCTACACCACTGCAGATGATCTCCCTTTGTCCTGATGTTGGACACAATTCAGTCACAAACTGCCATTCGTGTCTTTCTCGATTAAGACGGGGTGGCAGGGTTCAGCCGGAGTCATCGCTGCCTCCTTTTATAGAAGTTCAATTAATATTTCAGTATCTGTGGGAGCCGTGGCTTGAAGCAGAACCACTTGATGTTTGGCTAATGGAAAATACAGAGGACTCCGAGTACTAAACATCCTGCTGAGGAAAAAAAAAAGAAAAATACAAGGCTTTTGGAGAGAAGCCACCTTGAGAAAAGGTGCATAAATCCTGCATGTGCCTTTCCTCCAATAACACGACTCGGTTTCTCGGAAATTAAACGTATCGTCTCCGATAAACAAGCCAACGGAGGAAGAAATCCATTGTCTGGTCAGCCTGTGGCCTTGGGTTTTTATTAAATATTGATTTGATTTGTAAAAGGCCACACGCTGTGGGGTTGAGCAAATGTCACGAACTCCCGTTTGTTTTCTGTTGAATTGAACATCTGATGTTTTGGGTCGGTGGCTCAAGCTAAAAAAAAACAGCCAATCTCCTTGACCTTCCGAACGCGGATCTGGCAAAGTAAGCCTGATTTTGCTATTGGCAAATATCATTCCTGTTGTGCATGTGGGATATAACTCGCAACAGCTGACAAAACAAGCGCAAGCAGAGTAAATCTTCAGTAATGTCAGGTAAATGTCTAGACTGAGATGTTTGTACGTTTCACGGTTCACTTGATCTCCTATCTTAATGATGGAATTATAGTCGATAGTTTTATGGGATTCATGGGATTAGCTCGTTCCTGAAGTGCATACTATATAGTCCTATACCCTTCCACTTCATTAGGTTGGTTCTGAATGCAGTGAAAATGATGCTTCTTGAAGAGACGAGGTTTGCTAAAGAGAGAACAACTGGTTTGAACAAGGGTAGAGATGTCTTTTCTCCGAGGCGCTGCCCTGCTGGAAGGAATCATGCAGCTCCGACACTGGAAAATATTAGCAGGAATCAATTAGCCTGCCATTATGGAGTAAAGTGGCCTTCAGTGAGTCGTGTAATTATGACCCAGAGCCAAGCCGATCCTGTGCATGCAGGACCCTTTTCCCTCATTCCGCTTAATTGTATTTATTTAAGATAATCCATTCAGTGGTTTTAATTATGTGCTCTAGTTTACGAGGGAGATAAATAAATCATCATTTGTCTCGGTGAGACGTGGTCTTGTAGGATATTCCTGCATGCGGTTTATCCGTGTGGTTTTCACTCTTTAGCCAAGTGTCAATTGAAAGTAAGTGCGTAAAGGAGTGTTATTTAAAATGTAATCCATCAACGGAAAAAAAAATAAGGGAAATGATTAGAAAATGGAGCTCATTTAGAACAGTATTCGGGCAAACCCAAATCCCAAATATTAAAATTCAGCACATAAGTTGTCCCGCACTATTTGTGCCACAAATATGAATGACTCTTCAAATCACACGGCTTGTTGAGGAGAGTTGTTCTGTTATTTATTTTTTTATGTGATCTAACTGGCAAATTATTTTATTTTGTTTTATTTTTTATTACAAGCCTAGAGTCTGACTCGTTTTCTTCAGAAGATATAAACATTTTTATTTATTATTTGATTGGTATTATATTTTATTTTGTATTATTTTATTTTATTACAAGCCTAGAGTATGTTGTTTTGTTTTGTTTTATTTTATTACAACCCTGGAGTCTTTTTAGTTTTGTTTTACTACAAGCTTACAAGTCTCATTTTCTTCAGAAGATATACACTCTAAAAAAAAAGGTTCTATATGGCACCAAAAATGGTTCTTCGTCGTAATCATAGAGGAACCACTTTTGGTGCTATATAGCACCATATCTTAACATGTTCTGTATATGGTAGCAGTGCTATATAGCACCTTAGTCAAAGAACCGGTGAAGAACCTCTAAAGAACCACTAGCCGGACGTCGTCATACTCAATTCTAGTCAGAATTTGAGTCTGATACTGCTCCGTTGAGCTGTGATTATGGGGCGTGTTTCAACCGAACCAGGAAAGACCTCAATTGGATAGACCTACAACCAATCAGAGCAACGGAGCGACGCATAACGTTAGTTGTCAAATGTCAACAGAACTCAACTGCACTGTGTTGCCAAGTCGGCGGGTTGAAGCGACCCCAATTATGTGATATACAGACCCAGGAATGCGAATTTAGTAGCCAGTCCAGCCAAAATAACACATATTTTACCCCTCAAATGCCATTTTTCCCGGAGAACCCCCCCCACCCGGAAAGCTATTGGGCTTGTTTTTGGCTAGTTTTGAGTAGCAATTGGGCGAGTTTTGCTGTAAAAACTTGGCAACCCTGTCTGCACGCACGCTAGAATAAGTCACGTTAGAAGAAGAAGATGAGTGTAAACGATCTTTGCCGGTGTTGTAAAAAAAGAATTTAAGGATACACAGAGTACTTACCAACACCATCATCATTTCTGAGAGAAATAGTAAAGGTGAATGCATACGAACAAGTTCTCCGTTTAGGATTAGAACAAATTTAACCCAAGCACCTTTGATGACGTGGATGATTACGTTACTGTTTATCATCTGTCCATCATCGTCTAAAGCCCGCCCTGACAATTTAATTGGTCCGAACAGTTTCTGTTCGGGCATAATTACTTCTCTATGGATCAAGTCCGGACCGAACTGCCCATGCAAATATTTTTGTGGGCGGGGCTAAGTTCATCTGGCATCCAGGCTAAAGAACCGCTGAAGCACCACTGACGCACCAAAATTGGTGCTATATAGGACTAAAAAAGGTTCCCCTATGATTACGAGCCAAGAACCATTTTTGGTGCCAACCTTTTTTTTTAGAGTATATATTTTTTTAATTTAATTAATTAATTAAAAAAAATATATTATTATTTTTTTATTTTTTTACTCTTTTTTTTTTAAGCCTATCATGACATCACATGCCACTGTTTTTATTCATTGCAGGATAATTTCACATGCCCATAACTTCACATGTCCACACCTTAACCCGTTGAAAATGACAGCGTTTGATTGGTGGGATCGACGCATATGCAGTTTGTGCAGACGACGGCTGTATGTAGAGCAGCTGTGCTCTCGTTGTTTGGTCTTTTGCTCTGTGTAACACTCAGCTGTCAATGAGGGATGACAGCCGAGCCCAAATGGCGGGATCCTGACGGCCGTCACAGTGCTCCTGACAGATGCAGAGTAGGATCTGTGTGTGCTTCTTGGGTGAAACCGCATCAGGAAGTCTATGGAGAGAGATCTGTGTCTTTATTACATGCGATAAAATAAATGATCCGAGAGAAAAAAAAAAGTTTGAGAGAAAAAGTTATCACAATGATAGCAAAAAAGCATTTCATGAGAGAAAAAAAAATATTTGAGAGAAAAGGTTTTCATACCAATAGCAAAAAATAATAATATTTGAGACTAAAAAAGTTTTGAGAGAAAGTATTTTCTCATAGAACATAAAAAAATATACATTTGAAATTTTTACAATTATTTCTGAGAAAAAAAATCTCTCTCAAAATACTTTGAAAAAAACTCTCAAATATATATTTTTTTTGCTATCAGTGTGAAAACATTTTCTCAACAAAAAAAAAGTGTTTCTCTCGAAACGCTTTTCTTTGCTCTCGATGCAATTTCTTGCTCTCTTGCTTTCACTGTGAGAATTGTGTCATGGGCGGGGCCACGTTCCTATTGGCCAGTCGGGTGAGCATCGTCTTGTCTTGGGAGTCGAACTGAATCATTACACCATTGTTCGGTTCACCTGCATGATACCGCCTCTGCCTTATGGCTAGTTTAGTTGAGCACGGACTCTCCAATGTTTGGGTCAGATGACACACAGCTGGCTTAGCAAGTTCAGCATCACTGAAGATTAAACGTTAAGAAATAGCACTCATATTCAGGAATGAGTGTGTATTATATTATTTGCGTGCTAATCGCTAGGTAAACTTGCAAACTCACCTGGTTTATATACTATTTTTAAATCAAATGCCAAATGAATGTTTTGATTTAGATAGTTTTACGCCTTATTTAGTGAGTAGTGAGCTAGTTTCTACCTTTGCACTTGCTAGCCTCAAAGCACCTGAAGAGTAACTGTTTGTTCAACATATAGTACAACCTCCTGTACAACTATCAACTAACGTTAGTATGCATGGAAGGTGCAACCCTATAACTATCTAAGTAGAGCCAATCAGACAAATGAAACAGCTGTGTGGGTATTCGAAATGATGAGACTACATGAACAATAAACCCATGAATTGAAGTCATGTAAAGATCTTTTGTTTGCCATTAACGTTGGTTATAATTATAATGTAACTATGTAAGCAGTGTTTCCCTCAGAACTTTTAGAGACGATGGACCTCAGTTCAGGGGAACGCAGGGTCCTGGGGCTGGGGTATGCACCCCGGCCGGGAAATGTGTACGTTCAAATGCATCATTCTGGTGCACTCTGAGAGCAACATTAAGAGGTTAAATTTATGCTGCTATATTTATAGCATATATTTTACATATGCATAGCCTTCATGTCACTTATCTGTATTTCCTCCATTTAAATTGCATAGTCTAAGGCAGAGATTTTAGAGCGTAAGTTATATTGCTCTATAGCCTACCCAGTGAGAGATACAGATGCTAAACACATTAATAATAATCATTTTAGGTTATAGGTCAGTTATAGGTTCAAACAGAAAATGTATCATATTGACCTTAAAAACAAAATAGTGAGTCCATGGAGTAAAACTGTACAGGAGGTTGTATGAACTAGGGCTGGGCGATATATTGGAGGACATTGTTGTTTTCATCTCGTCAGTAAAGCCGGTTCCTTGATTAGTAGTAAATCGCCATCACCTGCTTTCAGATGGAGCGGCATTTACTACCATAAGTTCACTGACAAGCTGAGCCATATCGCAGTAATTATCGCAGGCGATACGTCTGTGATAATGAAGGGGACAGTGCCCCGGTTGTCAGTGAACTAACGTTACGAAACTAGTGAAAACTTCACTTACAGTGAAACTATCTAAATCAAAACATTCATTTGGCATTTGATTTAAAAATAGTATATAAACCAGGTGAGTTTGCAAGTTTACCTAGCGATTAGCACGCAAATAATATAATACACACTCATTCCTGAATATGAGTGCTATTTCTTAACGTTTAATCTTCAGTGATGCTGAACTTGCTAAGCCAGCTGTGTGTCATCATCTGACCCAAACATTGGAGAGTCCGTGCTCAACTAAACTAGCCATAAGGCAGAGGCGGTATCATGCAGGTGAACCGAACAATGGTGTAATGATTCAGTTCGACTCCCAAGACAAGACGATGCTCACCCGACTGGCCAATAGGAACGTGGCCCCGCCCATGACACAATTCTCACAGTGAAAGCAAGAGAGCAAGAAATTGCATCGAGAGCAAAGAAAAGCGTTTCGAGAGAAACACTTTTTTTTGTTGAGAAAATGTTTTCACACTGATAGCAAAAAAAATATATATTTGAGAGTTTTTTTCAAAGTATTTTGAGAGAGATTTTTTTTCTCAGAAATAATTGTAAAAATTTCAAATGTATATTTTTTTATGTTCTATGAGAAAATACTTTCTCTCAAAACTTTTTTAGTCTCAAATATTATTATTTTTTGCTATTGGTATGAAAACCTTTTCTCTCAAATATTTTTTTTTCTCTCATGAAATGCTTTTTTGCTATCATTGTGATAACTTTTTCTCTCAAACTTTTTTTTTTCTCTCGGATCATTTATTTTATCGCATGTAATAAAGACACAGATCTCTCTCCATAGAAGTCTCCCTTTCTTGAGAGCACGTGCGAAACTATAAACAGGATCAGGTTCTGTGCTGTCATGTTGCCAGATCGCCACAGACCGTTTTGTTACAGCACGCTTGTAAACCTGACTTTTGATTTTATAGTACTTGAAGTATTGCTCAATATGACCTCATGAAAATGCTATGGTTCTCCATAAAGGTTTTCATGCTTGTATGTTCAGATCATTTTTTTTTTTACTTTCCATTGACTTTTGATCCCGTGCCATTTTTTTTTCTTTCAAACGAGTATATCGTATTGCGTTTGGCTCTGGGTTTTTCGTTCTGTGTCCATCACTGGCCAAACAGCTTTTGGTTTTAACAGACTGATGGTGGAGAATGATTCATCCAGCCAAGTCAAATAAACACCCGCGAATGTGAAACCGGGACTTGGCAGCGGGAAACCTAATCGTTTCGTGAACGGGGGAATTTTTATGTTCCATTTTCGCTTGACAGTCTAGACGTTTTATAACGTTGGGAGGAATTCTGTTGGCCTTGAGTTTCTGTCAAGACTCCCTTGTGCTCACAGTCTCCGTTTTTGCTTCTAAAAGCGCCGTAAAACATGTGCTAAACTTGTGTGATAGGTGCGTTTTATGAAATCGGTTTGTAAAACTGGAAAGTTCTTGTTCAGAGTGTCTCAGTACATTAGAAACTTCAGGTTATGAACTGGGTTGATTTAGTTTAGTGCTTTAACAAGCTTGGTCCTAAATGTGCTGTTTATGAGTGGTGAACTACAGGCAAACCGCGGTGCATTCGGCTGTGTGTTTTACAGTAATAGAGCGAAAGCACTGGAGCTGTGTTGAATAAGAAACACCTGTTTTGTGGTGTAGTAGTGTTTGTGCTTCAGATATGAATGATTCCTCAACTTCTGCGTCTTAATCAGAGGTGTGCTGTTACTTCACTAGGTGATCAGATTTACAATTTTCACTTGACGGATGATGAAACGTGAAAATCCCACAGACTCTCATTAATCGCTTGCATGACCTTGGCGTTAGTTTTGTGTTATTTTTTGCATTTTTAATTGTATTATTTTGTTGTTTTATTTTAATATTATTTTGTTTTATTCTGTTTTATTTAACCTAACTCAGTTTTATTTTATTTTGTTTATTTCATGTTATTTTGTTATATTTGTTATATTTTATTGTTTTAATGTTGTTTTGATTTATTTAATGTTGATTGGTAGTCCATGTCATTTTATTGTATTTTTCTATTTTTGGTCACGTGATGTTAATCCATGCCATATTTTATATTTTATTTTATTTTTTATTTTAATTTATTTGATTATATTTTTGGTCACTCAGACACGCGATGTTAATCCATGCCATATTTTATTTTATTTTATTTTATTTATTTTTTATTATATTTTGGTGTGATGTTAATCCATGCCATATTTTATTTTATTTTAATTTATTTGATTATATTTTTGGTCACTCACACGTGATGTTAATCCATGCCATATTTTATCATCTTATTTTAATTTATTTTATTTTATTTTTGGTCAATCAGACACGTGATGTTAATTCATGCCATATTTTATTTTATTTTATTTTATTTTATTTATTTTTTATTATATTTTGGTCACTCAGACATGTGATGTTAATCCATGCCATATTTTATCATTTTATTTTATTTTTTATTTTAATTAATTTGATTATATTTTTGGTCACTCAGACACGTGATGCTAATCCATGCCATATTTTATAACTTTATTTTATTAATTTAATTTATTTTATTTTTGGTCACTCACACGTGATGTTAATCCATGCCATATTTTATCATCTTATTTTAATTTATTTTATTTTATTTTTGGTCAATCAGACACGTGATGTTAATTCATGCCATATTTTATTTTAATTTATTTTATTTTAATTTATTTTATTATATTTTGGTCACTTAGACACGTGATGTTAATCCATGCCATATTTTATCATATTTTATTTTAATTTATTTTATTATATTTTGGTCACTCAGACACACGATGTTAATCCATGCCATATTTGATCATATTTTATTTTAATTTATTTTATTTTATTTTTGGTCACTCACACGTGATGTTAATCCATGCCATATTTTATCATATTTTATTTTTATTTATTTGATTATATTTTTGGTCCCTCAGACACGTGATGCTAATCCATGCCATATTTTTTATTTTTTATTTTATTAATTTAATTTAATTTAATGTTATTTAATTTTATTTATTTTATTTATTTTATTTATTTTATTTATTTTATTTTATTTTATTTTATTATTTTGATTTTGGTCACTCGGACGCGTGATGTTAATCCATGTCAGATTGCGTAGGCTGTGAGATTTTCCCCATCTGAAGCCATTCCACCATTTCAGGTTGGATGAAACATGTTTGTTAATGAAACAGGATGTTTCTCTTGCCCGTGAAGCTCAGCAACACAGAATTGCGCAGTCTGTCTCCCGCTGGGCCCCGAGTCGTGAACTCCTGACCTTTCCTGCTCGCCAACAGTCTTTGCATTTGCATTTTGACTTAAAGAGGAGGTCAGAATCACGTTACCCCTCCCAAACCCTCCCGATGGCCATACAGCCGGCCTCTTTCTCACCGCCGCGGCGTCCGAAACCGGGCCGCAGCGGTCTGGGGTTAATGCACCAGTGCACGGGCTTTGTCTCTGGATTAATGAAGTGTTCTCCTCCCCGTTTCCTTTCACTCCCAGACAATGCGCCCCATAATCAGCGTTAATCTTGAAGTCTCAATGTCGTTTTTTTATGCCCATGTGTCAGAAGTTGTGAGGAAATTACTACATCTACCTCTGACTCGCTAACTGGATGTGACGTTGGATGAGAGAGGAGAATGTCACTGATAATTAAAATGGAAGGGAGATCAAACCTGGCAGCAGGATTGTGTGCCATTCAGAGCTGAACTGAGAAAGCCTTTTATATTCTACTGTTCAGTCCCTGAATTTATATTGAGATACAATGCCATGTCTTGTTTTCTATTTCAAATCTGAATTGGAACTAGAAAAATACCTTTTCTGTAATTAGTAGAAAAGTAAAATCCTACATAATAATGATAATATTGCAGTATTTTATAATAAATAGTATCATATATGTATAGTTTTTAATATAGTGACATTTATAATGTGACGTAAGATATAAAATATTTATATACAGTGACAAAAAAACATTAGTTTCTTAATGAAATACTTAATTTCTAAATAGTGTATTTATGATATTAATTCATATATCGTAATATATAATGGAAGAACGCTTGATTTCATTAGAGAACTATTTAAGTGTGATGATTTCCTGTTCTCTGTATGTTTAAGTGTGCATGCAGTATATGGTCAAGTGTGTGTGTGTGTGTGTGTGTGTGTGTGTTTTAATACCGAAGTTCAGATGGTCAATCTGATGTAAAATATAAACACTAAGGCCCTCTAGTGTCAAAGCAGGAGAGCGCAGGGATACTCGTGCTGAGATTTACAGCCACAGAGCTTCACCGCTGAGTGGGAAGCTCATGATGTGAATTAGATGAAGTTTTATTATATCATCATACAACTTGGCAAAGACAACTACAGTTTTCGGCCTCAAAGGCAATTTATCAGAAAGAGCAGATTCTCTGTGGATCGATGAGGTCGGACTGGTTGTGTCAGACTCGGTATATTTAAAGAATAACCTTTTCATGTGCTTGTTTTGTTCCAGTGTTGAGTATCCGCGGCGCCCAGGAGGAGGAGCCTCCCGATGCCCAGCTGATGCGATTGGACAACATGCTGCTGGCGGAGGGCGTGTCCGGGCCGGAGAAAGGGGGCGGGTCCGCGGCGGCTGCGGCAGCGGCGGCGGCGTCGGGTGGAGTTGGAGCCGATAACTCGGCAGAACACTCGGATTACAGAGCCAAACTCTCCCAGATCCGCCAGATCTACCACACCGAGCTGGAGAAATACGAACAGGTCAGCAAGCCTGCAAAAGCAAACAGCCAATTTGCCATGCTGAACATGGTAATCAAGTGGTAGAATCACACAGCTTTTTGCAGGAGATGCTACAATGAAGTTTACAGAAGCAACTGATAGTATAAAGTATGCTTAAATAACTATGCTATTAATTCGCAGACATCTTAGAACATACGCAAAACTAGCTTTTTGATGAGAAATTTTATTCGGAATGGCATGCGCTGATGATTCGTGTGCAGTAACACCAGCAACGTGTACTGAAGTAAACAGTTTCATTTGATTTCATGTTGACTGTAATATCTCATAAATTAGATTAGTACAACATCTGTTTGACTGCCGATGTCATACTTTAGTGTGTGTGTGTGTGTGTGTGTGTGTGTGAGTGAGTGAGTGAAACTCAGCAGGCAGCGTTTCCATCCCAAAATCTGTCAGATCACATCATGATGTGAACAGCGTGTTTAAGATGCAGTCGGTGAAGGGAGGGTTACAGTGGGGCTCTGCTGGCAGAAAGCAGACTCTTCAACCCTCCTGTTTTAATGTTTGAGATGCATCACAGAGGCTGCCACTGACAGCCCGGCGTTCCCACGCTCAAGGAAAACCGGGAAGCACACGGGAATGTTCAAATTGTGATGCAGGTTAATAAATATAGATATGAATGGAAAGGGAAGGAATTTAAAGTGCTCCTATTATGCTATTTTAAAGGTTTCAATTTTGTTTCGGAGTCTCCTATAACAGGTGTACATGCATCAAAGGTTTTCTCATAATATACATTGCACATCACATTTATCAATGGTTCTCAAACGACTCGTCAGATGAATCCGTCTCTCTATATCCCTCTTTTTCGCAAGCTACTCTGCTCTGATTGGCCAGATGGCTCAGTCAGTTGTGATTGGTCTACCGCTTGTCGGAAGCTAAACACTCATTACCATAACTGAACTTCAGCTCTGAAGGCTTCCTGAAGCTCAGTGGTTGTACACACTGCAAAGCATGGGCGTCGGAAGCAAAAAAAATGTGGGTGGGTCCTCTCTCAGAAAAAAAAAATTACTGGAGATGCCATTTACATTAAGTACTGTGCAAATATACGGCTTTGTTTGCTAAACGTCTGGTTGGGAAAGACAAAATTATGGAGATCGCATTAACATTGAGAGTAGCATTAGTGTAGGAGTAAGATGCAATGCATCAAGTTTTGTCGCAAATCTACCCGTGGTTCGAATCCGCCTTTTGCCGAACTCACTCCATTTTCCCATCACATATCAGATCGGAAAGGCATTTATTATTTTTTTTAAATGAATTAAAATATTAGAAAAGTGTAAATAAAGCATCTAACGTGTTTAATAATAAGTGTTTATCGGTGAGGGGTAAGTAAACAGACGTGCTGAATTAGAGACGGTAAAAGTGAGTGGGTCCAATATCATTGATCGTAAAAAGTGGCTGGGTCTTGTCCCACCCACATACAATGGTACCGACGCCCATGCTGCAAAGACAGTTACAATGACGTTGATTTTACCGTATCAATCCGAGCGTGAGTCCGATGATGAAACATTGGAAGAACTAGTTATTCAACCTGAACCTGCATCGCAAGGACGACTTGAGCAGGACTTTCCTCAGTGATACACTACTCAGTTTGAGGTACATTATGTGACTCGCTGACTCCTCTCATCCTCATCCTATGGAAGTGTTTACAAAGAAAATTGATGGTAAAGGCCAATGGAGGGAATTTGGCCAGGATGCCGGGTTACACCCCTACTCTCTACGAGAAGTGCTATGGGATTTTTATTGACCACAGAAAGTCAGGACCTCGGTTTAACGTCTCCTCCGAAGGATGGTGCTTGTTACAGTATAGTGTCCCCATCGCTATACTGGGGTGTTAGGACCCACACAGACCACAGGGTGAGCGCCCCCTGCTGGCCTCACTAACACCTCTACCAGCAGCAACATCGTTTTCCCAGGAGGTCTCCCATCCAGGTGCTAACCAGCCTCAACCCTGCTTAGCTTCAGTGGGAAGCCAGTCTTGGGCTACAGGGTGATATGGCTGCTGGCAGTGTGTTATCCGGTCACGTGTAGCCGTCACGGAAGTGGGATTCGAATTCCTGACGATTTGTGTAGGCGATTTATCGTGCACTTTCGGCTTCACAACTTTGCACACTGCATGAAAGGGAATATTCAAAAAATGGCACTTTAATGATTCTGCTTACGATTCCTCCTATTCTTTTAGTTATTAGGATGCACATTTAAAGGGATAGTTCACCCAAAAATGAATATTCTGTCATCATTTACTCACCCTCAAGTTGTTCCGAAACTGTGTGAGTATCTTTCTTCTGTTGAACACAAAAGATATTTGGAAGAATGTTTGTAACCAAGCAGATTGCCCCCCATTGACTTTCATAGTAGAAAAAAATACTGGGGGATGAGATCTGCTTGGTTATAAACATTCTTCCAACTATCTTCCTTTGTGTATAGCAGAACAAAGAAATGTATACAGGTTTGGGACAACTTGAGGGTGAGAAAATAATGACAGAATTTTCATTTTTGGATGAACTATCCCTCTAAAAGCAGCTTTCTTTACTAAAGGAACTTGTATCCATTGTAGGGTTATTATCATGAACTAAAAGTAAAACTATGAAAGCATTTTTGTTCATTGTAAAAAAGCTGAAATAACAAGAAGTATAAATAATAGATGAAGAACCTTTTGTTTTTTGTTCAGTTTAAGTTGCAGCACTAAAAGTACTAATTTTAACAGAATAGTAATTATTCAAATGACTACAAATGTAACTAAAATGAAAACTCAAAGTATAAAAAGTTGAATTGTATATAAATAATACTAAACACTGATCCGCTGATTTAAGCCATTGCTAGTTTTTAGAATGATATAATGAGTTTTGTTATTGTTTCTTAAGAACAGTTCATTTGGACTGATTCATTGAGTCGTTAGATCGATTCAAACCAATTACTCATGAGTTCTAGGCAGATTTCTCAGCCTTTTTTGATTCATTCAAAAGGACACCATTGGTGGATGAATCAGACTGCACTGCTCGTGTATGTTTGCTGTTGCGTGCAGCAGGAGAGGACAGTGCAACAGAAAGACGCTTTGGCTATTTGTTGTCTTGTTGTATCATTTCACAGCGTCAGAGTCTTTCTGTCTCGTCAGATTGGATTCAGACCACGGCTCTGCTGAAGCATCATTTCTATTGCCGTGGTGCTGTAGATGCAGAAAATACTGTTCTTCAGCTGAACTATAACAGAAATCTTCACGAAAACATTAGATTCTGCCAGTGCTTTTGTAGTTCCGTCACATCTTTATTAATATTTTGAATTAGCTCATGTTAGTTTTAGTTAGATTTTTTGTCATTTCATTATGTTCTTAATTATATTGCTATTTTGGTTTAATTAATTTTTATGTTTCAGTTTAGTAAATAATTAATAGTTTACTTTTAATTTTATTTCAGCTTTATTTCAAATAACAGAAATGTTCGTAATACTTTACATTAAGGTCTCATTTGTTAACATTAATTAATGTATTAACTAACATGAGTTAACAGTGAGCAGTTACACTATTTTAAGGTGTCATTGTTACAGTGTAATTATATATTTAAGTACTGAGTAATATTAAATAACAACATGCACTTACTGTAGGATTAGGGTTTGGTTTAGGGTTAGGCGCATGTAATTATGCATAATGTAGTGTTATTATTATGGTAAGTACATATAACATATGTAACAAGGACACTGTAAAATAAAGCGTTACCTACATTTATTACTGTATTTATTAATCTTTGTTAATGTTGATCAAAATCCAGCTGTTCGTTGTTTGTTCATGTTACTTCACTGTGCATTAACTAATGTTAACAAATACAACTTCTGATTTTATTAATGCATTAGTAAATGTTAAAATGAACAATTAATACATGCTGAAGTATTGTTCATTCTTGGTTCATGTTAACTGAAGTAGTTAACTAATGAAACCTTACTGTAAAGTGTTACCAATAGTTTTCGTTTTAATTAACAATAACAACAATAGCCCTGGGTTCTGGTATTTTTATTAAATGGTTCTTGCTTCTCCACCCTGTTAATAAAATCTTAGAAAGTCCTGGAATTTTTCATAGTGAATATAATTATTTCTAGTTATGCTTTAAAATACTGTATTTTCCGGAAAATAAGTAGCACATGCACTGTAGAAAAATAGATGATTAATAAGTTATGACAACAGAAGTTTTTACACTGCCTTAACTCATCAAAATAAGTTAAGCAATTTTCAACTTTTTCATGTTATTCAATATTATACAATATAAGTTGAAATGACTTAAAAATCCAAGTTGATTGTACTTACAAATTTAAGGCAACAACTTTTTTTTACAGTGTGACCTATAGGGTCAAAATTGCATTTGTTGACAGAAAAAAAGTTGCATCATTGTAAAAGTCACAGGGCCCTATCATACACCCAGCGCAATGAGACGCCAGGATCGACGCAAGTGTTTTTTTGCTAGTTTTAGCCCCACACAGTTATCATTTTCACACCCGCGCCCATCTGTTCACCCAATTGGCGTGCTGGTCTGAAAACGTGGTGTGTTCAGGCGCATTGTTGGAGCGTTGCTATTCTGAGGAACTGAAAACGAATGCGCCATTGACCAACAAATACCTGGTCTAAAGTCAATCGCGCAGTGTTTTTTGTGTTATTAAAGGGTGTGTTAGTAATATGCGCCTATAGGCGGGTGCAAAACGCGTGTACACTCTTGCTTATTACACACACAGGGATGCGCAGCAACACACAAACATTTTTAAATATTAAAAATAAAAGGATTCCTCTCTAGAGAAGCGTTCAGTCTTTCAGCTCACAAATTCCGCCATGTAAATAGCGAATCCTCCATGGTACAAGCGCAACTGGCTTTCAAAGGGAATGGGAGATGAGACTCAAACATTACTATAAACAAACATTACTATAAACATTGCCCAGCACGTTTCAAATGATGATCAATTTGATTTATATCCCAGAAAAAAATAGTATAATACCCAATGGCTTGAAATTAAACTTTCTGTTTAGAATATTTTTCTTTTATTACTTAAAACAAATCCATTAGTTGAAATGTGTGTGGATCTGGGTTGTGTGTAAAGAGGTTGTTAGTTGCTCAGGACTTGAGTGGTTAAAGCATCAACATCATCATGAGTATCATTCATGTTTAAGTGAGAGTATCAGTCCCTGCGTTACCGGCTCTCAGCGTGGTCGGACAGTAGATCCATCCGTGATGATGAACGGTCGTGACATAGGAGAGGTGATATACTGAAATGCATTCTGGGACAGGGCCAGGTGTCCTCTGTGTGTTTGTTCACAAAAGCACATTCATAGCTGTCATAGAGGACCACAAACACACACGGACCACCCAGCACAAGACCCAAAACGTCCTTCATCATCCGTTCTGTAACTGCTGTTGTCGTCTTCCCATGAGCCCCGGTTCTCCTGACACGCTCTGCTCTCTTGCTCATCTGTTTGTGTCTCTCTGTGAGTAATGAGAAACTCACGCCAATGAGGCCATTTCAGAATTAAGTCACAATATTGAAAGCGTAACGATTCATATTTATGCGTGATTAATGAACTCTAGAAGGATCTGCTCTGGAGGAATGAGGGCTCAAGAGATGGATGAGTTTTTATGGACATCACTAGATTAGACAGCATCCACATTCTCTAGCATAATCTTAATCTTCATTCAGGATTCACACGTGGATCTGGAATATGAATGCAGAGATACTGACATTAAAAATAGATAGAATTATGTTTATTATGGCTGATATTTGCTATAATATTTTGATATAAAAGCAGTAATATTGTAAAATATTAGGACCCTATTTTAACGATCTGAGCGCATGGTCTGAAGCACAAGGCGCAGGTACACTTAGGGCATGTACGGATCGACTTTTACTAGTTACAAGTTGTGATTTTCTAGACCGATATGGCTAGGAACTATACTCTCATTCCTGCGTAATGATCAAGGAACGCGCAATGATATTACACAGCGCCTGAAAATAGGCTAACTTCCGTCGACATAACCAACGTGACAACCTGCTTACACAGGGAGCATGCTGGGGACTATTTTCAGGCGCTGTGTAATATCATTGTGAATAAGCTCAAGTCCCAAAAAGTCGGCATGTTCCTTTAATGAGTCATGGGTGTGTTTTGGGATTAACGTGCAATAAACCAATCAGAGTCTCATCTCCCATTCCCTTTAAAAGCCAGTTGCGCTTGCACCATGGAGGATTCGCTATTTGCGAGAGGAAAGACAGAACACTTCTCCAGAGAAGAATCCTTTTATTTTTAATATTTGGCATGTTCCTTTAATATCCCTGTGTGTGTAATAAGCAGAGTGTACATGCCTATAGGCAAATACTAACACAGCCTTTAAATAACACAAAAAATACTGCGCAATTGACTTTAGACCAGGTTTTTGTTGGTCAATGGTGCAGTCGTTTTCAGTTCCTCAAAATAGCAACGCGCCAACAATGCGCCTGAACACACCTGGTTTTCAGACCAGCACGCCCATTATCGAACAGATGGGCGTGAGTGCATTTGCTATTTAAACAACGTGGATCAGGACGTGAAAATGATAACTGCATCAGGCTGAAACTAGCAAAAAACACTAGCGTCGTGCCTGACGTTGTGTATGATAGGGCCCTTAGTATTTCAAATAGCTGTTTTCTAATTGAATATATTGTAAAATGTAATTTATTCCTGTGGTCAAAGCAGAATTTTCATACGATTTTTGTTATGTGTTTGAGAGAAGTCTCTCACCCAGGTGGCATTTATTTGATCATATATACAGTAAAAACATTCTAATATGATGATTTACTGCTCAAGAAACATTTCTGATAATTATCAATGTTGAAAACAGTTGTGCTGCTTCATATTTTTGTGGAATTTCTTTTTCAGGATTATTTGATGAATAGAAAGCTCAAACAGCATTTATTTGCAATAGAAATATTTCGTAACATTGTAAATGTCTTTACAGTCACTTCTGATCAATTTAATGTGATCTTGCTGAGTAAATTTTTACTGACCCTTTAGCATATAATAGAACCATGCTTAGACAGTTGGAATACTTTTTCAAAAAATAAAACGTTTTTAATAACCTTTTTTTTAAATAAAATAAAGCGAGTCGAGGATTTTTTCTTTCTTTCCTTTTTTCATTTGATCGGGCCATTGGAATTATACAGACTGTTGCTTCTGTATGTAAATGAGCTGCGCTGTGATTGGCTAACCTCTTCACTTGTAAACTGAGTGACAAGGAGTTACTGCTGTAAAAGTTGCCTAATACTGAATTGTTGTTGATATGTAAATGTGGGCTGTCATATGTTAATGAGATCACAGTTGTGATGTCATAGCATATAATTACTGAACAAGCCAGTTTTGTAACTTAGTTTCAATAAATGTCCTTACTGATCTCAGTAAACTTTTTAAAAATCTGAATCAGAATGAGTTTTATTGCCAAGTATGTTTTACACAGTTGACCACTACTATATATATGTATATTTTTGGCCACTACTACATATATAGTTGCCAAAAGAATATATACAGTAGTGGCCAAAAGTGATGTTTTCCCTATTCATTCATATTGCATCGTTGTGCTTTGAGTGAATAGATATATTTGTGATGATAACACAATGAAACATGCCAAACTGTGCGGCCATAATTTTTGGCCAGGCTGTGATACAAAGAAATTATGAACACATGCACAAACAAGAGGGAACCAACAATATTTTAATAACTGCTTATGTAGTAGTCAATGTGAACTTTTTGTTTGTGCATTTATTTTTGCATAGTAAAATAAAAACTGTAGCTATAGTTTGTCTTTTTTTACCAAATTATTTTGTCAGATAAATAGCATTACTGAGTTTAGTGTTCTGTGCTTCCCTCATATTTCAAATATTTAAAAAAATATAAAATCCTCATATTTTGATGGTTTATTCGAACTTGTACGGTCATCCCCCCTGGACATTACTTTTGGCCAGTACTATGTGTATATAAATATACATATATATGTGATAGTTGTCATTTCAACTTATGTTAACATGCATCTGTCTCTGTTTGCCTCTTTCCAGGCGTGTAATGAGTTCACGACCCATGTGATGAACCTGCTGAGGGAACAGTCTCGCACGCGGCCCATCTCGCCCAAAGAGATCGAGCGCATGGTCGGCATCATCCACCGCAAGTTCAGCTCCATTCAGATGCAGCTCAAGCAGAGCACCTGCGAGGCCGTCATGATCCTGCGATCCCGCTTCCTCGACGCCAGGTCAGTGCGTGTCGTTGCTTTTCTGCCGCATTTGTTTTCATTCTTTTCCTCACGCTCTAAGCGCTAAGCCCATGTATTCCATGTAAACAACCGCTCCTGCAGTTTATTTGCACAGATTTGCACATGCGTTTCCCCGTTCCTGATCCTTCCTGGGGGAGTTGAGGCCCCAGACTTGCGCTTTCAGGGCCACATCCAAACCCACACACGCTTTGCCGTGTTGAGTCCATCCCTTTCTCAATGTAATCGCTTGTTCTCTTTGAAACGTGCCTGGGATTTGCATACATTTCTTTGCGGATAAATCGCACTGGAAGCCTGGAGTCGGAGGCATAACATTTAAATGAGCTTCATGTTTCCTTCCAGCACTCAGAATCCATTCTCTGTCTCTTTGGAGCATGCTCAGTTCCTCTGATTAATCCTCTCTTCGGCTGAGACCATGCTGTGCTCATTTGCATTTTGTGAAGAGGGGTTTTGGGGAGGAAATCGGCTCACCCTCTGTTCCGGCCCTTCAGTGCTGCATATGTAAAGCCCCCTGAGACGAGCTCCAATCGCACACTCTTAACCCACAGATGAGTGATGCCGAGAGGAGGTTGAATTCATTGGCACCGAAAGCTCAATTTACTGTCGTTTTAAAGCTCTTCTTTTTGGAGTATGTGTGCGGTCTGCTTTATTCCTCTTTTCCATCTGCCTGCACAATTTGTCTTTGCACGTTTGAATTCATTTGGCACTTTCCAGGAGTATGCGGAAGGCAGTTTATCTTTCTTATTTTCTTAAGTTGTCAAACTCAGGAGGTCAAACTAAATATTAAACGTCATGTTTCATGTATTTTATGTATTTCATGTTACCGTTTGGGATTGAGATAAATCAGCAGTTTTGTTATTTTCCAATAAACATTGAAAAACAATCAAGTAAAATAAATAGGTAACAAGGTTGCATATTCAGTAGAGGGCTAGTTATTTGGTATGCAAATATTGATCAACTTACTGTATATTCCCCATAAATTAAAGGGAAAAAATTGCTGTCAAATTAATGCTGTCAAATTGGTTAATCGCAATTATATATAGATGAGGAAATATATTATTATATTTATATACACCATGGGGGTGGTACAGCTGTCCACTGTGAGAGACATTATCTAAAAAAAAAAATCCAGAAATCACAATGTATGATTTTTTAACTATTTATTTGTATGATACAGCTGCAAATAAGTATTTGAACACCTGAGAAAATCAATGTTAATATTTGGTACAGTAGCCTTTGTTTGCAATTACAGAGGTCAAACGTTTCCTGTAGTTTTTCACCAGGTTTGCACACACTGCAGGAGGGATTTTGGCCCACTCCTCCACACACATCTTCTCTAGATCAGTCAGGTTTCTGGCCTGTCGCTGAGTAACATGGAGTTTGAGCTCCCTCCAAAGATTCTCTATTGGGTTTAGGTCTGGAGACTGGCTAGGCCACGCCAGAACCTTGATATGCTTCTTACAGAGCCACTCCTTGGTTATCCTGGCTGTGTGCTTCGGGTCATTGTCATGTTGAAAGACGCAGCCTCGACCCATCTTCAATGCTCTAACTGAGGGAAGGAGGTTGTTCCCCAAAATCTCACAATACATGGCCCCGGTCATCCTCTCCTTAATACAGTGCAGTCGCCCTGTCCCATGTGCAGAAAAACACCCCCAAAGCATGATGCTACCACCCCCATGCTTCACAGTAGGGATGGTGTTCTTGGGATGGTACTCATCATTCTTCTTCCTCCAAACACGTTTAGTGGAATTATGACCAAAAAGTTCTATTTTGGTCTCATCTGACCACATGACTTTCTCCCATGACTCCTCTGGATCATCCAAATGGTCATTGGCAAACTTAAGACAGGCCTTGACATGTGCTGGTTTAAGCAGGGGAACCTTCCGTGCCATGCAT
Organism: Romanogobio albipinnatus; assembly: GCA_023566225.1. Classification (NCBI taxonomy): domain Eukaryota; kingdom Metazoa; phylum Chordata; class Actinopteri; order Cypriniformes; family Gobionidae; genus Romanogobio; species Romanogobio albipinnatus. The sequence goes on along the minus strand of CM042250.1, from coordinate 48,640,855 downwards.
GATTTCAAACCATGATGTCTTAGTGTATTACCAACAGTAACCTTGGAAACGGTGGTCCCAGCTCTTTTCAGGTCATTGACCAGCTCCTCCCGTGTAGTTCTGGGCTGATTTCTCACCTTTCTTAGGATCATTGAGACCCCACGAGGTGAGATCTTGCATGGAGCCCCAGTCCGAGGGAGATTGACAGTCATGTTTAGCTTCTTCCATTTTCTAATGATTGCTCCAACAGTGGACCTTTTCTCACCAAGCTGCTTGGCAATTTCCCCGTAGCCCTTTCCAGCCTTGTCGATGTGTACAATTTTGTCTCTAGTGTCTTTGTACGGCTCTTTGGTCTTGGCCATGTTAGTAGTTGTATTCTTACTGATTGTATGGGTTGGACAGGTGTCTTTATGCAGCTAACGACCTCAAACAGGTGCATCTAATTTAGGATAATAAATGGAGTGGAGGTGGACATTTTAAAGGCACACTAACAGGTCTTTGAGGGTCAGAATTCTAGCTGATAGACAGGTGTTCAAATATTTATTTGCAGCTGTATCATACAAATAAATAGTTAAAAAATCATATATTGTGATTTTTTTTTAGATTATGTCTCTCACAGTGGACATGCACCTACGATGACAATTTCAGACCCCTCCATGATTTCCAAGCGGGAGAACTTGCAAAATAGCAGGGTGTTCAAATACTTATTTTCCTCACTGTATATGTGTGTGTGTGTATGTATAAATATAAATATATGTAAATATAAACACAAAAACTTTTATACTTTCGAGTTAGATTAGTCACATCGCTAAAAAAATATTTGTTGTATAATTTTTCCTACAGTAACTTTTTTTTCTGGTACTTTTCATGCTACAGTAGGTTTCTTTTTTTATCCAGTTTGTTTCAATTGTACTACTTTATCTAACATTGAATCATTATCAGAACATCAAAAGCATGTGGTTTGTGTCTCTAAATCTCTTAAAGTAATGGGTTACTAAAGTGCACATGGCCAACGGCGGTTAATTTCTCCATATTTACCATAATGTGTGGCATGAAACATAAGAATCAGAAGGAACTTTAATGCCAAGTATGTTTTTGCACACAAGGAATTTGTTTTGGTAAAGCTTCCAGTGCTGAAAAATAAGTACAGACATATATAGGGATAAAGTCAATAAAAAGGAATGATAAAAATAGGCAATATCATTTAATATAATACAATACAATACAAGGTACACAAAATGACATAAATAAATAAACAGAAATGATGTATGGAATAATAAACTGAATTGCATTTGCACAGATATGCTATTAAAGGGCGCACAATAAGAGAAATGATGCAACAAAACAAATTCACACAAGATCTGTTAAGATGTTCTTATCTGATCAGCCTGTTGCTCTCTCTGTCTGCACAGGAGGAAAAGACGAAACTTCAACAAACAGGCCACAGAGATCCTGAATGAATATTTCTACTCTCATCTCAGTAACCCGTATCCCAGCGAAGAGGCCAAAGAGGAGCTGGCCAAGAAATGTTCGATCACGGTCTCACAGGTACGATCCAGTCATTATTTAACTCCCCAAATATTATCACAGTTCAGTGATCGTGATATCATGCTTCTTTACTATTCAGTGTAGCATGGTTCTGAATGTTCATCATATTCATATATCATGTCATTTCGAACGAATACCGTAGGATTACTATCGCACGCTTTCCAATGGTGTCCAAACATGCCATCTAGGCAGGCAGCTCACTAGATGTTGAGACACAGCCGATGTTTGTTTCCACCTGTTTTGCATGTGAAATCTATCAGTAATACTCACGTGAGTTCAACCTCATGCAACTCGAAAACAAAATCATTTGCGGCATGGCACCGCATGCCTCTTAGCATTTTTCATCTTCTGCGTTAAATGCGTAATGCATTCTAAACTATTTAATAAATTTAGCTGAAATGATTGTATGATGCATTTAGGCCTGGTTTTCAGTCAGGCTCGCGGGGATGAGTGATGACCGCAGCGCCATTTGTAATATAGAAACACCTTTAGCCTCTCGCGGGAACGGGAAGCTTAGCCGCAGGATTGATTAGCTTTTCATCGTAATGGTGTTTATCATTAGCACAGAGCCTCATCCGCTGGTGTATTAGCAGTAATGGGCGTTAGTGTGTGTGTGTTGAGTGATTGCTGTCAGTGTGCACTGTGATCATTGCTGCCAGCACACACTGACATACTGAGATTGGTATAAGTGATCGTTTTATTCTGATGTTAGTGTTAGTGTGTGTGTCCATCGTGGTTAGACCTCTGTCCTTGTGGCCATCACAAGTCCTGTCCATAACATCCATCATTGTTGTGACATCAACCAGCCACCGTTGCATTTAGTTACAACTCTGTGATCGAAATATGCTGTTGTAATAAAATCGACATGGAATATGTTTTAGCAGTCGTGCAAATGTTGTTGTTTTTATCAAAGGATGTACACTAAAGCAGTGTTCATTTTGACAGCATATTTTGATTTAGCTTTAGTCATAGTCTTTTGACTAAAATGCCATTTAGTTTTAGTCATATTTTAGTCACCTGAATTATTTTTAGTTTTATTCGACTAAATCTACAATAGATTTAGTCTCCTAAAATCGAATGAGTTTAGTTCAATTGTAATACATTAAGCATTTAAGTATTACATAACCGACTGTCACTTGAACTGACATTTTGACATCATTTTGTTTTTGACATTAAAAATACACGAAAGAGCTCAATTCACTTTTTTGTTTGTTTTTAAAAACATCTATATAGTTTTATAACTTTGTATTTCTGTTTTAGTTAGTAGGCCATATCAGGTTAAGCTAAAGCTTCAAATAAGTTTGTTTATTTATTTTTTAAATTTCAGTTAACATTTATTTAATTTCAAGTAACGAAGATTTTTTTTAATGGTTTTAATTAACTATTATAACCCTGATACTTTATTTAATATGTGTCAAATACTGGTCTTTCCTCCTGACTATGAATTAAATGGGAATTCAATTAAATACAGTTTATTGTGTAAGCAAAAACGAATATATAATGCGTGACTTTTAATTATACACCAGCTGTAAATACACCGGGACTTTTATTTTGAAATCTCGCCTTACTATTGCAGTTGCAGGAGCTTATTCAAGTTCAGATGAGGAGATAAAATATGCATTGTTACAACCGTCTAAAACATATTACTATATAAACATCGTAAAGTAAACATTGTCATTATTCATCAGGATTAGTTCATAAACAATTGCTTGGCATAAATGTGTGTTATTCATTGATTGTGAGCCGCTCAGGAGTGTTGTATTGGGGATGCGTGAGTGAGCCTGTAGAAGCGCAACAGTGCCGTGTTCTCCAGCGGTTAGATCAGCACGTTCGAATCAAATGTGCGCATCTGTTACTCAGGACATCAGTTCTGACTGGATCTCTTCCCTAATCGTCCCTCCCTAACATTTTCGTCTTGTTTTTATTTGTTGACAAAAATGACAGTTGATTTTTGTTAGAGTTTTTGTCATCCAACACTAGTTTTTATTTAGTTATCGTCTCGTTTTCATCTGTGAAAAAAGGTTGTTGACGAAAATTATGACACAAATTATTCGTCAACGAAATTAACACTGCATTAAAATGAAAATGTCCTGATAATTTACTCACCCCCCATCTCATCCAAGATGTTCATGTCTTTCTTTCTTCAGTCGAACAGAAATTAAGTTTTTGAGCAGTGTTAATTTTGACAGCAAATTTTGATTTAGTTTTAGTCATAGTCTTTTGACTAAAATGCCATTTAGTTTTAGTCATATTTTAGTCACCTGAATTGCTTTTAGTTTTAGTCTAGTTTTAGTCGACTAAATATCATAAGATTTTAGTCGACTAAAACTACAGTAGATTTAGTCTCCTACAATCTAATGAGTTTAGTTCAATTGTAATACATTAAGCATTTAAGCATTACATAACCGACTGTCACTTGAACTGACATTTTGACATCCTTTTGTTTTTGACATTAAAAATACACGAAAGAGCTCAATTCACTTTTTTGTTTGTTTTTTAAAAACATCTATATAGTTTTTATAACTTTGTATTTCTGTTATAGTTAGTATATCATGTTAAGCTAAAGCTTCAAATAAGTTTATTTATTTATTTATTTTTATTTCAGTTAACATTTATTTAATTTCAAGTAATGAAGATTTTTAAAATGGTTTTAGTTAACTATTATAACCCTGATACTTTATTGTGTAACCAAAAACGAATATATAATGCGTGACTTTTAATGATAAACAAGCTCGAAATACACACGGACTCTTATTTTGAAATGTCTACGCCTCTGTTGCAGTGGCAGCTGCTCATTCAAGTTCAGATGAGGAGATAAAATATGCATTGTTACATCCGTCTAAAACATATTACTATATAAACATCGTAAAGTAAACATTGTCATTATTCATCAGCATTAGTTCATAAACAATTGCCTGGCATAAATGTGTGTTATTCGTTGATTGTGAGCCGCTCTGGAGCGCTGGATTGGGGATGCGTGAGTGAGCCTGTAGAGCAACAGCGCCGTGTTCTCCAGCGGTTACATCAGCACGTCCAAATCAAATGTGCGCATCTGTTGCACAGGACATCAGTTCTGACTGGATCTCTTCCCTAATCGTCCCTCCCTAACATTTTCGTCTCGTTTTTATTTGTTGACGAAAATGACAGTTGATTTTCGTCATAGTTTTTGTCATCCAACACTAGTTTTTATTTAGTTATCGTCTCGTTTTCGTCATTGAAAAAAGGTCGTTGACGAAAATTATTCGTCAACGAAATTAACACTGTTTTTGAGGAAAACATTCCTCAAAATGTTTTCCTCCACATTATGGACTTCAATGGCAGAAAATGGCAGATGGTTTCGCTACATAAGACCCTATTTCTCAGCTTGGATCGAAGCCCTTTGGCCCTTTGAAACTGCATTGATTTGGGCCTTCAACATTTTGGTTGCCATTGAAGTTCATTGTGTGGAGAAAAATCCTGGAATTTTTTCCTCAAAACTCATTTATTTTCGACTGAAGAAAGAAAGACACGAACATCTTGGATGGCACGTTCAAGTGTGCTTAAGATGGAAATGATTCGAAGGCAGCAATAAATGCATAACTGGATATGTTTGGAATGTATTTAATTTACAAGTGTCATGCTTGTGCTTTGACATCATTACTGCTTTATTTATTCAGAAAAAGAAGTAACTTATATTTATTTGTGTATTGTACTTTTCATTTTATTACAATAAAAACAGCGCCCCCACTAAATAGGCTATATATAATATTCTACCGGGCGGGCACTAGGACCTGGAGGAGCTTCAGCTGCTGTGGAGGCTGCTGCACGCTAGAGAGTGGGGAGACACGATTGTGCTTGTTTTGGGCTAGTTTTGTTGTGAAAACCTGGCAATCCTGCGTTGATTCTCAAATTCAAGGCAGCATTTAAAAACTGTCGATATAAATCACCATACATGCAATTAGGGCTGCACGATAAGGGCCAAAATGATAATCACGATTATTTTGATCAATATTGAGATCACGATTAGTTATCACGATTATTTGTTGATTTTAACCAAAACAATTTTTTATTGTCACACAAGCTAATTACATTTACTGCCTTCACATCCATATTGTGCAACATTCCTGCTAATGTACAGATATGTGCATCAAAATAAAATAGGTCCTCTTATTCACCAAAATTCAGTGAATCTCCTTAAAGAATAAATAAAAATAAATTAAAACAATAAAGAAAATGTAGCAAAACTTCAAGATAGATTATAGCCTGCTATCTGTTGTGGTATTTTCCTCACGCTACTTTGTCTTCTGTCTGTGACTGTCTACATCTGGAAACTGACTGAGCTCAGCTGCTGCGCGGTGCAGGGAACAACTCTGATTGGTGCATGGACGCACGTGATCAGACAGCGGCTTTACAGCGCGCTAGACTGGCTTTGAAAAAAAAAAAAAAAACTTTAATACAAAGCGTGAATGAATGAAGCATTTTAAATATCGCTCGATCACGCGAATTTGATCGTGGGAAGCCAAAATCGTGATCGTGATTAAAATTTGATTAATTGTGCAGCCCTACATGCAATGTATTTGCTTGTTTTCACTTCAAGAATGACCACACGGCTGACATGATCTTATCGCTATTGGCACTCCTTGCACACGCGAGTTATTGCAGGCTCATATCAACACGTTATCATATCGGCAAGGCATATCGGCATAATTTTTCTTATAGCGTTTATCGGCCGATTCCGATGACGTGCCGATAATATCGTGCATCTCTAATGGTAGTATAATGTATGAATTTGATTGTAACGTGTGACTGCCATGTCTAAAACCCTGTTTATTTTTAATATTCCTTCATGATATGTACCCATGGGGTTCAAGAGGACACTGTTGGAAATCACATGTATTTTATGATGTTTTTGCGGGCAGGTGTCCAACTGGTTCGGAAACAAACGAATCCGATATAAGAAGAACATCGGAAAATTCCAGGAAGAAGCCAACATGTACGCCGCCAGAACAGCCGTGACCGCTGCGAATGTGTCCGCACACGGCAGCCAGGCCAATTCCCCGTCCACTCCAAACTCAGCAGGTGAGATAATAAACTCTACACCGATTCCCATGATTCCTGATGAGACGCAGGACTATAAATATTTGATATGTTTTCACTTGAAACAAGACAAGTGCTGTACGGATCACAACATGTCCTGCTCCTGTCTCATTAGTTCACTTTGTCTAGTTAAAAACAAGCGCTTTGTGTTCCATTAAAGCCATGAGAACATGTGACTATAGACTAAAGTGAGAGTTAATTCTACACAAATGAAAAAAAGACTGACAGTTTGTTCAAAATGTCGTACTGAGGGGCATCAATCCTTCAGCTGATAAATTAAAGGTGCAGTATGTAATTTTTTTTCAGTAAAATATCCAAAAACCATTAGGCCAGTGTTGTATATTTTGTTAAGTTGAGTTCTTACAATATCCCAAATGTTTTCAACTATTTGTAAATCGTGAGAAAATTGCTATTTTAACCAATGAACCGGGACGTGTGAGGAAAGTCGCCTGCGTTACCCTCGGTTTCCGCATTTATTTTGCAGAAACGCTTTACTCTCACTGCAGTGTGAACAAGTGTCATAGCTGGCGCCGAACGAACGCACAGAGTAACGTCATAACATCATTTTCAACACTCAGATGTATCTAATATGATAAACAGAGCTGCGTTACCTCATGCTCATGACCAGAAAACCGAAAATGGCGTTGGCGACTGTGGCATAATAAAAGTCCCGCTGCTCGCGAGGCGTGTGTTTCGTTCATCTCATTAACAATCACTCCAGCGTCCTTGCTCAGCTCCACAACACTCGCTCCTGCTCTGCTTCATACTACAGTAATGTTAATAATCACATCCATCAACATGAGTCCTATCCCAATTCTTTTCCACCGGCTGTGAGGTGAAGACCACATGTCCCAAGATTCTGCGCTCAAACTTGGCGTCATCAAACTATGCCTTTGTTTTGAATAGGCGACCTCTAGTGGACGGAAAAGTTACATAGTGCATCTTTAATAAAAAAAATACACCACTGTTCAAAGGTTTGGGGTCGGTAAGATTTTTTTTTTTTTCTCAAGTCTGCATTTATGTGATTTAAAAATACAGTAATAAAAATATAATATTGTGAAATATTATTAGAATTTAAAATAGCTGTTTTCTATGTGAATATATAGTCAAATGTAATTTATTCCTGTGATCAAAGCTGAATTTATCATCATTACTCCAGTCTTCAGTGTCACATGATCCTTCTGAAATCATTCTAATATGCTGATTTGCTGCTCAAGAAACATTTATGATTTATTCATTTTGGGGCTTCATTTTTGTGGAAATCGTGAAAAAATGTTCAGGATTCTTTGATGAATAGAAAGTATAAAAAACATTTATTTCAAATAGAAAATGTTGTTATATTATAAAAGTCTTTATTGTAGCGTTTGAACAATTTAATGTGCCACATTAAAGTATTAATTTCTGTCAAAAAAAAAAAAATCTTTCTGACCCCACAGTTGGTATTGTCCATTTCCAAAAGAAAAACAAAAGAAAAAAGTTAAACATATGATGTGTTGTAAAAGTTTATTTTTTTTGTTCTCAGTGCAAAGATCTGTTTCAAACGAAAATATGTGGTCAGATGATAGAAATAAAATGAGATGCAAATGATGTCTCCGTATATATACTGTATTACAGAACTGACTTTACATACATAGCAAGTTAAAAATGGCATCTGCTCTCAATAGGTCAATTGTTTTGGAACATGCTTTGCAATGAAATATTAAAAATCAAACTTGCACAAATCTGAGCTATTATCTGTGGCGTCGAGCTTTCTCTTGCTGCTGGCTCAATCTCTCCTGCTTTGCAACAATTCTTTGTCTTCTTCACGCGCTGCTTTATGATCTTAAAGCTTATCTAAAATTAACTCTGCATTTCTGCTCTTTGGAATTTTTCAAACTCATCTTCTCTGGCTTATTCTGTCTCTCTCTGTCATGTTTGTGCACCTCTCAGGTTCTGCTGGCTCTTTTAGCATGTCAAACTCTGGCGATTTGTTTATGAGTGTTCAGTCTCTGAACGGGGACTCGTACCAGGGCTCTCAGGTGGGAGCCAATGTGCAGTCACAGGTATAGTGCCAATAAATCACTACAGGAACACACACACTGCAGCGCATGTCACGGGGTTGTACAGCAACATGATCATAGTTTCTAGTGCGTGTGTGTGTTTTTTGGTTATACTTTATTTTGATGGTCCCCTTTAGACATTCTGTTGACTATAAGCAACGTTACACCTACATCTCAACTAACTCTGTAGTACTAGTAGACGGATAGGGGTAGGGTTAGTGTTAGTAGAATAAGGGGTTCAGGTTAGTAGAACAAGTCGACATGTATTTCCAAAGTTACTTCAGTAGAATGTCTGTTGGAGGACCATTCAAATAAAGTGTTAGCCGATATTAAGCAGACATTCTACTAATACTCTAATGAGAGTGAGTTGACATGTAGGTGCAAAGTTACTTATAGTCAACATAATGTCTAAAGATGAACATCAATATAAAGTTACAGTTTTTAAGTACAATTTTAATGTTGAAAAAGAAACCATGTGAACTGCCTCCCTGTCTGCTGCCTACATAGCAAATTGACTGAATTTGAAATACTTTACATGAGACAGCAACTCAAATAATGACTTCTGTTTGAACACCATTAAGCATAAAAAAATACAGGGTACACACAAATATTGTGTTAACTATTACATTTTAATCATTATATACTGTATATGAACTTTTCTATGGATACTTTTCATGAAATAAACACTAGCGTTAAAAAGTTTGAGGGTCAGTAAGATTTACATTTTACAGAAATGAATACGTTTATTAAGCAAGGATGCACTGAACTGATCAAAAGTGACAGTAAAGACCTTTATAATGTCACAAAAGATTCTATTTCAACTTTCTATTCATCAAATAATTAAAAAAATATATAATATAATAGGGGTGTAACGGTACACAAAACTGACGGTTCGGTACGTTCCTCGGTTTTGAAGTCACAGTTCGGTACAGCAGTTTTACAAAATTGCTTTTTATTTATTTTTATTAAAAAGGGGTTTACTGAAGGGGAAAAAAAGTGCCTGTCCTTAAATGAATTCAATTATAACTAAAAGTTTTTTGAAGATATTGCTGTAAACTATATAGGGAGCCCTTACTTGCACATTAATATTAAAGGTTAACAACAGAGCCCAAACTATTAGCCTAAATTCAGTTGCTTTTTATTTTTAGGTATAATAATCAACACTCAAATAACACATAGTACGCAAACATGTAAACTTCACATAAGCCAGTTTTTGCAATAACTTCTAAATCTAATTATAAAATAGTTTTTCCTCAATTCGTTGTTGAAATATAATCATTTATACACAGTGTCTGTCATTTTCATGACAGGTTTATTTAAACATACACTAAATAATCAAGACATCAGTAACAGGTTAAGTAGAATATAATGAATATAACGGCTAATATAATGCATACATTTCGTGAAAGAGCTGATTCCTCTAGTGAATAAAATTCTGTGGACACTGAATGACAGCCTGAGGTAAATGTGATGCTACATGACATTGTTTTTACAGCAGTTTTATTGAGGTCTTTCCACCGTTGAAACACTGATTGAGCGATTACACCACATATGATAGGTGACAGTAAGTTGTAATGTATCCTCAACACCTTCAGAAGTTCATTCATGTTTATTCTTTAGAAAGAGATGATCGGTCGCGTTCACAGATGATCGCGTCACGCGGCCACTTGCACTGTGTTCAGTGATCATCAGTCACGCCACAATATAGAGCGTCAAAATGACATTTATTGTTTGAATTTCGTGATAAAATGGACTGAATACTTAATATGTTCGTGTGGGAACTCGGATTGAAGTGTGTTCTGTACTTAAAACAAGGCGACTGTTAACTGGAATACGTGTACCGTTACACCTCTTACATATAATAATCAGAAATCTTTCATAAGCAGCAAATCAAAATCAAAATTCTGAAGGATCATGTGACACTGAAGACTGGAGTAATGATTAATTTATTTAATTATATTTTTAATTACACAGTTGACACTTCCCTTACACCTAACCCTACCTAACCCGATTTAGATATGTCCATACATACCATTCTCATCTCCGTGCGTGCCATAACTCTGTCTGAAGCACCCACCGCTAGCCTAGCTTAGCACAAAGACTGGAGGTAAACAGCTCCAGCTAGCCTACTCCTCAATACGTGACAAAATAACGCCAACATTTTCCTATTTACATGTTGTGATGTGTATAGTTACATCGTGTACTAAGACCGACGGAAAATGAAAAGTTTATTTAGGCCGATATGTCTAGGAACTATACTCTCATACCTGCGTAATAATCAAGGAACTTTGCTGCCGTACCATGGGTGCAGCGGCACAATGATATTACACAGCACCTGAAAATAAGCTAACTTCTGTCAACATAACCAACGTGACAACCTGCTTGCACAGAGAGCATGCTGGGGACTATTTTCAGGCGCTGCGTAATATCATTGCGCCGCTGCACCCATGGTACGGCACAAAGTTCCTTGATTATTACGCAGGAATGAGAGTATAGTCCCTAGACATATCGACCTAGAAAATCGCAACTTTTCATTTTCCGTCGGTCTTACACAATGTATCTATTAGGGGTGTAACGGTACACGTATTCGTATTGAACCGTTTCGGTACAGGGCTTTCGGTACGGTGCACGAGTGTACCGAACGGTTATGAATGTAATCTTTAACAGTTAACAGTCGGCTTGTTGTAAGCGCGGAACACACTTCAATCCGAGTTCCCACACGAACATATTAAGTTTTCAGTCCATTTTATCACGAAATCAAACGATAAATGCCGTTTTAACGCTCTTTAATGTGACGGGACTGATAGACGCGTCAGTTCAACTTAAAGCGGCAGCGCACGGCGCGCGAGTCAATGCGATCATCTCTTCCTATGAATAAACATAAATTAATATATCTTAAGGTATGTTGAGGATACATTACAACTTACTGAAATGTAGGCTATCATATGTCGTGTAATCGCCGCTGCATCTGTGTTTACTAGGGGTGACGGGACTGATAGACGCGTCAGTTCAACTTAAAGCGGCAGCGCGCGGCGCGCGAGTCAATGCGATCATCTCTTCCTAAAGAATAAACATAAATTAATACATCTTAAGGTATGTTGAGGATACATTACAACTTACTGAAATGTATCATATGTCGTGTAATCGCTCCATCTGTGTTTCAACCGCGGAAAGACAATAAAACTGCTTGTAAACAATGTCATGCAGAATCACGTTTACTCAGAAGTCATTCAGTGTCCACAGCTGTTAGCTCACTAGAGAAATCAACTCTTTCACTGAATGCATGCACTATATTAGCCGTTATATTGATTATATTAGCCTATATATATTCATTATATACTACTTAGCCTGTTAGTGATGTCTTGTTTATTTAATGTATGTTTGAATAAACCTGTCATGAAAATTACAGCCACTAAATCATTATATTTCAACAACGAATAAAAATAATTAGATTTAGAAGTTAATGCAAAAACTGCCTTATGTGAAGCTTATGAGTGATTATTATATCTAAAAATAAATAGCAACTGAATTTAGGCTAATAGTTTGGGCTCTGTTGTTAATCTTTAATAGCTATATGTAAGTTAGGGCTCCCTATATAGTTTACAGCATTATCTTTAAGAAACTTTTAGTTATAATTTAATTCATTTCAGGACAGACACAATTTTTTTCATTAAACCACTGTTGAATAAAAATGTATAAAAAGCAATTTTGTAAAACTGCTGTACCGAATCCATACCGAACCGGGGCTTTAAAACCGAGGTACGTACCGAACCGTCAGTTTTGTGTACCGTTACACCCCTAGTAACTATACACATCACAACATGTAAATAGGAAAATGTTGGCGTTATTTTGTCACTTATTGAGGAGTAGGCTAGCTGGAGCCGTTTACGTCCAGTCTTTGTGCTAAGCTAGGCTAGCGGTGGGTGCGTCAGACAGAGTTATGGCACGCACAGAGATGAGAATGGTATGTATGGACTTATCTAACTCTGGGGGATACGGTGAATAAGATAAAGTCCCAAAAAGTTGGGCGTGTTCCTTTAAACTTACCCATTCCAACACATCTGTCCCTAACTTTACCCGCATCCAACCTCAATATCAGCAAAAGTGTTTTGCAATACAATATGAACACAATAAGTACATTGTACTTATATTTCGATGTAAGTACATAGTAGTTTAGGCCACCTAATATAAAGTGTGACCGCTGTTTTAAATTGTAATATTATTTCACTGTTTTTACTGTATTTTTGATCAAATAAATGCAGCCTTGGTGAGCAGAAGAGACTTAGCGATCTTAGCGACCCCAAGCTTTTGAACAGTTCTGTGGGTATATTTTTAATCAACATTTCGTTCTGCCACAATGCTACTGCAGAATTGAGATCTTATAGGGCAGGATATGGAATACACATCTTAAAATGCTGTTGACTAGGTAGGCAGCTCACTAGGTTTCAGACTGGCTTTGTAATTTGTTTTATTGTTTGCATGTCATCTTGTGTTTGTACGTCTGTGTTTCATCGTGTTTTCTTTGTCTTTTATTGTTGTTTGCTTTCTTTGACCTTGCTTTCTTCTTTGTCGTGTCGTCTGACTTTGCTTTGTTCACGTGCGTCGCTTCGTCCGACCTTGCGTTTGCGTTTTTGTGCGCTCTGACCTTGCCGTGTTGTTTTGCGTTTCAGGTGGATACCCTTCGCCATGTTATCAGCCAGACAGGAGGATACAGTGACGGCCTCGCAGCAAACCAGATGTACAGTCCGCAGGGCATCAATGTAAGGCGAGAAAAAACACTTCTTTTTTTTCCCTCCCTTCCTTTTGCTTTGCCCTCTACCAATTATTTCAAAGCCATAGGGCTCAGAATGCCACTTAGTGGGACTTGTCTGGGAATCGTGGTCACTTAGTTGATTGCCTGTGTGTTGTGAACGCCACGGGCGGCGCACTGCCCAGCGAGACGTGGACACGAGACCGGCCCGGCGTCTGTCTGAGCCCATCACATCCAATCAGATCGGCCCCGGCACCTGCAGCCACGCGCCCCGCTGACGGGAACGGGGGAGAACAGGTGACACCGGCTGCAAATATATGAGTCCTCGCCGTGCCCCAAAGTCACCTGACCCTGATTATCCCCCAAAGGGCGGCAGGGAAAAACACTCTGCGGACAATCTCGCAGCCAAACGCTAAAAATAAAGCCACGCGCCCATGGTAAAACACTTGTAGGAGGACATCCTGTGTGTTTTTCGCTCGCGTTCGGGAAGCGGGGGAACGGGAGGGGCGCTGCTGGCAACTTGGCGCGACGAGAAAATTCACAGCGACAAGCCGTGTGGTAAAGGGGAAAATCAATACGACAGACACACGGGGAGCGGAGTGTGGACTTGGGACAGCAATCCAAGCACATTGCTCAGATCAGGTTCCTGCCGAGCTAATGGGCTTGACAGCGAGCCGAGTACGAGAGAGAGAGAGAGGAGGGGGAGGCCGGTCAGCATCTCCGTCCCGCTTCCTTTATGCCGCGCTTCGCTGGCCGTATGTTAATGAGATCATACGCGATCGGGGGGGAAAGCAAGGATGTATGCAAATCCTGCTTTTTCCTGGATCCGTGTGGAGATCTGCGGGATCAGAGACTTCGACTTTGATGAGCAGACAAAGAGAACATCGCTCAATTCACATCAAAAGCATTTGATACAGGACAGTCATTTAAGTGCAACCTGCACAATACAAAGCAGTATTATAAATTAAGCATAAAATTATTAAATTCTGGAAATATAATCAAATAGAATTTTGGGGTCATTAAGATTTTATTTTTATTAAGCAAGGATGCATTAAATTGTTCAAAAATGACATGTTATTGTTTCAAAAGATTTCTATTTGGAATGAATGCCGTTTTTTTACTTTATATATTCATCAAAAAATCCTGAAAAAAAATCATGTTTCACTGTTGCCACAAAAATATGAAGCAGCTCAACTGTATTCAACACTGATAATAATCATAAAAGTTTATTGAGCAGCAAATCAGCATATTAGAGTGATTTCTGAAGACTGGAGTAATGATGTTGAAAATTCAGCTTTGAATCACAGGAATAAATTACATTTGTAACATATATTCACATAGAAAGCACTTATTTTAAAGTAATATTTCACAATATTATTATGTTTACTGTATTTTTGCTCAAATAAATGCAGCCTTACATAAAAAAAATCTTACAGACCCCAATCTTTTAAATGGTAGTTTATAATATTATATAATATAGAAAAAGACTTTTAATTTAATTCAATCTTTAAATTATTTACATTAATGGAAATATTTTTATGTCAAAATCTCAAATATTCGAACCATTAAATATTCAGTGTCTATTCAAACCAAGTGCAAATATCGTGCCGTGTTGGCAAGTATTATTCGCACTAACTCCGCCTAACAATGCCTGGTTGGGCCAAACAAGATTTAAAAAATTACAGGCATAGTTCAACTTCTTCAGTGGTGTAGTCAGTAAAGCGTAAGGCTTAAGGATCTTGGTTTTGACGCGATCGACCCGGGTTTGAATCCGCCTTTTGCAGAGCTCGCTTTTCTCTTTTCCGATCACATATCATTTCGAAAAGGCATTTACTTTCAATAAAAATTAAGAAAATGATCTAAAAATGGAAATAAAGTGCCTAACGAAATGTCTAATAGTAAAAATAATGAAAGCATTTATTGGGTAGGGTTAGGGCTCAGTGTAGGGAGGGCTTTTATTGTCCCATTAAGGTGGCATGCATTTAATAATTTGAATAAATATAATTTACACTCTGTTATTATTACATCCTGATAATGTACAACACAACTGAGGTGCAAATAGTAGGTGTATGAATCTGTCAAAGTATAAATTGCATGTAATTGCTATTTACACATATTGCAAAGAACTGCTACTTTTACATCATATATATCACTATTTTCACTTAGTAAATAGCATCTATCATTATTTGCACTTAGTATAAAATAAGGGAGCAGCTATTTGCACTGTGAAAATAGCATATTTTCTTAGCGATAATAGCTGTTTACACTATGTCATCCATATTAACCCTCAGAAATGAATTTGTCAGAAGGTGTTTGCTCGTGGAATATTATTTATAGTTTTGTAGCAAATTATTGCATCAATGTAAAATGAGCGCATATATCAGCTAATTTTAGACTTTGAATGTGCTTCAGTCGAAATATGTTTTTTTTTATAATGCATGTACACCAAAAATATTAAGTGACATTTATAAATGTGTGAATGTCAATGCATTAGATAAGTTCACCACATGAACTATGAACGTTTTCCACTAGTATTCCACAACCACAGAGGCACGTGTCTTTCTTTGCAATTAATGACACTTGCTTTGATATTTTACTATCTAATGCGATGACACTCATGCATGCATTTTTATTAAGTGTTTCAATACTTTGGGGCCAGCGTACATTAAATGTGTTACAGAAAGCATTAGTGGCATGCAAATGACAGAGGAGACATTTGATATTGTGCATTCATCTGACTCTTGACATCAACAGCAGCATTTTAAGAATCTTCTTCTTTTCTTTCATTCAGTTTGATTGAACAGCCTTTTCAGTTGCCTTGAAATGCTCGTAGCGTTGCTGTCTGTGAGATTAGTGATGGCTTCTGCTGCATCTGTTTGTCTTCTGCATTTCTTTCTCTCAGTGTCCTTCCTGATTCCTGTTTTATTCTCAGAGTCTTGATTCTTTTCTCTCGTTGCCTCTCAGTATTTTAGTGTGTGTCAGTGTAAATGGCAGGCGTTACACACAGAGCTCTTACAGGCTGATTCGCTTTTCTGAGGAGCATTTCAGAGCGATAGAAACCTGTGCTGTCAAATTTGTAGTTTTTAGACTTTAACAAAGAAATATTTCAAACGATTGTTTTATGTTTTTAAGAATAATCTTATATTTACCAAGGCTGCATTTAAAAAAAAATAAAAAATACAGTAAAGACAGTAAAAAAAATTTATATTATCACAATTTAAAATAACTGTTTTCTATGTGAATAAATGTTAAACTGTAATTTATTTGTGATGCATTTTCAGCATCATTACTCCAGTCTTCAGTGTCACATGATCCTTAAAAAATCATTCTAATATGATGATTTGCCGCTGAAGAAACATTTATGATTATTATCAATGTTGAAAACAGTTGTGCTGCTTCATATTTTTGTGATATATTTTTTTCAGGATTCTTTGGTGAATAGAAAGTTGAAAATAACAGCATTTATTTGAAATATAAATCTTTTTTGTAACAGTATATCTTTACAGTCGCTTTTGATCAGTTTAATGCATCCTTTCCGGGTTTTTTTCCTTACTGACCCCAAACTTTTGAACGTAGTGTATGTGTGCGTGCGTGTGTGCGTGTGTATACACACATACCCATAATGTTAGAAAATTTTGCCTGTTGCATTTTATTTGTATTTGCAACTAAATAGTTTTTTCTGTCCATTTAAATGATATTCCACACAGAGTAAAATAAACTGACGTGAATGGATTTGACAACAAAATATTGATTTACAATCAGGGCTTGACATGAAGTTTTTTGCACACCGGCCACTGTGGTTAGTGGTTTTCCAAAGTTACTAGCCGATCAGCATTTTCTATGGCCACAATTTTGACATCGATACCATGCGGAAAAACTGCCATATAGATATTTTTAATGTTATCTCATAATTTGGCAGCAGGTTTATTTTGCTGTCAGAGCTGACAGATCCATTATACTGTTACACATGCGTTTCCTTTCTCAACTGTTTAGGTTCACTTAAAACTGAACGGACTGTTTATGAGAAGAAAACTCACCAAGACCAGCGTTTTGACATTATTTTGTGTGTATTTGACTGTTTTAGTGCAATAGCAGCGAAAAAGAACTTCATTTAGTACTGAGAGGCGGATTTATGTGCGCACACTTTGGGTGGGAGAACAAAATCTGCGGGAATGAGTAAAATTATGGGTTTGTGTGTCAACTCGCCGTCTGAGAGATGAGAGAGAGAGAGAAAGCGCAGTTAGTATCGTGTATTTATTCTGCGGGAAATGAGTATTATGCCTTTAAAAATCTATATTTGCGTTTAGTTTATTACTTCAGATGCCATTTTAAAAGACTACAACTGAAAAAAAGTATACATTATGGATAAAATTCAACCCGCCAAAGTGGCTAGTGACAGCGTTACACGCCACAGTGGGCGGGTGTTAATGTCAAGCCCTGTTTATAAGCCATTTTTTTCTGCTATTGTGATGTAATCAGTGCAATGTGTGGTTGATGGCTCCCTCATGGTGTGTGTTGGTTGTTCTCTCCGTCAGGCGAACGGTGGCTGGCAGGACCCCACCACCCCCTCCTCCGTCACCTCCCCAACAGAAGGACCCGGAAGCGTTCACTCCGACACCTCCAACTGATCCTCCACACAGAACGGACTCTCTGCATCACGCCACACGCTCTTCTCTCCAGTGTGTAAATGACTTTCGAGAACAAAACCGTGCATCATCAACCCTCATCTTCACGTTAACGTCTTCATGCTACCTCTCAAAACAACCGCACATCACACCAGATTCAAACCGAGACAATAGCAGGCTTAGACTAGACAGATAGCTCTACCCGTTTCAGAAAGAATTCAATGCCTTCGTCGTCACAACAAACATCACGTTATGTTTGAAACACTTTGCAATTTTACCATAGTGCCAAAGTACTTTTATACATCTCTTTAGTAACATTTACACAGCAGACTTTACGTAATAATAGATCTAGTATGCTTGAAAAAGCAGTTGATTGGGTGAGTTGAAGTCGAGTAGATTTCTGTTCGTCTAACAATCTTAAATAATCACCAGAATATTCGGTCGTTTAGATTATGTTAATGTTCATAAGGGAAAATCGTCATTTCCCTGCTTTAATGAGAAATGCAGTTAACACAACGGCATTGTTATTTTGCATCTGAAATCAGATTCAGTTCGTCTGATATTGATGTACAGACACACAAATCCCTTTATATATCATCATCATCATCATTATCATCGTCGTTGAAGGATTTTCATCAGCGCACTTGAGAATGCAATAAACGGCAATCAGAAGAAGTGAACAAATCCCAAATGTGAAATGGCTTTCTTTTCCAGTTTCGCTCCACGTCAGCCTTCTCTTTGGGCGACTTTGATACCAAAAACCACAGACGTGTCCGTTCTTTACGTTGACATCACTTAACATTGTTCATGTTGTACATTGTGTCATATCTGGGATGCGTTTCTCACGAATGTCCATGGTGCGTTATAGTCGAAACCAAAAATCCAGCTGGAATTCTGTCATGTTTCTTGAGAAGAAAAGGAAAAGCTAATGATGGCACACAAATGCAGAAATCGTTTGGATATATTTTTGATGCCCTCCTGTTGTGAATAGCCGATTCTCGTTTCTTATGTCATATTGGGCTTGTTCGGGGCAGCCATATATTTTATTTTCTCGCAAGCATAATGTGAATGCGCGCTAGCTTCTATATGTAGATGTGCACCTTTGCTCTTGTTTTGCTCTTTTTATAACAATCGCATCCATGTCTAAAAAGGTCTTTACGGATGGATCTGAGCGTGTGTCGAGGGGCTACTGCTCCCGAAGAGATCCGG
Organism: Romanogobio albipinnatus; assembly: GCA_023566225.1. Classification (NCBI taxonomy): domain Eukaryota; kingdom Metazoa; phylum Chordata; class Actinopteri; order Cypriniformes; family Gobionidae; genus Romanogobio; species Romanogobio albipinnatus. Next base: position 48,621,629 of record CM042250.1, on the reverse strand, counting down.
GCCACAATCACTGCGAGAAAAGTGTTGTGACTTGAGACAATGTAGAGGTTTTGGACGGTCATAGTCCTGCATCGCTTTCTTTGGTTCGCCGTCTCATCCCCGGAGCAGATCCCACTCTCCAAGCGTTTTCCCTCCGCTCACGACGTTTGTATCACTGCCTGCCCAGCAGCACCACATTCGGAAAAGCCTCATATAATGATGCTTTTAGTTTTTGCATATACAGCGGTTTGTAAAACATCAAATGTTTACTTTGTTGCATGTCTTTTGTTCTTTAAACTCCTGCAGTGTTTTTGAATGTTTCTTCTTTTTTATATCAAGCGCAGAGACATTCTCTTGTCAAGTTTTAACTTTTAAGATCTCTGCATATGTATAAAAGGAATAAAGTGGAACAGCAAAATATTGTCTTTTTGATTCCAACTCGTTTTTGTGAAGAAAAACTAACAAGGTGTAGGTTTTTTGGTCTCTTAATTTGTACTGGTAATGCATATTCCGAATAAATAGTTTCTTTTGTTGCCATTTGTTTCTCTCTGGTGTCTGATTTCATGTGGGCGTTCCATTTGATTTATTAACACAGCCTGCTTTATTTTCAAATGTAAATGCTGTTAATATGTCCGATCACTGGGTGACTTTCAACTAAGAGAATTTCTGTATCACAACTCTCTTCTGTTGTTTAAATTGGAAATAATATATGAAATATCTACAATAATACTGACCATCTGACCTATCAAAGCTTGTTTCTGCCACAAAATAAAAAAGGTAATTTACTAAAAAGGTAATACGACATATATAAAGTCAGAATTGTTTATATTACTTTATACCATACGTTTCTGTCTTGCAATTCTCACTTTATAACTCGCAATTGTGAGGAAAAAAGTCTGATTGTGGATAAAAGTTGCTATTATTTTTTTATAAATTGTTTTACTCCAAATCAATCTTCCATACCGACCTATCATGTGCAGAGTATTTGATACACTGCCGATTTTGCAGGTTTTCCTACTTACAAAGCATGTAGAGGTCTGTAATGTTTATCATATGTACTCTTCAACTGTGAGTGATGAAATCAAAAATCCAGAAATTTACATTGTATGATTTTTAAATAATTAATTTGCATTTTATTGCATGACAAATATTTGATCACCTACCAACCAGTATTAACTGCACCTGTTTGAACTCGTTACCTGTATAAAAGACACCTGTCCACACACTCAATCAAACAGACTCCAACCTCTCCACAATGGCCAAGACCAGAGAGCTGTGTAAGGACATCAGGGATAAAATTGTAGACCTGCACAAGCCTGGGATGGGCTACAGGACAATAGGCAAGCAGCTTGGTGAGAAGGCCATTATTAGAAAATGGAAGTTCAAGTTGAAAATGCAAGTTCTTGCACCTCGCGGGGCATCAATGATAATTAGGAAGGTGGGGGATCAGCCCAGAACTACACGGCAGGACCTGGTCAATGACCTGAAGAGAGCTGGGACCTGGTCAATGACCTGAAGAGAGCTGGGACCACAGTCTCAATGAAAACCATTAACACACTACGCCGTCATGGATTAAAATCCTGCAGCGTACGCAAGCTCCACCTGCTCAAGCCAGCACATGTCCAGGCCCGTCTGAAGTTTGCCAATGACCATCTGGATGATCCAGAGGAGGGATGGGAGAAAGTCATGTGGTCTGATGAGACCAAAATAGAGCTTTTTGGTCTAAACTCCACTCGCCGTGTTTGGAGGAAGAAGAAGGACGAGTACAACCCCAAGAACACCATCCCAACCGTGAAACATGGAGGTGGAAACATCATTCTTTGGGGATGCTTTTCTGCAAAGGGGACAGGACGACTGCACCATATTGAGGGGAGGATGACCGGGGCCATGTATCCCGAGATCTTGGCCAACAACCTCCTTCTCTCAGTAAGAGCATTGAAGATGGCTCGTGGCTGGGTCTTCCAGCATGACAACGACCCAAAACTCAAAGCCTGGGCAACTAAGGAGTGGCTCTGTAAGAAGCATCCCAAGGTCCTGGAGTGGCCTAGCCAGTCTCCAGACCTGAACCCAATAGAAAATATTTGGAGGGAGCTAAAAGAACCTGAAGGATCTGGAGAAGGTCTGTATGGAGGAGTGGTCAACCTGGTCAAGAACTACAGGAAACGTATGATCTCTGTTATTGCAAACAAAGGTTTCTGTACTAAATATTTTCTGATGTATCAAATACTTATGTCATGCAATAAAATGCTAATTAATTACTTAAAAATCATACAATGTGATTTTCTGGATTTTTGAAAAATGATAATTTGCCTATGATCAAAATGACAGACTTCTACATGCTTTGTGAGTGGGCAAAACTGCAAAATCGGCAGTGTATCAAATACTTGTTCTCCCCACTGTATCCCTATTATTTTATCGCTAACACTTTACAACGAGGTCCCATTAGTTCACGTGTTAACTAACAATGAGCAATTTGTTTGTTACAGTATTTATTCACCTCATTTATTTAATAAAAATACTGTTCATTGTAAGTCTATGTTAGCTCAGACCCATTAATTAATATTAACAGATACAACTGTTGATTTCAGTAATGGGTTGCTAAGACTAATGATGTGCTTTAGAAGTATTTTTCATTGTTAGTTCATGACTAATGTTAACAAATGAACTTTATTGTAAAGTGTAACCATTTTCAGTTTCGTGACAATAGAAAAGAGAAATGGCATTTATCTCCTTCTCTCAGATGAATATGGATGATTTTGTGCTGATGAACACAGAATTAGCTTTATTTTTCTTGATTTTTAGTCTGTGGTTTAAAATCTGGCTTTCTGCATTTTAGTAAGGGAACACACTGAAGATCATGTTTAAACACCTGCAGAAAATGTATATTTATGGGTCTATCTCAGGAAACACTGTCATTTGTGTGCTGTGTGTCAGCAACATAATAATCAACTGAATATGAATGATTTTTAAATCCATTTTTTCCTTTGAAATATCAGCCAATTTGCACACCCAATTCATTGCCATTGCACTTAAATTGGTTGCATATTATTAAAAACTACTTTTGCTTTGATTAAAGTGAAAACATGCTTTCAATATGTTGTAGTTTTGTCCTGAAATGATTTTGTGCTTTTTCTGTGAAAGTGCAGAATTTGTTCATTCTTGCTCTTAGAAGAAATGGTTCTATATAGAACCTTAATTGGGCTGTATGTAATTATCATGTATTAATCACTTTCTATTGTCAATGTGTGAACAGCTTGTAATGACACTTAAAAAAGTAAGACATTCCCGACTTCTTTGTCTATGAAAGACTGATTTTTTTTTTTATGTGAAGGGCTCAGACTGGCATAAAGTTGGTTTGACACGGGATGTTCGATATTCACAAATTTAGGGACACATTTTTGGCATATTTTTTGTACAAATAAATATCGCAAATCTAAAAGTTGTGCATCATACCTGACACCTAGATAAACACTTTACAGATGGTTTTATGACTAAGCCATTCTCTTCAAATGCCATTGAACTTTAAATGATCACATATTTTGTGTATGATCCCATACAGTACTGAAAAACATCAATATTTCAACCTGTTCTCACTCCCAAGGCGTCAACTATGTACAAATATTCCAAGATTGATTTGAGTGAAGAAAATCCCCAAAAGCGCTCAGCGTCTCCATCCGCTGGAGTTCATGCAAACAGTCAAATTTCAAAAATTGCCGCCCGAAGAAACGTTACATCAGATTTCATAGGGAAATTGTCTCGTGACCAATTGCGTCATTACGTCAGCTTTGATTGTAAAATGTCATTGGCTCTCGTGTGTCTTGTGACCGATTGCGTCATGCTAAGTGTGAATCATTTGAAGGAGATATGACTGAGTGAGTGCGTGTGTGTTCACAGAGCAGCGGGATCATCATTTCAGCGATTAAAACATTAAGATCAACTCTGTTCTTTACATGAAGATATCGTATGACTTCAGAAGACTTGGAATGCAACATGAGTTAATACTTTTATACTATTTGGATCAGTTTTTGCAATAAATACCTGTGACTTAGCCTGACGTTGTCATACTCAATTCTAGTCAGAATTTGAGTCTGATTCTGCTCGGTTGGGCTGTGATTATGGGGCGTGTTTCAACCGAACCAGGAAAGACCTCAATTGGATAGACCTACAACCAATCAGAGCAACGGAGCGACGCATAACGTTAGTTGTCAAATGTCAACAGAACTCAACAGCACTGTGTTGCCAAGTCCGCGGGTTGAAGCGACCACAATTATGTGATATACAGACCCAGGAATGCAAAATTTAGCAGGTAGCCCTGCCAAAATAACACATTTTACCCCCAAAATGCCATTTTTCCCGGAGAACCCCCCCCACCCGGAAAGCTATTGGGCTTGTTTTTGGCTAGTTTTGAGTAGCAATTGGGCGAGTTTTTCTGTAAAAACTTGGCAACCCTGTCTGCACGCACGCTAGAATAAGTCACGTTAGAAGAAGAAGATGAGTGTAAACGATCTTTGCCGGTGTTGTAAAAAAAGAATTTAAGGATACACAGAGTACTTACCAACACCATCATCATTTCTGAGAGAAATAGTAAAGGTGAATGCATATACGAACAAGTTCTCCGTTTAGGATTAGAACAAACTCAACCCAAGCGCCTTTGAGGACGTGGATGATTACGTTACTGTTTATCATCTGTCCATCATCGTCTAAAGCCCGCCCTGACAATTTCATTGGTCCGAACAGTTTCTGTTCGGGCATAATTACTTCTCTATGGATCAAGTCCAGACCGAACTGCCCGTGCAAAAAAAATTGTGGGCGGGGCTTAGTTCGTCTGGCATCCAGGCTACCTGTGACTGTGCCTGTGACCTGTTTTATATTGTTGAGAAGTGGGTAGGTTTAGGGTAGGAGTGGGGTTAGATGCTCCAAAATATAAAAGTAGCCTACAAATATTCATAAAATAATGTCTGCTTTTACAAACGCAAAGAATTAAATGAGAGATGCTCTAGCAAGAGGCGCTAGAGGTTGCAGCCTTTAGCCTCCTTGTTAGAGCGTCCGACTCTCGTGTCGGCGGACATGCACCTACGATGACAATTTCAGACCCCTCCATGATTTCTAAGTGGGAGAACTTGCAAAATAGCAGGGTGTTCAAATACTTATTTTCCTCACTGTATACATATATATTTATATTTTAAATAAAATATACATTTTACAAAACATGTTCAATTCTAAAACCTCAAGAAAATCAAAGCTAAATATCTGTACCAAATTTTAGGTTGATATCTAAAAAAAAAAAATGTTTTTGTGCGCAGTACCAACGTTTTCCACTAGATGACATGTAGACTCTTTGATTACCATATATGGTTTGAGTGATCTGAACGTTATATTTTCATACTTTTCAAACTATCTATGAAGTAGATATCCTTTTCAGAAGTACGGGGCAGAAATATTAATATTTAATTTGAATTCAATCTCTAAAATGCATATAAAAAACATATGGAAAGAGTCGTTATAGTCAATGGCACCGCATCACAAATGACAAAGCTATCGCTATTTATCTACTGCTCTGTCATCTCTTTTGAAAATCAGTCACCAAATATGGAAATTAGAGTCTGAAAGCTTTATAATGCTATATAGTTGGTCAAGATGACTTTAGGTTTAGACTAAGATATTATTGTTCTAAATGTATAAAGGCAAGTGTCCTGAGGGCCAATCTTAAAAATAGTGGTTAAAAGTATTTTTATAAATCGTGAATTCAGATATTTATTCTTTGTAGTGTGTGAAAAGAATTGATATTAAAAGTGAATTGTTTGTACCTGATTGTATGTGTTTTTTCATAGTGTGATTTTTGGGGAATTGCATTGAATCCAATTAGGGTCAATTTGACCCGGACCATAACGAGTGTAACCAGAAATCGAACAGTGCACGAGGGTTAAGACTTTTCTCCTTATATAGAACCTTGTTGGCATAAAAGGCTCTTTAAAAGAGTTTTCTATAGAACCCCACTGAACCTTCTTCTAAGAGTAAGCACATATGCTGACCACTCATCTGAATACTTTAGTTCATGTCCTACAGTCTGTAAAAGAAAAAACATAAACAATCCTGATAATTTTCCAGGCACAGATAGCAGCGTTTCCTGAGAATGGCCCTATAGCGGGTGTAGTTTTACCATGGTAACCTCACTCCAGACTCCATCCCTCTCACGTTAAATGCGCTCTGATATTTACAGCTCGTTCAGTCTATTCTTCCCAGGCTGCACTTCATAAATACACCAGTTCTCTGTGGAGAGCGTCTCACTCTATCTGCTGTTTCAGGAGCGTCTCTCTGAAAGGTCAGCAGCCGAGGGACTGAGGTCTGGAAAACAAATTAAGGGAGGAAGATGAATGCAAAGCAAAGCGCTGTGCGTTTATTGATGGCCACCATTTAGAGGATCTCTGTAGTCCATTTTTCACTCGCCACGAGCGGGACCTTGTTCTGAAATTGAATTCAGAGCAGGAACCTTTGAGTGAAGTCAAAATGCTGGACTGAGCTTCACAAACACCAGCGTTAAGAGAACATCACAAATCACAGAAGAAAACACTGAAGAAAAAATGGGGGGAAACCTAATACAGTAAATACATCTTATAATCAGTTCATATATATATATATGAACAATTCATTAAAATATATCAAATTGATTAATTGCATCCTAAATAAAAGTTTGTGTTTACATAATATATGTGTTTGTACTGTGTATTGTGTATATATAAATACGCACACATGCATGTATATATTAATTTTATATTTATATATACACTGTATAAAGACTGCTAAAATCTTGTTCCAAGGTTGAAGGCCGTTGCGCGTTTGTGTTTCAGCTGGGCTTATAATATTCTTTATCTGACTCCATTTATCATACTGTCGATTTTAGGATAGAATGCCAATTGGTTGTTTGATCATTTATATTTAATAGTTAGTCACACATTTAATCATTCCGTTTCCCTTCATTGCCATAATCTACTTGAGAATTATAGATGAAGTCAGAATAGATCGAAAATGTAACAATTTATTAACAATAAGGTAAATGTATAATGTCAACTAATTACATAATAGACAGAAATCTCTTTTAAATGGAAACACAAATTCTAGTTATGGTTACACTTAAAATAGTTTCAAATGGATGTAAACTTAAACCCTTAATTGTACTCAGTAGGCCTATGCATAGAGTGTTACCTGTGAGAGAGAGAGAGAGAGAGAGAGAGAGAGAGAGAGAGAGAGAGATGTACCGTTGTTGTCTTCTTTTATCCTTTTCCCTGATGTCACCAAACTCAAATATGACCAATCAGTTTTGAAAAACTGGGTTTGGGGGTGACATGTCCGCTGAGTATGCTGGCCATGCAGCATTGTGTACAGATGCTGGAATTTGGAAATATATATACAGCCTATATATGCAAATATTTCTTAAATATACATGAATGATTGTGTATTTATATATACACACAGTCACACACACATATTAACAAACTTTTATTTTGGATTAATCCTGATTAATCAATTTGACAGCACTAGTATATACATATTATTAATTAGAACATTATAATTAAATTATAATAATTTATATATTTGTTATAATAAATTATAATACTTACTAATTCATGATTCATTTTACTCGATTATACTAACCCTCAACCAAACCCTAACTCTATAGTAAAGTACATGTTACTCGGTACATAAATTTACACTGTAACAATGACACCTCAAAACAAAGTGTAACCAAATAAAGTGTAACCCTTTATTTTTAGGTGTCCGTGTTACAGAGCAATTAGGCATTTAAGTGTGTGTTATATTATTTAACTATATGAGGATTAGGGTTTGGTTGAGGCTTAGTTGCACACTGTAAAAAAAAATCCTAATTTTACGGAAAATAACTCTAAATTGTTTACAGTTTTTTCCTGCAATTTTGAATTATGTTTAAAACTATGTAAAATTACAAACAATATCTGTAAATAAACAACTTGACTGTTATTTTAAGGATTATATCATTAATGACAAATTACAGTAATTCTCATTTTTATACAGGAAAATTACTGCATTATTTATACAGTATTTTTCTGTTTTCATTAATTACATACAAATTCATGTAAAATTAAAAAAAATATCTGTAAATTAACAACTTGACCATTATTTTATCATTAATGACAAATCACAGTCATTCTCATTTTTTATACAGGGAAATTACTGTATTATTTATACAGTATGTTTCTCTTTTCTTAAATTACATACAAATGTATGTAAAATTACAGAACTAATCTGTAATAAAATATTTAGCTCATTATATTAAAGGTTTATGTCCATACTAACAATTTAACATTATTCTTTGTAATTTTAAAGTAAATCTTATTAGTTTCACTGTAAAAATAAAATCGTAAAATATCTTAATTTAAACAAGGAAAATTCAGTAAAATAACAGTTTAACACTGTTAAAAAATGGTAAATGACTGGCAGCTACGGCTGCCAAACAAAAACCATATATTAAAGTAAAATATCTTAATTTATACAAGGAAAAATCAGTAAAATAACAGTTTAACACCGTTAAAAAATGGTAAATGACTGGCAGCTACGGCTGCCAAACAAAAAACGTAAAATTAAAGTAAAATATCTTAATTTAAACAAGGAAAAATCTGTAAAATAACAGTGTTTTTCACTAAAACGTTTAATGTAAATTTCTGTAAAATTATTGTTTTTGCACTTTATTTGAATTAAGATATTTTACTTTAATTTTATGGTTTTTGTTTGGCAGCCGTAGCTGCCAGTCATTTACCTTCTTTTTACGATTTTTTTTTTTTACAGTGCAGGTATGCATAATTTACTGCTATTACTATGGTAAATACATGTATGTAACAAGCACTGAGTAATATTAAGTAAATACATGCAGGCTATTTAGGGTTAGGATTAAGGTTTGGTTTGGGGTTGGTTGCCTGTAAGTAGCCTATGCATAATGTATAGTTATTATACTACAGTAAAGTTCTACATGTAACGTGTAACAAGGACACTCTAAAATAAAGTGTTACCTTACTGAGTAATAGCAAATTAATTAGCATGTACCTAGCCTACTAGAGTTACGGTTAGGGTTAGTTACTTGTAGCCTAATTATGCATATTTTACAGTTAATACATGTAGTAATGTGTAACTATGTCACCTTAAAACAAAGTGTCGAAATGGCATCCTTCCATAAATCCGTCTGCTGAAAATGGAGCAGCTTTTCTTTAAACAGAATGAGGATTTTGTGCAACAGAAGCCTCCGCGCGTGTTTTCGCGTTCTGCATAAAGCACGTATGATGTACCATATCAATGGCAGTATAATGCACACACGTGTGTGTGTGTGTGTGTGTGTGTGTGTGTGTGTGTGTGTGATCATCATCTGTGAGCCGCAGGGGTGGATGGGAACATCTCTCAGGTCTACAGGGCAGGAATTAAAGCCGGAGCCTGTAGTGTGCGTCTTTGTTCCCGTGCAGAGATTACGGAGCAGGAGGAGGATGAGCCACGTCTTATCTCCTCTCGTCTCTATCGAGCAAAGAAATGTGAAGTGCTCTGCGCGAGGGCTTTATCATATTGACATGCTGGATGGGGGTCTTGAATTGCGCATAGCTGCAAGGATTTCAGCTCCATCATAAGTTGACTCGTGTTGAATTGGCACAGAGAATAGAGATCAGGTTAGATGTTGCTGTTGATATATCCGTACAGTACGGAGCAGGGCGGATCATGGATTCGTTAAGTGTCCCGTTTGCATCCGCCACCCACAGGGAGATAAACACATTCCTGTGATCTGCCTCAGAGTCTCAAGCACCAACTTTTCCAAAAAAAGAGACGCGTTCAGTTCCATTTGGGGGAGATTCGCGCAGTGTGTCACTCACGCGTTTCATGTGGATCAAACCACAGAACAACGCCTCGAACATCGCGGAAACGGTGCCAGTGCTTACACGAGATGAACTTTTGCGATGTGGGTGTTGGAAGTTAAACAGCGCGGCTTTGTGAGATGCGCCTAAAGCGTCTCGTGTTAATGAATCAGACATGCGTTCTCGCATTGTGCGCGAGCATCTTTGAAAAGAACGCCTCGAGACAAACTGGAAACTTATCTCTTTGAAACACGAATTCAAAACGAAGCGCGAAAGTGAAGGGAGTGTGGGATGCGTCGCGTTGATGCGGATACAATCTAAATACCCTTGAAAGACGATGGCAGATTGTCAGAGTCCTGGAGGAAGCTCATCCAGACCTGTGTCTATTCTGTCTTTCTTGTCAAACAATTATCACTGTTTTGAAGGATTAAAAGTGCGTTTGGCAGAACAAAAAGGCTGTTTGATGTGCAGTTTTACTGTGTTCTGACACATTCTGCTGGTTTGTGGGTCGGTTAAGTTGATTTGTTTGATAAGTTATTTAAGTGTGTGTACTTAGGGTTGCATGGGTAAATCTTTGTTGTTATTTCTGTCTCAGCTCAGATCTCCGAGCCCTATATTTCTCTGTAACAGATGAGTTTTCAGAATAACTCATGTCTGAGGCGGAGATGAGACTGAAGGCGGGAGGCCGCTGTCATGTTGAGTTCCTCTGTCGCTGCCCGCTGAACACTGGGAAATGCCCTGGAATATGACTACAAGACACGCGCTCGGAAATCTGTGAACTTCATTTTAAAGTCATATAGATGATAGAATTCATCCATGACAACAATAAATACAAATAACTTCAAACTGAAGGCACAGTATGCAAGGTTTTTGGATTCACAAAACAACTAGAACAGTGTTAGGCCTATATATGTTGTTGACTTGTGTACTTACAGTATCCCAAATGTTTCCAAGAATATTTAAATCCAGAGAAATAAGCTATTTTAACCATGTCTGTGCGTCGCCTATCAATGACATCATACCCACATTACCCTCGATTTCCAGTTTTATTTTGTAGAAAATATGTAAACACCAAAGACGCTTTAATATATTATGTGTTTTATTGAACAGGTGAGCATCTGTGTGGATACATTCATCGACAAAAACTATATTTGTCACGGGTTAGGTGCTCAGGAACAAGGCAAGTTTATCTATAGCACATTTCATACACAGTGGCAATTCAAAGTGCTTTACACAGAAATGAAGTTAAAATATTCATAAGTGAATAAAATTAAAATATATATAGTATAACAGTTATACTATATATAGGAACAGGCAGTAGACTCAACGTATTTTAATAATAAGCAAAGGCAGGCAAACACACAACTTATCATAACGGTGACCAGACAAAGAGTGAGTTACCAAGAGGAACTTAAATGCAAACACAGATGACTGAATAAATGAAGGACAGGTGATACAGGTGATGACTAACTAAACACAGCTGAACAGAACTACACTAACCAGGGTAACCAAGGAAACAGACAAGTGGCGGGAAACTAAGACAAAGGAACACGTGAGAATCAAAACACAACCAAAACAGACCAAACATGTGACAATATTGTTATATAGCTCAACACAGTTAGACTTATTGTTTAAATCTGGTTTTCTTAATTTACCGCGAGTACCATGTTTTACCATGCCTAATATCGATGTAGCTACTGCAGTGTGAACAATTGTCTCATAGTAGCCACCGAGCGAACGTACAGAGTAGCATTGTAACTTTCAACACACTCAAATGTATCTAATATGATAAAACAGCGCCGCGTTAGCCCACATACACATGAGGGGAAGAAGCAGAAGCGATTGTCTGCGGCATAATACAACTCTGTGAAATCAAGGCGTCATCAAGCCTTTGTTTTGATTAAGCGACCTCTAGCGGCGAAAAATTACATATTGTGGCTTTAAATCATAGATGATAGAATTCATCCATGACAGAGGGTTCAAAATCTTACATTCTCTTAAGGGTTTGCCTGTGCAAAATTGCCTTAGGTGTTGTCGCCATATAGGGATACACCAATATGAACATTTTGGCCGGATAATTCTTTATATTTGAAAGCCGGTAACCAATATATTGAGTGATAAATCTAAATCCAAATTTTTATATCATTTTTTGAGAGCCTGATTCCAAAAACAACAGACTCACAATGAAAAGCCATGCATAAATCAAATATATAGCCTACAATACAGTAGCCTAGTTTGAACGAATTAATTTTACTCCTATGGTCAACTTTCTTTATCAAATAAAATCTATTGCCTTACAAATAAATAAAATAATGCCTAAATAAAGCAAACAAGTCACTGGACAACATTACTTGTATAAAGAATCAAAATGCATATGCTGGACAATATTTGAAGTATATTTAATTCAACCATATTGTTGATGGAAATAATATTAGAAAAATAAAAGTGCTAGTTATTATTAATAATGCAACTAATCTAAAATTAAGCCTATAAACATACTTGTGCTGCACATGTGTTTTCCTTTATTGAAGTGATTTCAATCATATTTCAAGCGATTCAAAACCATAATGGCGAACGGTGCACATCTAAAGTGTCTCAGCTGAAGGAAATAATCCATTATTTATCAGCTTTAATATATCAGCCAAATCTTCTCATCGGGCTGATAATGTTAACATTAAAAATGAACATACAGTGAGGAAAATAAGTATTTGAACACCCTGCTATTTTGCATGTTCTCCAACTTGGAAATCATGGAGGGGTCTGAAATTGTCATCGTAGGTGCATGTCCACTGTGAGAGACATAATCTAAAAAAAAAAAAAATCCAGAAATCACAATAAATGATTTTTTAACTATTTATTTGTATGATACAGCTGCAAATAAGTATTTGAACCCCTGTCTATCAGCTAGAATTCTGACCCTCAAAGACCTGTTAGTCTGCCATTAAAATGTCCACCTCCACTCCATTTATTATTTATTATGGATTTTTTTTTAGATTATGTCTCTCACAGTGGACATGCACCTACGACGACAATTTCAGACCCCTCCATGGTTTCCAAGTGGGAGAACTTGCAAAGTAGCAGGGTGTTCAAATACTTATCTTCCTCACTGTATATCAGCTGATACCGATATGGTGGCCGATATATTGTGCATCCTTAGTTGCTATTGGGTGTTCTGGATGATTTCCAGAGAGTTGGTTGCAATGGAGCCCCTAAAGAAACATGGCAATGGGGAAAAGAAAATATGAGACATATTTCAGTGTTACAGAAGGCAACAGTCTGGTACTGGAAGTTAAAGCCCCATTCATTTAAACTTATGAACCTTTAAAGACACACCCTGTGAGCTATGAGGTTTGTTAATTGACCTTAACAAAATAATGTTTCTTGCTGAAGCCATCAGCCAGCATTATTTCTAAATAATAATACATTTAAAAAAATAATTCCTGGTGAAAACTACATGGTTCTGCAAAGAAATGTTTAATAAGCGAAAGTCACGCTAGTCTTTTCTTCTCTTTTGTGATGTATATCCGAGTGAAACGCTTCTGGAACAAGAACAAATGTAGGGCGGGGCTTGATTTTGTCTGTGGGGAAATGATTGAATGGTTGTGGTTTGCTATTGGTGGATCTCATGTGAGTGACAGGTTGCCTCGCCCTCTCATCAGAGAAGAGATGCATAATAGGGGCACTTTAACCCCTTATTGGCTTTTATCTGCTACTCTGCCAGCAACCCATCACCCCGTGATAACCTGACAACCGTGATCCCATGACATCGCACATGTTCAGTATCACCTCACATCGTGGGGGTGTTTAATGGTAAATCTAAAAGTGAAAATGAAAGCGGTTTGGGACCCTTTTGAATTCTTCAAGCCAATTAGCACATCAGGAACATCGGTGGGTGATACATGAATCTTCTCAGAGGACTCCAAAATTTAATCACATCCCTAAATTTGCACATAAATTAGGTATAAAATTTCAGTTCCCTTTTGTGTTCTGTGGGTGTTAATGAATACATAAGAGGAAATAATCGCTGAGAATTAACTGATTTGAGCTTCACGCTTTTGCCCACCAATTCAGGTAGATCCGCAAATATTCATGGCTATAATAGAAAACAGTCAAAATTCATTTTTTATTTCATAGCAGTCATAGCAATTTTTATTTCATCGTCACGCTCAGCAACCAGATAGTATATATATATATATATATATATATATATATATATATATATATATATATATATATATATATATAGCTATATATATATATATATATTTAAAACTGTAAAAAAGATGCTGCCTTAAGTACAATTAACTTGGATGTTTAAGTCGTTTCAACTTAAATTACATTAAACGAACAAAAAAAATCGGTTAAATCTTAAAAAAAAACTGATTTTGATACAAAATGTCACTTTAGTTCTTTGAAATGATCATGATAAACACAAGTCTTGAAGCTTCCATTATTAGAAGGCATGACATCACATGACATGATGGATGTAGTCAAGACAAAAGGAAAACATAATGGGTGTCTTCTTGTGTTATTAGTCTAGAAAACTCCTCCATATGAGGTCAGCATTGCCCCATGGTGCCAAACATCACTGCCTTCAGCACAGCTCAACTCAGTGGATGACAGTTTGTATTATGAGCAGTGTTTGCTAAGGCAAGCCGCACTATCACTGTTGCTCATTTTAGGGTTATTGGTCCCGTTTGCGCTATACAAACATGAACATCACTTTGTTTTTTTTAAAGTCATCATGAAATCAAAATTTAGAATTTCATTTTTTTTTTTAATGAAATATTGCAGTATTTATTCTAAATGATTTATCCGTACACATCATTATTGTGCCTCACTTGCAGTGACTTTTTATTTATTTATATTATCTTTCATGCAGTGTGTAATCTAGCTGTCTGCAAAATTGCAAAGTGCATGACAAATTGAGTTATTGTCTCCTAAAAGAAAGAATTGAATCTAAACTGCAGAAAAAAGTAATTGTCTCACTTCCTGTTATACCCATGTAATAAATTTTCATAATGTCAGCCTATGGTCTTCATTGGCTGCCGGCGAACAGCGTCTACTTTGCCCCAAACACTAGTTGTGTGGAAGAATGAAGGGACATGTTTTTTTAAATTGACCAAATTAAGTGTGTGGACATATCTTTCACACTCTATGGCAGGCAGGCTGGACATATAATTAATTGACATGTTTAATCTCAGTGATTTCTTAAGTTATTCACGCCTGCCGGCTGTGTACGGATGTTATGTGCCACTATTTTTGTATTGAAGTCTATGGGAAGTCTAGTTTATTTTCCCTTAAAAAGGGGCAGTGGCAAAATTGACAGTTAAGTTCCCGCATGTGCCGGTAGTCTGTATTGGAGTTTCGTTTCACAACAGACTGGGCCATCTGACCAATCAGAGCAGAGCATAATATGGGCACTTTAAAAGGAAAATGCTCCTAGTCCTAAAGTGTATGATATTTATCAATGTAGCAACACAATGTGTGAAAATAAATGATAAAACAAACTTCATGTTTCTTTTGTCATGTTCTTGCACCAAGGTACAAAGCATACCATAATACATATAAAAAAAAACCCATGGTGCTACAATGGTACCAAGCTAGAATGAAACAAATGGCAGTGCTCTTAATTTTCAGTCATCATAACACGGTTATCTCCTTAATGAGGAACATACGATATTGAAATTGTAAAATAAATCTCCCAGGCTAACACTTCAAGCTTTAGTTTAAAATTTTAAATCTAAAAAGCTAATTTAATAATTAATTATGAAAAAAATTATTTTTTTTTTATGTAATTTTTTCCTGTTGTCAAAGCAGAATTTTCAGCATCATTACTTCAGTCTTCAGTGTCACATGATCCTTCAGAAATCATTCTAATATGATGATTTGCTGCTCAAGAAACATTTGTGATTATCATCAATGTTAAAAACAGTTGTGCTGCTTCATATTTTTGTGGAATCCATACTATGTATGTTTTTTTAGGTTTCTTGGATGAATAGAAAGTTCAAAAGAACAGCATTTATTTGACATTTTTGTAACATCATAAATGTTTTTTTTTTTTAATCAATGTAGTAATGCTTCCTTACTTATTAAAAGTATTTTTTTTTAATAAATAAAAAAAATCTTCCTGACCCTAACATTTTGAAAGTGTACTAGCACTTCAGACACGTTTCCGTTGTATTTAACAGACACACTTCTAAAAAGCCAATATTGCCACCTAGTGACTAAAACAGACCACTATAGTCATTTCTTTGAAATCCTTGATCCTGATAAGAGAAATACGATAACACTAGATTATTTCAACAAATGCGTTTATTGAAAATGCACAAAACAAATTAACTTTTTTTTGTCTGAAATACCAAACATTGTATAACAAAATGCAGCACTTATGCATGAAACTCATCGGTTATAAGGATGCATGGATGCAGATGCTGACTTGATGTTAGTCTTGATATTGCTGGGCATTTTACCTGATAAAACAGAACGTTTAATTAGCATGATAAAGGATGATTTTAAGCCTAAATTTGTTTGTGAATGTTATTAAATGTGGTACCAGGTTGTCCAGGCTGCTGTTGGGTGACCTGCCCGCCCATGCCAGCCTGATGGCCCGAGGCTCCAGCGACTGTGACCTGATGTAGTGTGGGGCCTGCTGACATCATCGGCTGTCCAGGGTGACCCGGGGCAATAGGTCCAGGTGGTCTGCATTTCGACAGACCCTTTCCGAACCCCACCGCTGCCACCAGTGCATTAGTGTCGGCCGGGTTGAAGGATGGCTTGTTTTGTCTTAAAGCTGAATAGAAACATCAATTTAACATCAATGACTTTGCACGCATGAAAAACGGGCAAATATAAAACCAGAAGCAACGGTTTAAAAGTACCTGATGATTCAGAGTCTCTGTCGTCACGAGGATTATTCAGCTTTTCCAAAAGATTTGAGCACAGTTTATTCAATGTTTGGATCTGTTTCTAAAAAGAAAGCAGGACAAAATTCAACAAGCAACATTTATGCATTTCACATTTCAAATGTGTTCACAGCGGTTTAAAGGTTAAACCTCCGGTGGTCTTTGGTCATTTTAAGGTAGGGACACACCAAACCGACGCCAAAGAACTAGCGCTGATGAAAGCCGACTGTGTTGTCGCCTCGCGTCGGGGAAAAAATTGCACTGGAACACACCGAGAGAATTACAGCCGACTGTCAGCTATCACACGCAGAAAGTTCTGCGCCTGTGTGTAAGTGAGACAACAGTCTATTTCTGCAGATATATTCATCAATATTCGTCATTCAAAAAGGGAAACCAACGCTGCAGGCTTACCGCGCGTGCTTTCCATTTTGAATATCAATCCTGCTGATTACGTTCTTTATTCCACTCGGCTCATGTTAATTCAAATATTTGCCCAGGGACACTCATGAAAAATGACGCATAATTAGAACAGCCTTCTGTCATTCACTAAGCTGAACAGCCAATCAGAGTTCTTCGTCTCACCGACGGCCCGACACAGATTCTACATGCTGAATCGGCCCCAAAAGACCCAATGCCAGCCGACTAGAGCCAACGTTGTGGAACACACCTAAAAAAAAAAGTCACCCAATGACCGATTTTTCTTTTTTACTTAATCGGAATGGCAGAAACTTGGTGATTTTTGTGGGACTTGCTATATGAACACAACAAATGTGGACATGATTAGAAAACGCTAAATGGTCAAAACTTTTGATCTTCAACAAAAATGAAAAATAGTACACAGCAATTTTTTGGAGTCCAATCTCCAAATCAACTAAGACAAATTATATATTTGGTCACACTTTAGATTAGGGTCTCACTATAAACTAACTATTAACTAGGACTTTTGCCTTCAGAAACTCCTAATTTACTGCTTATTAATAGTTAGTAAGGTCATTGTTAAGTTTAGGTATTGGGTATGATTAAGGGATGTAGAATATGGTCAAGCAGAAAAAGGCATTAATATGTTCTTTATAAGTGCTAATAAACAGCCAATAATATCCTAGTAATAGTGAGAATTGGACCCTAAACTACCCATAAATTCTAACTTAAACACTGCATCACTGTATTAGTTGAAGATATGAAACTTTTTTAGTAATATCTGCATTATTTTATGTAGAAAAAAATCATGTGCATATTGTCTAGTAACATGAAAACCTCAAAATATAACTGAAACAAAATAAAGTGCATTAATTAATTTATTCATTGTCTTCTGTCTGCTTTGACCGCAGAGCAGGTGTATCAAAGGAATATCAGAGGGTTAAACAAGCCCAATTTAGTCTGAATACATGGGTCATCAGATTTGATTTTAAAGGGATGTAGACGTCTTGCTAGAAGGTTGCTAAGTGTTCTGAATGGTTGTCGAGGAGAATAAATGTCACGCTCATCATGTGTTTGTTTACCTGTGCTACTTCAGGTCCGATCCGGGCCGCTTCGGCACTCAGGTGTTTCTCCTGTTCCTCAACCTCCGGGTCAGGTTTAGTCCTGAGGTGGTCAGGCACAATCTCATGGCTGAACACGGGCACTCGCTGCTCTGTCAGTTTCTGAGAAGTGACAAAATAGTGAAGGTTGCACCTTGGCCTGTTTTCGCCAGTTCTGGTGTCTGCATAACCAGTGTGACATTGTAAATAAGCTCACCGCCAGCTCTTCATCTCGATCAGGAGACAGCAGCAGGGGGATGATGACCTGTGACCTGTATGATGGGGTCTTCTCATTTCTTAACAGCTTGTTGATGGTGTTCAGCTGCCCGGACACAAGGGCGAAATTATCCAGCACAGAGGGCCTGCATCCAAAACATAAGCATCAGCAGTGACCGATGCACTGTGGAGTTTATCACGAAAGATCTGTAGTTCGTACTCACCACGTGAGCCTCTCATACTCATTTTCCAGTTTATAAATGAAACTCTGCAGGGAACCTTTAAGATGAGCAACGCGAGTGACCAGAGACTCCACGGACGCCTCCAGCTGCTTCTCCTCACGCTGCTATTGAAACAAAACACACACACACACACACACACACACACACACACACACACACACACACACACACACACACACACACACACACACACACACACACACACACACACACACACACACACCACCCTTCAGGTCTTATATGACATAATAAAACAGCAATAACTGTTTCTCGTATCTCTTGAATCTCGACAGTTAGCATGCCAGCACTCTATCCGCAGATAAAAACAACTGCAAAAAGTGCTCTTCACGCGAACTACCTGCGTGCTAATGTCATTATGTTTAATGAAGTTTATCATAAATCCAAACATGGACATGAAGTGAGAATGTTTTATCTATTTACCTGCATCTCAAAGCGACTATCAGAACGGCACAATCGAGCGGAAGTAAACAAACACTTGCAGCAGTAAATCGAGTCCGGCTGTCAAAACGCACCCGGCAGAACGGTTCCTAGCCTTTATGATATATATTTATAAATATAATCACAACATGTTTATAATAATATGTAGAAAAATATGGTAGTGTATTTTTGGATTTTATGGAGCCGAATAATATGCAGACTAATCTGTTTACAGTTTATCTACTGTGCCAAAGATGTTGTAGGGCCCAAAAGTATTGTTAGCACATGGAGCCAATCAAATTTGGATTTCGACATATTTAATACAAATTATTATTTTATATTTAATTTAAATTAATTTAAATAACTTAAATTGGTATGGTGATAATATCATTGGTAATGCTAGTATATTAACATTATATTATTTATACAGTAGAATAGTATTAAATAAATAATATTTTAACTCTACCAATGATATTATCACCATACCGATTAGAGTGAAAAGTTGAATTTGTACATTTGTATCTTAAATATACTGTAATGTGCATTCATTTTTCTATATTCAGATGGTGGACCAGAGAAGACCAACACAGGATCCCGAAGTGTCTGCAGAGACCGTGTCAATTATCCTCCCCCTGCAACTGCCTCATCGACACAGCATCTAAATAAACCCGTCACCAGTGTGATGACTCCGATTGTTCGAATATTACCATTAAATAATACTTAAATCGATATGTCATCCTCAATAAACCCGTCTCCAGCGTGTTGCCTCCGGTCCTTTGAATACTCCGATCTATTATGACCTCTGACCTGTAAAGCAGCCAGAATAATAATAATAATAATAATAAATACGCTGTTTGTTAATTGGCCAGAGGAGAACTGGCACCCCGACTGAGCCTGGTTTCTCCCAAGGTTTATTTTTCTCCATTAGGTCACCTAATGGGGTTTTGGTTTCCTTGCCACTGTTGCCTCTGGCTTGGCGTGCTCAGTTGGGGACACTACATTTTTCAACTAAACATCGAAATAAATCTAATTAATAAACTAATTTAACCATATAAACTAAATTACTGATCTAATTATTGATCTAAAGCCCACACTGTCACCGTATGGAAATTGAAATGAACTGATGACATCAAATGGCTATACAGCTGAATAAAATTATGCTGCATTATTTTGCTGTTTAACACTGTAAAGCTGCTTTGAAACAATCTACATTGTTAAAAGCGCTATATAAATAAAGTTGACTTGACTTGACTATAGCCTGTGGATTTATGAGGACTTTTATTTTGAATTGGTGAACGGGAAGTGAAGCGGCTGCAGTCAGATGAGCTGCAGTTTACAGATATTGACACAAACCCTCTAAAACTCTCTCAAAAACAACCCGCCAGTAATGCGAAGCACGGCATGGCAGACAGACAGGACAATGAGGTAAATGAAACGCTTACTTTGACTTACTCTGTTTGTTTTGTTCAGTTTCTGCTCGGAAATTGTTTACAGGTTAGGCAACAGAGCAAATAAACAGAACAGGAGGAAAACATTTATTTTAGAATAAATATGAGACTTTTATTCTGTTATTCTCACACCGAAAGCCCTTTTCTGTAATTAATCTGTTAAAAAAATAAGAATATTAAGAATGTTAAAAGAAAAAAAAATATTACCAGGATAGATTTGCAGGGAATGTATCGCAGTGGTTGGAAGTAAATCAGATCAATGCAGTTTTGTCATGTGTTTGCAGCCACTCCCTCAGACTACACAACAACAACAACAGCATGCTGTTCATGTAGATCATATCTGAATGATATTAAATGTGGACACATTGCATGTATTTATCGCTGTTCTACACATGTAGCTGAAGCTTTGTAAAATGATCCAGCAGTAGATGCAGTTTGTGGGACAACAGCTGCAGCAAGTGTCTCTCAGCACTGGACTCATATTTTAGTCCTGTCAAAAAAGATCAGACACTCAAACTATAAAGAGAAAGACCCTTCAGTTTTCCCTGTTTTCTGTTTTGGTTCTTTGTTTGTTCTCCACTTGATGTCCAAAGTGAAGTCTGCAATGTTAGTTTTATTCCTCTTTTTACTGTTCAGGGCTCACTGGGATTGATTTGCGAGGGCATTTTTAAAATATTTATGGTGGCATATTTTTAACCACTGCAAAAATGTTTTTGTTACTTAGTATTTTTTTGTCTTCTTTCCAGGCCATATATCTAAATTCTTAACAAGCAAAATAATCTGCCTTTGGGGTAAGAAAAATAATCTTAATTCAAACAGAAACAAGATTGTTGTTCTTACTCCAGATTGCTTGTTTTAAGCAAAAAACTCACTTAATTTAGATTTTTCTTTCTTTCAGAACACAAGACATAATATCTTATGTCATTTTACTTGTCTAGTAAATGCATCTTGATTTAAGATTTCTTTTTATTTTTAGATATTTGGGCTGGAAACAAGAAAGAAGAAAAGCATTTTTTGCAGTTTGTTTATCGGCATTGAGTTGTCTATTAATGTCAATTGCCTCAATTGAATCGATTAATGTTAATGAGCCATTTATAATAACTAAGCAACACTTTCAGAGTGACGGTGAATATAGGTATCTAGATATAAACATAACCAGATAAGAATTATAAAATATATTAAATGTTAGATTAGATGTTAGTTTTCACCATGCCCACTCAGCAGCCATATCACCCTGTAGCCCAAGACTTAGCTTCAAGTTTCCCACTGAAGCTAAGCAGGGTTGAGACTGGTCAGTACCGGGATGGGAGACCTCCTGGGAAAACCAGGTTGCTGCTGGTAGAGGTGTTAGTGAGGCCAGAAGTGGGTGCTCGACCTGTGGTCTGTGTGGGTCCTAACACCCCAGTATAGTGATGGGGACATTATACTGTCAATAAGCACCGTCCTTCGGAGGAGACTTTAAACCGAGGTCCTGACTCTCTGTGGTCATTAAAAATCCCCTTCGGAAAAAGAGTTGGGGTGTAACCCCGGCATCCTGGCCAAATTTGCCCATTTGGCCTCTGTCCATAATGGCCTCCTAATAATCCTCATATACTGATTGACTTCATCACTTTGTCTCCTCTCCACCAATCAGCTGGTGTGTGGTGGGCGTTCTGGCACAATATGGCTGCCGTCGCATCATTCAGGGGGATGCTGCACATTGGTGGCGGTTCCCCCCCTTCCATGTACAGCGCTTTAAGTACCCAGAAAAGCGCTATACAAATGTAACTAATTGTTATTATTATTTTAAATATCTGTGGTATTTTTGGTGTATTTGCTGGTTATTTGAGATTATGTGAGATGATGTGAGATGGTGGTCCAGTGGATTAAACCATGGAACTGATATGCAGAAGGTTGCTGGTTCGATCCCAGCGGTCACCACTAGTGTGTCCTTGAGCAAGGCACTTTGCTCCATGTTGCTCCAGGGGGATTGTCCCTGTAATAAGGGCACTGTAAGTCGCTTTGGATAAAAGCGTCTGCCAAATGCATAAATATAAATATATATAAATATATTTCTGTTATAGATCATCAGATTATGCACTGTGCCATGGTTCCCATGAGGTTGTATAAGTGATACTGTAGTTAGAGGGTGAACATATACTGTTCAGCATAACTACAACACATTCAACATCATGAGGATCAATATTGCCTTTGTGTCTTTCTAAAAGCAGGTTGTCTCCCATTTTAAAGACCAGGGCCCGTATTCATAAAGATTCTAAGAGTCCTCTCAGAAAACTCCTAATTTAGCATAAAAACTTTTACGTAGGAGTCTTAGCTTAAGAGCTATTCGGGACCGATCTTAGAGCAACTCTGAGCAAGGAAAATACAAAAACTTTTATCTTAGTGAAGAGGCGGGGCTGACCCCGTTGCTACGGATGACACAGTCTTTTGAAGAAAAAAGGGGAAAAAAAGGAGCGCTTTTAAGTATAGGGTCTATCTAAGCCTTCACTTTGAAATTACAAGCGCAAATTGTCCTATTTTACCGTTCTCTCTCTCTCTCTCACACACACACACACACACACACACACACACACACACACACACACACACACACACACACACACACACACACACACACACACACACACACACACAATATATGTATATAAATCCTTGTATTATTTACCATGCTGTTAATTTTCTATAAGGTGTTTGATTGGCTTAGAACTATAAACATTGTTCCACTCTTTCCAATTACACTGATTGCTGGCATGTCTATTTAATTGGAGGTTTGAAAGTTGGGTTTAATGCAACAAACATGATCCCTGCACGATCTAATCTATAGCGTCTTAAGTCACTGTCATCCATTGTCTGCATCACATTTCTACTCCCTCTTCGTCTTTTTGCCATTTTCTCCGCTGCTAAGGAAACTCTTAAGCCTTTTAAAAGTCCTCGTCTGTGCTGTATTTGACCTTAAGACCTCTTTTAAGGGTTACTTTTTTCTTTACTAGGATTTTTTAGTTAATTTTAAGAGTAAACGCCTACATTTCAAAGAATTTTCTCAGAATTTTGTCACTAGGAGCTACTCTTTGCATTAAGATTCTTTATGAATACGGGCCCAGGCAGTTTGTCGAGATGATATTGTGCTCCTATAATGAAATGATTCATATGTTAAATATATGGTGTTTTTCTGTCTGAAGGTGGAGGAGGCTGAGCAGGTGTACCTGCTGATGAAAGAGGAGTACAGGATATCACGCAACGTGCGTCTGTCCTGGTTCCTCAGCCGTCTCAATCAGGTCGTTCGGCCCAGTCCACAGTCTGAGCTGGTAAGAGACAGACTGGGATTTTTTTTAGTGGTCGACTGATGGCTTTTGCAATAAAGAAAAGGGTGAATGAAAGGTGATTTAATAATTTAATAAAGTTTGGGGTTAATCACTTTTTTTTTTTGAAGTTTCTTTTGCTCACTTATTTGCTCAAAAATAAAAACAGAAATATTCGGAAATATTACCATTTAAAATAGCTGTTTTCTTTTTGAATATATTTTAAAATGTAATTTATTTGTGATGCCAAAGCTGAATTTTCAGCATCATTACTCCAGTCTTCAGTGTCACATGATCCTTCAGAAATTTTATTTCTTATTATTATCAATGTTGAAAACGTGCGCTGCTTCATATTTTTGTGGAAAGCATGACAATTCTTTTTCTTCAGGATTGTTAAATGAATAGGAAGTTAATTTGAAATAGAAATCTTTTGTAAAATTGTGTCTTTTCTGCCACTTTTGGTCAGTTTAACACATCCTTGCTGAATAAAAGTATGAATTTCTTCCCCCCCAAAAAAATCTTACTGACCCCAAACTTTTGAACGGTAGTGTATGTTTAATGATGGCAAATGAGATTGCACAGTCATTAAATAAAATGTACACTTTCACAATATATACTAGCTGATAACAACCTCAAAATGGTCAAATATCAGTCATTTAATCTTAATTTAATATATTCTATTTTTAATATCTTCCCACGCATGTTTTAGGCCTTCCTTCTATACCTTGAAAGCTAACAATAACAATTTTATTGTTCAGTTATTGTGGTAAATCACATCTCCCAGATCAGTTCAGATCTTCATGGATCACATGTCACGGTATCCCATCATATCCTGTGAGAATCTCTGTGTGTGTGTGTGTCCGTCTCTGTTTGTGTTGCATCTGCTCAGCTGAAGTCAGAGAATGAGCTGGATGTTTTGAGCGTCCTCCCGAAAGGATGGCAGGCCGATTCTCCT
Source organism: Romanogobio albipinnatus (assembly GCA_023566225.1). Classification (NCBI taxonomy): domain Eukaryota; kingdom Metazoa; phylum Chordata; class Actinopteri; order Cypriniformes; family Gobionidae; genus Romanogobio; species Romanogobio albipinnatus. Next base: position 48,596,764 of record CM042250.1, on the reverse strand, counting down.
CCCTCATCCTGCTCGTGTCTGCTGGTTCCCTCCACGCGTGTGACCTTCCTGGCTCGCAGGTACCGCTTCATCATCGAGCTGGACCTGAGCCCGTCCACTGGGATCGTGGTAAGAGATCGCCACCATCACATTCAGTGGCTTGCTTAAAGTCTTTTGAAAGTGCAGTGTCATATGTTGCTTGTTTTCAGGATGACAGCACAGGAGAGATGATCTTTGACGAAGTCTTCCATGCTCTGTCTCGGTGCTTGATTGGTCTGGCAAAACCCTTTAAAATCCCAGGAACTGATTCCGTGTTCCAGCCAGAGATATTCATCACTATTCTGGCGTATTCCTCCATCATTGGCCTCAGTTCTCATCAGGTCTGGATCGCAGGGCATTGTGAATTTATAAGTGCACATTAGTAGAACGCTTTTTCTGACTGGTTATATGCAATGATTCTGGCCATCAGGTGTTGGTTCAGGGCTGTCAGCTGGACTGTATGGATTTGGAGCAGTTCTTGCATCAGATCTATCAGCAGCTGAGAGCCGTGGAGAGCAGCATTGCTGACGTCCTACAGCAGCAGCACAATCAGGCAAGAGCGCTTGTGGTTTTTATACAGGCGTGCAATAAGCAGCAAGAGGCCACATTGCAGTGCATTACAGCAATTTTACTGAAGCTAAATACAGGGCCTAAAATGAACACTCATCAAGCGCCAAATGCGAGTAAAAATCGGTATATGAAACGGTCACTCGCCAGTTGGCTGGTAACATTTGTATGAATTCTTACAATCAATGAACGTGAACAATGTTCGGGACAGTTGACGGGCCAACGCTGCATCATCATAAAAGTTTAAGTCTAGTCAATTTAAATTATCAAGCGCAAGAAGACGCTATGTATCCCAGTAAACATAATCAGTCATGTCTTAAGTGAATGTAAACAATTGAGAAAGTAAACACGTGTATCCATGCATTAGCTCTTAAAGTGACAGCAGCCTAATATTCCTGCAACTGTCTGTGTTTTAATGCCGGCATGGCAAAACGTTTTAGTCCCTGGTTAAATGGTATGAAACAACTTAGCATCAGTAAAATCACTGTAATGCACAGCCTGTGGCTTATTGCTTTGGCAGCAACAGCAATATTATAAAAGACACCAGTGTTCACTGTGCTATTGTGTACTAATGTTGCATAACCTCTCATATGTTGTTGTTTAATTAATGTTCATGTGTTATGATATTTCACAATAATTTTACAGTCTACTATTCAAAAGTAAGATTTAAAAAAATTATAATACATGTATTCAGTAAGGATGGATTCAGTGAATCAAATGTGACTGTAAAGACATTTATAATGTTAAAAAAGATTTCTAATTCGAAATAAATTCTTTCTATTCATCAGAGAATCCTGAAAAATAAAAAAAGGATAATTAGAGTAACAATGCTAAAAAAAATCAGCTTTGATCACAGGAATAAATTGATTTTTTAACATATATTCACATAGAAAACAGTTCTTTTTAAATTGTAATAATAAGTCACAATAGTTTTTACTGTGTCTTTGCTCAAATAAATGCAGTCTTTGTGGGTAGAAGAATTTTGTCAAAAACAATCTTACCAACAGTAGTGTATGTTTATAATAAGATTTGAATTTGTTACATTAGACACTTTACGTGTGAAAATCATCTTCTTTCTATGCTCTTCAGTTCAATGGATCTGTTTATCACTCCTTTTCCAATGACGCTGTGGAGGAACCGTCTCAGAGGAAGCCGGGGGTTTCAATGGTGACGGCAGATGTCGGGCTGGTCAGCATGGTGAGGCAAGGGATTCTGGCACTGCAACTTCTGCCTCCAAACTCTGGTGCAGGTCAGTGTCTCTATGCATCCTGTGTCCAACCTGATGTTGAATTTCAGTGAGCATCACATTTAGGGGGTTTCGTTGGATTAAAACGAACCCTGATGCGATTGCTCTGCTAGTGCGGTTTATTTGAATAAGTGTGAACACTGCCATCCGAAACAAACGAGTAGACCAAGACCCCTGAAAAGATGGGTCTTGCTCTGTTTCCAAATGAACTCTGGTGTGGTTTGAAGGAAATATGAACGCAACACCGACCAAAGACATGTAAACAAACCAACGGGACATGATGTCACAAGATGCGACCCTATAAAGAACAGAATACTAGTCAACATCATAGTCATGATGTTGCCCATCACAGTTCGGTACAGGCATCAGAACCGCGTCTCCTCGCAGCAGATCTTTGTTTGAGTGTGTGATGGAGGGATTCCTGCCATAGTTTTGACTCCTTTACATATTTTATAAGCTCTTCATGAGTCAAAATACAAAATATAATTATATGTAGGCTACGCACATACAACAAGCACATGTTGCCCAACACAGTAAGTTCGTTACGGTAAGTTCTGTTGCGAAATATACTTAATAAAAGCCAACCAATTAGGTTGTGAACATATTCCTATGCCTTTAGGTTCAGTGTTAAAGGGTTAGTTCACCCAAAAATGAAAATTATGTCATTAATTACTCACCCTCATGTCGTTCGACACCGTAAGACATTCGTTCATCTTCGGAACACAAATGAAGATATTTTTGTTGAAAGCTGAGAAAGGCCTCCATTGGCATTCAGTACATTTACACTCACAAGACCCATAAAAGGCACTAAAAACGTCGTTACAAAGTCCATCTCACTACAGTGGCTCTACAATAATTTTACGAAGCGACGATAATAGTTTTTGTGCGAAAAAAAAAAAAATCAAAATAACGAACTTTATTATACAAGTTCTTGTCTTCCTTGTTGGCCTCTGTCGTGAAACTCACGAAGCACCACGACGCATGCGCGAGAATATGACGTAGCGCCGGCGTTCGGGAATCCATGAAATGCCCATTTTGAGCACTACGCCGAGACCTAAAGCACGATCAATGTAGAATTCAACAGCTTAGATACGGCGCGTCTTCCTCTGCTTGTAAACAAATCTCCTCCTCGCTTCTGGGTCATGTGTCCGAATGCCGGATCTGTGTCATATTCTCGCGCATGCGTCGTGGTGCTTCGTGAGTTCACGGCAGAGGCCAACAAGGAAGACAAGAACTTGTAGAATAAAGTCGTTATTTTGATTTTTTTTTTAGCACAAAAACTATTGTCGTCGCTTCGTAAAATTATTGTAGAGCCACTGTAGTGAGATGGACTTTGTAACGACGTTTTTAGTGCCTTTTATGGGTCTTGTGAGTGTAAATGTCCTGAATGTCAATGATGGCCTTTCTCAGCCATCAGCTTTCAACAAAAATATCTTCATTTGTGTTCCGAAGATGAACGAATGTCTTACGGGTGTTGAACGACTTGAGGGTGAGTAATTAATGACATAATTTTCATTTTTGGGTGAACTAACCCTTTAAGATGTCAATGTGAATGCTAAGCGGACCAGGACTAAATGTTTTTTTTGTGGTCCGGACCAAACGAACCAAGCGAACTGGTTTATTTATTTTAAATGTTTTCATTAGTTTAAGCACCCACAAATAAAATGAATTATACTATGAGTGATTTTTAAAGACAAACTAGTTACTGAATTGACCAAAGTTTGCCATGTTTAGCCAATTTACCCATGGCTAAATGACGTGTAAGAACAAAACACAATGTGGTTGGTTGCTGAGTGGGCAGTAAAATAAGTGCATGAATGGCTATGAATAAAGTACAATGAATCATCTTTTGTGATGTCCTGCAGGTATAATAATCATCACTGATGGAGTGACGAGCGTTCCTGATGTAGCTGTGTGTGAAACTCTGCTGAACCAGCTGAGAAGTGGAACCATCGCCTGTTCCTTTGTTCAAGTACTGCTCAGATCCATTTTGACATGCCACAAACATATTAATGCTCTTTACAATACCAATCAAAAGTTTGAGGTATGATTTAAAAAAAAAAAAGTTTTGGAAATAAGTCTCTTCTGCTCAGCAGGGTTGCTATTACAGTATTTGATCAATAAATACATAAAGTAATATTGTGAATTTAATAAAAAAAAAAAATAATTTAAAATAACCTTTTTCTATATGACTATATAGTAAAATGTAACTTATTTCTGTGTTTAAAGCTGAATTTTCAGCATCATTACTCCAGTCTTCAGTGTCACATGATCCTTCAGAAATCATTGTAATATGCTGATTTGCTGCTCAAACATTTATTTGAGTTCAAAAGAACAGCATTTATTTGAATTAGAAATATTTTGTAACATTATAAATGTCTTTACTGACAAAAACGTACTGACCCCAAACTTTTGAATGGTAGTGTAAATGCGTTATATTTAGTTTGACTGTGTAACTGGTCTGTTATAAAGCATTACATTCCCTTTTGTTCTACTGTGTTTCCCTCAGGTGGGCGGCGCATACTCCTACGACTGTAGTTTTGGCTACATCCCCAACGTGGAGCTGATGAAGTTCATCTCAATGGCAACCTTTGGCTCCTATCTGTCCATGTGTCCAGAGTCCGACTCGACCGGCGACGAGATGAACGCTTACCACCGTGCCTTCCTCACATACTCCTTCCTGAGGACCGGCGAGTCCATGAACCCGGAGTACTACTGCTGTAAGCTCAACTCAGGCTTAAGAGAAGGTCCTGCTGAGTATTTTTATTGTTTTAGCATTTCAAACTGTCCATGGTTTTTCTTGAAATATGCTCCTCTAGTATGTTTAAAATAATAAAGATACTATACATCAAAAGGGATGTCCGGCCTAGGAAAATTGACATGTTCACCCTTTTATTCACATAATTAAAAATGTGTTAAAGATTTTGTAAGCACTCTGCATAGTTGTGCTTTGAGTCAGTAGTTTTATTTGTGACATTGTGTAGACATAAATTTTGGCCTGGCTATCATTCAAAGAAATGATGAGCACATGCACAAACGAGAGAGCCAACAAAATATTAATAACTGGTTGTAGTCAATGCATGTTGTGAATGCATGCTCTTTCCTGTGAACTTTTTGTTTTTCTATGCATTTTTTTGCATATTAAAATAAAACCTGTAGCTGTAGTTTGCTAAATTATTTTGTCAGATAAATACCTTAACCAAGTTAAGCAGTTTGTGCTTCCCTCACATAAAAAAAAAAAAAATCATTGTATTTTGATGGTTTAATTGAACTTTTAGGGTCATTAAAACAAATATCCTCCTGGACATCACTATTGGTCACTACTGTAAAGGCAATTTTATATTTAAATAAGTAATGCAACAACATATTTTTAAGTGATACGTTTATTTAGTTATTTTAGTATCATTTATACTATTAGAGTATTTATTAATGCTTTGAAGTAGCTTTTATTTTTATGTTGACATTATATTATGTTGTATTTTCATTATAACTTTTTTTGTATTTTTTATTTGGTTTAGTCATTTTTTTAATATTTCTATATATCTTTAATTGATTCTTATCTTTGTTTAATCTTTTAAGTAATTTTAGTACTTGAACATATTTATTTCAGTCTAATTTTCATTTAAGTTTTGTATATAATATTTACGCTTTATTTAATTTCAGCTTTTCTCAAATTGCTGATAAAAAAAAAAAAAAAAGTTTTAGTTAACAGTACCAACAGTGAGAGTTACTAAAGTGTCCAAATACTTTATTTGGGACCAGTGAACATGAGCGTGAATGTTTAAAACGGGCATTAAACAGTTACTGTTTTATTAGGCAAAATGAGATCTGAGAACCGCAGAGAATGAAGGAAAGCATTCAGAGATGTCTGAGCACTTGAATATTTCTAAGAGATAATTGCTCTGTCCACTTAAAACACTCGGTTAATTCACCACACATCATCAGACAGCAAAGCCATCAATACCAGAGCTCTCAGTGCTCAGTGTCTCAACCCTGTCTGTGCACTTTCAGTTCTGCCTCACAATCGAGCAAAATTCGTGTCACAATAGAGCCGATTTCACAAGTGCTCATGAGGTTTGGTCAAAAGTTACTTCAAATGTCATATGATTTTCAGCGGGTCATCTGCTTTCCTTTTGTAATGTAATTTGTGAAATGAAGCATAGGACTGCATGGAACCACACTTTCACTTCTAAAACTTCTAGACTCACTTAGGATTTGATTGGCTGTTATATTTATATATGCATACGCAGACACACACACTCATAAGGTTTTATTATTGCATGCTGTGATGCAAACAGCGCTGTAATGACTGATCTGTGTCATCCGTTTGTTTCTAGTCTCCCAGCACAGGCTCTTTAATGAACACCTGGTGTCGGCCAGTGGAAACCCCGCCTTAGTGATGCGCAGGAAGAAACACACAGAGAAGGAAGTGCATGCTGATTTGATCAGTGTGCTGTCTATCAGATTGAGAGAGGGATACACCATCCGAGAGATTAACATCACTAAAGGTACTTTAACCTTATAAGGTGTGGTATTGAATGTTAAAATATACTTTTATTATGATCTTATGTAAAGTATGTATTTTATGCGTTTAAAGGTGAAGTATGTTTTTATTTTTTTCACTATTAGTATGCCATTCATGGGTTTATCTCCCCCAAAAGTGTAATCATTGAGCATCCCAATCACTATCTAAACATTGAGAGCGGTCCACTCAGATTCGTCAATCTCTTTCCAGCTCAACCTATAGTGTGAGTTTGGGGTGTTGCTTCTGTAGCAGGAAGAGCCAGAGGGTGTTTAGCCGGTGTGGGACCATTTCTGACGTGTTACATGGGAAAATAAATCTTCAGTTACAGTAGTGCAAGATAAAATTGGCTGCACTTAGACCTTCAAAGATTAAACAAATCATGAACACATCAAAAGTGACTGGCATTGGAATGCGATGCAGCATGCTACAATGGACACTTCATTACCATACAGCATCAGTTTAAAATGTTTACTCTGCCTCAAACAGTTGTGGCGCGTCATGTAAAAAAATGCTCCCGGTGCCGACACATTGGATGGGTTTATTATAAAGGTTGGATGGGTTTATGCTACTCAGGCCCTGTTTACATCTGGTAGATGCATTTTGGTCGATCAAGATCACAAGCAGACACCTGTTTACACCTGTTATTTTATTCTTCTCTCTTTTGTCCACTTTTAACCACTTCTGTCCTGATTTCTTGGAGGGGAGGGTCTATGGTCGGGTAAATGTTTGGACTTTTTCAGATCTTTTGATCTAATGGACGAAATTAGCTCACGCAATTTACACGCCCCAGGGAATAAAGAACATACGGAGAGCAGTAGCTTTTCTTACAGCTCTGACAGCTGCAAGGCCAAATGCGGTGAGTGTGTGTTAGAAAGCAAGAATGGTGCTTGGTACGTTTTCCAAACTCGCGTCTCCAGCTGACAAAGTTAAAATCCCGTCAGGTTAGTACGCTTCCCATAATGTTTACGCATTAAGTCAGTAGGCGGAGATTAGACCGTGTTCTGCACTTTTCAAACACATTCAACCACATGAGGGTTTGCCACTAGTGTCACCGAAACTACATACTTCACCTTTAATGCACCCTTGAAATAGGTAATTGGAATTTCTCAATAATCATGTAATCATCTGTCTCTCTTTAAGGAGGAAGTCAGCTGGAGGTGAAGCTGGTCCTCCTCTGGAAGCACAACATGCGCATTGAGTACCTTGCCGTGGCATCCTGGCCCCTGGATCCAATCAAACGCACCACTTGGGTGGAGGTGACCATGGAGGGCAGTTATGACATCCTCCATGACATCAGCTGCACCATGCGGAAACCAATCACAAGCCCCTACCGGACGTCTGTCATCCGTCGCTTCTGGAACACTCTGCAGAGGTAAGATTTCTGTTTTAAACACTGGGTTCAGTCTTAACTTGAACAGCGATTTTAGATACTTTGCCGTCAGTTTTAGTTTGATGTCATAAAGTAATAATGCTGTATATCATTTGTTCTCAACAGCATAAATCAGACAGACCAGATGTTGGTGCACCTGCAGTCCTTTAATTCCATCCCAGAACATTACACCATCCCCGAAAGCACAAAAAATGGTGTTCCTCTGTTTTACATCCCACCTGGATCCACCACACCAGTAAGTTAACACACAAAACTTAAAGAGTGCAAAAGAATGTTAACTTTATGTACATTAAAGAATATTGACAAAAATGTCACACAGTTTTCAACATTGATAATAATTATAAATGTTTCTTGAGCAGCAAATCCTCATATTACAATGATTTCTGAAGGATCATGTGACACTGAAGACTGGAGTAATGATGCTGAAGAGTCAGCTTTGATCACAGGAATAAACTGCGTTTTACAATATATTTGCATAGAAAACAGCTATTTTAAATTGTAATAATATTTCACAATATTACAGTTTTTACTGTATTTCTGATCAAATAAATGCAGCCTTGGTGAGCACAAGAGACTTAAAAAAAGAAGAAAAATCTTAAAGTCTCTTAAATAATAATAAAACTATTTAAACATACTAAAGTTTTTGTTTTTGGTGTGTTTTGGTGATATTAACCCTCAGAGCCCGACGGCATCGCCCACGACGTCACACGGCACCTCCGATAAATATCTATATTATTTCATGAAACCTTTATCGATTTTCTTACCGTTTTTTCCAGCAGAGAGCTAACGAGCTAGCCATCACGGGGGTGTCTTTGGTGTCTTTGTAGCCTTTACAGAAGATTTTCTATCCAGCCTGGAACATGTGCATCTTTTTGGAGTTGTTCAGCAATAAATCAAAACGCTTACATCCAAGATATATCCACTTGATGTCCATAATTTATACATTTTCCGTCATTTTTGCCGCTAGCGCGATGCTAGCTGCCATTTTGGATGAGGGTTTGACCAATGACAGGCTGATCCGTCATCCACGTTGGTGTGCGTCATTACGCATGAACCACAGCTCTGTTATTGTGGAGAGATAGAGATGCACGCTAGTATTGAGGAGATAGAGAGAGAGACGTGCTGCAGTTTTGAGTAGTTTTGTGGACAAAGTTTGAGGAAAAAGTTTGAGGAGAAGTTCCTGATAGGAACTGTTTTGAGGCTTGGCACCAGTAAATATCCAAAATCCAAAGAGGCCAAAAGCACCTGGACTTTTTTTTGGAAAAATGTAAATAGTTTTGGTTCTGTATAAGTTATCATGTTTATTTCTGAGTTCCAGGACTCCAAAGACTTGAACAAACAGTTTTCCAGAGGAAATATGCTTAGCTTTTATTTATTTGTGTGTGTTTTCAATAAATATTTGAGGGATTCTATTTCCGTTTTATGTTTTCATTTGTCTTTATGGTCCCATAACTTATTTTACATTCAGGTGACATCAATGCAACACAAATATACTGACAGTGCAACTTGTCTTGAAAAAAAAAAGGTGTGTCAATTGTCTGTGCACAACAGGGTTGATGTTTTACAAGCTTTTTTAGTAAATAACACCAGGCGGAAAATTTATTGTAAAAATACCCTTAGGTCTCTGAGGGTTAATATGCTAACCATAATCCTGCTCTCCATCAGGTTCTCTCCCTCCAGCACAGTGGCTCTAAAGACTCCAGCCAATCGCAGTTTGCCTCCTACTGGAAGCCTATCCTGTCCATGGACGCTAACTTCTGGCAGCGCTGGCTGCACATGCATCGCATCGCTATCATTCTGGAACACGACATGTGAGTGAACTCAGCCTGGACCGGTCAGCTGTCAATATAGTTTAGTCCTGCTAGTGTTGGGAAAGTTACTCCAAAAGATTTATCTTGAGTTGGAATGAAAACTTAGAGACTTGGTTTGGAAATACTGCTCCATATTAAAAGCCAGAACTGATGTTATTTACTTACTACACGTCTGCGAACAATTCAGTGGTGCGTGTTAGTCCGAAGAGAAATGGCTGAAATGGCTTTATAGTTTTTAGCTGACACCAAGTTGAGTTGGTATAAAAAGAGAGAGACTTGTTTTGGAGATACAGGTAATGCTCCATATATAAAGTCAGGGTTCAATGAATCCCTCTGTTTTGCTTTATGTCTCTCTGTTCAGCCCAGTCCCGAAGCATGTGCACAACGCTGGCAGTAATGGTCGATTCAGTACCGTCCAGTGTCGCATCTCTCACTCTGCGCTCACCTCGTTGCTCAGGGACTGGAGCAGTTTCGTCCTGGTGGAGGGATACTCATACGTCAAACTTATTTACAGGTACATGCACAGTTAATTTTCCAGATTTATAGAGTAGTGTAGCAGTGCTTTAACAAGCATTATTCCCACAGTGCCTCTGAGTTGCCGCCTGTCTCCTTCTATCTGGTGCGTCTGATCTCTAAAGCTCCCTGCATGGTGCTGCGATTGGGCTTCCCAATAGGAACTCTTGCACACACCAGGAACAAGGTGAGGCAGTGTTTTTCACACCAGAGTTCAGTTCATTTGATGGGAAAGCTGATTTCAGAACAGCACAGCAAGGATCCACATAAGATAATGAGTCACTCTGACCCTGTTTGTAGATCGTGGATGAACTTCGAGAGCAGATCTTGCGGCTGCGGTTTCCTCATCGAGTCCAGAATAAGGAGGCCACGCCAAAGACCAAACGAAAGATTCTGGGTAACGCATCACCTTCGAAGTCTCCGCCTCTTCCTGTGCCCAAACCGGCGCTGTCTGACCGGCCGTGTGTGGTGGTGCTCAACAAACCTCTTGAAAAACTACTGATCAGGTCAGTGAAGTACACATAATTCAGAAAACAGTAATGAGATCCATTGTTTTATGTTTTTAGCATGTACTAGAAGTTATGACAGTGCTACAGTCAACTTGAAGTCAAAATCGACCATATTTTCTTAATACACGTCTTATTGTGGACATTTCATTGGTGAGTCCAAAAATGGCTTTTGACACCAAGCACTTTTATTTTTACAATTCATTTTTTTTCTTTTAGGGACAGTTTTCATGATCAATTACTGATTGATAAACTGGATTAAATTCCATAGATTCATGCTTTTCCCATTGGAATATTCTGTTTTATGCCAAAATGTCACATTAAAATAGTACAATGGTTTGAGAAACCCTTTTTTCATAAAGACTTTTAAAAGATTTTTAAAAGATTAAAAATTAACACTGCATCGTTTTTTTTCTGTCATCCTTTGTCTGCGCTACAGTATAGGATCACGCTATCATTCATTCAAGTTCTATTAAACCATACAATCATGATAAGATGCAAACATAAGATCTTAAATCTGTACTGATGTGCTGTCTGTGAATCTCCTGCCTGTGTGATGCACATGCCGCTTCAGACAGTGCATGTGTTGAGTTCTCTTTCACGCTTGAACGGACAAAAACACACAAAAGTATGCCAAAATGTCATGTTTTGTCGAGTAAGTAAAGTCTTAAATTAGTTAAAAAGTGTAAAATGAACGCAAAGAGTTGTGAGGACATAGGATGTGTGTCTGAACCGGATCTGCATCATGTGCTTAAGATCTAAAAGTGACAGCAGCCTATTAAACCTGCTGCTGTGATGTCTGTCATTAATGTAAATCACAGAACAAAAGATAAAGAGAAAATCACTTTTGTATATTTAATTAGGATTCATCTGTGCACTGGGAACTGGGAACTTTCAATCAAAGACTGGGAACTGTTTGATATCTTTAAATATCATATATTACTACTATCAAATATTTAAAATATACTATATTTATGTTGTTTCTACATTAATTTGGAGATTAAATGTGAAATTATTACACTATAAAAGATTGACAGCATCCATCCATCCATCCATCCATCCATCCATCCATCCATCCATCCATCCATCCATCCATCCATCCATCCATCCATCCATCCATCCATCCATCCATCCATCCATCCATCCATCCATCCATCCATCCATCCATCCATCCATCCATCCATCCATCCATCCATCCATCCATCCATCCATCCATCCATCCATCCATCCATCCATCCATCCATCCATCCATCCATCCATCCATCCATCCATCCATCCATCCATCCATCCATCCATCCATCCATCCATCCATCCATCCATCCATCCATCCATCCATCCATCCATCCATCCATCCATCCATCCATCCATCCATCCATCCATCCATCCATCCATCCATCCATCCATCCATCCAATATACTATTATAGTATTTAATTTTCATTTTAATGAAGTGATGTGACGTGACGTGTGGCCAAGTATGGTGACCCATACTTGGAATTTGTGCTCTGCATTTAACCCATCCAAGTACACACACACAGTAGTGAACACACACCGTGAGCACACACCCAGAGCAGTGGGCAGGCCATATTGCTGTGGTGCCCGGGGAGCAGTTGAGGGGTTCAGTGCCTTGCTCAAGGGTCAGTCGTGGTATTGAGGGTGGAGGAGGGCGCTTGTTATTCACTCCCCCCACGACAATTCCTGCTGGACCCTTCAGGTTACAAGTCCGACTCGCTAACCATTAGGCCACGACTGCCCCCAATGGCAGTTTGTTTTAGTCATTTTGTTATATGCTTTATGGCGTTTTATTAGTTTTTTAATATTTTAATTTAGCTGTAATTTTAAGTTTTTTATTTTTATTTCTCATTTTAAGTTTTTCATCAAATTTTTATATTTTATTTGAGCTTTATTTCAGTTAACCAAAATTATTTTGAATACATTTTAGTTAACTGTTACAACTTTAACATGAATTAGGGCCCAGATCTGTTCTGACCACTACTGACGTCCTGCTACAGGTACGAGAAACTTCCGTCAGATTTCCACACCCCTTTTATCCTAAACATGGAGCCGTTTGCCCAACCGCCCATCATGGGTGCCCCTCTCAGCATGGCTGCCAGCAGGACAGCGTCTTCCACCGTGGCATCACTCTCCCGCTACTTCCTGCAACAGCGCTGGGTTTGGGCTGTGCAGAACGGGCCAGGAACCGCTGTATCGCTGCATGCAGTCGCTCATATCCTCTCCATGCTCTCTGAGTGAGTCTGAAACATCCATGGGAAACCTGTAATAAACATCTTCATATGATAGCATCTACAAAATGACTAATTCATACTTGATGCTTTTTGCACAGTATTCGTCTGTCTGAAGGCTTCCATTTTGCCGCCAGCGGGGAGGGTATTGTCAACATGGTGACAGAGCTGCCAATACAGGTGAGACACTCTCTGCTAGTATATCCCAGTTTTGGCATTTTGTTAGCGATGCATATCTAACTTTCAGCCATAACTGTGTATGCAGAGTCTTCCAGCTGATTTGGACGGAGAAAAACACACCTGCATAGTCCAGTACATCCTATTTCCCCCTCATTCCACTTCTACCAAGGACAGGTAATAGCTGTGCAAACCAAAACTTGAGTTTCTGTTCACTGCTAAATCCTTAATCCTGTAAAGATTGAAATATGAAATCATAGTCAGTAAAATATTATTTTTTGCAACCGAATAGTTTATTGAACCTTTAAATAAAATATTTGACTTTACCTAACTTAACAAAAAAATGTTTTTGTGTGTAGAGTGTCATATTTGATACATCAGGCTTTTATGGCTCATATAAATAATATATAGAGAATATAAAGGTCATACTCGGGGTAAAAAACGTCACAGTTTTATTCAGAGGAATAAATTGAGGGAAAATATGTGTTTTGGTGCAGTTGCTGATATTTATATGGCCAAAAGATAGATTTCTGATTGCTTGTAATGTTAACTACTTGCATAAAATTAATATTAATATCATTCTATATCTCCCAATAATATGTCTTAGTAAGATTATGCAGTGCAATACAATGATGACTGAAAGATTAACAAATAAATGTTCCCCAAAAGCTTGAGGTGTCATAATTGATACATTTTAGCATGATTTTTCTAAAAATTATGTATGGATAATCAAGTAAACCTGAGTTGCTTCAGTCCAGTAAATGAAATATTACTAACAATATTAAAGTTATTTTTATGTTTACTTTATATTTTGTGAACCACAAACTGAAGGAGGTTGTTTTAAAGTATAAAATATCAATCAAACGACAGAAGACATGTAGTAGATTGTGTACAACAGGATTTTCAGCAAAGTTTTGATCATGTTGATAATTTAGAAACCTTCGAAATTTGCATATCCAATATGATACAGTAGGCTTTTATAGGGTTGAATGGCTTCGGCTGAATGTTTTTTCAATGCTTAAATGGTCTAGAATAAATGTTTGTAAGGCGAAGTGCACCGTACAAGACAGAAACCAATTACCCTGCGCACATTTAAATGTTGTTGGTTTCCCACTTTACACAGCTAATCACATACTAGGTGCATCAATTACAAGTCCATTTTTGTGGCAGAATAGACATGTAGTGGGCATTTGGTTTAACTGTTTTTGCCGTTGTGCCCATAGTTTCTCCACAGATGATGACAATGATACTGAAGTGGAGGCCATAGATGTGGACACAGAGTTGAGTTTGGTGACGGAGTGTTGGGTGGAGCCTCAGAGTGGAGCCGTTTATAGCTCACTGGACCAGCAGCGGCACTTTCACAACCTCACATACCAGGAGATTCCTCAGGCCGTTAGTAACAAGCAGCACCACCACATCCTTACTTCCACTTACATGTGAAATGTCATTGAAAAATAAACTACAGTTATAAATGCTAGAGCTGCACAATTAATCGTTAAAAGATTGCCCATATGGTCTTATTTCTAAATGACAACAATTCGGCTATGTCTATTTAACCTCTGACAAGTACAATCACAGCAAACTTTCAAAACTGTTGAGCCAGAGAGCAGTTGTCATGTATATTTATTATACAGCTTCACAAACACAGTATTGTTATTTCTGTCTTACAATAATTCAAATGATCACAGAAGTAATGGGATTAAAGTTTATAGTTATAAGGATATAAACACTGATGTCTATGGTTGAGATCAAAATAGAGCAGATCCCCTTTTGAAAGTAACTTGCCGCTTTAAATAACGATTGTATTGATTACATCGTTACGCCACCAGGTGACAGGAAGTGACTGTTAAAATATGCATTTGTCATTAAATCATTCATTCAAGAGATTTGTTCAAAAATGCTGATTCATCCAGTACTGAAACAAGTGAGTCTTTGAGTGAGTCGTTGAATCATTCATTCAAAACAGTTTTTTTATTTTTTTGTTATTCATTCTAATTAATTAAACATTTTTAAATAGACTGCAGCAATTCATATTTTGACAGATATTTGTATAATATTTTTTGTCAGAAATTGCATTGTTTAGAATCGTGGGAGAATAATAAAAAAAAAGATTCTCAATTTATCCAGAATCTCTAATAAATAAATGCCTAGTAATTGCACCTATTTTTCGAAATTCTGGGACTTGACAGTGATCAATAATGATATTAGCTTTACATGAGACAGCGTTATTTTTGTATTATAATTTTTATTAATAATTTTAATTATTTCATTTTTTTAAACTTTATTATTGAAAACTTTCTATATATTTGTATAATTTTTTATTTCAGCTTTAATTTATTTTAGTACTTCAAGTAAAAAAAAAAAATTAGACTGAAATAAAGTTTTATTTAATTTTATTTCAGTTACAGTTTTTAATGGTTTTAGTTTTAGCTAACTATAATTACCCCTGACTTGAGCTTTCATAAATTGGCATTGACAAAGTTCTATAATGTATTTCTGAGTGAACTTTTCAGTGAATATACAGTAAAATAAGGTGGCAAAAAAGTGATATTTTCACAATCCAGTTATAATATATATATATTTGTAATATTACGTCACCACTCCTCTACAGCGAGAGGAGAAAAAGAATAAAAGTGAACAAAATCAAAAGCTTTGGAAATGGGCCATTATATTATGGCAGCAACAGGTAAACTATACAATGTTAATGTATGTACATTCAGAAGAAAGGGTTCTATCAGGCGCTTCACATTTGGAACCCCTAAAAGGTTCCATACCCTTTTTAAGGGTTCGATCAAAATTAGTGTTTTATATACATTTATATAAATGGACCCACTTTTTATTAAGTGTCCTTAACTACTATGTACTAACATTTTAATTAATCATTTGATACATTGCACTTATTGTGTACATACATGTTTTTACATTGTACTTACATTTTGAAAAATACCTGCATGTAATTACATCTGTAATTAATTTCTGTAGTTACATTTGTAATTACACTGCTGACAATTCCCTTACACCTAACCCTACCCTTAAACTTACCCATACCACCACACCTGTCCCTAAATGTACCCGTATTCCACCTCAATATCAGAAAAGGTGTTCTGCAATACAATTTGAACACAGTAAGTACATATTACTTATTTTTTGATGTAAGTACATAGTAGTTAAGGCCACCTAATATAAAGTGGGGCCATATAAATTAAGGCTCGTATGTTTAACTAGTCAACCAAGTAGCAGTGGTTGTGCTGTCATTTATTTTTTACAGACGTCCATATGAGAAAGAAGGACCAAGCAAATAGGGCTTAAGGCAATCATCACTAATATTATTGCTCCGTAATTGCTCAGTAAAACAATGTGGATAATATATATATATATATATATATAAAATTTTTCTTTTCTTTTTTTTCTCCATTTCAGATTTTTCCACGTGATCTGTCGTGCATGACCACAATGATCACTTTTGAATACCTCATTCAGCTGTGTCAGAATAAAGAGCAGGTGTGCCCTCTCAACGGCGTCAAAGATGCTCCAGGTACAAACCTCCACCATCATCTGTCCTGCACACAGTCACAATCAGTTTTGCATGCACAATGTGATGTGGTAACTCTTTGTAGGCGAGGTCCCTGCCACCGCTGCCGCTGCTGCTGATGACTGCATTCACACTGTGCCTTTCCAGTTTGACCTGATGAAACTCTTGCCCAAGTGCCAGCAGATAGAGCTCTTCTTCTACACCTTTAGCCGAGGTACGACTTAATCGTTCATCCACTTTGATTCTCGTCCTGTCCTTTCTTACATTCATATTCCTTTATTCAACCATCAAATCAGGGCCTCGTTTCACTTTGTTTCTGTTGAACTTTAACCTCTGCTACAGAGGGGCTGGCGGATGTATCCCATAGCGCCTCCTCTCTGCCCAACGACCTCCTCCTCGGCCTCTTCCACGGTTCCCTGCAGAACGAGCTCAGTGATCGAGAGATCCCATTAACTGACGAGGATCATGTGGCGTTCATGCATCACATCCTGGAGCGGGAAAGAGATGGTCATGTGGCTCCATTCTCACTACCTGTCATTAAAGGTGATTCGATTGTGTGTGTGTATATATATATATATATATATTAAAGCTAAAATGTCTATGACATTCATGCAGGCAAATACACATTACACCACCACTCAAAAGTGTGGGGTAAAAAATTTTGGTAACACTTTACAATAAGGTTTCATTAGTTAACATTTTAGTTAATGTATTAACTAACATGAACTAACCATGAGCAGTACATTTGTTACTGTATTTGTTCATCTTTGTTAACGTTAGTTGATATAAATACAGCTGTTCATGGTTTGTTCATGTTTCTTTTTTTTTCTCAACACTTTACAATAAGGTTAATTTGTTAACTTGTCTATTTGTTAACATGAGTTAACTACATTACTTAACATGACCTAATAATGAAAAACCCTTCTACAGCACTTATTAATCTTAGTTAATGTTAACTTCAATTTTTATAAATGCATTATTGAAATCAAAAGTTGTATCTGGTGATATTAGATAATGGACCTGAGCTAACATAAACTAACAATGGATATTTGTGTTTTTCTTAACTAACGTTAACAAAGATGAATAAATACCGCAACAGATGTATTGCTCATTGTTAGTTAATGTTAGTTAATGCATTAAATAACTTTAACTAATGGACCTTATTGTAAAGCACATTTATTTTTAAAAAAGAAAGAATTTAATACTTTTATCCAACAAGAATGCATTAAATTGATCAAAAGGGACAGTAAAGACATTTTATAATGTTTTCTGTTTCAAATCAATTGTGTTCTTTTGAACCTTTCCTTTAAAATATGAAGCAGTACAACTGTTTTCAACATGATAATCAGAAATGTTTCTTGAGCAGCAAATCAGTATATTAGAATTATTTATGAAGGATCATGTGACACTGAAGACTGGAGTAATGATGCTTAAAATTCAGCTTTTGATCACAAGAATAAATAATTGAGATAGTGAAATATTATTACAATTAAAATGTTTTCTGTTTTACTGTATTTTTGATCAAATAAATGCAGATTTAGTGAGCATAAGAGATTTCTTTTAAAAACATTAACAAATCTTACCAACCCCAAACTTTTGAATGGTATAGGGATGTGCCCGAAGCCTATATCAGAATTCGGAAAGGCACGTAAAATGAGTAATGCATTCTGTGGAGCCTCTAAAGGGACGTGGTTAGGATTGCTGCGGTAGTCGGTTACATTACAGTACATTCGTTTTCACTTATAACCTGAAGATAGTAAGAAGAGATGATTCACAGGGTGATGTTGAAGGATTGGGTACGCAACAGATCATGAGCGAAATCAAATATCTTGTGTAAAGTGTGGTCAGCAGACCCGTATACACAGAGTAGGCATGATCGCAAATTCGCAAAAAAGTGAAAAGCGAACACACATTCAAAAGTGATTTCAATACCCTGCATATTGATAGGTGCTCCCTGATACATGCAAATGATATACAGTATAATTTCCTAACAATATAATTGTGAGAGAATCTCGTATGTTTTTCTAACATCCTGGCTGAATCCGAAATCACCCCCTAAACCCTCATTCACCCTTATTCCCTACGTTAGTCCACTAATATAGTTCACTTGAAGGAGTGAATGAAAATGAGTGCGTGAAGCTGGACAGCCATTGAGTGTACATTAGCTGTACACTCGTTATTGCGGTGCAATGTGGGATTGAATGAGTGCACTCAGTAACGTCCACTATGGTTTCGGACACCACTACAGATGGCTGTCCCCTCAAAAAAATTCCCTATTTGAGGATATAGAGGGGGATTTTGGATTCAGCCCATGTCTCTTTAGGGGCTCAGAAGAATGCGTCATTTCCTTTCCGAACATAGGATTCATCTTTGGGCACATCCCTAGTAGTCTATACTCCATTAATAGTGGTTAACTACTATGATTTAGGAAGGATAGAGCTCCGAACCTTAAAAGAGCTAACATGAACACGAGAGAACCCTGTGAAGCCGTGATTTACAGAATTCAAAACAGCTAGAACAGATCTGTATCATGCCTAACAACGTCCCTAAGCTGTTCTAAATTCACTGTAAACCACTGCTTCTTGGGGCTTATTGCTTTACAGTCCTTCCAGAAAAATGTGGATTTTTTGGTGATTGTTGCGGGCAAAAATCCTTGATTATGCGGCACGTTTTCTTAAAAAATGCGATGGAAAATGCGGGATATTTATGCAATTTTATGCGATAAAACTTGCAAAAACTGCGGTTTGATGAAAAAGAGAAAAAAAGCTAATATTTTTAATTGAATATTTAAGTTCTCATCTTGTTTTATTGAAGACCTTAATAAACACATGGCTCAATTTGGACCGATTTCAAAACAATGCATCATGAAGCTTCGAAGCGTTATGAATCAGTGAGTCGATTCATGATTCGGATCGCGTGTCAAACTGCTGAAATACGTGACTTTGGCTATCCGAACCGCTGAATCGACTCACTGATTCATAACGCTTCAAATCGCTGAATCGACTCACTGATTCATAACGCTTCAAAGCTTCATGATGCTGTTTTTTGAAATGGGTTAACACATCGGGAAACTGCTTTGGGCGGTCTTTTGCTGTTATTTTTGTTGGCAAATGGGAATTTGCGTGCTTCATCATGGTTTCACCGATATCTATGGTTTCTCCACGGGGTTTGCAGCTTTTCGATGACGTTCGCGTCGGGTAATTACGTCACTTCAAAACGTTCCCATGGCAATAGGGGGAAATGGCGGCTCTCGTGTAAAGTAAACAAACATTTTTCAGCTTTCTGCTAATATATATGACTTTTTTTGCAACGAAAATGCGGGGATTATGAAATCATGCTAGCCCCGCATATTTTGCAAAAGTGCGGTGTATTTGAAAAAATGCGGTCCGCGCATAAATATGCGGACTTTGGCTGATTATGCATTAAATCATGCGATCGCATAATCGCATTTTTCTGGGGGGACTGGCTTTAGGGCATTTTCACACCTATAAATCGCTTTTTTTTTTTTTTTTTTTTTTTTTTTTTTGTTCCGAAACAGGGACTTAATTTGTTACAATGTTGCATTTTCTTCTTGGTTCGCTTCACTTTCACTAGGCATCCTTTCAAAGCGTACCAAAATGTGTTTATGCAAGTCACATGCGAGTACAAATGTCCTCTAATTGGTCTGTGCATCATCCATCAAGATGATTGACAAGTTCGCTCCATGAGCTTATTGTGGCTTTATTTGTAACTGTTGAGACGCATGCTAACACAATACGAATGTAGCCGTCATTCCCGCTGTTAAATTCTATACTACATTTACACAGTCCAATTACACACCATTTTAATGTGAAGAGGAGCTCTTTTGGTTTTCAACTGTGATGTGCTGACTCACAGAATTAGACACTACTGCTATTTATATAGCACATTTCCCATTATGAATTATAATACCATTTAGTTCGTTGTTCCGTTGGGTCGGATTGCTTTCACACCTCAAGCGACCCATCCCAGAGTTTGTTTGCAATCGGGCTTAGACCACCTCGTTCAGGCAGTCTCGGAGCGATTGTTTTAGTGCGGTTCCGAGCGCGATTGCCGTGTTCACATATCCCTTAACTAACCGAACCAAGGGAGAAAACGCACCAGGTTCCCAAACAACCGCTCAAGCGTGAAAGCACCATTAGTTTGTTCTAATAGAACTTAAGTTGTATTAAACCCAGAACATTATTTAATTTCTGGAAATGCAGAACAACCACAGATGGTTTGTTGTTTTAATTTACCCTTGCTGAAGTGTTTGATAAATTCAATATCATCGTGATCAGTGAAGGAGAAACAAAATGTTTAAACTAAGTAGATGATTAAAAAAGAGCTTAATTGAAAGACTTAAAGCTAATGGATGCCAGACATCCCAAATGAAGCTTTAAGTGATTCATTAGTAATTAGTAGTGACATAAGAAGAGATTATTATTCTCATTATGTTATTATCTGTGTGTATGTGTGTGTTCAGAAGAGAGCTTGAAGCCTCCGGAGAGGCAGGACACTGTTCTTTCTTTCCACACTATAGAAAGCAGTAAAGAGGTGACGGGCTCCTCCAGCACACTACAGGTACGTCATCTCATATTAGATCTCCACCAGAGTTCAAATTCCCATCCACACTCATAACCAGGCTCCACACACGTGTAAAAACTAGTTGCATCCCAAATGACGCACTACACTATGCATCTAGACCATGTATTTATGCATACGTGTGTAGTGTATGAATTTTATAAGGTTATTTTGTCATTCAACATTCTACCACGTAATTAAAGCTGTGACAGTCGAGTGCATGAAGTGTTATTTTTCCACTCTTTGTTTTTTGGTTAAGTAAATGCATCATCTGGGTATTTAAAGTGCACTTTTTCTTTTGGAAATTTTCAGTGTGAACACACTACTCGTGCTATTTATACAACAAAGCGGCATAGAATTGAACCATTCTTAAACATAAAATGACAAATGGGACACCCTTTGGTGGACTTAACAGACACGTACATGTGGTGTCTGTTGTGACACAAGACCACAAGTGCACATGAAGTGTGTCATCTGGGACAGGGCCAATCTTACCTCACAGATTAAATTGATGTACACAATTCTCATGTCTTTAACTAAAAATGTTGACTTAATTTGGTTGCTAGCACCATGACTTACTAGTTGAGTTACATGTGCATGTGTCTGTCACATATAAGCATGGGAAAACAGCAAAACATTGCATTATTTTTAATATTTTAAAATTAAAATATTTAATTTTTTTTAATATATTTATATATATATATATATATATATATATATATATATATATATATATATATATATATATATATATATATATATATTTATATAAATAAATAAAATAATTATATAATTTGTTTCAATTTGCTTACCATATCGGACTCCTCTCATGACTCATGACCTGAAAAATCTCTTTAAAAGTGCTTAAAATGATGTCAGATGGATCAGAATGGGGCTTTAACAGTTTGACCCCTTCTCACTTCAGCATCAGAGTTAGATTACTTGTGTTATGTAAGTGTAACATGTAAACCACCTTTCAAAAGTTTGTGGTCAGTAAGATTGTTTTTTAATGTTTCAGTAATGTATTTGCTGAAACAGTGATCATTTTTTCTTTGTCTTTGATGAATAGTAAGTTTAAAAGAAAAACATTTATTTGAAATAAATCTTTTCTAGCATTATACATGTTTTTGCTGTCACTTTTGATTAATTTAATGCATCTTTGCTGAATAAAAAAAAAGCATCTTTTTTAAAAAAAAAACCTTACTGACCCTAAACCTTTGAACAGTAGTGTACTTATCTTTCTGTTGTTGGAAGAGTTGTTACAGTGTGTGTTTCTTTGTCCCTGGCAGAGTTTCAGCAATGCAGATCTTGTGGATGATGAGCCAGCTGGCCTGGAGCAAGACGGCTTATCTCCTCACTGGAAATGTTACGCCAAATACATCAGCCATCAGCAGATCCTGCTCACTTTCCTGCCAGCTACATTTACAGGTGCATCATCTGTCAATGCCACTCCAATTAGAACAATGTAGTCCTTTATGTTTGCACGCATCATAAGATTAATGCTTTCTACTTAGCCACATACTTAGCTGAAATCAAGAAACATGCCCACAGTTTAACCCAGCAGTGTTTGACCAAACTAATATTACCAACTGCAGAATGCTAGCAAACTACCATTTGGTGGGTCTTTAATATTTATAAATGCCAATGTTAGAGAAAATAAAACAACGAAAATAAATGTGAAATCATGCAGATAAAAAAAAAAAAAAAAACTATATATATATATATATATATATATATATATATATATATATATAGGATTTAGGATTATTAGGAACCCCTTTCGCCTTCAGAACTGCCTTAATTTTACGTGGCATTGATTCAACAAGGTGCTGAAAGCATTCTTTAGAAATGTTGGCCCATATTGATAGGATAGCATCTTGCAGTTGATGGAGATTTGTGGGATGCACATCCAGGGCACGAAGCTCCCGTTCCACCACATCCCAAAGATGCTCTATTGGGTTGAGATCTGGTGACTGTGGGGGCCATTTTAGTACAGTGAACTCATTGTCATGTTCAAGAAACCAATTTGAAATGATTCGAGCTTTGTGACATGGTGCATTATCCTGCTGGAAGTAGCCATCAGAGGATGGGTACATGGTGGTCATAAAGGGATGGACATGGTCAGAAACAATGCCCAGGTAGGCCGTGGCATTTAAACGATGCCCAATTGGCACTAAGGGGCCTAAAGTGTGCCAAGAAAACATCCCCCACACCATTACACCGCCAGCCTGCACAGTCGTAACAAGGCATGATGGATCCATGTTCTCATTCTGTTTACACCAAATTCTGACTCTACCATCTGAATGTCTCAACAGAAATCGAGACTCAACAGAACAGGCAACATTTTTCTAGTCTTCTACTGTCCAATTTTGGTGAGCTTGTGCAAATTGTAGCCTCTTTTTCCTATTTGTAGTGGAGATGAGTGGTACCCGGTGGGGTCTTCTGCTGTTGTAGCCCATCCGCCTCAAGGTTGTGCGTGTTGTGGCTTCACAAATGCTTTGCTGCATACCTCCGTTGTAACGAGTGGTTATTTCAGTCATAGTTGCTCTTCTATCAGCTTGAATCAGTCGGCCCATTCTCCTCTGACCTCTAGCATCAACAAGGCATTTTCGCCCACAGGACTGCCGCATACTGGATGTTTTTCCCTTTTCACACCATTCTTTGTAAACCCTAGAAATGGTTGTGCGTGAAAATCCCAGTAACTGAGCAGATTGTGAAATACTCAGACCGGCCCGTCTGGCACCAAAAACCATGCCACGCTCAAAATTGCTTAAATCACCTTTCTTTCCCATTCTGACATTCAGTTTGGAGTTCAGGAGATTGTCTTGACCAGGACCACACCCCTAAATGCATTTAAGCAACTGCCATGTGATTGGTTGATTAGATAATTGCATTAATGAGAAATTGAACAGGTGTTCCTAATAATCCTTTAGGTGAGTGTGTGTGTGTGTATGTGTATATATATATATATATATGTTTCTTAATATATAATAATTATTTTTTAAAACATCCATAATGAATATTACGTTTTTATTGCTGTAGTCTTATGATCATTCCGTTGTTAATGCATTATATTTTTTTAAAAATAGCATAAAAATACTAACAGAATGTTGTCACTTCCATAAAAAAAAAATACATATATATACAGTGAGGAAAATAAGTATTTGAACACCCTGATATTTTGCAAGTTCTCCCACTTAGAAATCATGGAGGGGTCTGAAATTGTCATCGTAGGTATATGTCCACTGTGAGAGACATAATCTAAAAAACAAAATCCAGAAATCACAATGTATGATTTTTTAACTATTTATTTGTATGATACAGCTGCAAATAAGTATTTGAACACCTGAGAAAATCAATGTTAATATTTGGTACAGTAGCCTTTGTTTGCAATTACAGAGGTCAAACGTTTCCTGTAGTTTTTCACCATATATGATTTCAAACCATGACGTCTTAGTGTATTACCAACAGTAACCTTGGAAACGGTGGTCCCAGCTCTTTTCAGGTCATTGACCAGCTCCTCCCGTGTAGTTCTGGGCTGATTTCTCACCTTTCTTAGGATCATTGAGACCCCACAAGGTGAGATCTTGCATGGAGCCCCAGTCCGAGGGAGATTGACAGTCATGTTTAGCTTCTTCAATTTTCTAATGATTGCTCCAACAGTGGACCTTTTTTCACCAAGCTGCTTGGCAATTTCCCCGTAGCCCTTTCCAGCCTTGTGGAGGTGTACAATTTTTTTCTCTCTAGTGTCTTTGGACAGCTCTTTGGTCTTGGCCATGTTAGTAGTTGGATTCTTACTGATTGTATGGGGTGGACAGGTGTCTTTATGCAGCTAATGACCTCAAACAGGTGCATCTAATTTAGGATAATAAATGGAGTGGAGGTGGACATTTTAAAGGCAGACTAACAGGTCTTTGAGGGTCAGAATTCTAGCTGATAGACAGGTGTTCAAATACTTATTTTCAGCTGTATCATACAAATAAATAGTTAAAAAATCATATATTGTGATTTCTGGATTTTTTTTTTAGATTATGTCTCTCACAGTGGACATGCACCTACGATGACAATTTCAGACCCCTCCATGATTTCCAAGCGGGAGAACTTGCAAAATAGCAGGGTGTTCAAATACTTATTTTCCTCACTGTATATGTGTGTGTGTGTGTGTGTGTGTGTGTGTGTATGTATAAATATATATATATATATATATATATATATATTTGTGTGTGTATGTATAAATATATATATACACAAACTTTTATACTTTCGAGTAAGGTGCCTAGCTCAAGGGCATCTCTTTCCTGCAAATATTGAGAATCGAACCCGTAGCTTTAGGCCACGAATGCAATATAAGCTTTATTTTGACTGTGCAGATGTTCAGCTTTTGATGTCTTCTGGGCTGGAAACTGAACCTCCAATCAACAGCAGCCTCCTGGATGAGGAGGAGACCTGCAGTCATGGCAACGGCCAATCACAGACAGACTCCGTCAGCAGTTTTGCCAATGGTCCACAGGTTACTTCTGATTTTGGAACTGGTCAACATGGAGAAGATATCAGGGGCTACCCGGCATCCAGAGAAGTGTCCACAGTTGAAACGGAAGCAGCGTTGGAGACGTCTACAGAACAAACCAACATAAACACAAGCAATGCAGGTGTGGCATTTCAATTCAATTACATATTTCCAGACAGGGTTTGACACTAAAAAGTTGCAGAAATGACATAAACCAGGCATTTCAGGTTTTTAATATATAACAAAAACTAAAACCATAAAATAATTTTTTTGTTACTTAAATGTTAACTGAAAAATTAAATATAAACAAAAAATGAACATGTCTGGGAAAGATGTTTATGTCCATAACTCTGCCCCATAACTTCTAGCTTCAGAAGAGAAGGACGGCGTGCAGTTTATGGAGCCCCAAAAGCGAGACTGTCACATCACGTTCAGCAGACAGGTGTCTCAGCAGAGCGGCACCGATGCCGCTCGACCCCGCTGCCCCATCTACATCTACAACTGCTCACTGGACTCCCTCAAAGAACAGCTGGTCCATCCACGGTCAGGACGGAAGCCCAGAGACGTCTTTTTCAGGTACTAAGACACAGATCCACATGAAAGCTACTGTGCCTAGCTTGAAGGTCTCTGGTCATCGACTCTGTTCCAAACCCTATTGAGCGGCCTACTGCCTACCTAGGCATCTACCTTTTAAAGCAGCATTGTTGTATTTTTTAAAGCCTAATAAATGTAAAAAATTTTAGCCTTCAATTATACGAATGGATACAATTTTGAAATGTTTTTTTTCCTCCATTTTTCATAGAGATCAGTGATACAGTGGGTGATACAGGCTTCCGCCTGTTGTTTCTACATTCATTTGGAGTTTAAATGTAGAATTATTACAATATAAAATATTCTAAAACTTTAATGTTGCAAATAATTACAGAACAATGTGCGATTAATTAGTAAAAAATGTTTAACCGATTTTATTTATATAGCATTTTATACAATAAAGCGTACAGTTCTTTTTCATAAATACAGCTATAAGGCCTGTTCAAAACTTGGTGGCGCTCAAGCACAAAACGGTCTTGCTGAGCACACATTGATACGACAAAGAGGAAGTAAGTAGACAAAGATGAGCTGTTAAAGGGTTAGTTCACCCAAAAATGAAAATTATGTCATTAATGACTCACCCTCATGTCGTTCCACACCCGTAAGATCTCCGTTCATCTTCGGAACGCAGTTTAAGATATTTTAGATTTAGTCCGAGACCTTTCTGTCCCTCCATTGTATCCAAATGTATGCACGGTATACTGTCCATGTCCAGAAAGGTAATAAGAACATCATCAAAGTAGTCCATGTGACATCTTTGGTCCAAAATACATTTTGGTCCAAAAATAACAAAAACTACGACTTTATTCAGCATTGTCTTCTCTTCCGTGTCTGTTGTCAATCCGCATTCAGGACTCCGCAGTGACGCTGCTGATGTGTTATCTGGTGCGCCCGAGCTTCGTTTACAGTCTGAGGGAGACGCACGCTGTATTCAAGCTATGGAAGATAACACGTCAGCAGCGTCACTGCAGAGTCGTGAACGCTGATTGACAACAGACACGGAAGAGAAAACAATGCTGAATAAAGTCGTAGTTTTTGTTATTTTTGGACCAAAATGTATTTTCGATGCTTCAAAAAATTCTACTGAACACAGAGACGTGCCGAAAAAAAAGTCTCGAAAAACGCTGGTGCTTAGCGTGCGCACGCGGGATAATCGTCCCAGTGTGATTTCCACCTCAAAGAAGGCGGAGCCTCAGAGCCACACCTACCTATTACATAATTACCATAGACCAGTGGTAGTTAAAAGATGGCAAGCTGTTTCGAACTCCAGAAATGATCTCCAAACGGGCTTCATTTTGACCTGATTTTGTTCGAAATTATGTCACACAATTATTCTTCGATTTTACTTGAAGTATATTTGGGCCTTTATGATGTCTAAAAATGTTCCCTAGGTAGGCAGTTTGCTATGTTTTGGAACAGAGCTGTTGCTTTTGATGATCATTTCAGAGGGCATCATGTGGTTATCCTAATGTTTTACTGTCTGGTTTCTCTTTGGATGAGAAGAGCTCAAGAGACAGACACCTTGGAGTTCAGTCAGCAGACCAAATACAGGTAGCCCTGCTTACTGCTTCCTGCTGCTGCCGCCCTATAGGGGGGACGGGACGGGAGGGTTATGAGGGGGCTGTTTTGGCCTTGTTACACTAAGGATGGTCCTTCTCTCTTTCTCTTTCTCTGGAGGGTTTTGCTATTCTAGGAAGGTGACTGAGGGGATATCAGACTTCAGAAGACTTAGGTACGGGTATGAGGTCTTAAAATAGAAAGAAAACTAACTTTTATCTCTGTATACCCACTACTATTCAAAAGTTTGGGCTCAGTACAATAAAAAAATAAAATAAAAATAATACTTTTATCCAGCAAGGATGCATTCAATTGATCAAAAGTGACAGTAGAGCCATTTAAAATGTTACAAAAGATTTTAATTCAAATAAATGCTGTTCTTTTGAACTTGCTCAAATTTCCACAAAAGATTTCAACATTTTGATAAAAAAAAAGTTTCTTGAGCAGCAAATCAACATAAATGTTAAATGTCTGATCATGTGACACTGATGAAAATTCAGCGTTGCCATCACAGGAATAAATTGTTTTTTTGATATAAAAATATATGCAAATGTAGTTATTTAAAATTTTACGATCTGCTATTTATATTGTTATCGATTCAGGTGCACAGTGATTTGAATTGTTCTATATTGTCTAATATATTTTAAGACCTCATTTCCTGCTGAGGGTTGTTTTTTTCTGCCTTCTGATGTTCAGTACCAGTCAAAAGTTTGGACATGTTTGACTGAATGTCTGTTTCTGACTTTCTGATTACACTTGGAAAAGGAAAAGCAATACGACAATACATATCCATCATATGTTTTCCATGTGTTCTTCATGCATTTTCAATACAGTTTCAAAAGCATCCCAGGATGCACCTCATGACGTTTTTTGAAGAATGTCTAGAGTGAGCAGAGCTGGAATCTAGACAAAGCAGAAGCTCAAATATAAGGGAGGTTTCTTTTTTCTTTTTTTGTCATGGCTTTAAAATGAATGGTGAAAAGTGATTAGATGTGTCCAAACGTTTGACTGATAGTGTACATACTGAAATTTGGAGGGTAGTTCACTGCATGTAGACATTTAGGACATCCCAAGACATTCAAAATTAGGGTGAAATGACTGGAATATAACATAATATGTCCTCTTTTTTATGAAATTAGTATTTGTTATCAGACAGTCTTTGTCTTGGTGGTAGTGTCTGAATACTCAGGGCTTCTTTGAACAACACACTTTTTAGGGTACATTTTATATTGGTGTACTCAACGTCTTGATTGTTTTCCACCTCGCTTTACCTGCTTTGTTGAATACAAAAAATGGTAAAACCTATGCTGTATATTCTTGGATACTGTTGCTTCATGGCTGTAAATCCGTTTTGCATGCTCTTAAAGCTGGTTTGATCCTGCTGCTATATGACTGGTTTGATATTTTCCTATCCTCTTCAACCGTAAACACGACTAGTATTTACATGTGATGATCCTTTGGACAGTGTAGATAAATGTAATGTCCTATTATAAATAATAAATGCTTTGGAGTGCTGCTTAATAAAAGTTTTGCACTCAGGAATACAGATGTTTTGGCCATTGATATTTAAAATGAACACCATCAGCAATCATCCATTTAGAACAGATTTTCAAAAAATAATATATTAAACATGTTTATTGTGTTTAACGGGGTCTATAATCACCTTACGGAATAATAATCTGGAAAATAAAGAGCATGTATTTGCTTCTTTTACACACGTCGGATAGAGATGATTGTTGCACATTGTCTCTGTTTTCTCACGCTATTGCGTTTTCAAGATGGTGTGTCAATTTTTTTCAGAATTGCAGATTAGAATTTTTCTTACATTGTACCTGTAGGTCTGTTTAATGTAGGTGTGAATGTTACTACGACAATAAACAGCTCTTGTATGTCTTTGTAGGACTGCAATTGAACTCTATATATATTTGAATGCATCAGCTGAAATCAAAATGTTTATACAATGTCAAAATTTAAAAGAAGTGCCAGAAAGAGCCAGTTTTCCAGAGTGTGGTGCTTTCCTATATTACAGATATGGGTAAATATCTGAACTGACTATTCCTGCTGCTTGTCTCTGCTATTTAAGGCTGGTGTCTGGTGTAGTGTTGTAGGAAATGTGTGGCAAATTGTGGGCTCGTGTTATCTGGTGTGTGTGTGTGTGTTTGTGTCTCTTGGCAGGTCAATCTCTCAGGAGCGCAGCAGCGCCTCCTCCTGGAGTGAGCTTATGACGCACCCTCACAAACACAAGGAACTTGCCAACTATTGCAGCCTTCTACAGGAACACTACTACCAGAGCTATGTCAAAGGTCACACACAAACATGTACATATATACATATAGTTAGAATTAAACAAATGTGTGTACATCCAGCAAGCTCAATGAGGGTGCTCTATCACAAAAAAAGGAAAAAGTAAAAATATTATTTATTGCATGTTCTCACCCAATTTTTTTTTAATACATATAGATTCAATAAATAAGGAATAAATGATAGGAAAGAATATTTAGCATAAAGAAAATGAAGATTATTTTTTGCATTGTGACATTTTCATTACTGCATTGAGTTAAAAAATTTTTTTTAATTAAATGTTATTCTTATTTTTTCATTTTAAATAAAAAAAAAATGCTATATCTAATAGTCTAAAAAATTGTGTCTGCAATAGCTGAAAAAAATTATATATATTTTTTTTTTCAATTGTCTTATTTATTATATATAAAAATGTGTTTCTGTGATGTGAATTGGGGCACAAAATGCTTAATTTTCATAAAAATGTTGCAAAAAAATCTTAATGATAGTAAGTTGTTTGTAAAAATGTTTCATCGGCCTTGTGCCTGTGTTGATTGACAGGTGTTTATCGCAGTCTGCAGCAGTCGTGCAACGTGAGCTCGCAGGACGTACTGACGGCCATGGACTACTGCGAGGAGTCGCTGCAGGAGATCGATATCACTTCCTTCCTGCAGACCCTGTGCGGACACATACGTGTGTTCCGTGAACGTCACGAGCTGCACGGCTGTGTCAACGTAAGCAAGTCCAGTAACGGCCCCACCACCTTCATCATTGGCGAGGGAGAGGATGATGGAGCTGACAGAGCCACACTGGTATCTTCATCCAGGTACAGACCACAGAGCAAAGCATTGTGGGACTTTTTGTTACTGCTTTGTTTTCATTGTATTCAGATATTGTTTGTTTTTTGTTAAAGTATTGAACTGGAGGATGTGAGCGAAGCTGATTCCAGAGGAAAACTCTCTGTCCCATCCTCCCCACTGGACCTAGAAGAACCGAGATCTCCGAAAATCCCAGAATTCCCTCTGTCTCTTCTCCAGTCCCAGCAGAAATGTGAAGTGTATCCTGATTTACACAAAATCATACAGGTACGGCAGACACCAAGTGTCGTGAGGGATGTAGAAACAGGATTTTAAAAATTGTATTAACAAATTCACGCAATTCTGTTCGTGTTCGCAGGATAAGTTCATGGAAATTGGTGCTCAGTATTTCAAAACTGTACCGTCCAACCCACATTACTTCTTTTACTGCCTTCCATCTTCCAAAAAAGAGGTGCGTTAAGGAAATATTTTTATATTCTGTTCTTTTCAGTGATGTTGAAAATGCATTTTCATTTTTGATGACACAAAAAGACAAAATAAATACAAATCAACACCTTTCTAAGTATATCTATTATGTTACAAAAATAAGCACACAGTGTAGTCTGATTCATGAGCGAATGTCTCTAATGAGCGAATAATTCATGAGTTATCGATTTTAATCAGCTCTATCCATCAGAGTGCTTACTTAGGTATGCGTTTTATTTTTCTTCCCCGTATTTATACGCATTTCATCTCTGCAAGCTCTGTGATTTTGGGTCGTATTATAACATGAATTTGAAAACACAACACTTTCTGTAGTTTAAAGTTTAAAAGCAAAGAAATTAAGGCAGCCTAATCGTAAAAAAATAGTATTATTATAATTGTTAAATACTTGTTGTTATTTTACAGTACAGTGGTATTATTGCATTAGTAATATATTTTTTTATTGATTTGTTTCATTTTAAATGTGTTTTTATTCGTTTAAAGGATTTTACAGTAATATTAGTAACATTAAATTGATATTTTTCTTCCTTTCTTGTCCTTAGCTGATCACATTACTAGATGTTTAAATGACAATATGTAGTAAAAAAAACAACAACTAATAATAATTATTTCGAGAACCACACTCAAAACCACAGCTGTGTAGGAAACACTGGGATAGTCTTACATAATCAAACATTTGACTGTCAAATTAGCGCTCAGCTTTACAGCTAGAGACCTTTTAAACCTAAAGACTTAGTAACCGTTTTCCTTTCCTCTCTTTCATCATCTCCAGGAGGACTCAGACAGGGAAGGAGAGCGGAGACCCAGTGAGGAGTTCGAGGTGTCTGAAGCTGAATTGGCTACAGAAGACGGTTAGACATCATTTATGACACACTGAATGTTCAGTTCGTTATCTGAGTGCTGAGTTTTATAATCAGAAATGTAATGCCATTTGTAACATATTTAAAGGTGCACTTAGTAATATGTTCCTCACTAAATATGTTATGTATAAATAAATTAATAGTGTTTAAAAAACCTAGTGAGATGAATGGGACTCTTTCCCTGCCAACGCTAGCAATTTTGATAATTTTCACAAAACTTTCATGGCCCCCATAATATTTGAACATGAAATATATCAAAAGAGAGAACAGAGCCTCTCCTTTTAAACCAAAAAAACCCCAAAATGTTTTATTCTAGCTTCATGCATTATTTTTTATCAACACTTGAATGTGGGCAAGTTTAATATAAAAAACGAAATTTTCAACAAAAAGCTGAGAAATTAATTTTTTTGTTCAAAGTCTACAACGTACATAGGCGATGATTTTTATCACTTGTTTCTGCTGTTTTGATCAGGAGATTCTGTACTCTTTCAGAAGTTGCGTAATAGCTTCCTTTTGTATAACAGTGAAAACACGGAAAGCCAGAACGTGTTCCATCAATGGCGGGAAAAGAGTTAATTGGTTTGTGAAAAGTTAGCTGATATTATTGGTTAATATGTTTTCAGTGCATGCACAGAATTGGTACACTGAAGAAGACTGCTATCCAACATTTTTGTGTTATTTTATCTCCTGTTGGGATTTATTAAGCATCTTATAAAGGAAATTTGCAGACCATTTTTAATTTTTTGGGGGGATATAGATGTTTTGGTCTTCACCTCCCTAGCTGGGAAAGTGCTGTGATAGATGAATCGTTCACAGCAAGAGTAAAATATTTAATTGAATTCAATTTTAGTCCATTTTGATTTCATGTTAAATGTGAAGTCTTTTTCACTTGCTACTAAACTAGAAGTATATTAAAATATTGTATTAATCCTTTGGATATGCACAGAGAACGTGTCCGGCTGCTGTATTGTGACAGAGAGCGACACGGATCTGGAGGTGGAGTACCAGGATTGCGGGAATGGCAAAGCTGAGCCGGGAGAACAGGAAGGCGGTGAAGGCGTGTCCCCATCTGACTCCAACACAGTCAACCAGGACGAGGATTCCTTCAGTATTCTGGACGGAGATTCTCTGCTGGAGGTGGAGGGTCCGCAGCCGGAGATGCCTCCTCTGTTTGTGCACCTCACCTGCTCCGTCAACATGAAGAGCTGCCATGGCTCCATGCCCACGCAAACACTGCCAACCTGTCTGGGTAAAACACTCAACACTGCTGAGCTTTCTTCCATTGACTACTCTCACAGCCATTTAACAGGGACTGTAGCAACTCATAATGTAATAACTGCACATAATGTAATCATTTTCTCAAAACTTAATAAAATCTTGAGCTCATAATGTAATAATAAATGTAAAAGCACAATTTTAAACATCTAAATCCAGTCTTAAACTACCTGTGAAATGCAACAGATTTAAGTATTCATGCTATTATTATTATTATTATATTTTTATTAAACTTAAAGCATTAATATTCCTTTACAGTACATTTAAAAAACCTTAAAGGTGCCCTAGAATGATTTGAAACAACATTTTGAATTGTTCTCTGGTATCTACATAGAGGGTATATGGCTTATTTAAGGTCAATAATTGTCCAGCTACGGTTTTACAGGTCCATTTACAACTCTAGAAATCATCCCCAGGATGAAATGGTCTGTTTTAGCCTTACTTGGAAGGGTCATGAATATTAATGCAGAGTTCTGCTCTGATTGGCTGTTTCACTGCGGCTCAATGATAGCAGGCAGGCACAACTTTACTGACCGTCTTGACGATGGAGAGATTAGGCATTCAACCTTATATATATCAATCAGTATATAATCATACTTCAGTTGTCAAAAATATAAATACATAAATATCAAATTACTATCGTTTCAACTTAAATGGTGGAGGTGGTGACGTTAGAAGGATCGTGTGAGCTATGTGTAAGCAACTAAACGAACATAGTACGTTACGTATCTATGGTTGCATTTACTAATTTATGACAACACTGGCATTAAATAATATTAACCTTTGTCATTAGACATACTATTTAGTTATGTAAGCCACTTGGATTATCCTATTCTTACCGTATAGCATCTTGCGTTGGATATAGACAACAACAGGAATATTATCGTTAATGTTGTCTCTCTAAGAAACTTTCGATTTAATCAGAAATGGTTTAGACAGTCAAGAAGTGGATAAAATCACTTACTGCTTGCAGGAATATGGTTGGAATTGCCCCTTTCTTCAGTGTCGGACGCTGAGCAAAGCCTGCTTGATATTGTCCCAGGTTTGAAAAACTGTCCGTGGTGAAATGGGCTGAGCAAACTAACAACTTTGAATTAAATTGTTGCGATATCCAATTATAAATAAACATCAACCATGCCTGTTGACATGTTTTATTTGTGGGAAGAGTATGAAACGTCTTCACATCCCCTGCACAGCCTGGAACATAACATTTGTTTCCATGATCTGCCATGTTCGCTATCCTCGCGTGACGCTTGTTTACCTGCAGAGATGATACGGCTGCGCAGTTTCGCCTGACCGTGAACATGTGCTTGCTTATGAAAATGTTGGGGGGGCGTACATATTAATGATCCCGTGTATTGCATCACTGCTGGCGTTACGTTGAGATTTGCCTATTTTTCCGTGGTGTTTTTCACAAACGAGATTTACATGTGAAGGAGGAGGCAATGGTGTTTGAGACTCACTGTATGTGATTTACATGTACTGAACTCCTGTTATTCAACTATGGCAAGGTTCATTCGATTTTTCATTCTAGGGCACCTTTAACCTGCCTACAAAATCCACCAGATTACCGATACTACTACTATTATTATTATTATTATTATTATTATTATTAGTAGTATTATTAATTATTATTATTTATTATATCACATTTTAAATCGCAATTTTAACATTCTAAATGATAATTTATTTTTTCATGGCAATTTCTTTGAACTAAAGTCCTGTAAAGGTTGACATATACTTGTTACAGTATTTTGACACTTTTATTTAAATCAACTTACAATCGAGTACCTTTACAAGCATTTTCTGTATGTAAATGAAAATGATTAAGGTTGCAAATGAGCTTTGTTTAGTATGTAAATGAGCTTTGTTATGATTGGCTCTCTTCTTCACATTAAAAATCATGTTAATAGTGTGTTGCCAACGCCAAGTTGCTAAATAAATATTAAAGCGGTACTTCAGCGTTGGGAAGATGAATGTGTATTTAAACATGGTCATTTATGTAGTAGAAATGTGAAATTATTTTTGAATTTGGTGCCTTCTAGACTGAGAAAAGACAGAAAATGTATTTTTGTCTCCCAGAATGCACTTGCTTCGCTGCCCTACGAGCCCACTCCCAAAGCCACGGCTACTGGTTACATCTCTTGCCCACCGCGGCTCAACCCCAACGTCGTTTTGATATTCATAGTAATAAAATAATTTAGTTCAGTTAGAGAATAGACATTACAATTAAAAACGGAACGTGTCTTTTCAATAAAGTGTGAGTGAGCCGAACGAAAGTCATGGCACAGACGCAGCAGGAGTCAGATTTCATTCATCACGAGAACGAAGAGCTGAGGTAAGCGCGGCATCATTCACGACTCGTGTCCAGTCTGGCGTGTTATTAGATCATGCCTATGGAAGCTTAACTTTCATAGGAATTCATTGAAAAGTTGAAACACTCACTTTGCTCCGCACCACTCCGTTATTAATGCCCGAGCCGAGTGGCCGTGAGCATTTACATTCTGTGAGTGAGATCCCACCCTGTGGGAGGGTTGAAAACATGCAGAACTAGCTCCTTCTACTGGCTGTAGTCTATGACGATGTTTATCGTCATCGGAGGATTTTTTCCAGAAATAAAATGCATAATTCTCTCATCTCAGGGGGATATGAGGGGGTAAATACCATAGTTTGTATATACTACGGGGTTTCAAAGCTTAATGCTAAATCGCTGAAGTAACCCTTTAAGTTTGAATTTATATGATATGTAAATATGGACTGTCTTGTGTTAATGAGCTTATGCTGTGACCAGGAAAAGTCATGAAAATGTTTATTGTGGATAAAAGTTAATTTAAAAATAAAAAATATAACCATTTAAATCTATTAATTCCAAGGAGTGGTACCTTAATGCATATGAAAATATGCCAGAACAAAATCCTCATCCAGTGATCAAGAGTTATTGTTAACTAAAACTATTAAAAAACATTTTTAATTGAAATGAAGTTTAAATAAAACATACATATGAGATGAATGTTTAAACAAGTTGGAAATGTCACCTTAGCATCAAGGGTGTCCAATCCTGATCCTGGAGGGCCACTGTCCTGCAAAGTTTAGCTCCAACCCCAATTAAACACACCTGAACCAGCTAATCAAGGTCTTATTAGGCATACTAGAAACTTCCAGACAGGTGTTGAGGCAAGAGCTAAACTCTGCAGGACAGTGGCCCTCCAGGACCGAGTTTGGACACCCCTGAACTTATTGAAATACAATAAGTTTAAGATGAAGTACTGAAATAGCTGAAACATAAAAAACTTAAACAATGCTAAATATAAATAAATATGACAAAAGCACATAACAAAATTACTAAAATATAAAAGCTAATTTAAAATATTAATAAATACTATAATAGTATATAAAAATAGTAATACAAATACGATAATATAAATAAAGAACAACTCAAGAAAAGTCATGGAAATTCATTGGTGTGAAGAAGAGGTGTAAACCCTATACAGTATTTTGAGTATTTAACCGTCTGATTAGTATTAATCTGGTTCATGTGTTTTTAATAAGTGAATATGTTTGGCAGGTGAAGTCATTACCTGCCTTGAGAACGCTGAGAATCTTCAGTCGGTGGATCTGAACGAGTTGTCTGTCACTCTTGATATCTTTGTGCTCACGTTACCTCTGGAGATTGAGGTCATGGCCCCTGACTTCCGCCACAACCGGTCAGTGATTTTGAACTGTCCTAGACTTAGGAAAGACAAATAGCATGGGTTCAGCTAGAGCGATCATGATTGTTTTCTGTGCATGTAGGTACACGTCTGAGAGCAGTGTGTCTCTGAACCGCTCCCCCGGACAGCCCTCATCTTATCGCTCTGACGAGGAGCTCATGGGAAACCTGGACGGCCTGCGCGGGGTTGGTGTGGAAAGGTCAGCGTTCAGAGGTCATCAGACATCATCTGTTGCCGTACATCTTTCGGCATTAACTCTTTATTTTGTCATCTTCTACAGTATGTCTGGAGATCCCCTGTCCAAACTTCCTATTCTACACAAAATGGCTGTTTTAGCCACCATGGATGAGGTGAGATTGTCATTTTTCATTTTCAAATCTTTGCAGTGATATTATTCAAAAATATTCATTATCTCAACAATTATTCATAATTGAACCAGTTAATAGTTTTCATTTAAAATGTACACTACCACTATGTAACTTTTTTTTGTTCAAAATGAACAACATTTAAAGGTGCACTATGTAAAAAAAAATTCAGTAAAATATCCAAAAACCACTAGGCCAGTGTTATATATTTTGTTAAGTTGATTACTTACAATATCCCAAATGTTTCCAACTATTTGTAAATCGTGAGAAATTGCTATTTTAACCAAGGAACACGTGGATCTGTGAGGGAGTCGCCTGTCGATTGCGCCATATCTGCGTTCCCCTCGGTTTCCGGTTTTATTTTGCAGAAACTCTTCACTCTCACTGCAGTGTGAACAAGTGTCATAGCAGCCGCAGAGTGAACGCACAGAGTAACGTCATAACATCATTTTCAACACACTCAGATGTATCTAATATGATAAACAGAGCTGCGTTACCTCATAATCATGACTGGAAAACCGGAAGTGGTCCCGGCGACTGTGTCATAATAAAAGTCCTGCCGGGGACTGTGTCATAATAAAAGTCCAGCCGGTCTTCTCATGAACAATCGCTCCAGCGGCCTTGCTCAGCTCCACAACACTCGGTCCTGCTCTGCTTCATACTATAGTAACGTTAATAATCGCATCCATGAACATGAGTCCTATCCCGATTCTTTTCTACCGGCTGTGAGGTGAAGACCACATGTCCCAAGATTCTGTGCTTAAACGTGGCTACGCCTTTGTTTTGAACAGGCGACCTCTAGTGGACGGAAAAGTTACATAGTGCACCTTTAAATAACGAGTCAATACATTATCAATCCTTCTTTGTGTTTTACCCTTATTTACTATGCTAAGCCATTTATAAGGATTGTTTTCACGGGCAATTGTGTACATGCGTCAGTCGCCCGTTCGTGTCTCGTCATATCTGTAAATACAGAAAAGATGCTCCGTCTACTTCGCCGTGTGTCTGGTGTGGAAGTGGCAGAGGTTAGTTATCACGAGTGAGAAAGGTTAACTTGGAGCAGCTAAATCTCCAAACTCTGGGGAAACGCCCGTTTTAAACAAATGCCGGGCAAAGGAGAGTCTGCTGGCAAAAATAGAACGCAAAAGAGCTTGTAATAAAACAATAATCAACATAGGCTTGGCTTTCAGTGATGGCAAAAATAGAGACATTTTAAATGTTGTAAAAGCGATGCGGAGATGGTGTTTTTATTACTTAACCGGTGAGTAAGGTACTTTTACTGAACAGATAAATTGCCATTTGTAGCTCTCTAACAGAAAAGCCTTATCTATTGTGAAGGCTCATGTCATTATGGTTGTTGTAGCAGGAAGTAAAGTGTTTATTAATAGGGAAAGCTACAGTAACGTCTTCCGCTAG
Source organism: Romanogobio albipinnatus (assembly GCA_023566225.1). Lineage (NCBI taxonomy): Eukaryota > Metazoa > Chordata > Actinopteri > Cypriniformes > Gobionidae > Romanogobio > Romanogobio albipinnatus. The sequence continues at coordinate 48,557,795 of CM042250.1, read as the reverse complement.
TCAGCTTGAGATCCTTTCCATCTAAACTGGTTATCTCTCTTAAGCCTAGTAGTGAATGTTTTATGAGCAGTAGGATAATCTCTCTCTCTTTTTAGTTTTGAGGAAGAACCATATTCATCCGCACTAGGCCAAATGATACATAGTCTACATTTCAGAAATTTTGTTCTGTGTTTTTGACATTTTTTTTTATTTTTATGTGCTTCTATAGTTTTTATATGGAAGTATAAAAAATAAAATAAAAAAGAATAAAATAATTTTAAAAAGTGTTTTTTAATCTCACAATTATTTATAAATAAAGTTTTTATATCGCAATTCTGATGGAAAAAAGTCACAATTACATTTTTATTCAGTGGCAGAAACAAGCTTCAGTATTTGTATACATTTTAATTTCAGTTCTAGTTTGGGTTATTGTAGTACTTTAACTTAGACAATAATTTCTACAAAATGGTGCCTAGTTTTAGTTTTAGTTAATGATATTAACCTTGTCTCTTTAGATCCGTTGGCTCTTGGAGGATGAGATTGTCTCTGCTCTACGGCACTCTTCTGTTATCAATGCGTCCACCCTGCAGAAAGTTTCTGAGCATGTGTGTCGTTCCAGCGGCCGCCCGCAGTGCCACTGTGAGGTCGTTCCCCTGCAGTTCGTATTTGGTCCAGAGCAGTCGCTGGAAAAGTTTCAAGAGGTTTGAACGATGCGATGACCTCTATTATTGGTGATAAGCCTTCCCAGAAAAGGTCAAGAATGAGATTATGTTCTGCCCTGCTGTTTAATAACACATCCCTGCTTCCTCGCTGCAGGAGTTCAAGAGGTTATCGTTTCCTGGATACCTGCTAAATGCGGAGCAATACAACTTCCACTACGTCTCACTGAGTCGGCAGCAGTCTCACAGGCTCCAGGCTGCAAGACAGCTGTCTAACATCACTGCTCAGTACACAACGGGCACAGAAACAACATCTAAGCAAACCAGCCTGTGTCCTGAGGTGGAGGATGGTGCCAAAGCATCAGGACAAGGTCCAGACAAAGAAGGGGAGCCAAAGAAGAAGGAGTTGGATACTGAGGTAATTATTAAAAACCTTTTAACCATACCTGAAGAAATGCATTCCATTGGTTTAATGGAAAAATTATCACTTTAAGAGTAACGCATGCAAATAAGAAAATGTGTAAATAATGGGGGCAAAAAATGTCACCAAAATAATTAAAAATGCACCTAAAATCATAGATACAGGGCAAAAAAATATGCCCTGTATCTTGATTTTTATATTTATGACGTATCAGATGAGCAAGAGCGCTGTTTTTTTTTTCCGTGATGTTACACTTACATTTTAGACACACTATGTATGTTTTGCCTATTTTGCAAATGAAAATAATTCCAAAGAAAAGATTTTATTATGTGAGGAGAAAAAGAGTGGAGTTAGACATGAAACTAGCATCAAATCAGTTGCCTGAGGTAAAGGTTAGTTAAGCAGTTTAGCATCATTATACAGAAATATATGAACACAGAATGCAATTCAGCATCCCAAAGATCCATGTTATAAATATAATATTATCTTGTCTCTTTATCTGGAATATGATTCATTTGTTTTCCTGCAGCAGGTTGAGTGTGGGCTCACGGTGCGGCAGCAGACGAGGGATTACGGGGACATGCGGCCTGCAGCAGCAGACTCAGTCAGCGAGTGTCTCTCAGAGACCTCTGACCCCGGGCAGGTCAAACAGACAGATGCAGAGGAGACTCGACTTCAGAGTGCCGTCAGCGGGGCTGCTCACCTGCAGACCGGCAGCAGCACCGAGCGCTCCTCTGATCACACATCCCCTCCCAAAACACCCTCTGCTGCCAGCCTGGCCGAGTCCGTGCAGTCCGCCACACACAGTAAGCGTCACAAGACAAACCTAAGAACAAAACTCAGAATTTTTTTCCTGAGATCATGGGGCTTCATTTATAAAGAATTTAATAGAATGATCCTAAATCAGCATCCCTGTGGGTCCTTAAGTCTTAAATTCAGTTAACAAGTCTTAAATATATTAAATGTTACAGGAAAAGTCTTAAAGGTGCGGTGTGTAAATTTTAGCAGCATCTAGTGGTGAGGTTGTGAATTGCATTTCGAATTAAACGCGACGTATGTATAGAATCGAAAATACGTACGTGAATCGACAATTATAATAATAATAATAATTCTTTACATTTACATAGCGCTTTTCTGTGTACTCAAAGCGCTTTACATATAGAAGGGGGGGAATCTCCTCAACCACCACCAATGTGCAGCATCCACCTGGATGATGCGACGGCAGCCATATTGTGCCAGAATGCCCCCCACACACCAGCTGATTGGTGGAGAGGACACATGAAGTGTAATGAAGCCAATCAGTGTATGGGTATTATTAGGAGGCCATGATGGACAGAGGCCAATGGGCAAATATGGCCAGGAATGCCGGGGTTACACCCCTACTCTTTTTCCGAAGGACATCCTGGGATTTTTTATGACCACAGAGAGTCAGGACCTCGGTTTAACGTCTCATCCGAAGGTCAGTGCACTTTGACAGTATAGTGTCCCCATCACTATACTGGGGTGTTAGGACCCACACAGACCACATGTCGAGCACGCCCTGCTGGCCTCACTACACCTCTTCCGGCAGCAACCTGGTTTTCCCTGGAGGTCTCCCATCCAGGTACTGACCCTGCTTGGCTTCAGTGGGAAACCAGTCCTGGGTTACAGGTTGATATGGCTACTGGCTCCAGGGATAATGCCATGATGTATTGTCCGATCAAACAGACGAGCTACTGTAGCTCAAATTGCTTAAGTCAAGAAGTTAATGCTGGTTCTGATAGAAAGGTGTCAGAATACACAGTGCATCGCAGTTTGTTGCGCATGGGGCTGCATAGCCGCAGGCCAGTCAGGGTGCCCATGCTGACCCCTGTCCACCGACGAAAGCGGCAACAGTGGGCACGTGAATTTCAGATGTAAATTTCTTTTACATCACGTGCATGGCCAGGTGCGTGTGCGTTGTTTACCTGGGGAACACGTCACCTCAAACAATGAGTTTGAGGTGTTGACTTGGCCTCCAAATTCCCCAGATCTCAATCCAATCGAGCATCTGTGGGATGTGCTGAACAAACAAGTCCGATCCATGGAGGCCCCACCTCGCAACTTACAGGACTTAAAGAATCTGCTGCTAACATCTTGGTGCCAGATACCACAGCACACCTTCAGGGTCTAGTGGAGTCCATGCCTCGACGGGTCAGGGCTGTTTTGGCAGCAAAAGGGGAACCAACACAATATTTAGTCGTAATGTTATGCTTGATCGGTGTATGAGCACAAAAGGTTCATACACATGCTCTCTAATTGCCATACACATACAAACATTTTCACATCAGTTGAATAAATTCCGGTATGTTCCTTTTGACGTAGGATGAAATCTATTATGATCAAATCCGATCATCTGTGTGTTTTATAAATGAGGCCCCTGGTTGTTTAGTTAGATTCTAAAAATAAGTTAATAAAGGCTTTGACTCCTGTTGCTTTCAGGCAGTGGGAAACTGCGACAGAGTCGAGTTCAGAGTGTCGTCTCCAGTCAGGGCAGCCTGGACTCAGACATGCTAGGTGAGACTTCACAGAACAGACAGCATGTTCACACTCACATTTGCATCACAATCTTTATTCCTCATGGTCCTTCTCCTCTCTACTGTTTGTGTTTTAGGTTATGATGGCGGCAGCAGTGATTCTGAGTGTGAAGGACCCACTATGAATGAGCAGGAGAGACAGACGCCCCTCATGCCTGATTTCTGGCTCATCATCAGAATTCATCAGGACAGAGTGGAGGTTTTCTCCCACGCCAGGTACTGCTGCAGAGATGCGCTCCTACTCTGCATGCAAGTTACAAAATTCACAATCAGAAAACACCAAATACAAGCACAAATCACAAGTCAAAGAATTGGCTGGTAGACTTTGTTAAAATCATAATCTAAAAATTATGGTTTGAATCTTGTTTTTTGTAAGAATCATCAAGACATGATTTTTCTAGGAAAGCATCACTTATTGCTCATACTTGGTTTTCCACTTATTAAACATCAGCACAGTCTCATATAGTTTGTTGTATGAACATGAATGATTGTGGCTTGTTGAGGAGTGTGCTGTTACCTTTCTAAAATAAACATATAAATATATATTTATCAGTATAAATGATAAAATGTATTGATTGATAATTATTAATAAAATATTGTTTTAACTTATTTATTTATATATACAGTGAGGAAAATAAGTATTTGAACACCCTGCTATTTTGCAAGATCTCCCACTTGGAAATCATGGAGGGGTCTGAAATTGTCATCGTAGGTGCATGTCCACTGTGAGAGACATAATCTAAAAAAAAAAATCCAGAAATCACAATATATGATTTTGTAACTATTTTTTGTATGATACAGCTGCAAATAAGTATTTGAACACCTGTCTATCAGCTAGAATTCTGACCCTCAAAGACCTGTTAGTCTGCCTTTAAAATGTCCACCTCCACTCCATGTATTATCCTAAACTAGATGCACCTGTTTGAGGTCGCTAGCTGCATAAAGACACCTGTCCACCCCATACAATCAGTAAGAATCCAACTTCTAACATGGCCAAGACCAAAGAGCTGTCCATAGACACTAGAGAAAATGGAAGAAGCTAAACATGACTGTCAATCCCGTTTTAAGTTTCCCAATGAGCATTTGGATGATCCAGAGGAGTCATGGGAGAAAGTCATGTGGTCAGATGAGACCAAAATATAACTTTTTGGTCATAATTCCACTAAACGTGTTTCGAGGAAGAAGAATGATGAGTACCATCCCAAGAACACCATTCCTACTGTGAAGCATGGGGGTGGTAGCATCATGCTTTGGGGGTGTTTTCCTGCACATGGGACAGGGCGACTGCACTGTATTAAGGAGAGGATGACCGGGGCCATGTATTGTGAGATTTTGGGGAACAACCTCCTTCCCTCAGTTAGAGCATTGTCATGTTAGAAGACCCAGCCTCGACCCATCTTCAATGACCCGAAGCACACAGCCAGGATAACCAAGGAGTGGCTCTGTAAGAAGCATATCAAGGTTCTGGCGTGGCCTAGCCAGTCTCCAGACCTAAACCCAATAGTGAATTTTTGGAGGGAGCTCAAACTCCATGTTTCTCAGCGACAGGCCAGAAACCTGACTGATCTAGAGAAGATCTGTGTGGAGGAGTGGGCCAAAATCCCTCCTGCAGTGTGTGCAAACCTGGTGAAAAACTACAGGAAACGTTTGACCTCTACAAATAAATAGTTAAAAATTCATACATAGTGATTTCCGGATTTTTTTTTTTAGATTATGTCTCTCACAGTGGACATACACCTACGATGACAATTTCTAAGTGGGAGAACGTGCAAAATAGCAGGGTGTTCAAATACTGATTTTCCTCACTGTATATATATATATATACACAAGTAATATCCTTCTATTGTTTTATTTTTTTAATGTTTACTTCAGTGCTGTTATGCCAGTTATTTTACAAAACAATTATCGAACAATATCAAAGCAACTTTTTCTTTAATTTATGGAAAGGTTTTCTGTACCTATTTGTGTATACTGCCAAAAATGGGCCTCAAGTTTTTGTTGTCCTTGTAAGTTTTCAGCTTATAATGAGCGTTCAATTGTTTTCTAAATATGTAAAGCATACAAATGAGCAGCATGAGCAGCATGACTGTTTGTAGTGCTTAAAATGCAAACTTTCGTTTTCCCCAGACGTGCAAACAAAACAAAAGTGAGTTTTGCATTTTCCTGCTGAGACTGTTAAAACACTTTGTACTGTTTGAATCTTGTGAATCTTGAACATTTGTGTTGGCAGGAGTTTTAACAGAGCAAAAGAGGAGGAAGAGGAAGAGATTCCAGAATACCTGCGTCTTCATCAGCTGGTGGTGAGGAGGATTGGAGAAATGTGCCGAATAGTCAACCAGGTAAAGAATAGCATAGCCTTTTCATCAGCATAAAGTCTGGTCACTGCCCACTTAGGGTGTGTTCACACATGGCATGTTTGGTTGGATTAAAACGAACCCTGATGCGATTGCTCTGTTAGTGTGGTTCATTTGAATAAGTGTGAACGCTGCCATCTGAACCAAATAAGTGGACAGAGACCCCTGAAAAAATTTATATCGCTCCGCTTCCAAATGAATTCTGGTGTGATTTGAATGAAATATGAACGCAACATGGACCAAAGACATGTGACATCATGTCCTGTTTTTGGTTCATTTATAAGATGTGACCCTAAAAAGAACAGAATATCATAGTCATAGCCACGATGTTGCCAATCACAGTTCGGTACAGGCATCAGAACCACGTCTTCTCACAGCAGATCTTTGTTTGTGTCTGTGACGGAGGGATTCCTGCCGCTGTTTTGGCTCCTTTACACATTTTATAAGCGCTTCATGAGGTCTCAGCTGGTCAAAATACCATCATATGTAGCTACGCACATACAACGAGTGCATTTAGCACAACACACAGCATTGTTTTAAATGTTCGGTAAATTCTGTCATGAAATATATATAATAAAAGCCGACCAATCAGGTTGTGAAAATAACCCTATACCTTTTAGGTTATTTATCTTTAGGTTCAGTGTTAAAATGCCATTATGAATGCGAAGTGGACCAAGGCTAGATGTTTTTGGTCCGGACCAAATGAACCAAGTGAACAGAACTACAAGTGTGAACACACACTTAGTGAGAAAGTCCCACTATCTCTTGTTCATCACCCCAGATCCTCTACCTCTGTTTTCCACTTTGTTGCTCTTTAACTTTTCAATTACTTTCTCCACAGCGCCTCCTACTACAAGACCTGCATGATAGTCATGTGTGCCATTCTCTCCTGGTTGCTGAGAGTGAAGAGGACATCTGGAAGCACGAGTCGCTTTACCGGCCCAGGATGACCAACTCTGATGGTACAGAACACAGCCGAATGACTAACACGCACTCTTTCTACGAGCCATGGCCATATACATGCCAGAACATGTCGACAGCCTCTTTGACATGGTCAAAAAAATTATTTGAATCACTTACCACTTTGTATTTTAATCACTTAGGCATGTTGTTCCTTTTAAAAGTAGCTAAAATTTTACAAAATTTCTTAATCTATAAAAACCTTTATTATGAGACCAAATGTTGCTCACACTCCAGATCCATGTATGCCTACATTTCTTCATTTTCAAATGTTAAAACATCAAGCTTTTATTTTGGCTGAAAACCGCAGGGAGACCTTAAAGCTTCTCTTTTGTTGACAACAGCCGGTTTATGAGCGCTTTTTATTACCGGTTTGGGAAGATGGTTGGCACATGTTGCGTTCCCAAGTGCACGTTAGAAGCAACCCAACTCTGAAAAGTATTTTATTTAATTAAATAGCAACTACGCAATAATCGCACAAAGCCAATTCAATTTCAATTAATCGTGCAGGCCCGTACCATGCGTATGGCTTTGTTTAAATGAAATCTGTTGATGTTGTTGCTCTCTTGATATGCAGTACAAAGTTAATAACGCCTGATGATGCCGCTGTAAAATGGAGCTCAATTTACGCCAATACAAACAAACGCACAGACTAAAAAAAGCCTGTCAGGAAGGTCAATTCAAGGGTAGTGATAATTAGACAGCAGTGTGAGTCTGAGCACTTGCCTCATTGACTACAATTTTATAACTGCTGTTTAGCATGAATTACTGCACTAATGTCCTAATATGGCCTGTTGTTCTGCCTCAGACTGTGTAAATTAATTGGATACGGTCGACCACAGAGATGAACACTCAAATGTTTCATTTATATCGTACAACTTGAGGTGCTCTACGGGCCTGTTGAGTTCAGATAATCCTGCTAATCTCCCTTTTGTTATGAAATTGTTCAAATGAAAGTCACACCCCCATAATTGCACTTTTTTCCGGCCCAGACTACAACGCCGACGAGAGTTATCAGCCGCGGGACTACCTTGCTGCCACTATGCAGTTCATCCCGGGGTACTTCGCCTGTGATGTGGTCTGGAGCACCGTTATTTATATTCACCCACGGCTCAAAATGGGGCCCAACATGGGCGTTTCCCGGGGTGAGTGACACCTCAGTGGCCCTCATGAAGACACATTTTTACTATGGAAAAAACTGTAAGCTTGTACCCTAAGATGATATTCTTCTTCTCTCTGATTCTTTCAGCTATCCAGGCTCTGCGCTCCGTTCTTAACGCATTTTGTGTGGTCAACCGCAAAAACATGTTTGTTTATCAGGAGCGCACCACCAAATCTGTGTTCTACCTCAGGTGAGTCAGAAGCTCTGCATGTCTCCATATTAGTGAAAGACCAGTATGAGTTTTTCAATGGATGATGTTGATATCTGGAGAACATAGTAAACATGTGTTTAAAATGTCATCCAAATTCGTAAATGTCAATGTTAATGTTGCAACTTGCTCAACCGTTCAAAAATTTGGGGTCTGCAAGAATTTTTTTATTTCTTTGAAAGCTCACCAAATCTGCATTTATTAAACACAGCAAATGTTACTACATTTGTACTTAAAGGGGTACTTCACCGCTGGAAAGATAAATGTGTATTTAAATTGTGTCTTTTATGTAGTCGAAATTTTGGTGCCTTCTAGACTGAGAAAAGCCAGAAAATGTATTTTTGGCTCATATGGATGAAGGACAACAACTCCCAAAACGCACTTGCTTCCCTGCCCTACGGGGCCACTCCCAAGCCACGCCTACCGATTACATCTCTTGCCCACCGCGGCACCACCCCACCGTCGTTTTGAATTTTATAGTGATAAAATAATTTAGAGAAGAGTTAGAGAACAGACACTACAATTAAAAACTGAACGTGTCTGCTAAATACAGCACGAACCGCATTTTCATTCATTCACGGCCGTACAGTCATTCACGGTGCAAATTCAATGAGGAGCCATGGTCTCGTGGCTACCGTTGGTCTAAAAAAGACCATATATTTACCCACCTATAGACACTCCCCTCAAAGAAATCAGGACAGAAGTGGTCGCAAGTGGACAAAAGAGACACCAGGTGTAAACAGCAATGTGTCTCCCTCATCTACTTGTAATCTGATCTAACAAAATGCATCTTAATACCAGGTGTAAAGTGATCGCTAGAATGTATTTGAATTTTTTTCATGATCTTGACCTTGTCTCCACAGACTCTCAGAGACGTCTCAGGCAGGGAAGTACAGTGATTTGGATGGAAACATGCACACGCGCTCTGTCGGTCTGGCCCGCAGCCAGGAGCCGCTGGGCTCTGAGGACCTCACGGTAACATTCACATACTGTCACTTCTCATTACGCTTTAGGAAACCAGAGCCCTCAGGAGCCATTAGGGCTCCGATTCCCTTCTGGAGCGAATGATTTACCTGCTACTTGCAAAGCACTGCCCTGTCCTTGTGTTTACGCCATTTATGAGGATCATTCTGATGGGATGAGCGATAGAAGATCTGAGCAATTATGTGTTTATTGTCTGGAAAACAGGCGTAGAACGTGCTCCCATGTGCCTGATGTGATGTTTGTAAGTATGTTATAACATGTATCTTGTGTTCACAGGGATCACGCGCATCTCTGGAAGGCTCAAGGCCGGTTGGACTGGTGGACAAACACATTTTACTGCTGGTGCATGGCGTAGGGACTGCAGGTGAGAGAGAGGAACAGATAAATGTGTGAAAATGGTGAGATGGATGAGAACAGTAGATTAAATGAAGCATGTTGTTCAGGGTACCTGCGGGATCTTGAAATGTCTTAAATGTCTTAAATTTCAAAATCAAAATTTTAAGGCCTTAACCCTCTAGGCGCCACGGTCGAGTTTACTCGACAAGATGCGGCACTGAATAAAACGGCCGATTTTGTCAAATAGGGTGATGTCCCCTCCACTAGATGTCAGACATGTCATACTTCATCCCCGACTCAAAAAAAGTAATGCTTCTATACAAAATCTTCGATTGAATCATTGAATCAGTGCATTGAATCAGAGCATTGAATCAGTGCAAACAAAAGCAGAGCTAGTGTGCGAGTGAGCCATTTTATCAGAGCAATATTATCAACGTCAGGGAGTATTTGCATTAGATTATTATTTTCTAATGGCATCAATAAAGCTTACCCGCAATGAAGTGTTGGGTCTTCTATTTGCGGTCCCTGATTCTGAAGGGGAATATCTGCCGTGATTCTGAAAGTGAAAGTATAGCCCTACACCAAGCACAAACAGTGAATCCTTTGCCCAATGTAGATGGTTCTTTGCCCAATGTCAGTGGTGAGAACACAGTGATGTTTCCCGGGGTCGGAGTGTTCATCGCGAAGTTAGCAGGCGTGTTATGCCAGCTTCACACTGCACGCGCAAGCAGTGCCTTGGCAGGGCAGGAGTGGTGCGTATGGAGAGCGGGAGCTGTGCCAACCGTGGTCCGAACTGTGAACACTCGGCGGGCTGGCGCGCATGCATCTGTCTCTCGTCTTGTTAACTAGTGAGATGTTAACTAAATTAACCGTATAAACTAAATTACTGATCTAATGATTGATCTAAAGCCCACACTGTCACCGTATGGAAATTGAAATGAACTGATGACATCAGCCATTTCTCCAAAATGGCTATACAGCTTAATACAATTATGCTGCATTATTTTCCTGTTTAACACTGTAAAGCTGCTTTGAAACAATCTACATTGTTAAAAGCGCTATATAAATAAAGTTGACTTGACTTGACTTGACTTGACTTGACTTGACTTGACTTGACTTGTCTCGTCTCACTCATGATCTTTGCCTTGTCGTGGCGAGTGATCTTTTGAACTAAACAGGTCTTGTCTACTTGTGTTTGTGTGTCATATGAATAATATATATGTGCCCCATACATGGAATCAGAGTGCCTACTGTATGTAGTAAATGGGAAGTCTCTACAGCAAAAGGCCAACCGTTACATGCATTTGGTTTGTTTCTACCATTTATTAGTAATGATTTACACAGTTTGTTTACTATTTACTATTACCTGAGCATTCAGAATTGTGCAATATAGCATACAGAAGGTGAGGGACATTTTGGGGGGAAAGAAGTGCTGCATTTTATCATTTAAACATGTGATTTTTCATGAAAATTCTATAATCCAAGGTGACCACCATATGACGTCATAATATGCAAATTAGATGGGAAAATGTAATCCCTACATAAACTTTGGGTCATCCTTAATATTTCTCTAATTTACAGAAAGTCTCTATCTTTTATCACTTTTAATATATAGCCTTTTGAAATTAAGATGTCAAAATCAAACGTTTTAGGAAAAAAACTCAGGCGCCTAAAGGGTTAAAAAGTCTTATATTCGCAGAAGTATTGAGTTATAGGTCTTAAATAATTTTAAACAGGTCTAAATTTAGAATTTAGCAGCTCTTTTAGAATGTGTGTGTCTGTCACAATATTACTATTTTTACTGTATTTTCAATCAAGTAAATGCAGCCTTGATGAGCATAAGAGACTTTCTGAAACATTACAAAAGGGGGTCATGAACTGCATTGTTTTATAAAGGTTAACTAATCGTGAAAAGTGTTGATTATAGCATTATATTTAGATTGTGGCATGAAATGTTGCAGTGATGAGCATTGTAGCCGATCACAGACGTGTTGAGCGCATGATGCAATGATTTCGTCATTGCAACTGAATTTCTGCACACTAACGAATGCTGTCATCATAACTAACAGTGCAAACACAATGTAAATAAGAGATTCATTGATTATTACAGGAGATTTGGAGCGAGTCCAGAACTCAGTCACTGATAAACTCACACTGTTTGATTGTCAGCTGCAGGGATTGTAACAACAGTGTTCTTTGTTCACTTTCTATATAATTTAATCGGTTTAAATAACAGATTAATTTCATCCAACTAAGAGAAACAATGTGAAGGTGAGCGTTTAGTCAGATTTACTAAACACAGACAAAGAACATCTGACTGTACATGAATCATTACATATCAGAAATCACTGATCACAGATCAGGCATTAGAATTAACACAGTTATTAACATGTTGTGGCTTTACTGTCGAGTCCATATCATAAAAGTCTTTTTGCAAAGCCTGCGCCGAAATTGCGGCTGATTTACCAAAGAATCCACAGTGAAATGTACAAAAAATAATGCTCAATTGAGACATTCACATTGTTGAAAATGAAAAACCACATTCCTAGCATTAGGATTCTTTGGAAGGTAATGTTATTTTCCGCTCTTCTCTCCTCGTCATCTCACTAACACTTAAGTGGGTGGGGCCAACATTGCAATGATGAAGTAGGCGTTGAATTTCTTTTGCAGAGGCGGTCTTTCACCGTTCTATAGGCACATTGGCAACGAGTCGTTCTCTTGGCTGATCACAATAAAAGCTGTTTTTGGACTTAACAAGGATGTTTTCAGATCTGAAAGAATATATTTGTGTAGCATGATGTGTCAAAAGCTCAAGTAAAATTAGATTTCTCAGTTCATGACCCCTTAAAAGACCCCAAACTTTTGAACGGTATATAGTGTGTAAAATATAAATTGACTGAAGTGTGCCCAAACTTTTATCTGGAGGTGTGTAAGTTGAGCATGCAGAAAAGATTTATATAAATCGAATAAAAAAACTGTTTCAAGTACAGAGAAACAGCATTGATTTTAGCAAAGTCAAACTCTCAGGACTCTCCAACATCACCTTCAGTACCATCAGCAGCTGACAGGAGGCGCTGTTGCTCTGCACCCGTCCTGCTCTTATTACAGCCATGAGTCATTTCATTCCTGTAAATGTTTTACTTCACTCCCAAATTGTAACCATATAAATAATTTCCAGTCTATCAGTTTATTTTTAAATGCATATTTGTAATTTGCGAACAGGGATTTCAGCACCTGCTAGGGAAACTTAATTTATAAAACAAAAGTCAATATGAAATGAATTTCAATCTGTGAACAATTTTACTTGCTTAATATGGCATATATAATCCAGTGAGATATTATGTTTTGTGATCGACAGGTCCAGAGATCACTGATGAATTAGTGAAGGTATTGAGGAAGCGTCTGGATGAGGCCACGCTGGACATTATCACAGTCATGCTGGTCAGGAACTGCAAACTGACGCCTGCAGATGTGGAGGTGATTTCTCTTTCTCTGTCTCATCCACCATCTCTCTTTTCAACCATCTTTTGTCTGTGTCCGACTTGTTCTTTACCTCAGACTGATGCAGAACAGATTAAGCAAATTATATTTACCTTCTTTATGCAGAGACAGACATTTGTGAAAAAATGCCATAAAAGTATCATAAAATACAACTCATCCACTGCATGTCAAGTCTTCTGAAGCCATCTAATACCATTTTGCTTTTTTCTGATTTTCAAAATACTTTTTGCTTTGAATCTAAGCTTGTAATTTAATAGTCTTTATTGAAGATTTTTTTGAAATCTCACTGAAAAGCCACTTAAAGTGCGTCGCTGTTTCTCTCTCTATACATCAGACGGTCAGTTTCCGTCTGTGGGCGGCAAGCGGGTGTGTCGTCTGAGATTAATGGTTGGATAATAGACTGTGGATGTGTTTTATGTTGATTACACATCATTGTATTTCAGTTCCACTCTTTCTTCTTTTTCTCAGTTCATTCAGCCTCCCGGCTCTCCTGCGACGGAAGTGATGGAGTTCTGCCTGCCTCAGTACTGTGTGCCGTGGATCCAGGCGGTGGCTCACTACCTCCGCCAGAACCTCCTCATCTTTCTCCATATCCCCAAATACACTGACAGCAACATCGAGCACCACTTCAAGGTACCCTCCATCTGATCCCGGCATTATTCGGCCCGCTGAGACCAGTGTTGGGAATAACGGCGTTATAGATCAACGGCGTTACTAACGGAATTATTTTTTTCAGTAACGAGTAATCAAACAAATGACTGTTTCTTCCGTTACAACGGTGTTAGCGTTACTGAGAAAAAAAATTTGGCGTTACTATAATTGAGCTCACTGAAGTGGTTTTCATCCAAACAGGCTCTCTGTCAGTCGGACCTGCAACGTGTGTGCGTGTGCGCGCGCCAACCATGCATGTTGGGTGGTGGGTGGGGTGGTACACATAACTGATGATGATTGGTGGGTGGGAGACAAGGTTGAGGTTGATAGGTTGAGTTCACACACACACACACACACCTATGACGCACATGCATATGCACAGTCAGCGATGGTAAGTCCAACGACTTCAACGGTAGCTTTCGCAAACTGTAAGTATAAGCGATACTTTTCCCTCGTTGAGGATGTTTATGTAACGTGCAGCTTATGCCCAGGAAGAAAGAGCCTCTCCACGTCGGTGGCCATAATTCTAATCTAATGAAGCTCCTCACATCATCACATGCCACCACAAAATTAGTGGCTAAAAACCCAGGAGATAACATGAGCTCCACTACCAAAGGAGTAGTATAGTACTGATAATATTTACACAATATTTACACTATAGTAGGCCTACTGATAATATTTACAATAATATATTGAATTTGATAGGTGTCTCTCACATTGTCCTACAGCAACATTACAATAGTGTACATTAATGTACAATGTTTTATAATAATAATTTATTCTATTTAGTGTCCAATTCATTCATTTAACATATTTAATACTGGGGTCATCCAAGTTATTTGACATATTTGAACATTTGGGGGGGGGGAAAAGTAACACAGTAGTTACTTTCACTGGTAATTAGTTACTTTTATAATGATGTAACTCAGTTACTATTTGTAAGAAGTAACTAGTAACTATAACTAATTATTTTTTTAAAGTAACGTGCCCAACACTGGCTGAGACAGACAGGCGGACACATTCCCAGTGCATTTGCTTCATAGAGATGATCATACATCAGAGAAGCACTGCTGTAGATGTAGACTTGGAAATCTAAATTATATAACATTTATAAATCTGTAAAATGTTTCCTGGTTTAAACAGCAATACAGTATATATACTGCAGAATCATACCAAATCATAGAATGACTTGTGAATCATACAATTATTATTTCTTTAAATTATGAATAATTATATTTAAAATGTTAAAGAATAATCACAGTTTTTTAATTATTATTAATATTATTAAAAACTGAAATTTATTTTTATTTTAAATAAATAAATGTATATAATAATTTATATAAATAAGTAATTACAATTAATAAGACATGTATTATTTTGTATTATTTCTTTTTTTCTTTTAATCTGAATTTTGGAAAATATATATTTTGTGTAGTTTTCTATAAATAATACTTAACTTTCACCAATAATTTAAAAAACGTGGGCTTTTACGTAAATCTTCAAGAAAGTTGGGATTATTATTATTATTATTAGGGGTTCAAGCATGAAATGCTGAAACCCTATTGTAATTGTAAGGTTTCGTAAAACGCATCGTGCAGGCCAAACCGTAAGGCCTAGAGACATGAAACCTGGCCAGATGGTAGGCCTCAGTTTGGGGACAACCTATCAGAGTATGACCCCGAATGGCCCATAGGTGGCGCTACAGCAACCAAAAGTTCAAAATTGCTCATAACTCTTAGACTGTTTGTCCCAGGATCAAGTGTCTTATATCGTTGGAATCCTTGGCTCAAGGCGGACAAAATGGCTATCTCCGATTTTGATTTAGGCAGGGAACATTTTCTGCTATGTCGAATTTTGTCCAAAACCTACTTTTGCAAACTAGTCTCTGGTTTTTTGCCCGATCGGAACCAAACCAGTCTAGGACAATTCTCTGGACTCTCTAGATCAATAATTATTGAAAAAAAGTTGAACTTTTGCATTTGGGTGGCTGTAACAGGGTCATTTAGAAAAGGGGTGTGAAAAAATACACTAAAAAGCCTATAAATCCCAAATGAAAACTCAGAACTCCACCAAAATTGATGAGCATATGTGTCAGAACATGGTGAGGAAGCATGCAGAGTTTCATGGAGATCGGACCATAGGTGGCGCTATAACTGGCAAAAAGCCTTCATTCTTATTAGGGGTTCAAGCATGAAATGCTGAAACCCTATTGTAATTGTAAGGTTTCGTAAAACGCATCGTGCAGGCCAAACCGTAAGGCCTAGAGACATGAAACCTGGCCAGATGGTAGGCCTCAGTTTGGGGACAACCTATCAGAGTATGACCCCGAATGGCCCATAGGTGGCGCTACAGCAACCAAAAGTTCAAAATTGCTCATAACTCTTAGACTGTTTGTCCCAGGATCAAGTGTCTTATATCGTTGGAATCCTTGGCTCAAGGCGGACAAAATGGCTATCTCAGATTTGCTCGCCCTTCAGGTGCCAATTTCGAGTAAATTGCAGTTTTTTTAAAAACCTATTTTTGCTTACTTCTCCTAGGTTTTTGGCCCGATTGGAACCAAACCACCGCAAGACTATTCTCTGGAGTCCGACAATCAATAATCATCCCAAAAATTAAAAATTTCAGTTAACGGTCGATAAGGGGAACCAAAATCTTTGATGGCACCAGGGCCATTTTTACTAAAATGATTATAAATTGTGAACGGAAATAATTTTTTTTGCTAACCTTGGGATACATCTTCGTGAGCTCAATCTGAGATCACTTAAAAAAAATCGCAACAATTGGCCTCTAGATGGCACTATAAAACGGTTATAACTTGTGAACGGAAAGAGATATTTTCGCAAAACTTGGGACACGTGTTTATGAGCTCATTTTGAGGTCACGTGAAAAAAAATCATGACAATTGGCCACTTGGTGGCGCTATAAAATGGTTATAACTTGTGAATGGAAAGAGATATTTTCGCTAAATTTGGGACACATGTTCATAAGCTCAATTTGAGTTGACATGAAAAAAATCGTGACAATTGGCCACTTGGTGGCGCTATAACAGTGAAAAAAATCATGAAAATAGCTATAAGGGCACCCAACCGTTAGTCTACTGAAAATTGGCATGCAGTGTCTTTGTCCAGGGTGCCATGACAGTCTATGAGAACATTGGTGTATCTCAAAAAACTCAGTATACGTCATTGGCACAATGCCTTGAAGGAGCCTTAGAAGTTTCAAGCCCGTGTTTTTTTCACAGGAGTGACCTCCTAAGAATCCTTGCCGAGTCTAACAATACCAAAACATGTCAGGTTTCGCCTTATGGTTTTTGTAAGTGTCATTTAGAGCTTTAAAAAATTGTGTTTATCTTCAAAGCCGTTAGTCAAATTGAGACAACAACAAAAAAACAAAGGAAATTTGAAAACATAGGTAAATAGCTAAACAATAACGCCAAAATGTTAAAATTATGATAGGAACTGACAAAAAAATTAATTAAATCCAATCAATTTCACCCATGGATCATTTTGATGCTCTCACATGTTTGAAACGAACAATGATGGATTGTGATGAAATTTGTTTTGAATTGGGACTGGGGCCCGCCTTGATAATCCTACTTAAGGGCCCGGTGTTGGCTCGTTCGTTACGCCACTGAATATAATTGTCTAAACTCCTTATTAAAATTACATATTTACAACAAATCTGACACATATATACAGTATGGGCACACTTTGAGTACTACTAATAAAAGTGGTGGAGATCAGGCAAGACTATAAGAAGACTCAGGCAAAAGGTGCTATAACTGTAAAAACGCTTTAAAACCATATATTTCCTATGGTAAACTGCCTGTATAGGCTGTAAATTGACATTTTCATCTATGATGGCAGTTGTTAGATGCTTGCTAAATAAAACGTAATATCTTTTGATGCTTGTGTGCTTAAAGGCCTTAAAGGCCTTAACTGCTTGAACCCCGATAAATGCTGCTTGCAGCTTTAATTATTATTATTATTATTATTATTATTATTATTAATACAAATTTATTATTATTATTATTATGTTATTATTATTATTTTTTTCTAAACTGAATATGTTGCAAATGAAATATGCCTGTCTTAAATTCTTCACTTTCAGAAATAATTTTAAAACGGTCTGATGAAATCCATTGCTCAGAGATACTGGTGATTACGTAAATTTTAAAAAGTGAAACGAAGTGGTTTGCAATAAGCCGTTTATACTTGAGTGTGTGTGTGAAGTGAACCACCACAGATAACGTGTGAGCGAGCGCAGCAGGCCTCTGCAAATGTGTTTTGACTTTAATGCTCTCTGAGTGAGTACGGTTCAGTTTAACAGGTCACTGAGAGTTCATTCAGAGAGCTCCTATAATACACTTCTCCACCGGGAGGCAAGACATAAAGACACACACCTTGTTGTTGCATTTCTGTATTCTCTTAAATGTCCCTTTTTTTAGAAGCTAATATGTGATTCGAATTTAAAGTGCACAGTAACCATGGTGCTGTTCTCAAATAATGGCGAACAGGTGATTTATAAGTACAACTTGTCCGCATTTATAACCTTTTTAATCGAGCCATAGTAAAATAATTTACTCTTTGAATAAAAAAAATGCTAACATTAACTATTAATTACAAATATCAGGGATGGATGGATGGATGGATGGATGGATGGATGGATGGATGGATGGATGGATGGATGGATGGATGGATGGATGGATGGATGGATGGATGGATGGATGGATGGATGGATGGATACATACATACATACATACATACATACATACATACATACATACATACATACATAGATACATAGATACATACATACATACATACATACATACATACATACATAGATACATACATACATACATACATAGATACATACATACATACATACATACATACATACATACATACATACATAGATACATACATACATACATACATACATACATACATACATACATACATACATACATACATACATAGATACATAGATACATACATACATACATACATACATACATAGATACATACATACATACATACATAGATACATACATACATACATACATACATACATACATACATACATAGATACATACATACATACATACATACATACATACATACATACATACATACATACATAACATGCATGCATACTTTTTGGTTACACTTTATAATAAATTGGCAATGAAAAATACTTCTGAAGCATTTATTAATCTTAATGTTAATTTCAACATTTACATTAACTATTACTAATCAACTATTACATTATTGAAATCAAAAAGTGTATCTGTTAATATGTAATAATGGACCTGAGCTAACATTAACAAAGATTATTAAATGCCGTAACAAATTAATTGCTCATTGTTAGTTCATGTTAGGTAATGTATTAATTCACGTCAACTTATGGAACCTTATTGTAAAGTGTTACCATTCTTTTTAGGTTATCAGTCTCCATAAATCTGCTTTCTTTGTTTCTCACTGTTGTTCTCTCTTAGCATTACTTCCATTTGAGCAGTGAGCTTCCTGATCATGACATCTACCTGTACAATAAACCTGGAGGCCAAGGAACAGGAGGCAAAGGTAAAGAGACTTATATTCTCCCAACCCAGAAAGAAATCATCATTCGCATCTCACGTTTTTCTGAGGTTTGATTTGTATCTCACTGTGACTCCTTTAGCACCTCCTAAATCGTATTTCCGAGGTCCTGAATTACACACACTTTGCCTGTTTACCTTTCGAAAATTTAGTGAGTTTTATTTCTTTTTTCCATCAGTGTTTGCTGGCACAGCTTCTCTCCATCTCACTAGATTTGCTGACTGGTCAGTGTTGTTTCATTTCAGCCTGATTAAAAAGCGGAGCACATTTCTGTCTGTTGACACCTATGCTGTGTGACTGAGCTCCTCCACCCAAACACACATCGGTTTTACAGTCTTACTCATGGTTTTAAGCCATTGCTCATACAATTGAATTGCTCCTAGATCTAATTGTTCACTAAAAGGTAGTTATAGGTCTTAGTATAAGTATAGGTACTAATAGGTATTAAGCAGTGGTTGAAGTTAGCACATAATATTAAGGACACAAATGTTCATGAAAAAAAAGTGTGATAGCTGGTCTCTATAGGATATTGTGAAAGAAACTGGATGCACTTGGCAATATATGTATTATATATTTCCATATATTTTATGTAAATTTATATTAGTGCTGTCAAATCGATTAATCACATTTAGTCGAATCTAACATAAGTTTGTGTGCTCAAGTACAAGTACAAATGGAATATACAAAAATACTCAAGTACAAGTGGAAAGTGTGTGTATATATTATATATATATATATATGCATACGTGTGTGTGTGCGTGCAATTGCCAAGTGCATCCATTTTCTTTTAAAACATACAGACAATAAATATAAATAAATATATATATATATATATATATATATATATATATATATATATATATATATATATATATATATATTGTCTGTATAAGTCATGCTTATATAAACAATTGTATGTTAGATGCAATGTAATTTATAATTAAATATAATAGTATAATATAAAATAATTTATTTTTAATCATCTTGTGCTGATAAGGAGAATGATGGGAAATGTAGTTTGTTCAAACTGCAAACTTTTACTATGCTTTATCAACAAACTAAATTTGGTTCGGTAAAATTCACAATTATAGCTTAATCATGACTAATAACACTTGTCCTCCGACATGATTCTTAAACTGATGCTGTCTGAGCTTACAGGAAAATAGGTGTAGAATTTCTTTAAGTGGAAAATTACAGTACGGCCCTTTAAAGATAACATTTCATTTTAAATCTTATCTAAAATCTGCATCCGACCCATTTAGGCCCTCAAAGCAGGTCGTTTTTAACACTCCTTTGGGGTGAATGTGGAGTTTATAAATATACTCAAGTACAAGTGGAAAGTTTGTGAGTACTTTAACAGATGCGGAGCGGAGGGGAAGCTCCAGGTCTGTCTCATTAACGTGAAGGGTCTTTAACAAGCCTCTTAGGGTCCTAATATGACTTGATCCTAAACTGCAGAGAGATAATTGTCAGATGGAGACAGTGGAAGTGGGAGCAGCTCCGGCCTGAAGCCATAGGGTTCCTCTTCCCTGCTTTCCCGTCCACTAATGAACTGACAATCCACCCAAATACCTGGCAGAGCTGCTCCTGAAGATCTCCTAATGCACCTGCTATTAAAAGGAACATTATTGGATGCTCTTCCACCATTACAGCTTATGCACTTCATCAGGATGTAAATAAAGGGCATCGTGGCTCCTGGAATTGTCTCCTTGTGGGTTCATTGATGCAGGATGACAGTAATATCAGTTCCTGTGAGGTCGGAGCAGCTCCTCCAGGGTTTTGAAAGGCAGCCAGTTGGCAGGACTTCACTGAGATGTTTAGTATTATCAGCCTGACCAGTGCAGTGTGGATATGAAATGGGTTTGAATTTCCCACAAGCCTTCACATGTCCCAACATACCCTTCGCAAGTACATTCATCAATGTTATTTGAGCATATACTTTATTAATATTATTATGTTGAATTGGGTTCATTTTGAATTTTATTTTTATATTTTAATATTTTTTATTATTATTATTATTATTATTATTATTATTATTATTATTATTATTATTATTATATTTGAGTAATTTTATGTGCCTTAATTATATTTGTTTAGCTTTAAATTAGTTGTATTACTTGTATTACTTTTATTTAATTTAGTTGACAAGGGAACATAATTTTTGTTTGTTTAAGTTTAAGTGGTTGTATCATCAAATTTTCTAATTTTATTTCAGCTTTATTTAAATTAAAGAAAACTATTTTTTAAATAGGCTTAGTTAACAAATAACAACACTGACATCAATTCAGGCTTTCAATTTCAATTAACATTGCATTTAAATTTTACTTCTAGTTACAACTCAGAATTTCAAATACTTAAATTACTGTGAATTGTTTTTATCATTTATTTAAATTATTTAAAAATTAATCTTTTACAAAAATAATTAAGATGCCAATTACAGTGACTGATTCATACTTGAACACCAATGTACTCACAATAACAACCGACATAAAGTTATTTCCCTTTCAGTCGGTCACGTTCGACGTACGTCGGAACTGACCGACGAATTGGGATCTGTCTTCAGAGACCAATCTACTTTGAGTGTATTAGAAACGAGTCAATTGTATTGGCATGCGGTCCACGCACCGCCCCGCACCGCGGGTATAAATACGGAAGTGGAGTACCGCATATTGCTTTTAACTTCGGAGCTGAACGGTTTGCTGTATCAAGCTGTTTCTGCAAAGAGTGGTTAAACGAGTCTCGAGGAGGATCGCTCTCTTACCTGGGTGCTGGTGTGACGGCGCGAGTCAGCGAATGGCCGCTGCAACATACACTTGTTCCTGTGTTGGTTGGCTGGGCGTTTCCGTTCTTGAGTGCTCACACGCAAGCTTGCAGTCGGACTGCTGTGAGCTGCGGTCATCTCCCTGAGTGCTTCAACACTTCTAAAAGAGCATTTCCTTCTAAAAAGAGCAATGCGGTTTGTCCCTGCGTCTTTTTCAAGATGTCATTCAAACCGTGTGTTTCTGGATGCGGTTGTTTCCTGTCCTCATTTGACGGCCACGATCTCTCTCGCATATAAACATGTGAGATTGCGTTCGCGGGTGATCCGTGTTCTCTCAGGAGAACGTGATCACGTTGGCGCGTTGTTTGTCTCACCTTTCTCGTAAGGGCTTGTGCTTTCAGCGCGCCACGGCAACCCAGCGCGTCACTCGCGCTCTGATGTGCAGTCGAGACTGTGAAACCTCAAGCGGGGTTGAGTCCCAATGCTTATTCCCCGATCTAGTTCCTTTTCTGGTTCACCAGAAAAGGGCTACTTTGGCTAATAAGCCTTGGTGACCTGAGGATTACAGTGGGGCTTCCCCGCCGGGTACATCCCCCGTGGGCCCCCACTCCTCTATCGCATCACAAGCATGCTGAGACTTTGTTTGCGAGTGGTTCATGTTCCATTATGAGAACATGACCACGTCGGCGTGTTGTTCACCGTGCCTCTTTCTTAGGGGCTTGAGTGTTCAGCGCGCCGTGTGCCGTCAAGTCGGATGGCCACGCTCATTTACCCACATGCCTGCTGGTAGCTTACAGATGGGATTGCTGGTCCTTTTTTGAAAAAAGGGGGGACCTAGCGTTTCATTTGGGGCTCTGGTGGAGGACAGATGTCAATTGCTGCATCGGAAAGAGGGCTGTAATGCGCTGGAAATGATAATGCTGAGTTTCCCACTATAATAGTGTGTGCTCATGATGAATCAGATTCAGAGTTGACAGCCATGCTTTCTGGGGTGGCTGCCCGGATGTGCATTGGAAAAACTTAGCAGTCTGGAACTATTTGGTGCCAAAATATGGAACACCAAAAGGGCCATAATCTGTATAAGTTTTTTTCCCTCTCTCACTGCCCTCTGTCCTAAACAACCCAGGGGTTATGCAGGAACTGCGTGCGGTGATGGACCTCGCTCTCCAGGTGACGAAAGTCACTGCACGCTCCCTGGGTCAGGCAATGTCCACACTAGTGGTCCAGGAAGCTTGGGCTAAACCTGGCAGATATGCGTGAGCCCGACAAAGTTCGGTTCCTCAACGCCCCTGTCTGTCAGGCTGGCCTCTTCGGCGATGCCATCGAGAACTTCGGCCAGCAGTTCTTGGTGGCCCAGAAGCAGATGGAGGTGGTAAAAAAAAATCCTGCCCCGACGACCAGCTGCTGCCTCCACCCAGTCGTTGGCCGCAGTGCCTCCATCTGCTTGTCGCCGAGGGCATCCTAACCTGTCCAGGGTCCCGCGAAGTCTGCTGGCAAGCACAAGGGCAAGCGGCCCTGAAACGGGCAGCCCAGCAAGAGGCGAACTGCTCAGGGAGACGGTGTCCGCACCCCTCCCTCCCCTGGAGGAGGACCGGGGGGAGAATATTTTTCGGTTTCGGTCCTGCCGCTGGCTCTCCGGAGCCACATTCTCAGAGCAGTTTTCTTCCTCCCTGGGCCCAGAGAGGCTCAAGCCGGCTGTGTGCGAAGCCCCCGGGCCTTGCCACTCCTGGCTTCCCCTCTCTTCTTCGCCAGTGGGGCGGTGTGAGGCTAGAGGACACCCCCCGGGCCTTCTCTCCCACACACTGCCCCACCCTGGAATGGTCAGACAACACTCCGTGTCACCTCCGGGCCGTCCGGGTCGGGTCTGAACATTCCACCTCGCTGCCCCTCCCCGGGTACGTCTGTGGTGCCGTTGGTCCCACTTGCACAGTCTCTGGGGGCCTGGCTAGCGCTCCCCAGGCCGTCTCGCTGGCTCTCCGTACTATCAGACTCGGCTACACGATTCAGTTTGCGTACCGGCCTCCCAAGTACAGGGGCATCCTCTTCACTACCGTGCGGAGCAGAGATGCCCATGTCTTGCGGTCAGAGATCAATGTCCTACTGGCGAAGGACGCGGTCGAGCCGGTTCCTCCAGCCGATATGAAGTCGCGCTTCTACAGCCCCTACTTCATTGCACCCAAGAAAGGCGGTGGGTTACGGCCAATCTTGGACCTGCGTGTTCTGAATTGGGTTCTGAATTCTGAATTTCGAGGGGAAGGCATATCAGTACAAAGTCTTGTCCTTTGGGCTGTCCCTGTCGCCCCACGTCTTGACGAAAGTCGCGGAGGCAGCCATTGTTCCACTCCGAGAACACGGCGTTCGCATCCTCAACTATCTCGATGACTGGCTTATACTCGCCCAGTCTCGAGAGCAGTTTTGCGAACACAGGGACCTGGTGCTCCGTCACCTCAGCCTGTTGGGCCTTCGGGTCAACCGAGAGAAGAGCAAACTCTGTCCCATGCAGAGGATCTCTTATCTCGCCATGGAGCTGGATTCGGTCAACCAGACTGCGCGCCTCACAGAGGAACGAGTCCAGTCAGTGTTGAACTGCTTGAATACGTTCAAGGGCAGGACGGCGGTCCCACTGAAAAATGTTTTCAGAGGCTCCTGGGGCATATGGCATCTGCAGCCACGGTAACGCTGCTCGGATTGCTTCATATGAGACCGCTACACGACCGAGTCCTCAGATGGGCGTGGCAGAGCGGCAAGTGCCGGGTCTCAGTTACCGAAGAAGCCGCTCCAGGGCCAACACGTACTGGTCCGTACGGACAGCACTGCGGCCGTTGCATACATCATCCGACAGGGTGGTCTATGCTCCCGTTGCATGCTCCGGCTCGCCCGCCATCTGCTTCTGTGGAGTCAGAAGCATCTGAGGTCGGCTCGGGCCATTCACATCCCTGGTGTGCTGAACCAGACAGCCGACGAGCTCTCTCGTCAGTCCATACTTCCGGGAGAGTGGCGACTCCACCCCCGGAGCGTCCAGCTGATATGGGACCTTTTCTGAGCCGCGCAGGTAGACCTGTTCGCCTCTCCGGACTCGACCCATTGCCAGTTGTACTATTCCCTGACTGGGGGCACCCTCGGCACGGATGCACTGACGCACAGCTGGCCCCGGGACCTACTCAAATATGCGTTTCCCCCATTGAGCCTTCTAGCACAGACTCTGTGCAAGGTCAGGGAGGACGAGGAGCAGGTCTTGCTAGTTGCGCCCTACTGGCCCAACCGGACCTGGTTCGCCAAACTCACTCTCCTCTCGACAGACCCTCCCTGGCCGATTCCCCTGAGGAAGGACCTTCTTTCTCAGGGACGGGGCACCCTCTGGCGGAGGTTCTAGGTGGCCTACCACAAGCAGTGGTGGACACCATCACTTCGGCTAGAGCCCCCTCTACGAGGTGCCTCTATGCTTTGAAGTGGAACCTGTTCCTTGACTGGTGTTCTTCCCACCGCGAAGACCCCCGAATGTGTTCGATTAACGTTGTGCTTTCTTTCCTGCAGGATGGGTTGGAGCGAAGGCTGTCTCCCTCCTCCCTCAAAGTGTACGTCGCAGCGATAGCGGCGTATCACGATGCAGTAGCTGGTAAGTCCATCGGTAAGCACGACTTAATCGTCAGGTTCCTTAGAGGTGCGAGGAGACTAAATCCTCCTCGTTCATCCTCGGTACCCTCTTGGGACTTAGCCCTGGTGCTCAGAGCACTTCAGGGTACTCCATTCGAGCCTTTGCAGTCTGCAGAGCTAAACATCCTGTCCATGAAGACAGTGCTCCTGATTGCATTGGCCTCAATCAAGAGGGTAGGGGACCTGCATGCCCTTTCGGTCAACGAATCGTGCCTAGAATTGCACACAGAAAACCGGACTCAAAGCTTTAGGACCTCAGAGCAGCTCTTTGTCTGTTACGGAGGCCAGGAGAAGGGAAAGGCTGTCTCCAAGCAGAGGTTAGCCCACTGGATAGTGGATGCTATCGTCTTAGCGTACCAATCGCAAGACGTGCCTTGCCTGTTCGGGTTGCGAGCACACTCCACAAGGAGTGTAGCTTCCTCCTGGGCGCTGGCTCAAGGCGCCTCGATGACAGACATCTGTAGAGCTGCGGGCTGGGCGACACCTAACACGTTCGCTAGCTTCTATAGCCTCCGTGTGGAGCCGGTTTCTTTCCATGTACTCGCCTCCAACGGCCGGTAGATGTGACGTACCCGTTCCTGTGTCGATATCACGTTCCTGCCGTGATACAATTGGCTCGTTTCTAATACACTCGAAGTAGATTGGTCTCTGAAGACAGATCCCAATTCGCCGGTCAGTTCCGACGTACGTCTCCGTTCCCTCCTTCAGGGAACGAGGGTTACATACGTAACCAAGACGATTTGTGTCATATTTAAAGGCCTTTAAAGATAACATTTAATTTAAAATCTAACCTAAAACCCCTTAAGATGTTCAAACCAGAGAGGCTTTTATCTGCGTTTTACGCGAACCCCATGAATTATATACTGTATAACAGACTTTTGTGAGCAGCATTAATTGATGACTTGAATTGCCTAAATCTTGAAAAGCTTAAAACTGGCTAATTGAAATTAACTCTAGTAAACAGATTTGCTGATATTGTGCTTCTCAATGGTACTTCAAAGAGTTAAGTGCAGCAAGTGACAAAGAAATCAGTATTATCAGTTGCACACTGCAACTTTATGTTGCTGTAGCTACTCTTAACTTCCCAACACTGCTTATTGGTTTATCATTGATGTTGATTTGTCCCGTCTTTCATTCACTATTTCTGTCCTGTGGGTATCTGTTGTGCCTCAGGTACAATGTCGGATCTTGTTCAGAATCTCTTCCCAACCTCTCAGTTTCAAGGTATAAGACCCTCCACCTACTTCACTGTTCTGCTGTGTGTCCTGTAGCGCCCCCACTGGCTGTGTGTGGTACTGCATGGTCACGTGATCACAGCTTAAAGGGGTAGTTCACCCAAAAATGAAAGTTTACTCACCCCGTGATGTTCCGTACTCACTGTAGCTATGTTTCCATCCACCTATTTTTATGCACAGTTTGGGATATCACATGCCAAGCAACATGTGTGTCAATTTTAAAAATGCGCATAAACAAAATGTATACGCTCAATTTTTTTTTATCTGATAGAAAACATGCACATAAATTACAATGGAAACACATCTGCCAAATCAATTATTTGTTGCGCATCAAAAAAAGCTGCGTGACTGCACGATGGGATGGCATAACTGGACTAACCAGCAGACTGATCTCATTGTACAGTGTCTGAGATGTTGGTTGGATCGTTTTGAAATGCCTGAGCAAAGTCTGTCATCACAGTGGCTCTGTATTATTATCCCCCAGACTGTTTTACATGACTACATTCCCAAAGAGCAGGCATCCATCTCCGAATGCAAGAAAACATGACAGCGTTTATTTTGTTTCTTCTGTGTGCAAGTCATTTATTATATATGAAAAAAAGACCCTCAGTGGCTTCTCCTACTGCAGCAACTTCCATGTGACATTTTGCGCTAATTTATCAGGAAGTGACGATTTTGTTCTCTTCGGCTCACTGGATGGATACAGTGCTTTATTCTCAAATGCTTAATACAATATTCTAATTTTGCACATTTAAGTTACATTCACAACTTTGGATGGAAGAATAGCTATTGTTTGTTCTGTGGAACAGAAGGAGAAGTTTAACAATCTCTGAGCAGCGTTTTTCCAAATATTGAAATTGAAAGGGGGCATGGACACTATAGAGCTTTAAAAACAGGCAAAAAGCATCATAGAGGTTGTCCAGTTGACCCGTTTACTATATTTCAAATCTTTTAAAGCCATTTCATAGCTTTTATGTGAGGAACCTAATCATTATTTACTGAAAATCTCATTTGTGTTCAAGTTCAGATTAAAAAATAGGACAGGGTTTTTTCATTACAGATTGTCTTGCCCCAATCGGCAGATGAAAATGAGAGAAAATAACTTTTAAATGTGTGTTGTTGGTTTTTTTAATTGGGTGAACTGCTCCTTTAAGCTAACTGCCCTCTTACCAATTCAAAACACCTTTCTAATGCAAGGAAATTGTTGAATGCTTCTGGTGCATATTAAAACAAATTTTTGCAGTCACTCAGTGTGTTCCCTGAGAAAAAGAGCATTGTACAAACAAACGGTCACCATTGCCCACGATTTACATCTTGCGCTAGAATTTGCAATATGTGCCTTCATGTTTGCTGGGGAAGTACCAAACAACATTTAAGCTTCAGAAAATAGGGCTTGTAAGTTGAATGTGTGAATTAGAGCTCATTGGTCACTGTTCGTTGTTCCATGAAGCCACAAAGACCGTAGCTGTAATACAGACAGGGCTGTTAACATTCACCCGCTGACTGACTCAAACACGTACATGTCCGTTTTCAAATACTGATGTAAATGTAGCTGAAATCTAAGGGGAAAAACCTTATTGGTCCTCTAGCTTCAGTGCTTTCATGTGTTCGGGAGTGTTGCTGAAGCAGATCCTTCTTGCAAATGCATATTGCACTGGCTTTCTGCTTTGATTTGATGATTTATACTATTAAACAAATCTAATAATACAAAATAGTACTAAGCGTCTGGGGTCCTCATGCGTTTCGCCAGCATTTCATAATCAAATTATACCGTTTCCACTATTATTGATTGTTAGTTTTAATATTTATTATGAGTTGTATTATTTGAGTTGTACATTTATGAATAGCGTACATGTGCATAGTAGTGTAACACAGCAGAAATATACAGTATATGGTAAAATGTTTTTGATGCAACTAACAAAGAGCATTTTTACAGCATTTCTTAATATTATTAGTTCTTAGTAACTGTTAAAGTCCCCCTGTAGTCAACAATTCCCTTGAAACTCATCTTTAATCACCAAAATTACATGTTTTTGGCAACTCTACACCCTTGCTTCATTAAGTATACGTGACCATGAATATGCAAATGAGCCCCGCCTCCACTCACTCACACCAGCTCAGAGATTCACTCTGTCAACTTTTCCTCAAGTTGGAATACAAGTCGATACAAAGGTATCGCTCTTTACAACATTGGACACATAACTGTAATTCATATAATTAGCCTTTTGCTTGATTACTTTATGAAATAGCTAATAATATGTTGCTAATGTTACGCAAACCATGTTTCCGTTCGCCATCTCAGTCTGCCTTCTAAATATCGGCATCCTTAGAAAAGCTTTGAACAACTTAGAACGTCGTTGGAGAATGACATCATAATATACATCATATGCATAATTCACCCGCTATATTGCTAAATGTACACGATTTTTCATATCAACAGAAAAATATACCGGCATAACCTGTATTCTCTTGAGACTCCCCTGCTTCAGAACATAGTTAAAGGGATAGTTCACCCATAAATGAAAATTAGCCCAAGTCATCCTAGGTGTATATGACATTCTTCTTGACGAATAAAATTGTAGTTATGTTAAAAAGTCCTGGCTAAGCCAAGCTTTATAATGGCAGTGACTTGTTGCCTCGTTTTTGAAGTCCATAAAAGTGCATCTATCCATCATATAACTGCTCCACACGGCTCCGGGGGGTTAATAGAGGCCTTCTGAAGTGAAGTGATGCATTTGTGTAAGTAAAATATCCATATTTAAATATGTATAGACAAAAATAGCTAACTACCAGGTTAGCTGGAAGCCCAAGCAAACAAAAGCCAGGACTTTTTTAATATACAGGTGCTGGTCATAAAATAATAGAATATCATTAAAAAGTTGATTTATTTCACTAATTCCTTTCAAAAAAGTGCAACTTGTATATTATATTCATTCATTACACACAGACTGATATATTTCAAACGT
This sequence comes from Romanogobio albipinnatus, assembly GCA_023566225.1. Classification (NCBI taxonomy): domain Eukaryota; kingdom Metazoa; phylum Chordata; class Actinopteri; order Cypriniformes; family Gobionidae; genus Romanogobio; species Romanogobio albipinnatus. Next base: position 48,527,809 of record CM042250.1, on the reverse strand, counting down.
TTATTTCTTTAAATTTTGATGATTATAACTGACAACTAAGGAAAATCCCAAATTCAGTATCTCATACAATTAGAATATTGTGAAAAGGTTCAATATTGAAGACACCTGGTGCCAAACTCTAATCAGCTAATTAACTCAAAACACCGACAAAGGCCTTTAAATGGTCTCTCATTCTAGTTCTGTAGGCTACACAATCATGGGGAAGACTGCTGACTTGACAATTGTCCAAAAGATGACAATTGACACCTTGCACAAGGAGGGCAAGACACAAAAGGTCATTGCAAAAAAGGCTGAGAGCCGAATCACAGAGCTTTGTGTCCAAGCACATTAATAGAGAGGCGAAGGGAAGTAAAAGATGTGGTAGAAAAAAGTGTACAAGCAATAGGGATAACCGCACCCTGGAGAGGATTGTGAAACAAAACCCATTCAAAAATGTGGGGGAGATTCACAAAGAGTGGACTGGAGCTGGAGCCAGTGCTTCAAGAACCACTACGCACAGACTTATGCAAGACATGGGTTTCAGCTGTCGCATTCCTTGTGTCAAGCCACTCTTGAACAACAGACAGCGTCAGAAGCGTCTCGGCTGAGCTAAAGACAAAAAGGAAAAAAAGTGGTCCAAAGTTATGTTCTCTGATGAAAGTAAATTTTGCATTTCCTTTGGAAATCAGCGTCCCAGAGTCTGGAGGCAGAGAGGAGAGGCACACAATCCATGTTGCTTGAGGTCCAGTTTAAAGTTTCCACAGTTAGTGATGGTTTGGGGTGCCATGTCATCTGCTGGACCATGGTGTCCCTATTCTTAATTGGCCAGCAAACTCGCCTGACCTTAACTCCATAGAAAATCTATGGGGTATTGTGAAGAGGAAGATGCGATATGCCAGACCCAACAATGCAGAAGAGCTGAAGGCCACTATCAGAGCAACCTGGGCTCTCATAACACCTGAGCAGTGCCACAGACTGATCGACTCCATGCCACGCCGCATTGCTGCAGTAATTCAGACAAAAGGAGCCCCAACTAAGTATTGAGTGCTGGACATGCTCATACTTTTCATGTTCATACTTTTCAGTTGGCCAAGATTTCTAAAAATCCTTTCTTTGTATTGGTCTTTAGTAATATTCTAATTTTATGATACTGAATTTTGGATTTTCCTTAGTTGTCTGTTATAATCATCAAAATTAAAAGAAATAAACATTTTAAATATATCAGTCTGTGTGTAATGAATGATACCGGCAATTTCAAACTGTGTTTTTGAGACTGTCTTTGGTTTATTGGACTTTTAAGGAGAAAATACTCAGCAATGTTGTTGACTTGATTTTGCACATGGTTTGTCTGAAAGCATATTAAAAACCCCACATAGACATATAAACATCATTAAAAACTTGATTTACACCACAGGGGGACTTTAATTATTTTTCGTGCTAGTTCAAAATGCAATTACTAATGTTGACATGTTTTGGGTCGGTGCATTTTAAATATGTTTTTGGAAGTCTCTAATGCTCACTAAATAGAAGTATTCATTTCTTCCAAAACTTTTTGAATGGTAGAGTAACTTTTAATGATAAAATCGATTAGTAGTATGGAGAAGTTAACACAGAAACTAGTTAAAGGTCCCATGGCGTGGATTTTTTTATGATTTTATAATGTTTCCTGAGGTGTACTTATATTGTTAGTATGATTTTTACATCATAAAATGTCATAATTTAGAAATAAAAGGCATTTTTCTATTCTGATATTAGTCCTCTGGCTTGAATGCTCTGTTTCAATGGGCGTGTCTGATGTGAGACTTCAGTGAAAACACCCACTGTTGTGATTGGCTGACATCTTTGCATTTGAAATGAGTATTAGATTATGTGGCGTGGTTTAGCGAGGTCTGCAAGCGCTGCCAGAGAGAGAGAGAGAGAGAGACGGACCGGGCACTTGTAGACCAGAAAGACAAGAGCTGGAGGAAGATTTACACCTATGAAAATGTCCATATGCAGGCTAGGGGAACTCATATTAATGTTTAAAAAAAATGTCATGCCATGGGACCATTAAGACATGTTAGTTCATTATCTTTAACTAATGTTAACCTATATAACCTCAATGTTAAGTGTTACAGTATAATCTTGTTTGTTTTCATCATACATTTAAATTATCTCTCAAAACAACCCATTTCTACTGTAAACTTGCAAGTATTGTTACATTGATTCTTTTTCATTGTATATGATAATTTCTTATTTGTGTAATGCAACTATTTTTACTTTGTTGAAATGATCACTTTGTACAGTGTATATGGGATCAGATTTCCTGTGTTCAGCTTCTGAGTCAAAAATCTTCTCATTCACACTCTATGTGGCTGACCGGTGTCATTATAAATCAGAAAGTGACTTCCGTGATGGGCTCTGTCTGTCTGTCTGACTGAAGCCCCAGTGTCCAGCAGTGATTGAAGGGCCCTTCCCTCTCTCTTCATGTAGTCTCACTGGAGCGCAGGGGTCACGCCACACTAAATCACACCTCATCAAGTGCTCTTAAAAGATCACAGCACATAGAGTTCTTGGATGAGAGGGCAAAGACATGATGCTGAGAAGCTGCTCATTGATTGGCACCGCTCTGAAAGCATCATGTACTTGCATTGCATTATAAATTCCATTCCGACGTATTTCAGAAATGCGACGTTGCACGAAATTGAGCTTGCTTAGATGGAAGCATTTACTCTCATGTACCCACGTAGTGTTTCAGAGCAAATACAACCTTTCATACATGCATCCAGGCCACACTTGTGCAGAATGCATGCATACTTTTGCATGTGGGAGCACAGCGGTGATTTCACCTTGCTGATTTATCTCAGGTGATTGTGTGTGCTGCACATTAGTATCTGATATCTGGCACACACACACACTTACACATCGATCATGCCTCAAACCGCTAATACAAGCAGCTGGATAAATCCCAGCTCGCGCTCCTTGTTTGCTGCTAATGCCTTTTAATGCGACCGCCGCTCTGTTTGCGAGGCTTTCTTATAGCCACAACCACTGGAGCGAAGGCGCCATCGATCTCTGAGAATCTAATGATGGAAATCTCTCTCTTTCTGCGCTTATCAGAGCCGCGGCTTCACGCTGTAAACAGCACAACCGAGTCAATACAATGGCATAAAAACCCATTTAAAGGATTTATGAGAGTTTGTACTCAAGTAGAGGCATTGTTTTCTGAAATATAGTTGTGTTTATATAATTTGTGGGCTCTTTCAGCCTTGTGGACTTTTAGAAAATAAACTCTCTTAAAACTTTATACATTTTTAAGCCACATTGGCACATTTTTTTATGTTTTTATTGTTTTTTGTTTTCTTAAATATTTCTATTTCTGCTTTATTTTTATTTCAGTTTTAGTCATTTTAACACTTCAACTTAAATGCATTTATTTAGTTAGTTGCTAAAGCAACATTTCTTATTTTTGTTTAAGTTTTTCAAGTTTTAAGTTTTTCACCTGATATTTATATCTATTTTTTATTTCAGTGTTTTCCATTACCGAAAATATTATTTTAAATAGTTTTAGTTTTAATGAACAAAAACACAGTTTTTTGTTTTTTTTTTGTTTTTTGCATTGCCAATAACCTCTGCTGCTTTTTAAGCCCAAATTCCCTGTTCTCAGTGTAAATAGCTGGAACTTATTTAATTAACAATGCCCTAACTAACAGTGGCAACAGTTTTGAAATAATTTTTAGAATACATGTGCATCTCAATAAATTAGAATGTTGTGGAAAAGTTATTTTATTTCAGTTATTAAACTTAAAAGGTGAAACTAATATATTATATAGACTCATTGCATGCAAAGTGAGATATTTCAAGCCTTTATTTGTTGTAATTTTGATGTATATGGCTTAAATCTTATGAAAACCCCAAATTCTAAATCTCAGAAAATTAGAATATTACATGAAATCAATAAAAATAAAGAATTTTAAATACAGAAATGTCGGCCCTCTGAAAATTATAATTATGCAAATGTACTCAGTACTTGGTTTGGGCCCTTTTTGCATGAATGACTGCCTCAATGCGGCGTGGCATGGATGCCTTCAGCCTGTGGCACTACTGCGGTGTTATGGAAGACCAGGATGCTTCAATAGCGGCCTTCAGCTCTTCTGCATTGTTTGGTCTCATGTCTCTCATCTTTCTCTTGGCAATGCCCCATAGATTGTCTGTTCAAGCACAGTAATCCCATGGTCATTGAACAAAGTGTTGGTACTTTTTGGCAGTGTGGGCAGGTGCCAAGTCCTGCTCGAAAATGAAGTCAGCATCTCCATAAAGCTTGTCTGCTGAAGGAAGCATGAAGTGCTCTAAAATGTCCTGGTAGACGGGTGCGTTGACTCTGGACTTAATAAAGCACAGTGGACCAACACCAGCCGATGACATGGCTCCCCAAACCAACACAGACTGTGGAAACTTCACACTGGACTTCAAGCGTCTTGGACTGCGTGCCTCTCCATTCTTCCTCCAGACTCTGGGACCTTGGTTTCCAATTGAGATGCAAAATTTGCTCTCGTCAGAAGAGAGGACTGGACCACTGAGCAACAGACCAGTTCTTTATTTCTTTAGCCCAGGAAAGATGCTTCTGACGACATTTGAAGCCCATGTCCAGGATCCGTCTGTGTGACAATCCTCTCCAGGCTGCGGTCATCCCTGCTGCTTGTACACCTTTTTCTTCCACACCTTTCCCTTCCACTTAACTTTCTATTAATGTGCTTTGATACAGCACTTTGAGAACATCCAACTTCTATTGCAATTAACTTTTGAGGCTTTGTGGAAGGTGTCAATGACGGTTTTCTGCACAACTGTCAGGTCAGCAGTCTTCCCCATGATTATGAATTCTACTGAACCAGACTGAGAGACCATTTAATGGCTCAGGAACCCTTTGCAGATGTTTTGGATTAATTAGCTGATTAGAGTGTGACACTTTGAGCCTACAATACTGAACCTTTTCACAATATTCAAATTTTCTGAGATTTTAAATTTGGGGTTTTCATAAACTGTAAGCCATAATCATCAAAATTATAACAAATAAAGGCTTGTAATATCTCACTTTGCATATAATGAGTCTATATAATATATTAGTTCCATCATTTAATTTGAATTACTGAAATAAATGAACTTTTCCACGACATTCTAATTTATTAGACATTCTAATTTCATCGCTAGCATTTTACATTTTCACACGTTTTGCATAATTTAACTAAATTACAGCTTCATTGGAATTAAACCCAATACAAATTTGTTGTTCACAAGTGATATTTATTTACCTACACAACTTTTGAAAAAACATTGGGACAAAGTTACATTTTCAAATAAATATTAAAAGTTTGTTTATTTCACTTTTTGTTAACATCATCATATTATGCTTTTTCATATTTTAATATTGAAAGGCTGTGTTTGTCTGTACATGAAGGGCATTTGAAAAAGAAGCAAAATAAATGATGAGAATATGTTAAAAATGTAGTTACTTTTAATAAAAATCAGCCCTTGAGCACAGAAAGTGGCTTTGTTTGAAGAGACTCAAGCACACAAGCATGCGTCTATAGCAAACCCCTGTTTGTCTTTCAGCACTAGCTGAATTTATTGCTTTCATTGGGGTTTGCATCATTTTTTGCATCTGTTTTCTTTAGCTCTCTGTCAATCTCATTTAATTCTCGCCCTCCATCACTTTCTTCTCTAACCCTGTTCATCTGCTGCACTCCCCAGGTATTGCCTGCATCGCGCTGTCATTCGTGGATGCTAAAGGCTGCGCTCTGCAGGTTCCCGCTCAGGACGGCAGCGGTCCGATGCTCAGAGCTGACGTTTCCACCATCTCCTTCCAACCAGACCAGTTTGAGGCCTTGACAACGGTTGTCAAGGTGGACTCTCTCAGCCAGAGCTCAGGTTGGGAGGCTTTTTCAAACAAACAGTAATTCATTTTTTTTTGTGATCAACTTTTTATTGAGTTACAGAATATTAATGTACAAAAATAGAAAGTAAAAATAAACAATTCTGAACACTTTTTTTTTTTTTTACATTGCCCTCCCACAAACCCAATACGACCAACACCCCCCCTCCCCCATTCCCAAGGCGACCAAAAAATAAATAAATAAAATAAAACCCCACCCCATCTCCCAAAAGTACACTAAAAACATACATAAAGTAGCCTGAGAGCAGTGCAAAACAGAATCAAGATATATATATACATACAAATCTTACAATCGGTCCTTAATTTTGGAAATTGCATCTAGCCATGCTGAGATAGTCCTCTGAGACGCTCCATGTAACCTTGCCACTGAGAGCTTCATGTTCGCAATGTCCAAGAAAGAGTACATCCAGTGGGTCCATGCAAGAGAGTGTGGAGGTTTCTTCTGTAGTTTAGTTCTGTACGTATCAGATTTATTCATTTCTGAACATTCTCAGAGTGACAAATTTGCTGACAATTCTCCAGCCTATTTAATTTTGCCTCGAGAGTGCCTATTTCCTTTAATCTAGACTTGTTTAAATGGGGTGCAAAAGAAATAGAAGCAGACCGTATGCAACCCTTAATAGCATCCCAGAGAAAGCGTGGATTGTCCACTGAGCCAGCATTTATTTCTATAAAACAACTCAACTCTTTTTTGAGCATTGCACAGAAATCTTTATTTTGTAACGATGTAGTATTAAAACGGCAACGTAACGCTCTAATAGGTGCAGACACAAGAGAAATTTTAGCTGAGACCACACTATGATCAGATAAAGGGCATGTCTTTATATCAACACTGTGTATTTCTGAATACGAAGCATGAGATACTAAAATATAATCTAGTCTAGAATAACTTTTATGTCTAGCAGAGTAGAAGGTGTACTGTCTTTTTGTAGGGAAAAAAATACAATATACATCAATTAGACTAAGATCAGATATACATTTACATAATCCAGCAGATAATAAAGATTGCGTTGGATAATTCAGCACACAGGAACAGTCAAGAGAAGCATCAATTACTGCATTCATATCTGCACCGATGATAAGAAAACAATCTTGAATACGTAGTAAGGTTGTAGTAAGAGCAGGAAAAAAATTTGGATCAAAATGAGATGGGGCGTTAATTGAAATAAATGCAAAGTTTTTACCCGCAATAACGGTTTTAATGTATGATACTCTACCTTCCTCACAGCTATATCTTTCTAGCATGTTAAATGAAAGCTTTCGTTTTAACACAACCATAGTACCTCTTGATTTACTATCCAATGAAGATGAGGCAGCTACAAAATAAAACTTATTTGAAAATCTTTGGACATCTGACTTTCTTAAATGTGATTATTGGATAAATGCCAAATCCACTTGCTGCCTATGCAAGTAATCAAGACAGGCAGTACGTTTAATGGGACCATTCAGCCCATTAACGTTCCAGCTCACTACGTGTAGCGTTTCTGTAGCCATAAATTATCTAAAGAATAGCAAAGATACCAAGAGAAAAAAAGAAAAAACTGCATTAAATGAAAGCCTAAACAGAATGCACCACATACATGTACACTCTACAACGGGAGAAATACCCACCCACCCTGGTCGCCACAACCCCCAAGAACACCCAATTTTCAACAAAAACAAAAAACAAAAACATAAACGAAAAAAAATCAGGTGAACCAATAACCACCTTATGGGCAACGTGACCCCGAGAAGGGCGGCAGACACAATGTTACCGCTCCCCACACATTATTAACCTGTTAATATTCAAAGTTAGCAATGAACAAAATTAAAAGAAAACCGTATAACAAAAGGCAAAATCATGACATCTTAGTCTATGCTAGACAAACAATCTCAAAGAAGGGACAAAGAAAGAGAAAGGAAAAAGAAAAAGCAGCATTGTAAGTACACACTTTATCCTTCTTCGCTCTCTTGTGTGGCCAATCCACTCAGAAAGTCCTCGACCTCCAAAGGGGACTTGAAAATGTGCTGAGTCGAACCTCGCTTTAACTTCAGCTGTGCGGGGTACATCAAAAAGGTCTGAAAGCCCATTTTCTGCGACTTGTGAGTTGTGTCCATGAAGGAACGACGGCAGCTTATAGTGAAAGCACTGTAGTCCGCGGCATCTAATCTAATGTCTCTACCATCCACCTTGATTGAAGATTTTCTGGATGCATGGAGAATCGAATCCCGATCTGGGTAACGTAGCATCTTTATAATGACCGTGCGCGGCCTGCCAGAGTTGTTGGGAGGGCCAATGCGATGAGCTCTCATGATCTCAGGTTTAGTATCGGCCATCAAAGGGAACCATACTGAAATAGATGCCGAAATGTATGCCGTGAGATTCGTGGCTTCCACGCCTTCCGGGAGATTCAAAATACAAACATTGTCCCTGCGGCTCCGGTCTTCCAAATCAGCCATCTTTTCCTCAAAGGTCATTCTGGCGGCACATTTGTCTTGACTTTTCTCCACTTTGCCGACTCGGCTGCTCAGACTGGAGTATCTATCACGCAGATCTCTCACACCATTAGAACAACTGGAGTGCTCAGACTGAATATTATCCAGTCTGTCTTGTAAGGTTTTAAACTGCGCTTCAATAAACTGCTGCTGTTTCTCCATAGCAGAAGCGATCATAGCGGCGAGTGACTCCTCCATCTCATCAGCGTCGTGTGTTTGTTCGCGCTGCGTTTGTTTACCAGTCGATTTTCCTTGACGAGAAGTCATCCTTTTGATGCACAATGTCAAAACGTAAAACAAAATGTTGAGCAATTGACGAAATAACTTGGATATATATGTAACATTGTCAATGTTTTGTTGTTTAACATTATAGTTCCCTTCAGCAGGTGTCTTAAAGGGTTTCAATAAAGAAAGGGAAGACTGGTATACAAAAATTGATCTCAGTTTTATTTTCACTACTGGTATAATTAAAATATTGAAGGTTGGCAAACAATACTGTTCAGAGGCACACAATGGTCAACGGCAAGGCCTCACGATCATACAAACACACGGTGCATTAAATACCTCAATCTCAATTAGCACAGCACCCCCGATATAAACATACTATGCACAGCAAACCCAAAAACCCGTGTGACACCACACTAAATTTAGGCTGAAGACAGGCAGTGGGCCAATGCTGCACAATATTATAATAATGTTTGTCAGACCATTGAAATGAAAAAAAAACAACAACAACAAACAAAACAAATAAACAAAATACACAATAAAACTTGGAGGTACAATATGGTTGATACAAGTATGATACAAGAGGGAAAAGCGGCAATTACACCCAGAAGCGGTTTCTTGCACTATGGATGCCCGCTCCTACTTGCGTTACCTACTGGTACTCTGCTCGGCTACTAACTCTCCCGTTCGTGACCATTTAGGCGTCCCTGCTTTCCACTGAGAACAACGGCGGTGCACCAATCAGTGCAATTACTCCCGTCCAACTCTCACCATTCTGCACTAGACGCTGAACATGAGTTCTAATTCCAGCGTGACAATTTTTACCCGCTCGCGCTTGACGCACGCCAACCGGGCCCATCAACAAACGACTCCTCCACTCTACACGCCGCTTTTATCTACTTCCTAAATCTAACCACAACCTATAGTATCCAAGTAGGAAACTACGCAACAGCGGTCAGCCTCCAGCAGGTTCCCTCTGTAGGAAGGGAGTAGGTATAGCCAGCCTACATGGGTGTCTAGCACAACCACTTCATCCGGTTACATATAAATTAAAATGTGTAGGGTTAGCGGAGTCACAACGCTAAGCTGCCATCATGCTCACAGGTCACGTGACACTCAAACAGTAATTCATGTGCCATTGTAATCTTTAATCAAAATAACTTTCCCTCCTTTTTGCAATGACTTCTCTTCTCTGATTACAAGGGCGGAGAAACCTGTCACTCACATGAGATCCACCAATAGCAAACCACAACCATCCAATCGATTCCCCATGGCGGGTTGAATTTTATATATAATAGGCCTATATACAATTTTCAATTGTAGTCTTTTAAAAAGGCATCTGAAAAAATAAACTAAGTGCAATGTAGTGTTGCCAAAAATATAGATTTTTCGATACATATTGATACTGAAATATTTGAAACTTTTCCGCAGAATAGACACGCAATACCACCTCCCTCTCTCTCTCTCTCTCTCTCTCTCTCTCTCTCTCTCTCTCTCTCTCTCTCTCTCTCTCTCTCTCTCTCTCTCTCTCTCTCTCTCTCTCTCTCTCTCTCTCGTTTCTCCTACAGCTATTGTTGAGGTGACATGGCTTGAATTCTGGCGTGGGATTGCGCATAATTTGACTAATTTCAAATTTTGTGCTCACACCCAAAGTGCAGACACATAAAGCCACCTCTTAGTACCAAATTTAGTTATTTTTCGCTGCTTATTGCGTTTAAACAGTCAAACACAAAATAATACCAAAATGCTAGTCTTGGCGAGTATTCTTGTACCCAGTCAGTCCCCAGGGTATCGATGCTGAGTGGCTAGTAACTTTGTAAAACCATTAGCCACAGTGGCTGGTGAGCAAAAAAAATTATGTCAAGCCCTGTGCGTCACAATAGGGAAGAAAAGACTATCGCAACCTCTGTTTCACGTCGACTTTAAATGCATGTGTGATGATGTACGTGTGTGACCCCTGTGCGCAGGTGCAGCTGTGCGTGTTCGCTTTGACGTGTGGGAGCAGGGTAATGTCAGCCCGCTGCAGCTGACAGATAGGCTGAGGGCGGCCCTACGACACGCCCTCAGTGACGTCATCATGGAGATGCGCGTGCTGCCCAACCCGCTATGTCTGGACACATTCTGTCTGCCTGCTGCCACCCAACGGGATGAAAGCACAGGTGAGGAGCCTGCTGCCCATGTGTGTTCTGTCATTTTGGAGTCCTCAGTGTTTTCTCTAGGATTTTTTCCAAATGTGGTGGCAGGCCTATTTCCAAAGGGAGAGGGGGGCGTCACACATGGGTGATGTCCCATAGACCACGCCCCCTTCCCCTGGTGGTTTAACCTCCCCACCCAAGAATCACAAGCACTCATACACAGGCCACTTTCTGAGCCGAGGAATTAAAAAATGAAAACAACCAATCATCTCTATATCAAAACTAATTTTGGAAGATATTTATTTCCCTGAATTTAGATTAGATTTTTAATTTAAGATTAGTGGATCTTTCAGCAGCATAAATTATTCTAGAAAATCATGAGTGCATAATAATCTAGTGAAAGAAAAATAAAAAACAGGGAAATGTAAAAAATTGCTCTTTGTATTATTATAAAATACATTGATGAAAAACAAGAAAAATATATTTATACATACTATACAATGAAAAGACATTTCTTTTAAATGTACTGTCTTTATAATGAGGCAGCAACATATGATCGATAGGACAGAATAATCTTTTATTGCGCAAAAGTATGATAATATGAAAGGCTCCAATATATTTTAGAGCGGCAAATCGCTTATGCCCTTGAAGCAACATGGAGTTGCAGTGCGCAGCTCCCCGTATTGAAAAGTTAAAACTTCAAATCACAAAGGGAAGAGATATTGATGCGTAGTTTATTATATCTATGCAATATTAAGCCATGTCTTTTAACAGTTTAAGTTTCAGTTACTGTGCGCATGAAGAACAATTATATTGCTCTCTACTGCACTGTTGTGATCTAACAGACACCCATCTCGGGAGAAAGTCAAATGATTTAGAAAAACGGCAATAAACTCGAGCAAGATAAAGTCCTTTTATGCAAAAACTTTATCTACAAATAAAGTATAATAATGGGAACATTGATCTTGGAGTAAGTTCCATCGTGTTACTGTCGTAACTGAATGCGCCGCGCTGTTTGAATGCTGAATGGAGAATGACTGAGAAGAGATGAGTTTCCATTAACTTCAACTTAACGACTTAAATATTCATTTGTTCACATTATGCTATCGAATCGGCTTCAGAAGTCTTGGTATATAGTGCACGAAAACGTTATGGTGCTTTACAATTGCCTTTAGTGGGGCTTAACAACAATGCGCACAATATCGGACATCACTGAGAAGCAGCAGCCGTGGCGGGGAGGACTTTTGGTGTGGCGGGCCGCCACGGAAAAATGAATGTAGAGGAAACACTGAGTCCTGGGGCCTCATTTATAAAACTTTGCGTAGGATTTGCGTCAGAAGTGGCGTACGGATGAAACATAGGACGTGCGTACGCACAGATATATTCGGATTTATAAAACCGTGCGCACGCACATCCTACGCAGTTTTCCCTTAATAAATCACAATCAATTCTAAATGTAGCGCAGCTTTTGCGGCTTCATGTCACGCCCATAGTTGCCCATAAATAGTCCGTGAAACGCCCACAAATTAATATTCATCGATTGCGAAATCATGGCAAACACAGAGAGGAAATAAAAGAAAACTTAACTTCACTCAATGTGAAGTAGAAATTATCGTTGGTAAGGTTGAAAAGAGGATAAAAATGTTGTTTTGGAGGGCACAGTGTGGGCATTACTAATGCCAAAATGGCACTTGAATGGCAAAAGGTTGTAGACGCCGTAAATGCTGTAGCCTCACAACCTCAGACCATGGCCGAAATAAAAAAGAAATGGTCGGACATCAAAGTTGAGGCAAAAAAGCGTCTAGCGCTCCATCGCCAGAGTGTGTCCTCGTTTGCCAGCAAGTCTTCTTGCTGTGTGAAGATGCGTTCACTCCGAATCCTTTCATTTGCCACATCTTCTAAGAGCACAAGATCACCCATTGTGCGTCATTACGCATTGTGATAGGGCATTTTATTTTCGTCCATTTAATTGCATCTGACAAGCTACAGATGTCGGTTATAATCTACGTGGAAATGGGAAATAGTTCAGTGCAAATGTAATGTAACTTGCAGCTTTCTGAATGGTTGTCATACGTTATTTTATCAGCATCCATCTCCATCTATCTATCTATCTATCTATCTATCTATCTATCTATCTATCTATCTATCTATCTATCTATCTATCTATCTATCTATCTATCTATCTATCTATCTATCTATCTATCTATCTATCTATCTATCTATCTATCTATCTATCTATCTATCTATCTATCTAAATATATATATCTCCCTAATTATCTATCTATCTGTCTATCTAATTGCATCTATATCTGCTCCGCCAGACGGACACATTGACGAGAATATCAGTTTCGTACATTAGCTATTTCGTTCTGTTTACCATATTATTTATGAGGATGAATTGCATAATATGCCAATATTATTGCAGAACAAATTTCACTTTTCTTTTTGCAAATATGTGTTAATTTGCATTTCTGTTGTAATTTTCGTTTGATTTTGTTTGTTTTGCACTGCAGATCGATCAAACGGGTGTTCGTGTAGGCTGTTAGTTGTAAGACTTGCTTTGTGAAGTCTTCATGTTATTTATGAGAGGCAGTATTGCCATTTCTTTTGCACAACGGTCTACAGTTTCACACACTTTCACGTGTTCCTTCCATCTGCCGACGGTGTCGCCATTTCTCATTTCACCCGTTTTTGTGCGTACGCCTGGGTCAGAGCTTGCGTGAAGGACCGCACATTTTCCCGTCAAGTTTGCTTTTTATAAATACCAATTATTGCGTAGAGAGCGGCGTACGCCTTCTTTTGTGCGTACGCAACGTTTATAAATGAGGCCCCAGGTCATTTTATATTTAATTTTTATGTTTTAATATTTAGTCAATCTGCCATTGGAACAAGACAAAATACACTAATGCTGAACATCATGCCTAACTGTTACTGAAATTGTTTCTCATGATAAAAATCATTTTATCTAAAGGCGTCTTTATTGCTATTTTTGAAATGCATTTTGTTGGCAAATCATACTTAGAATATTTTTTTTATTTATTTTTTATAAAATCTATCTACAATTTTTATTTGAATGCAATTCAACTGAATAGTGGATAAAAATCATTCAAGTGCCCATGTTTGTCATTCAATAGTGTTTGAAAGCATCCCATGATGCACCTCATGAAGTTGGACAAAGAAGGAACTCAAATAGAGTTTTTTTTATGTGTGTCACGTTTTGCTCAATATATATATACACTACCATTCAAAAGTTTGTCTGTAAGGTTTTTAGAATTAATAAAGAAATTAATACTTTTATTTAGCTATGATGCATTAAACTGATTAAAAGTGACACTAAAGACATTTATAATGTTATATATCAAAGAATCCTGAAAAAAAACGACTATCAACAAAAATATAAAGCAGCACAACTGTTTTCAACACTGATAATAATAAGAAATGTTTTAATGATTTTTAAAGAATCATGTGACACTGAAGACTGTAGTAATGATGCTGTGACATTTTACAAAAAACGATTATTTCAAATTGTTACAATATTTCACTGTTTTTATTGTATATTTGAGCAGAAGAGACTCTCAAAAACATACAAAAAAATCATACTGACCCCAAACTTTTGAACGTTAGGGTATGTTGGTGAATTTGTTTTGGTTTTGCTGATCTTTAGTGTTTTGTCACTGTAGTTCCCTTGAGTCTTCTGCAGTGCGACAATAAAGAGGTGAAGGAGAGTCATCGGCGGCCCAGTGGAGCCCACGGGCTCAGAAGCAGCCCCTCTCCCATCACCCTGATTTCTGCCCCCATTTCCACCCCGACCACAGGAACCAGCACGCCTGAGTCCACCACGCCCACAGGCAAAAGCACCCGCCGCAGCTTCTGGGAAATGTTGGTGCGTATGCTCACTCAGCATGTGCTGTCTTCATTAACAGCAAATTGCTCTCATTAATTACTGTCAACGCATCCAAAATTGCATTGATGGTCAGCATGATGCTCAGTGAAGCATGAAAGCTGGTAAAATGATTGGACTGGTGCCAGTTATCTGTCTTATGATGTGTGTTTATGTGTGCTCTGTAGAGTAAACCGGAAACTTCTGAACTTGGCAGTCCAAAGACAACAGATGACATCATACCGGAGCGTGCCGAGGACAGCCGCATGGGCAGACGGAGACACAAGACGGAGAGTGTCAAACAGCAGTGGAACCATGAGAAAGCCATGGCAGTCGAACAAGAGCAGGCCCAGAGGTGCTAAACACATTGTTTCCTAGGGTTATGTTTATTCAAATGCCATCTGCACAAGCTTTTCCATTATAAAATTAACATGTTCAGTTTGTAAGACAAAAAACAGACCCAGTGTGTCATTTTTAACTAAAACTTTTTAAAACACAACAACAATTCATGAACTGAGAGAGTGAGAGAGTGTGTGAGTGATGTGGGGGGTGATGCAGTTCTCTGAACCCACACACACATCCATTGTGCCAAATACCCAAATACTTATTACTGTGCAAAATAAGAATAACCAAATTTCCAAATTGATTTTTGGCCCGTTCTTCCTGGCAATCTCTGAGATGCCAATTTGGATGGTAATTAAATTACCACTCATCCTTTGTGTTTGTCAGAATACAATAGATAATTTGGTTGTGGGCCGTGGGAGAATACTGACATTTCTGATTCAGATGGCAATAACGTAAATGCTGAAATGACCTCAAACAAAAACAATTTCATCCGCATCACTCGTGGGAACTGTGTCTGGATGTCTTTGTGTTGTAGGAGACATGCAGTCCAGCTGGAGGAAGGTGATACAGGCACTCTTCAAAACGTCTACCAGACCACGTACCTGCCCTGGGTCACCTACATGAACAAACTGGGTGAGTTCCCACATCCGTGTGCTACTTTTCCATTTATGACTGTACACATTTACAATTATGTAATAAACTTGGCTTCGTTCTTCATACTTTGGACTAGTTGAAACTTAAATGAGATTTCATATATACAGTTGCAATACAAATTATTCAACCCCCTGGAGACTGTAATCATTTACAACTGTAGGTTATATATATACATATACATATATATATATAATGTAATGCTTTTGAGTTAAGGGATTTTTTTTGTAATACAGCTATGTCATAATTATTCAACCCCTGTTCAACGCTGCTGTGTTAAAGTCACTTATTTGTATGGTATGGTAAAAAATTGTGTTAAAACACAGTTAAACCTTTGGAAACTCCATAACAAAACTGAATTAGCTTGTACTGTTACACATACATACATTTAGCTCATGCATGTTCAAAAGTTGAGTAGCAAATACGGCCAAGTCAAAAGAGCGCTCACAAAAGCTATAGAGAACAAATAGTTGTATTACATTAGAAAGTCTGTGGCTACAAGACGATTTCCAAAACACTAAAAGTTCCTAGAGACACAGCTGGCAGCCTTATTCATAAGTTTAAAATGTGTTGTACCAGAAAACCATTGATAGGTTTGAAGAAAAAGCACAATATCATTAAGGGGAATAAAATGTTTGATCAGAGCAACTGAGAAAAACCCTCAATTTACTGCCAAAGACTTGCGAGATGACCTGATGAAAGGAGGAAAAAACATTTCAATGCAGAGTAGAAGATGAACACGAGACACGCATGGTCGTCATGTTGGGACATCTTGCTGAATGCCACTCTTGACCAAGAAGAACATAAAAGGCAGACTTGAATATGCTCAAATTCATTTGGATAGACCTGTGGGGTTCTGGAAAAATGTTTTATGGAGTGATATGACCACACTGGAACTTTGGACCCATGGATCAGCAGTATGTCTGGTGCAAATAAGGCTTATGAGCAGAAGAACACCATCTCCATGGTCAAACACAAAGGCGGTCCAGTCGTGTTGTGGGGGTGCTTTGCTGTTGCAGGAAGAGTAAATCTTGACTGTATGAAGAGCATCATGAATTCTTTGAAGTATTAAGCCCTTTTGGCAAAGATGGTGATGCCTTCAGTGCAGAGACTGAAGCTCGATGATCAATGGACTTTCCTGAAGGACAGCCATCCCAAAGTATACATCCAAATCTACTGAAGCTTGGTTCAGGGATCAGTCGTAGAATGTTCTTGAGTGGCCTGTACAGTCTACAAATCTGAAGCTCATCGAAAATATTTGGTGAAATTTGAAGAAAGCCATGGTAACTTGGAAACCAATGATTATCAGTGATCTGGAGGCTTTTTCAAGTGAGTAATGGGCCGAGATTACAGTAGAGATTAGATTGTTTTCATAAAATGTTGTTCTTGGCAGCAAAATGTCTCACAGGTCAAGGGGGTTGAATAATTTTGATTGCTGTGTGTGTGTGTGTGTGTGTGTGTGTGTGTGTGTGTGTGTGTGTGTGTGTGTGTGTGTGTGTGTGTGTATATATATATATCTAAAGGATTATTAGGAACACCTGTTCAATTTCTCATTAATGCAATTATCTAATCAACCAATCACATGGCAGTTGCTTCAATGCATTTAGGGGTGTGGTCCTGGTCAAGACAATCTCCTGAACTCCAAACTGAATGTCAGAATGGGAAAGAAAGGTGATTTAAGCAATTTTGAGTGTGGCATGGTTGTTTGTGCCAGACGGGCCGATCTGAGTATTTCACAATCTGCTCAGTTACTGGGATTTTCACGCACATCCATTTCTAGGGTTTACAAAGAATGGTGTGAAAAGGGAAAAACATCCAGTATGCGGCAGTCCTGTGGGCGAAAATGTCTTGTTGATGCTAGAGGTCAGAGGTGAATGGGCCGACTGATTCAAGATAGAAGAGTAACTTTGACTGAAATAACCACTTGTTACAACCTAGGTATGCAGCAAAGCATTTGTGATGCCACAACACGCCCAACCTTGAGGCGGATGGGCTACAACAGCAGAAGACCCCACCGGGTACCACTCATCTCCACTACAAATAGGAAAAAGAGGCTACAATTTGCACGAGCTCACCAAAATTGGACAGTTGAAGACTGGAAAAATGTTGCCTGGTCTGATGAGTCTCGATTTCTGTTGAGACATTCAGATGGTAGAGTCAGAATTTGGCGTAAACAGAATGAGAACATGGATCCATCATGCCTTGTTACCACTGTGCAGGCTGGTGGTGGTGGTGTAATGGTGTGGGGGATGTTTTCTTGGCACACTTTAGGCCCTTTAGTGCCAATTGGGCATCATTTAAATGCCACGGCCTACCTGGGCATTGTTTCTGACCATGTCCATCCCTTTATGACCACCATGTACCCATCCTCTGATGGCTACTTCCAGCAGGATATTGCACCGTGTCACAAAGCTCGAATCATTTCAAATTGGTTTCTTGAACATGACAATGAGTTCACTGTACTAAAATGGCCCCCACAGTCACCAGATCTCAACCCAATAGAGCATCTTTGGGATGTGGTGGAACGGGAGCTTCGTGCCCCTGATGTGCATCCCACAAATCTCCATCAACTGCAAGATGCTATCCTATCAATAAGGGCCAACATTTCTAAAGAATGCTTTCAGCACCTTGTTGAATCAATGCCACGTAGAATTAAGGCAGTTCTGAAGGCGAAAGGGGGTCAAACAGTATTAGTATGGTGTTCCTGATAATAATTTAGGTGAGTGTGTGTGTGTGTATATGTATATATATATATATATATATATATATATATATATATATATATATATATATATATATATATATATATATATATATATATATATATATATATATATATATATATATATATATATATATATATATATATATATATATATATATATATATATATATATATATATATATATATACACCGATCAGGCATAGCATTATGACAGGTGAAGTGATTAACACTTTGTGATTATCTGTTTATCACAGCACCTGTTAGTGGGTGGGATGTATTAGGCAGCAAGTGAACATTTTGTCCTCAAAGTTGATGCGTTAGAAACAGGAAAAATGGGCAAGCGTAAGGATTTGAGCGAGTTTGACAAGGGCCAAATTGTGATGGCTAGACAACTGGGTCAGAGCATTTTCAAAACTGCAGCTCTTGTGGGTTGTTCCCGGTCTGCAGTGGTCAGTATCTATCAAAAGTGCTCCAAGGAAGGAACAGTGGTGAACCGGCGACAGGGCTGACCCAAGGCTCACTGATGCACGTGGGGAGCGAAGGCTGGCCCATGTGGTCCTATCAAACAGACAAGCTACTGTAGCTCAAATTGATCAATAAGTTAATGCTGGTTCTGATAGAAAGGTGTCAGGATACACAGAGCATCGTAGTTTGTTGAGTATGGGAGTTTGTACCAGTCAGGGGGCCCATGCTGACCCCTGTCCACCGCCAAAAGCGGCAACAAAAAAGTAAATTCTGACTGTCATCTGACAACCAGAGTTCTGGTCTGGTGATATTTGACTCAGTTAAAACCGGTGGGAAAAAAGCGACCGTGAAGTGAAGAAAGTGCACAGATACTTTTTGGGGATGTTAGGCATTGTTGCATTTTTGTTACCGGTAATCTTGGTGAACTAACAGAGTCTCATGAACGCTCACAGCCGTGCAGAGAAGACCAATGGTCAAGGTCAGGATTTTTGTTAAATAATACATAACATTTTGGTTAGTTTTTCTCCAAATCCTATCTTATACACCCAGAACACTGGTATATACAGCACGTATGGGCTCATTCTGTGATACTTTTGCATCTTTTTTTTAAAAGCTTGATGCTGGTTGTTAATCACTGCCATTTATATGGACGAGCACGAGCGGGACATTGTTTTTTTTATTATTATTCTTTTGTGGTCCGAAAAAGAAAGAACGGCATACCGCATTACAACAATACCAAGTAAATGATGACTTAATTTTCAAAACATTTTTTCTTCATATCATCCTAGAAGACAGAAAAGTCCCCTGATCAAAGAATCTCTTAATTATTTCCTCTTGTTCTCTTGCAGGCTGTCCGTCCATCCAGCATTGTTCAACTGAAGTCTCGCATCATTTCCTCCTACCTTCCATCCTCACAGAGATTGTCAATCTGGTCAGCTCACTGTCCAGTGACACCACGGTCAAAGTGTTCGAAAGAACCAGGTGCGATCCTGAACCATGTCAAGGCATTCATCAGAATGGTCCAGATGTGTTTGAAATGATGTGATTAGTTGCTTTTGCATTTGGTGTTTAGCTGTGCAATGTGCCATTAGATGTTCCTGTCGATTCAGTTTATGCTTAAACCGATGAGCTTGTTCCTGTCTGTTCCGCCAGCTGTCCTCAGGGAGATATCTATGTCCCCCTGTCAATCATCCAGCACATCAGCCAACCACCTGCCACCTCCAGGAGCTTCATTCTCATTGGTCGCAACTTCAGCCAATGGCATTGCAGTACAGAACAAGGTACCTCCTATGTTCAGTCAGCAATTATCATGTTACCTTAAGTTTTCAATCCTGGTCCTGGAGGGCCAATGTCCTGCAGAGTTTAGCTCTAACCCCAATTAAACACACCTGTACCAGCTAATCAAGGTCTTAGGCATACTAGAAACTTCCAGACAGGTGTGTTGAGGCAAGTTGGAGCTAAACTCTGCAGGACAGTGGCCCTCCGGGACCGACTTTGGACACCCCTGCCTTAAGTCCTATTCGGACGGGACTAGTTCTCTAAACGACGTTTGAGTTACAGTTCTTATCACTCGACGTCTGTGATTTCATGTACAAATTCGGACAGGACTAACATTTCCGGGTTTATTACTGGGATTGGGAGTGTGTGTTCTTGCATGCGATGTATCACGTATGATGTACATGTCTTTTTAATGTATTATTTATTGATAAAATTTAAGTTTTTTATAAAAACCCTATTTAAGTAAACTTCACTAGTTTATAGAAGTGTCTGTTTATAATAAACCCACATAAGTATCTTACTCATACCAGACACTGATATTAAAATGGGGAAGTCTTTGCAGCTCCATTTATTCATTTTATAATGTCATTTTTTTTGTCGCATACCATCCCTATTGAAATTAAATGATGGCATGCAGAATACTGGTGTGCAAACGGCTCAGGTAGGTCAAAAAACACATGAGAGAAGCTTTAGGTTAAGTAATCACAGACATTCGCATTCAGACGGGATTAGATTTCCCAGAGGACCATTGAGTTTGCCAAAAAACAGTATGTAATTTGCCCTGGAATTTGTGTAAGGAAAAACTCAGACTTGGCAGATTTAGACAGGATTAAAATCACAAAGTACGCCTGTGAAACACAATTTTTTCTAACGTCCCCCTGGAAAACTGGTCCCGTTCGAATAGGGCTTTTGGTTACACACTCTTCCGAGATTATTTAACTGGTTGAACTTGAATTGGAGGAAACTGTCCAAAGAGCACATTGCAATTTGTTTTATTTTCATGAATAGGCTTATTATCACCTTAGTTACAGTACATTTAGTGAAACAGCATTAACTAGCAACTGCCAATATAACAAATAATGCATTTGGTATAATGCATTATAATCTCTAAAAAGTGATGTGAATTATATAATGAATTATATAATGTCATTTAACATTATGTGGTTGCACTCATTCATGAGAACATATAAATGATTTGGGAATGCATTATAATGCATAAAATAACCTTTGTAATGCATTATATATTCAGATAAATCTCTTGAAAATTATTATCTAATCAGGTCATATTTCTCACCGAAATTAAAAGAGAAAAAAAATCAAGAAATAATTTCTAAAATGTTTAATATAAATGTATATAATTGCAGTATTACCAGAAATTAATTATTACGTATTTGTAGTATTTATTTTTAAATTACAAAATGATTATTTAGTCCTGAAATGATTTATATTTGATTTTCAATACTCTTACAAATCTACTTTTCAGCTGTGCTTTACAATTCAAATAATATTTAAAACAACATTACATTTTTACATTACATTAATGAGAATGCGGAGCACAGGGGGTAATTTGCTTAAATGTCATGAAATATTGTCACATTGTAAAAAAGAAGTTTTAACGGCCCTTAAATAGGCTTCATCTTTGAGTAAGATTTCTTTATTTTTTCATTTTTTTCATTTTGGGGTAATATATGACAGAGACATTTCTCTGTGACATTCAGGCTTCATGATACTGAAACTTTTAAGATCAGACTCCATTAATTTGCCTGAAGTGTAACTGTCTAAGCAATTTAAGGTCATTACTGAATTCTGTGGTCAACAGTTCATCTGGCTTCTAACCGCTCTCTCTGTGTTAACATTTAAACACGTAACCAAAGCTGGAGTTTCTGAAGTTATTAACTTCACTTGTTCTTTATAGTTTAACCGCTTTCTCACCATGAGCTCAGATGCATCACATTCTCTTCTACTAGAATCTCTTACTACATCGCTGCGCTTTGTGTTTTTATCTTCTGTTCAGCTGATCTTGCATATAAATGTTTTATTCTTTATTTTGTTTTGTTTTTGTTTAGTATTGCTGAGTGTATTCATCTCTTACGTCTCTTTAGCCTATGAGTGTTTAATGAGCGATTACTATCTTTCTTGCTATTCTGTTATCATAGATTATTTTGCTTATGTTGTCTCTTGCAGAGCTGTGTGTGTGTGTGTGTGTGTGTGTGTGTGTGTGTGTGTGTGTGTGTGTGTGTGTGTGTGTGTGTGTGTGTGTGTGTGTGTGTGTGTGTGTGTGTGTGTGTGTGTGTGTGTGTGTGTGTGTGTGTGTGTGTGTGTGTGTGTGTGCGTGCACGTGTGTGAATTCCGCATTAACATAGAGTTGTCTCGTTTTGCAAAGCTGTGTGAGCTCATCTCTGTTTGCCCACAGAAGACAGTTCAGATGAAGAGAACAGTCCAGTACTAAATAGGTGCACACGTAAGTTTGGCCCCTTATGGGGCCCCTAGTGGCCCTCACTGTTGCAACGGCGGCAGGGGCCCTTCCTCCAAATCACTCCATTACACCACAGACACACTCTAACAGGGACTGTATATTTGAGTATTTCATTTAGCACTGTCCTGGAAAGGTTATTTTCCTCATTTTTAAGAACTTTAAAAGGCAAAAATTGGACAGCGTTTCACAAGACCATAAAAAGAAAACACATGAATTATTTTGTTATGTATATATGTGTTTTCAAAGAATCACCATACTTGCTACAAAAATGAGTTTATAAAAACGTTGTGCACTCAGAAAAATCTGATTCAGCATTAGAGAAATGTACTATTAACCAAAACTATATATTTATATATTTTAATATTTATTTATTTGAATCATAGTAAATGTAAAGAATGTTTATACATTTTAAAAAATTGATCAAGACTTTTTTTTTTTACCTAAGATAATAAAAATCCCATCCATCCACTTTGCGGTTGAACAGATCTTTATTCCAGGACATATAATAAATGTTTTGAAATAAATTACGCATATTTAAAGAATTTTAATTGTTCAAGCTTTCAATTAGTCTAATTGAAGGTTCACTGATTTATGCATGTATGCGAGAACATTTTTAGCCCTGCTTGTACTTTACCATTGAAACCTAAAGATTTATTCACTTCTAGATGAGTATGTGGTCTGATGTTGGTATTTAAAAGATATTAGAGATTAATTAAGGAGAGAATGTCATAAAATCTTCAGTTTGCCCTTTGTTACTTTCAAGAGTGTGTTCTGCATTGCCTCTCTCCTCAAACACACTCCGTAGATGATATGGCTATGAAGCCTTTTTTATGTAATGATCCCTAAAATAATCCCATAGTTATTCAGAGGTAAACTGAATAGATTCAGAAGTGGCATTATGATTGGATCTTAATTTCTTAGTCTTTGTCTATTATCTATACAAATGTCTTTACCCAAATAGCACCACCTTACATAATTCTGTCTTTTATTAAAGCTCATAAGGGTCTACAGCGGTTCGAGTCTTTGGAGCACAGTGATTGGCTGAGCCCGACGCAGGCTGTGAGGGGTGTGGCTCCACGGCAGCGCTTGGTGTTCATACACATTGTCAATAAGAAGGTCAGTTGGGTTAAATATAACCAGCCGTGACATAAATGTTTTTTTGTCTTAATCAGCTACGACAAGCAACAGGAATTCTGCAGCCCACGGTGAAATATCATTTGTCGAAAATACTACTCCACATACTAAGGATGGGCATTTCAAGCAAAAATAATATTCGATGATCGCTGGGAATTATTTGATTATTATTCGAAAATCGCAACTCCTCCCCCCGCTTGCACGCATGTATAGGCTACACGCATATAACCAGAGGGAGAGAGATCATTCACGCTCTCAAGTTGTATGATAACAAACTGTTTAATTCATTAGGGAATAGGCTATATTAACTCAAGCCATATAATTATTGTAACATGCTGAAACATATGACCCAAGTAACCGTTATACTGTATACATACAATTTTACAGTGTGCATGTGAGACAATGTGTTGTTCTTCTGTTGTCTCAGGGCGTTTTTACACTGGCAGTTTAGTTTGAAATGGGGCACGATTCGCATGAAAAATTGCTAATGTGAAAGCTTTCATACAGAGCTTGGTGCGCACTGAGGTACTGAACCTGAGAACCCACAACCTGAGTTCGGTTGCAGTTGAACTGTGTCGCAATTCATGTGAATGTGAAAGCAACACTCGGGTGCGTACTTGTTCAGGAAGAAAAGTTACCAGCGCATGCGTTTTAGCTGATTACAATGTCAAGCGATACACACCCAAGTTCACTCAGCTGCACATAATAGCACCAAATTAATAAATAAAAAAACAATATATTGACCCGCGTTCTGTTTTCTATCATGCTCGTGCATGTTTGTGATGACGTAAGATGAACGCAAAAGCAGCAGGGTTTAAGTTGAGTGTGAAACCAGACCAACCTTGCGTAGGCGCAGGGAAGAATCATGCTCGGACTGCAGCAAACAGGCCCAGTATAAAACACACTGAGAGTTGATTGACAGCTTTTAAGTGCGTTATTGGTAGCGCCTCACATGAACGCGTCACCACCACATCAGCACTGAAAACATGGGGATTTTTTTAGCTGATAATCGCACAACCTATTCGATATTCTATAATTAAATTGAATATTTGAAAATTGTGACTCTTCCCTACCACATACCTGAATATCAACCATTGAATCTATAAAACATTTTCGTTTTCAGTCTGGACAGACTTTAGTTTGCAAGGTTAGGTGGATTTGTGAGGTCTGGCCTTTCTGTTTCATGTTATATCTCTGCGTGTTTGTGTTTACAGGTGACTCTGTACGCGTATAACTGGTCGGTGGATCTGGGCGGCTCTCTGAATCAAGGTCTGGTCAGACTGGTGCACTGGCAGAACGCCCGTGCACATGTGGTCAACTGCCTCCTGAGTCAGAAAATGGGTCTTTTCCATCATTACTGCTTCTCTGATACACCTACACATGAGGATCTGAAACAGGTCAGTATGCAAACACACTGGCTGGTCTCAATGCAACACTAGCATGCTGCACACTGCAAATGAGTATATGAAACAAACATTTTGAATGTCGTTGTCATACAATCTTATTATGCATGTTTATTTTAGGTCAGTGACATCCAATTATTTAATCTAGGAAATAAATGTGGTTATTTTGTGTTTTTAATCATATTTTAAGAATAAAAATATCAACTGTCAATAAAGGGTGTGTTTGCATTTCACAACTAATATCATGATTTAAAATAACCATATTTATTTGAAATGGAAATTGTAATATTTATAAACGTCTTTATCATCACTTTTGATTAATTTAATGCATTCTTGCTGAATAGAACTAAGAATTTCTCTTTTTTTAAATGTAAAGAAACGAATATTGACTCTTAACTTTTGAACGGTAGTGTACATACTGCTTACTACCTTCATCAAACATACTAGATAGTATGCCATTCTCAACATATCCACTCTCTGGTAAGCTGTCACAGATTGCTGGGCATTGGTTAGGATAAGCTTTTAGGACAGTGTTTTTGGTTAGGACAGTGTTTTTGCACAGAATAAGTACAGATAGCACTAGTGAGTTGGTTTAAGCAGCTCATCAGTTTCCGGCGGTCCCCGAGGCAGTCTGACATATCATACTCAGTGATGGACAGCTGTCATGGCCGCAGGGCAGGACGGTAATCATTCTAGCACACCTGTTAACGCGAAACACCTGGAAACAATCCAGAACGCTGGTCCTGCCGAAATTAGTCATCACTGTGCTGCCAAAACAGTTTATTCCTGCCCAGAGTTGTGCTCGTTGAAACAGACCAAATTGAATCATGCTGGGTTTTAGCTGTTTACAGTTAATGCAGCAGAACATGTTTGTTGTAAAGTCAGTAAAGAGCCGAAATCTTCTGTCACAGCGTTCACTGTTATTGATTCAGTTGTCAGCTATTTGTCAAGATTTCTCCCCAGATGTCACAATGTATTTTGGGAAAGCAGACTGTTGCTGATGTCATTATAGAGAGCTTTTGTGTTAAACTTTAAAGTAATGCCTTATGACAGTCATGTGCCTGTATAAATACTCATGCATACATTTTAAAAGGGCATAATCATGTTGAATGAATGGATGGATGGATGGATGGATGGATGGATGGATGGATGGATGGATGGATGGATGGATGGATGAATGGGTGGGTGGATGGATGAATGGCCGGGACGGCAGTGTCATGTAGGTTGTCTACAAACTGGAAGGTTGGTGGTCCGATCCCCGGTTCCACCTGACCGAGTGTCGAGGTTCCATGAGCAAGACCCCTAACCCCAGCTGCTCCCGACGAGCTGGATGGCGCCTTGCATGGCTGACACCGCCGTCGGTGTGTGAATGGGTGAATGTGTGGCAATGTGTAAAGCGCTTTGGATGGCCATGGGTCTGTTAAAAGCGCTATATAAATGCAGTCCATTTACCATTTACCATGGATGATGGACTGGGGATCGTTCTTCTTAAAATGATCCAGGGTTTTATTATATGCAGTATGTAAATGTCAATTTTAAGACGTACATCACTTAAATGATGACTTGCAGGTGAAATAAGTCAGATTTGCATTCAGTTTGATTCAGGCCTATGATTCAGACTGGTAATTTGCGAGTTTTTGAATGACTCATTAAAAGATTAGAAGTCAAAAGCTTCTTTACTTGTTAATCTGACTACAACTAGAAAACTAAAAACTAAATTATTACCTTTTTGTTTAAATCTTGACCTAAACTTTATGAGTGAACTTCAGGGGAAACAAATAAAATGCTACACAAGTATAGAAAATGGCTTATTTAAACTCTGCTCTGCGCTTGTCTGCGTCTGTGTGTGGGAGAAGATAAACACAAACCCGTCGAGATTCTTCTCGAGAATAAAGACTGTTCCTTCAGATATGAAGTTTACAGCAGACGTTGTTTATTACCTGACATCCGGGGCTGTTGCTGGTTCCAGAGGGTGAGACTATCTGGAGTTTAGTTTGACAGTTTGCGATGACAGAGAGACTCTTCTGAGGCCAGTGTAATATCACTTTGTTCATCATTCATCTGTGTCTGTCCTTAAGGAAACAGAATGAGGGAGAGACACCGCAGAAATCCTCAGTGTTCACTCTTCGTTTCATGCCTTTATGTCAGTCCAGTCACATCTTTTTTTTCTTTTTTGGACCTTTGTGTATATGTATGTGAGAAAGAGACTGCAAAAAAGAGGAGAAATGTAATGGTGGGCCTATTTTATCCGTTAACCTGAGTTTGTATGTAGATTTGTTTTGTTAAGTGCGTCGTTATTGATTATATTAATAATCTGCTATATATTTAGTACCAGCTTTGGTACATTTTCATCAGCGTTCAGTACAAAATAAATTAAATGAACTGCATTTATTTGAAATAGAAATATTTTAATGTATTTACAGTCACTTTTGATCAATTTAAAGGGGTCCTATACTGCCCCTTTTTACAAGATGTCAAATAAGTCTCTTATGTGTGTGTATGTGAAGTTTAAGCTCAAAATACCCCACAGATAATTTTGGTGCGCAAAAACGTTTTTGTGTGCGTTTCCCTTTAAATGAAAATGAGCTGCTGCTCGGCCCCCTTTCAAGAAGAGGGCGGAATAAATGCTGCATGAAGATAGAACAGGTCTAGTTTAGTCTAGTTTAGTTTAATTACAGTTATAACTTTTGTTGTCATCTTGCTTTTATGACATGCTATTGCAGTTGTGTTAGTCAAAATTATTCGCAAAAAGACGAATGCGACAGCTTGAGCAGACTCCTAAATGTGCAACAACTCTTCCTCTTCCCAACATGGCCTTTGTTGTGTGTTCCTGGGGGCAGGGTTTGTTAATTTTAGGGTTAGTGATGTCACAAACCCGTGAACAAGGTTGTTGTAGTCCTTACCAGCCATTTGTTTAGTCCTTAAAAAGCAATTTCTGTAAAAGAAAATATGTCCCTTTGCTTTGAACTTTGAGCGTCGTAAATTTACAGATGCTGTTTATGCTCAAACAGCAACATTACACACTAACTAAATTAAAAAAGGGAAATTATAATCAACCACCCTTAATATGACCTTGCTGAACATTTTCTTACCCAAAAAAAAAGTAGCGCAATGCTTTCAAAAGCTGAACACTAAGCTTTGCTGACCATTCCTACCCTAGCAACTGTTGCCATTTTCTCAGACAAGCTTTTGCTCTTGTGAGTCTATAATGGATCTCTTGTTGCCACAAAGTACCCAGAGAGGTTGCAAATGGTATTCTTCCATTTACAAATCTTTAAATGAGTCTTGCTGTGAATAGTCTCCCTCGTCCCCAAATCAACACACAGACCATCAGTAAGAACACCTACATATGTTTTGATTCAGGTGATTGCAGCATAATAGTAAATATAGAGTACCGTAATGTACAATAAGAAACATTTCTGTTCACTTACACTAATGTGATCACTTTCAAATGAGTTTCTAAATCATATTTTTGCATAATCTACCCATTTCAGCAGATAAAAATACATTGCCATGTCACAATTCATTCACGGACATGCAGGAATAATATCCAATTGTTTCTAACACGTTTATGAGCACTTTAACTGTAAATCACACTGTTCACATAAAGGGAAACTTGACGTTAGTTAGCAACAGTCATCAAGGAGGCGGAGCTTAGCAGAAGGACAGTTCTGTAAGTGTTAAACAGCTGAGAGTATTGCACTCTTTGGGATTATTTTCTTAAGGTTTACAAATGTGTTTTAGACACACACACACTTTAGCATTTTATTGAAGCACAAATGAACAGAACATCTACATTTTCCTAAAAAGTGAAGGACAGAACTCTTTTATTTCCTTGTCAGTGGTTCCACACTTTTAATGAGTGCTAACAGAAGGCTGATCCAACATAGCAGAAAATTTGCCCTAATCGTCAATCATCTGTCAGAGTCCCAGGGGGTGGAGTTCAGGCACTTAAGTCCAGCTTATTGGCCCGTGGGGTACATGAGCATCCGCCATCATGGGGCATCTGGTCGAGCTTCTTTTAGAAAAGCCTCCAACTCGCCCTAGAGGACTTTAACTAGTCTTCCAAGCACTAACTCACCCAAAAGTTCCCACAAGAAGAGAGGCAAGGACTTTTATTAGTTCATATCTTCCTGTGGCTCTGATGGTGTTTTATCATTCCGCTCTCGGGCGGTGATCAGCAGCACAGGAGTGTGCTAATTGGGTGGTCTTAAGGAAAGGCCTCATGTTGGCACGCTCTCTGCATGTCAGTGGGTTTAACGCTGATGAACTCGCACTGCCCATTCCTGAGAAGTTTGAAGGCGAGCAACATCAAAAATCTGAATCAGCGAGTGAGTTCCTGAAGGGTGATGAGAGTTGAGCTTTGAAATCACTGACATGAAAGAGAACGTCTGGAGAACGTGAAGAGCAGAGCAGAACAGAGTCTCACGCTCTCCCTGCAGCAGGAAAACCACCATTGTTTTTCTGTCTTAGACAGACTCCTTCCCTTCCTTCCTTTCCTTCCTTCCTTTCCTTCCTTTCCTTACTTACTTAATTCCTTCCTTTCTTACTTACTTACTTACTTCTATTCTTTTGGTTTTTCATTTTTCCATACTTTTATTCATACTTCTATTCATGCTTCTCTTTGTACTTTTTTCTTAAATTCATTCATTTTAAAATGAATCGTAAATGAATAATTCCATCCATCCATATTTTTTTTCTTAATTTTTCCCATACTTTTGTTCGTACTTCCTAGAGCTGCAACTAACGATTATTTTTTCTGTCGACTAATCTAACGATTATTTTTTCGATTAGTCGACTAATCTAACGATTATTTTTCCGGATTAATCTTATTATTCTTTTTTACTGATTATTAGTAGTGAATTTGTATATTATTTTTACATGAAATCAATGAATGATGACAATATTAATTGTATTTCAGGAAGGGTAGTGTACATAGTATGCCATTTTATAATGAAATATATGAACACAAGAAGCGTTTTAAACATAATATATAATGATACTATTCATTATAAAATGTATACAGAGTAGGCCTAATTAGGAAAAGTTGTTTACTATAGTAGTTGAGTATGATTTACTTATTGATTTGTGTCAATAGTAAAGAAAATGCACTTGTATTTATCTGCAAAAGGTTCACATACAGGAACTTTCAGCATAGTGTTAATGTATAACTAGTCGTCTATTTTGAAGATACATGTGCATAAACAACGACTAAAGCTGCCAGAAGTTTTTGCCCAAACTTAACAGACACATTTAAATGATTAAAGCTAGAGGCATATCTTAACTTTAATGTTACGTTAATCATGTAAACTACCTATATACAGCCAGTTATTATGCATATGTGTTTGGGACAGAGCGGAACCAGGTGCAATTAACAGGAGATATATGCAGCCCATAATAAATAAAAGCACGTGACGTACTGGGGTCGGAGAAGAACCCAGGAAAATGTGACCGTCTGTTGCAATACACGCGTGGCGCGTTCAGCTGCGCGAGAGAACACTGGCAGCAGGGTTGCCAGGTTTACACAACAAAACCCACCCATTCGTTACTCAAAACTAGCCCGAAACAAGCCCAATCGCGTTTCGGGGAGGTTCTCTGGTAAACATCGCGTTCGGGGGGTTAAATATGTGTGTTTTTTTGCTTCAACCCGCGGACATGAGACACAGCCCGCGGCAACAGTGTAGAAGTAGCCCAATTCCGCGGAAAAAAGCGGACTTGGCAACACTGACTGGCAGTGTGAAAGCTCCCGCTCTCCACGCGCACAGCTTCTGCTCTGCCACGGCGTGCAGTGTGAAACCGGCGTTACAGAGCGAACAAAGCACAGTTTTACTCTGCTTCTGTTTAAAGTACTCCCACACCTTTGAATGTCGCGGTCTGGCTTTATATGATAAATTATCATTTTCACTATGCCCGGGAGCAGAAGCTGCCATTATTCTAGATCTTCTGTTCCATTCTAGAACGTAAATAATGTGCCGCCGACGCGTCGACGCATTTCACGCACGTCGACGTATTTTCGTAGTCGACGTCATCGACGACGTCGACGCGTCGTTGCAGCCCTACCGTTCATGCTTCTGTTTGTACCTTTTCTTTACTTAATTATGTCTTTCCTTTGTTCATACTTTAATCTTTTAATACTTTCTTTTGCCTTTCATTGTTCTTTTTGCATTTGCACTCTGTTTTTTTGCTTCTAATTTATTAATTTCTATACTTTTTGGTTATTCCTTTTTGTTTTCGATAAGTTTGTACTAACTTACTGTAAATTATTATTTGCATTCATACTTTTATGAATACTTTGCTCCATAATTCCATTTTTTAACACTTTTTTTGTTTAGTTTTTTTTCTTGTCATTTAATTAATTTTCTTTTTTCTTTTTTTATATACACACACACACACACACACACACACACACACACACACACACACACACACACACACACACACATATACATATACATATACATTTCCTGTTCTTCAGTTCATTTGTACATATGTTTGTACTTTTATTTATTTATTTATTTATCTATCTAATTTATTTTCTTTTTTACAGGAGCCTAATCCCTTCCTGAGCTCCACGATTGAGGCAGATGCTCTGTTGAGGAGTCCGGTTCCTCCAGCCGCGAGTAAAGATCAGGGTCGGTTGGGCAGCTCTGCACGTGTTCTTCCTCCTCTGGCCTTCCCTGGAGAGCTTGTGCCCTTTGATGAAGCTCTGAGAGACGTGAACACAGGGAGGCCGCTGACCAATCAGGACGGAGCAGATATAGTCGCTCGCCATGGAGCCCATCTTCTGGAGGTCAAAGCAGCTGAACGCAGAGGTACATATTCATCAACACTTGTTTTGGAAATTATTGTTGCATAATTTTGATAATGTACCTCAGACACAGAAAGCTAGTGATTTATTTCAAGATGTTTCTTTTGTTTTCCAGAGTTGGAGAGACAAATGAAGATTGAAAATTTGTTTGTGACGTGGCAGCAGCGGTCAGCTCAATCTAACATGCCCATCTCTGTGAGTTCACACATACTCAATGCAGACATTAATATTTGCACACATTGTGGGTGATCTGTATTTTCCATCATGTTCTCAAAACATGAATTTTTTCAGCGGCTCATCAGGTCCAGATTCATTTCAGTGCGTGCGAATCCTCTGCCTCACGCGCACAGATGCAGATCTGTGTATGAGCGCATGTACGGCCCAGTTGGGTTTAATGAGATGTGGCGGAAACATTAAGGGATTCTGTAGTGTGTGAGATGTCTATGCCATTCGCTGTAATCTCACTTCCTTTGACTTTTTCACACTGTTAAGGTCCAGATTCAGACCTCAAACCTATTATAAACACTTATATCTGCAAGAAATGACAAGCTGAATGGGATCAGTGTATAACAAACAAACTATACAAAATCAATCCTGTGGTTGGTGTAAAACGTTGTCCATTTTAGCCCCGTTTCCACTGAAATTACCCGGAACAATTTGCCCCAGGAACTTGTTTTCCCTCAGACCTGTTGCTGTTTGCATTTCCATCGTGGTCTAAAGTACCATGAAGATTAGTCCTGTGATGTAGGACTGCGTGCGGCTTTCCCATTCCTGCTGGATTTCGTCCTCCGCATAAGCTTATAAAGCCTAAACCTCGTCATCGGCCCATCTGTCCTTTTTTTTTTTTTTTACTTAATTGTTGATTTGAATACCAAACAACTCTTACTGCGCACATTGCAACAGACTTTTAGGTTGAAATAAAATGCTGCACGAACTGAACCAATCAGCATGTTCAGCGCCCAAATCCCACCCCCGAGAGTTCCTGAACTTTGAAAAAGTACTACCTTGCAAGCAGGGCCGTTTTGAGCGGGAAATATTTACCCAGAACTTCATTTAGACCCTGGTTCCTTCATTTAGTACCACCCCAAAGTTCCTAGTTCCTGGGGAAAGTTCCTGTGGTGGAAAAGGCTTTAGAAAATCGCTGGGATCATTACCTACACACGCTGTCAAATAGGGCACCCTAGACTAACTATATGTTTCTGTGAGTTATGCCCAGAATCCATTATCACTGCAGCATATTTTGATGGACTGTGATAGATTGAACGCTGTTAGAATTCTTTATTTTTCAGTTGACTCTTATGAAAAGATTTTTAATGAAGACCAGATCTAGTTTTCATCTTAAATTTAAAAAAAAAACTTATGTTAATCTCTTTTTTATTCTCTTAGCTTCCTAGTTAAAAATTGCACATGAATGCCCTTTGAATTCGCCCACTTGAATGCGACTAGCTCGTAATCACAATTTAAGTGGGAATTATGACATTTCTGATAGTACGTGAAGGCACCAGGAGACCAGAGCCATGTTGTTATTTTTGTCCCACCATTTTGCATCTTGCAAAAAGGGGCATATTAGGTCCCCTTTAATACTTTTATTTAGTGAAGATGCATTAAATTGATCAAAAGTGCCAGTAATGATAATATAATGTTGCAAAAGATTTTCATTTAAAAAGAATTCTGTTATTTTGAACTTTCTATTTTATTAAAGAATCCCGGGGAAAACAAGGTATCAAAATATGAAGCCTCTTTCAACATTGATGATAATCTGAAATGTTTCTTGAGCAGCAAATAAGCATATTGACATGCACCTACGATGACAATTTCAGACCCCTCCATGATTTCCAAGTGGGTGAACTTGCAAAATAGCAGGGTGTTCAAATACTTATTTTCCTCACTGTAGCATTAAAGGGTAACTTCAGTGATTTAGCATTAAGCTTTGTGTCAGTAGAAACCCGTTTGTATATTCAAATTATGGTACTTTCCCCCCTCATTTCCCCCTGAGATGAGAGAATTATGCATTTTATTTCTGGAAAAAAATCATCCGATGACGCAAATATCGTCATTTTGCGTCATTGGAGGATTTTTTGGCCAGAGGCTAAAGACTATAGTCAGTAGCAGGCGCTAGTTCCTCATGTTATCAACCCGCCCACAGGGGAGAGATCTCACTCACAGAATGTAAATGCGCACGCCCGCTCAAATTGGGCATTAATAACGGAGCGGTGCGGAGCAAAGTGAGTGTTTCAACTTTTCAATGAATTGCTATGATAGTTTAGCTTCCATAGGCATGATCAGGAAACGCGCCAGACTGGACACGCGTCGTGAATGATGCCGCGCTTACCTCAGCTCTGCTCAGCTCTTTACTCATGATTAATGAAATCTGACTCCTGCTGCATTTGTGCCGTGACTTTCGTTTGGCTCACTCACACTTTATTGAAAAGACACATTCAGTTTTTAACTGTAGTGTTTATTCTCTAACTGAACAAAATTATTTTATTATTATGAAGATCAAAACAATGGTGGGGGCGGTGTAGGGAGTGGCCTCGTAGGGCAGCGAATCAAGTGCATTCTGGGAGTTGTCTTTCATCCACATGAGACAAAAATACATTTTCTAGCTTTTCTCAGTCTAGAAGGCACCAAATTCAAAAATTATTTCACATTTCTACTACATAAATGACCCAGTTTAAATACACATTCACCTTCCCAGCGCTGAAGTATCCCTTTAATAAACTTAGATGGAATGTATTTATTCATTGAAATTATTACACACTTCACCTTTATGAAAACAATAGCTGTTGCTGCTAGGTTTAAACCTGTTAACCCTCTTGCTGTGTGTCTGAGCACAGGTTGCGGATCTGGACACGCTGAAGCAGTCCTCTCGACTGGTCCATTACTGCGCCACTCCGCTGCTCTTCGACCCCGTGTTCCGGAAACAGATTCAAGAGGAACAGGTGCCACAGCCACAGATGAAGGTCTCTCTCTCTCTTCCTCTTCCCCCTGCTGAGTCTGTCTGCTGGTTCACACTGTTCTGAACACATTTATAAAAACAATCATTTTGGAGCCTTACTTAGGGTTAGGGTTATGTTCAAAATTCATATCCCTGACAATAGCATGACCAAAACAGCTCTTCAATGCAGTGAGACATCATGTGCTTTATAAACAACAAAACATCCGCCTCTATGTAATTACATGTGTCAGGCATGATAATGAGCAGGGGATGCGTGTCAGCGTAGCACCAGAGTAATCATGATTATTCGATCGTTGGTCATTTCTTCATGATTGAGGTGGAATAGAGGTTATTCTCATTAGATAACCAAATGTCAAAGCAGGAATTTATTTTTAAAAAAGTTAGCACAAGCACACATTTCACCTGTATACTTCACTTCTCTGTCCGATTTTAGATATAAACACCCAAATGTCACAAATGACTGTGTGGGGTCACTTTACATGTCAGTTAGAAGCTCTCTTCCTGCCTAAAGTCCCTGATATACTTCAAGTGAAATCGAAGAACAAACTGGTGTGATGTCTACAAAACGAAAATCTTTTGGAGTTAGTTTTGGGAGTTCGAAACAGCTTGCTAAAGCAAACTTTCTGGAAAACTTATGTAAGAATAGGTGTGGCTCTGAAGCTCCGCCGCCTTTGACGTGTAAATCTTCTCCGGTACATTTCCTCTGTTCAGCCCGTCGAGGTCAGACGTGAACATGAACACACTGGAGAGCTGCTTTAGAGTAGAAACTGAAGTTGCAATTCTAATTAAAAATGACACTGATGCTGTTTTTCATGTTTAACACTGTAAAGCTGCTTGCTTTGAAGCAATCCATTGTTATAAAGTGCTATATAAATAGATGTGCCATGACATGACTGGAGTCTCAAATTGCAGAGCTCTTGCAAATGTGTCCATGTTTTCTCAATGCTCTGTGTGTTTAGTTTGTTATGGCGAGGAAAGCACGCAGCATATATTTACATATTCACCCATTTCCAGCAGCATGGGTATTGATATGTTCACTAACAGTATACCGCTGCTCAGGTATTTTTAATTTCTTTTTACCCCCAAGTGAAGAACGAAAATAACTTTGCCATGAGTATATCTGGGCCTTAAACAGATGTTTTTTGGCTCAAAATGGACCAGACTTTATGCTGATAGTCAAAAATCTGTCTGTGAGAGACTACATGGGTAGTAGGATCTCCGCTCTCCGTAGTGATATCAGTTCAGAGATTGTCTCTCGTTCTCCGGTTACAGAAGCGGCATCGCTCCAGTGATTCCACGGCATCCGGGAGGGATCGCAGCTACAGCACGGATTCTGCAGACATGCTTCCGAGTCGACTGAAGGAGGAGCCGTGGCTGCAGGAGATCTCCAGCACGTTCCTGCAGCAGTATGTGCAGTACCTGCAGAGCATGGGCTTCATCCTGGTGCAGGTCCGACCGCAGTCTCCCGCACGCAGGTTTGTGTCCCGCAGAAAATTGCCATCTCCCAGAACCAAAAAAACCCACACTTGGTTTGACCGTAATGGTGCATTCAAGTCATGTTGGAATGATTGCAGTGGGAAATCATGTTGGACACAATAGATTCAATGTCTGCATAAATGCTTGTTGTGTTGTGTTCTGGTCATTTTGACCCAGAGAGTATTTTAGTTTTCCTGAAAATTCTACTGACTTTACTCACACACGGTATAGCAAGTTCCCAAACATTTTTTTTATTGTTTTCCCAGTCAAAAAGGATTGGAGCTCAACAATTGCTTATAAATCTCTCGTTATGCTAACGTTATTGCCAAATATTTGATTCAATCTTTCATCAACTCATTGATCTGAACTTTTTTTTTTCTGAGGTGAATAAGCTTGAATGAACTTCTTTTCAATCAAAAACTGAGATGCATAAACTCAAACCAGTGAGGCTTATGATTAGTCAGTTCCCAAAAGAAATACAAAACCTGTGCTAATTGAAAGAAAACTAGTAGATTGAGTCCAATATTTGGTGATGATATAGGTCACACTTTAGTTTAGGGTCCAATTCTCACTATTAACTATGACTTTTGCCTCAATATACTTCTAATTACTGCTTATTAATAGTTAGTAAGGTAGTTGTTAAGTTTGGGTATTGGGTAGGATTAAGGGTAACACTTTATAATAACTACACACTATGAAGCATTAGTTAAGCATTAGTAAATAGTTAATTCATCATTTATAAAGCATTAATAGACATTAATAGGCAGTTTATAAATACAGCTATAAATGCTTTATTCTTGATTTATAAGCATATCTATGATGTGTTTAATAATTGTATTTGCATACTCAATAAATGATCAATTTATAATTTCTAAATTAAGTATTACATTATTTACAAACCAGTTATGTAGGAGTTGTCAGTGGTTCATATGATAATTTATAAAGTGTGAGTAAAGGATTAATAAACTATTTAAATGTACATTTATACATCTTATTATTTAGACATATAGTAATAGTTACTCAATGTGTTAATAAATGCTTTATTAACATGTATTTCCACTGTAATTCATGATTAATTCAGGTGGTTATAAAACATTTAGTAGTTGTCAGTTAACTATTTCTGTGAGCCTTTAAATCTCCTTTGTAAAAGCTTTACGAGGCATAAATAGTCCTCACTTTAGATGAACTCACAGAAATAGTTAACTGACAACTACTAAATGTTTTATAACCTCCTGAATTAATCATGATTTACAGTAGGAATACATGTTAATAAAGCATTTATTACCACATTGAGTAACTATTACTATATGTCTAAATAATAAGATGTATAAATGTACACTTACACTTTCTAAATGATCTGATGAACTGGTTTGTAAATAATGTAATAAATAATTTAGAAATTATACATTTATCATTTATAAAGTATGGAAATACAATTATTAAACACATCATAGATATGCTTATAAATCAAGAATAAATCACGTATAGCTGTATTTATAAACTGCTTAGTAATGTCTATTAATGCTTTATAAATGATGAATGAACTATTTACTAATGCTTAACTAATGCTTCATAGTGTGTAGTTATTATAAAGTGTTATCGGATTGGGTAGTAGAATTAAGAATATGTAGAATATGATCATGCAGAGTAAGGCATTACTATGTGCTTTATAAGTACTAATAAACAGCCAATATCCTAGTAATATGTGTCTTAATAAGATAGTATACTAATAGTGAGTAGTAATAGTTATAGTTAATAGTGAGAATTGGACCCTAAACTAAAGCGTTACCATAATATAACATAATGAGAGATTTATAAGCAATTTAAAAGGCCAACCCAGATTTTTCAGCCCAGCACAAGGGTTCATTTACAATAAAACCATCTAAGTTGCATGAACAATATACCAAAATATTGTACAATTACGCTAGCCTGGATGCCAGCTGAACTTAGCCCCGCCCACAACATTTGAGGTCAGGAAGTTCGGTCTGGACTTGATCCGTTGTGGAGCAACTATGCTCGGACCAGAGCTGTTCAGACCAATCAAATTGTCAGGGCGGGTTTTATACGATGATGGACAAATGATCAACAGTAACGTAATCATCCACGTCACTAAAGAGCGCTTGGGTTGAATTCGTTCTTATCCTAAACGGAGAACTTGTTCGTAAATGTATTCACCTTTACTATTTCTCTCAAAAATGGTGATCGAGTTGGTAAGTACTCCGTGTATCCATTACATTCTTTTTACAACACCGGCAAAGATAGTTTACACTCATCTTCTTCTTCTACTTCTTCCAGCGTGCGTGCAGTTGAGTTCTGTTGACAACTATGCGTTGCTCAACATACGTCATTTACTCCATTGCTCTGATTGGTTGTAGGTCTATCCAATTGAGTGCAGAGGCATTTACTTTCCTGTTTCAGTTGAAACACCTCATAATCACAGCCCAATGAAGCAGTATCAGACTCATATTCTGACTAGAATCTGAGTATGACGACGTCAGGCTACAATTACGCTGGAATATATTGTGATTCAATTTACAGGACCTACAGCAACTTACAGCATAAACTTAATTAAAAACATAAAAAAGCAAAAACACATGTACATGTAGATGTAGAGTTTAAAGATCTCGTTGAATTGTATGTAGAAAAGTTGCATTGCCATCTTGCTTTGACCTGGAATCATTTTAACACAACTGACATTGTAATTACGACTTCCCTCATAAATACGAACTTCCCCGGAGGACTTGAATGCACCTTGTGTTTCTGGAATTTGAACTCATTGTTTTGAACTGTGCATTTCTGTCATGAGCATGAGTATAAAAAGGGAAAGTGTTATTCACTACAATTTCTTACTTAAAATGTCTTAACCTGCACAGAATATGTCCATACCATCAAACATGGTATGAAATCTTCAGAGTCATCTGGCAACAATATGTTCAACAATACGTGCACTTTGCAGAGTTCTCTGTAAAGTGTGTGTGATGTGCTAATAGTCGACACACTGTATTAAGCAGCAGGAGCGCATGATTCAGTCTGACCAACAGCATGAAACGGGGTCACAAGCCCTGACTCTCTCTTTCTTTCTGCAGCATCGCTCGAGCCCGAGCCGCCATGTTGAGTTCTTCATCCACTGAAGGCAGATCTTCCTTCTCATCTTTCTCATATAATAAGCAGAAGAGTGAAGACAGCCCGAAGGTACTCATCCACATTCAACCATTCAGTCACACTCCAGTTTTTCTGGATTCACATCTGTATTTCACAGGTTTGAACTGTGTGGGTCACAGTTCAGACACACACATTTGGCACTTTTTAAATTGACACAGTCCTGGTGCCTGTTCTGGATCATATCCAAATGTGACAAAATGACAAAAAAATATAGTCTCCTCAGTTTCCACAAAAATGTTAAGTAGAAAAATCTGTTTTCAACATTGATAATAATAAGAAATTATTCTTGAGCAGCAAATCCTCATATTACAATGATTTCTGAAGGATCATGTGACACTGAAGACTGGATTTTAAAATTCAGAGACTGGATGCTAAAAATTCTGCTTTGATCACAATTTTAAATTGTATAATATTTCACAATATTACTGTTTTTACTGTATTTATAATTAAATGCAGCCTTGGTGAGCAAAATAAACAAAAAAAAAAAAAAGTATGTTTCCAAACTTTTGGAAGATACTGTATTAAGGATATTGTATAGACTTCCATTGATTTTGTATCAGATTAATGATATTTTCTATGGCCTATCCCAAACTCAACCCCTAAACCCCTCAAATCACATTAACATGTGAGAAACACTAGAGTTAAATAAAAACCATTGATCTATATAGAGAACTGGATTGCTCATGACATCATAAGTGAAGCCACTGCTCTGCCATATTGGTATTTACTAGTAAGTTCACGTGGTCTATTGAATTAATAGGAATTTATGTGATTTTAATGAGAAAAAGTTGCCTAACGAGAAAATTTTCCCTTCTCATTTATGTTCATATTCATTATAGTAGTGAACACCAGCTTGGTGGGTGGACGAGACACTTTGGCATATGTATTACAAATGTCAAAGCGCGCATTCTGAAATCAGAATAAAGATGTATGCCTTTCAACCTGAAATAGCCTTGTACTGTTGTGTTTATGTATTTATGTTGTGTTGTAGTATTGTTTTCATTCATGACGTAGGCTAACTGTAAATGTTTCAACAATAATTTCATTAACAGCATGCATTTGGAAGCATTTAATGATTTAAAAGATGGTTAAATGAATAATTAATTGAACAACACATAGCCTACATACATGAAAACTGTAATTCTAACTCTTAAGAGTCTGAAATAGTTGCTTAATTTAGGAAATAAAACACACACATTATAATTTATTCAGAGACGCTGACTGCTTTATTTCCAATATCATCCATGGTAAACTTTGAATTTTAATACAATATAGTGCAATATAGTAACAGCCTTTTATTAATATGTATTTTATAAGCTATACAAATCAATTTCTGCAACTAAACACAGATGTTCATGTTTAATATTTTCTCCATAATTAATTACACACAAAGGAATATATTTTTGTGTTAGTTCAGTTACCTGTGTCAAAAGCAGTAGACACACCCACATAACGATTTCATTATATGACTTATCCTTTCCGATAGCATCTGAAATATCAATTAATTTTCATACATATCGTAAAACTAATCATATGAGACTAATGGGCTGGTCACGCTGCATTTTTCATCCCATTGACTTCCATTCAAACACGCAAGCTCATGTGAAATGTTTCTCATTTTGCTGCGATCCAAAGTTCAAGCCTTTTGAACTCTGAGCTGCGAATTCACATCACGTGACGACGCATGACCAGTAGAAGATCGATATGTCACGGCGTGACCTCTTGGCTGAATTAAAAGAACAATATTTTTGCAGTAAAGTTGAGTAGATTATATTTTTTTAATTTACATTTTGAATGTATTACTAATGTTATATGTTGAATTCATGTTTATAAAAAAAAAGACTATTCAGAGAGTCACGACCGTTGCCGTGTCCGACAAAATTTTGCATGCTCAAAGTCTAGTGTGACCGTGGCTTAAGACGAAACCGTGGCTTTAGAAAATCAGATGCCCTCTGTTGGTAGGGAATAGATGGCAGCTCGAACACTTCCGGTGGCTTCACTGCCTTCTGGCAATTTAGCACGCAATGAGCAATCCAGTCATTTATATAGATCAGTGATAAAAACTTGTTTTGGCCAATTTATAATCTTTTTTAGCTAGTGAGGACCAGTAAAGTTTACTAACTAGTTTGTCGTCATAATATTTCACTATATAAGTGAGAACATTTGGCCCTTACAATGTAGCCAAACCCACACACACACACACACAGTGATTGTGTACTTTCTGCCTCTCTCAGCAGAGCAGTGCATCAAGCTCGACGTCATATCACCTGCAGAGAGCGCTGCCGGGAGGCATCGTGCTGATGGAACTGGCTTTTCAAGTAAGACCTTCATCTGTCTGTGTCTAACGGCCTTCAGTGCAGATCAGGGCATAGAATCGCCCTCTTAGCACATCAGCCGTGAGCATACGCTGGGCTTTTCACAAGAACGCTGTGAAAGTCTCAGTGGATGGCCAGGAGAGAGATGTTTAATGGAGTCTCGCTCTCATGCTATTTATGGTTATTAATATTTGAACACAAAGAATCAACAGCAAGAAAACAGCACGTCATCCCCTGATCTTCAGTACTTCTCATGTCGAACATCTCTTTCAAATAAATGTCAAAGTAATAATTTTTGATATTAGAGCTGTCATAGTTAATGTGTTAACATATTTTTTAACCACTATAATGGTTTTATTAAATTCTGTGTGAATTACTGATCATAAATTCTGATTGAAGTTTACCAACGAGTAAAACACAAGTCATTCATTGAAATGTTCATGTGAACACTAGCAGATGACTTATGCACGAGTCAGTGGCATAAACACAAGATTAAGTCTATAAAGTGTGCGGGAAGTTGGTTTACTATTGTTTATTTTATTTTTGCTATTTGTTTTTTGCAGATTTTCCTGCCTGTTTGCTGTAATTTGAGAATTAACCTCAAATAATAATAATAAGTATTATTAATATTCTAGTTATTATTGTTAGCTTTTATTTTGTTATTATTATTATTAATAATAATAATAACAGTGATAATAATAAAAGCAACAACAACAAACATAATAAAAATAATAATAAAGAAAAATAATAATTATTCATACTTATGGACAGGAATTTGAACTACTACTACTATTTTTGTCCGGTGTCAACAGTCAAAGGAAGAACTAAAGTATTAGAAATAGTAATAAAAATGAATAATAACAATATACAATAAAATGAATTGCAATGATAAAATTGCAAAGTTAGAATAAAGTAAAATGAAGAGAACATTCAACAACACATTAATGAACACCAAAGTCGGCATGAATGCATTTACTGCCTACTTTGCATCTGGAAAATTACATATTTAAGTGGATCTTGATTTTATCTGTCAAGAATGTATTGGTTGGTGAAAAGTTTCTATATGACAGGTGATTATAAGAAAGAGATAAATGGTATTTTTGTTCATTGGAATAATGTGCACAGGTGAATCGTGACCTGGTTGAATTAAGAAAGTAAATGGAGCCAAATTTGATTTATTTGGGCCTTAAGAATCTCTCTGACAGCTCTTGAATATGGCGAAGAAAGCCGTGATGAATGTAGCTGCAGCTGATGCATAACTGTTCCTCTAGTAACACATAATCTCATTCTGACTCTGTTTCAGGGCTGTTATTTCTGCGTGAAGCAGTTTGCATTAGAGTGCTCAAGGATTCCCATGGGTCAGACGGTTAATTCTCAGGTAATGGCATCAAGACAGTGCATGTAAAGAGAAAGTGAGAGTAAATGAAGTATTTAAGAGTTCATATTGTATTTCTGTGGATCTGTTGTATGTGCCTCCCCGTAATGTCTGTGGATATTTCATATGAGCAACAAGCGGCAATCTTCTCCTCTGTTAGCAGAATTCACTGGTCAAATGTCTCTCTCTCTCTCTCTCTCTCTCTCTCTCTCTCTCTCTCTCTCTCTCTCTCTCTCTCTCTCTCTCTCTCTCTCTCTCTCTCTCTCTCTCTCTCTCTCTCTCTCTCTCTCTCTCTCTCTCTCTCTCTCTCTCTCTCTCTCTCTCTCTCTCTCTCTCTCTCTCTCTCTCTCTCTCTCTCTCTCTCTCTCTCTCTCTGATGGCGTATTTAATGTGTAGTGGGTCCAGGTTGGCTCTAAATGAGAAGTAATTAAGTGTAAATATTTGTAAATCTCCAGATGTTCCTCAGCAGGAGGGCTCTGATTTCTTCAGCAGCGCCAGAAGCCCATAAGGTGTCTCCAATCACAGCTGCTCATATCAAGCAATTAAGTCATTAGCGTGTTTGTTTGGTTGTTTGTAAGTGCAGATTCTTCATACTGAGCTGGAGGGCAAACAGGAATAAAAGTCACAAGGAATCAGTAATGAAAATTCATCAACTTGTATTTCTTCTATTAGAATCCATAGTTTTCGATTGCGTCACCAAACATTCCCATCTGCCGATTTGGTGGGCAAACAGTGTTATTATTTTTCCTAAGGAATGAACAATCAAGTTAAATATCTGTTAAATATTCCACTATGTTAATACTTGTTTTTGTTTGTGGATATCCACTTATTGTAAAAGGATAA
Source organism: Romanogobio albipinnatus (assembly GCA_023566225.1). Lineage (NCBI taxonomy): Eukaryota > Metazoa > Chordata > Actinopteri > Cypriniformes > Gobionidae > Romanogobio > Romanogobio albipinnatus. The sequence goes on along the minus strand of CM042250.1, from coordinate 48,483,771 downwards.
AGTGGACATTCTTATCGAATCATTTTGAAGTCTTGAACTGGTTACACCCATATTTACAGCTCATTGTCTGGAAACGGTGCCATTTGTACCAGAAAATTGTTCTTTTAATAAGGAAGTACATTAAAGTTACTGCCGAACTTTCATGAAAACATGTTCCCTTTCGAACGGTCAGTTCGTACTGATTCGAAGACTCAATATGGGAATTCTCCTATTCTCGAATATACTGAAGTAATTGTAAAATCACGCAGTGCTACTGCCCAGTCAAAACAGTGTCGAGACATCTCGCACGCTATTGGCTGGCCAGTGGGAACTGCATGAACCAATGGCAGAACAGCGTAATCTGAGCGAACCAATGGGCACAAAGCCCGCGAAGCTGAGTGCAGAAACCAGCGAAAGGGGCATATAAAATACGCTGTAACTGTCAAAAACATCAGATTAATGTCGTTCAGAGACGATCTACGGTCCTCGCTGATAAACTCGAACTACACCACCTTTCACCGTGAATTGACGAGCCTGCAGTGGAATAGCGGGCTAGCCAGCCCGGACCTCCTGCGAGAGTCAGCGGCCTGCTGTATTTCAGCGCGCTCAAATCGCCAGCGATCCCGCGAGCTGTCACACCTTTTCCCCTGTGCTCTTTGGTGAAACACTACGGTGTATCCTTTCTGTACAATACTGAGAAAAACATATCGCTTGTGTGGCATGTGCAGTACTTACCTGCACTAGGAGGATAACCACGACGTGTGCGTGATTTGTCTGGGCAAGGCCCACGCGGACGCAGCTCTCACCGGGTCCGGCTGCTCTCACTGCGAGGGTATGCCCATTTCCTCCCTCCGTTCGCGGATAGCGCTCTTTTCAGAGCGCTACCCCGCCCCTCGCGCTCTCCCGTTCCTCTTTCCGTCTGAGCCTCGGTGGGAAAAAACGGCGGAGCCAGTGGGCTGAGTATACCGAGGCTAGCGAGTTCACGTCGGCCCACTGCCTGCATGCCTCGTCTTCGCCTCAGAGAGACGTTTCCCCTGTGATGGTCTCTCGATCGGACCTGCTCCCGTCGCTCGACACCGAGGTCTTGGTCTCATTCGGCGGCAATGAGGAAGACGAATCTGCACGATTACCAATGTCTCGCTCTTCCTCTTCTCGCGCCGCGGACAGAGAATGCCAGAATGGACGAGCGAACTAATGCCTAATGTTAATTCAGCGCTATAGAACCACTCAAAAGTCCTGCTGTGGCCGGATTACCACCACAGACTTCCTTTACATTCTCTCAATCCCCTCGGTTCAGGTGACTGGAGATGTAAATATTGCAGTGCTGTCCGCACAGTGTCACAAACACAAACCAATCGGCGGACATCTGAACAGGTATCTATATGTATCAAATGGCTTTCAGAATGCTGACAAAACTGAACACAGTAAGCAGCCCTGACAGGCTGATCAGGAATAGAGGAGGGTTGAGTCCCGCCCAGGCCGGTCCGCCTCCCAAAAGACTCTGAGTTCTCTCCCCACGGCCCTGTTTTTGTTCCGGTCAGGGAGAAAAATACTGTTCTGAATGTTTTTCATAAACTACGAGTCCGCTTTAATGCATGCTCCCCTGAATTCTACCGCCATGAAGGCGAGTTCAATAAAAAATAAAAATAGATAAAAAGTTAAACAAATGAGTCTTCTTTCTCTTCTGCACTACACGGAAGTCGGCGCCCTGCAGAGCGCGCCGCCTTCTGACACTATTAAACCCCTGTGCGATCAGGCAGAGGCTTGGAAAGCCATCCCCAGTGTGTCACAGTGGGTTATAAAAACAATTCAACAAGGATAATCGCTCCAATTTGCTCGCAAACCACCCGTTTTGCGGACATAACGCACACTTCGGTGGAGAGCAACGTGACTCACGTCCTCAAAACCGAAGTAGAGAGCCTATTGATAATAAAAATAAAATAAAAGCGATAGAGGCGGTGCCTCCAGCTCAGAGCGAGTCAGGGTTTTTACAGCCGCTACTTCCTTGTTCCCCAAAAAGATGGCAGCCTCAGGCCCATAGATCTCAGACACCTGAACAAGGCTCTATCAAACGGCCTTTCAGAATTCTGACATTAAAACAGATCATCGCGCAAATCTGCCCGATGGACTGGTTTTTCTCAGTGGATCTGAAAGATGCTTAATTTCATATCCAAATTATCCCACGTCACAGACCGTTTTTGAGTTCTTTTGCGTTCGACGAGAAGGCTTATCAGAACACAGTCCTGCCATTTGGCCTGTCCCTGGCCCCCCGCACTTTCACAAAGTGCATGGATGCAGCTCTCTCCCCCTTAAGACAAGCGGGAATGCGCATTCTGAACTACCTCGACGACTGGCTCATACTGGCCCAGTCAGGAAGAAATAAAATCTCACAAATCTGTGCTACTCAGCCATCTAGAATGCCTGGGTCTCAGAATAAATACAGCCAAGAGCTCATTGCTTCCCAGGCAGAGAACCTCCTTCCTGTGAACGATTTTAGACTCAGCCCAAATGAGGGCGTGGCTATCGGACGAACGTGCTCTGACTACACAGCAGCTTGCACGTTCATTCAAAATGGGAACCAACAGACCCCTAAAAAAATTTCAGAGAATGCTAGGCCTAATGGCAAAAGCTTCTCCAGTACTTCCGCTGGGTATAATGCACATGTGCCCCCTGCAGTACTGGCTGAAATCACAGGTTCCTTCCCAAGCGTGGCATTCAGGCCAGCTTTGGATCAAAGTGGGCGGCGGCTGTGTCAAAGCCCTGGCCCCGTGGTCACTTGGGAACAGTTTCCAGACGCATGGTGGTCACCACGGACGCCTCCAACTCAGGTTGGGGCGCTCTGTACGAGGGCGAACCTGCCTTCGGATCATGGTCGAGCACGGAGTCACGGTTGCACATAAACTGCCTAGAAATGCGGGCAATAGTGCTAGCCCTCGAGACTTTTTTACCACGTCTCTCAGGTCACCATGTTCTAGTCCGCACGGACAACACGACTGTGGTCTCCTACATAAACCGCCAAGGGGTCAGGTCTAGATGGCTCAAGCAACAAGTCAGACATCTCCTCCTATGGGCAAAAGGCAAATTACATTCACTGAAAGCAGTGCATGTGCCAGGCAGACTGAACCAGGGAGCAGACATTCTCTCCAGGGGCCTTGTGTCCATTCCTAAACGGTTCAAATGATATGGAGTGTTTTTGGGAGGGCAGAGGTCGACCTCTTTACCTCCGAAGACAACTGTCATTGCCCAATCTATTTTTCAAAGAGCAAGGATGCGCTGGCCCACGAATGGCCCAGCTGCATACTTTATGCTTTTCCACCAGTATTGCTCATTCCCCAGGTCTTAAAAAGGATCAGAGAATGTGAGCACACAGTCCTGCTAGTGGCTCCACTCTGGTTCAGTTACTATCAGCAGCCCCATGGCCAGTTCCCCTGAAGAAAGATCTTCTTTCTCAGGCGAACGGGACAATCTGGCACCCCCACCCCAAAATTGTGGGCGTTACATGTTTGGCCACTCAAGGGGGGCTCGAGAACCTCCCAGTGAGTGTCTTGAGTACCATCAGTGAAGCTAGAGCTCCGACTACTAGACGTCTCTATGCCCTTAAATGGTCAGTGTTCTCTGACTGGTGTTCAGTCAGGAACTATAACCCAGTGTCATGCGAGATATCACAGATTCTCGTTTTTCTACAAGAGATGTTGGATGCAGGACACACTCCATCCACACTCAAAGTCTACACGGCAGCTATCGCCGCATCTCATACGCCTATAGCTGGTCAATCAGTAGGCAGACACGACATGGTCATAAAATGCTTAAAAGGAGCCAGGAGGCTTAACCCTCCTCGCCCTCCTACGGTGCCATCCTGGGACCTTCATTGGTCCTGAGAGCACTAAAAAGACCTCCCTTCGAGCCGTTGCAGACGGCTGAATTAAAGCCGCTTTCGCTGAAAACTGCCCTGCCATTAGCACTGGCATCTGTTAAGCGTGTCGGTGACATTCAAGTGTTATCTGTGAACACATCATGTTTAAAATTGGCCCAGGTGATTCTAAAGTCATCCTCAAACCAGGGCATGGTTATGTACCTAAAGTGCTTTCAACACCGTTCAAAGCACAGGTAATCACTCTCTCTGCCATCCCCCCTTCGGAGGATAAGAGACAGTTACACCTGCTCTGCCCTGTTAGGGCGCTTAGAGCATATATTGAGCGGTCCACCCACTTTAGACAGTCGGAGCAGCTCTTTGTAAGTTTTGGTGACCGAACTAAGGGACTTCCGGTCACCAAACAAAGCCTAGCCAGATGGCTAGTGGACACGATAGCGTTAGCATATGACACTATGGGCCTCCAATGCCCCATAGGTGTCAAAGCTCACTCCACCAGAGGCATGGCCTCCTCCTGGGCGTGGTCTAGTGGAGTTTTCTATGGGTGACATTTTAAGATCGGCAGGTTGGTCCTCACCATCTACTTTAACCAGATTCTACAGTCTGGATGTCCCTGCACTGGGGACACAAGTCCTCGCTGTATAAAAATACTAAGAGTATTAGACGGCCTTGTAAGCCCGTCCCCGTCATAAGTTGGCATTTGGGGCCTTTATATGCTTCAATGCTTACACATTCCTTATAGTTACCGGCCTCTATGAGCCCTGTAGTAGAAGATTATATATATATATATATATATTATTATTAACGTTACCTCGCTAGTATATATTTATATTTAGTATAAATATATATTCATATATTTTTGTCATGTTGCTTTTAAGTTGCTAAACTATTTTACTGATAAAATCGTCAGAGCAGCGCTGACATCACGTTTCTGTGCGAGTGTGTCCGCACTGTATGTGTGCGCGTTTGAGTGGGAGAGCAGAGAGCGCGGGAGAACGAGATTAACGTGCGTTTCTTACATAATTAAATGTAATTTTGTGGAAATAAAACATGGAAATAATTTGTCTTACACAAATCATTTAAATATTGTGATGGTATCACTTTACAATATCTTTTTTTAACATCATTATTGCATTATGAAGATATATTAATTGATAATATTAGTGTATATAGTATATTATATTAATTATATTTTATATTATATTAAATTAATTATATTATATTAACATTTACCTTTTCCTAGATTAGTAAATGCTGTTCAAGCATTGTTCATTGTAGTTCATGTTTTAAGTATCATGAACAATAATGTTAACATTATTCTGATTGTAAAGTTTCCCATGTGATTAATTCAGTATCCTGTGTCAGTTGCACACAAATGACTGTTCATATGTCTATTCATAGCAATATTTATATACTGAATATTATGATTATTTTAATCATCGAAACACAAATGGCACTGTTCATATGACGATTCATAGCAACATTTATATACTGAATATTATGATTATTATCATTTTAATCATCTTCCTCCTGACATGTTAAATCAAAAATGTATTTATTAATATTTATTTTAAGGTATAATTTTACTATTACTAATACTACTCCAGCCACTGTACCACCAGATAAAGTTGATTTTGAGGTGGAAATGGACATCAGTTACTTTTTATGACATTTATTGCTGGAATTGGGAACATAGGGAATAGATGTCAAAAAAGATTTCATTTTACAGATGGAAAACATTTTTCATTTTACTTTACATGTGTAAAGTAAATTAACCAAAGTGTGAATCACTGCTGAATTTTTTGAAGTAATTAAAAATATTTACACACCAAAATGAGATAATATATGAGACAAGCGAGCAACCTTGTTGAACAGCGTAGATCATGATGTAACATGAGCCATAAGCAGTGGATATTTAGTTAATAAGTGAAAGGTCACACCTGCTTCTCATCTATAAAGGACTGCACACACTCATCATTATTGATAATCTCCATGTCACTTCCTGTAACATACCCTCATACATTAGCGTGTGACAGTCAGCTTGTGCATGTGTTCATTTTTGTGTAAATTGACTTCTAACCTTACTGTGTCGCAGCTTTCTCATCTGTCTCTGTTTGTGTGTTATCTTCTGTGTTTGTGTGTGTGTGTGTCTCACTGTTCTGCATATGGCGTGTGTGTGTGTGTGTGTCTAGTCCCATCTCACTCTTTCTTTCCATCAGGGTTCACTTCTCAACAAACCTCCTAGCAAGCCGTTCCCCGAGGCGCCCACGGGCTCTGACTCTGCGGTATGTCTCTGTATCCTCGGGGCGGGCTCATCTCTCCAACCAATCAGGCTTCAGTCTTTCCCTCAGACTCCTCCCCAATGTAGTGCCTGGCTCCTCCCCTTTCCACTGCGGCATCAGTCTTGCCCATTCATTGAAAATCAAATTGTTCCTTTCCCTGTGTTTTTCTGTGTTCGTCAGAGATGCATCTTGCGGAAAGGTCGCTGCAGGGGTTCCTCTTTAGCCGCAGATGCGGTTGTGTCTCTTTGCTGTACTTTAATGCAGATGCACATTAATGTGGCATCTTCTGGGAGGTCATGGGGTCACTCTTCTTGCTGCTCTGATAGGCCAATGATCTCTTTCCTTTGCTCAATGATTATCCCTTGATTTTCTTCTGCTCTTGTTGCATGTTGATTCGGATCTGCTTGTCTCCTTTTGAGGGAATCATCAAAAGTAATTTGTGGGCTGTTCTTTATCAATCAACATGTGATATACTGTGATTTTTCACAGCGGTTTCAAAATGAGGAAATCACAAGTGGAGCATTTCCCCTTTGTCATGTCGTCTTCCGCTTATTCTTAATGTGCCTGACATAAGTAAGATCTGTGTTGTGCTAGCTAGGAAACAAAAGATATAAAGTCAACATAAATGCTGTATTTTACTTGCAAAATCTGGGGTGTTTCTGAGTGTAAAGGATCTAGAAAAAAATGTGGGAATTGACTGGATTTTGAAAAGTGGAATGGAGTCGAGTGGGTTTCAAATGAAAGATGAACACATTATATTGGCTGAAAGGAAAAGAGATGCAGATAATTATTGGGTTGCACTTTATTTGGTTACACTTTATTTAACCTTAGTGTCCTTGTTACATAATAATAACAATGCATAATTACATGCAACTAACCCTCAGTCAAACCCTAATCTTAACCTAACCCCATAGTAAGTGCATGCTGTCAATTAATATTACTCAGTACTTAAATATACTAATTCAAATGTAACATTGACACCTTAAAATAAAGCGTAACCCTTCATTTCAAGGTAACATTGCTCCAGTGTAATCACACGTAAGTGCTGAGTAATATTAATTAAACTACATATACTTACTATAGGGTTAAGGTTTAGTTCCTTGTTACTATTCAAAATTAATTATTCAATTACTTTTATTGATATAGTAAGTACATGTAACTGTGTCACCTTAAAATAAGTGTTACCAATTTTTGCATTTTGATTAAATATTGTGCACAAATCATTGGTAAGAATATAAGACAAGGTATGTTCACTAAAAAGTACACATTTATATGTTGACTTTACAGCCCTTTTAGTACTTCAGCATTAAGTGTCATGGAAAGGTGATAAAGTGAGGTTACCACCAGGGAGTCAGAAAGTAGGAAAACTACACAGTATAACCGGTGAAAGTAAGAAAGTAGAACACCTAGAGCTCTCTAAGAGATGCCAAAGTCCCTTTAAGGCAAGTTCACTCAACGGTCACTTCCGTAAGTCCTCGGGCAGCTGTTTCCAGCCATACAGCTTCATCTGCTTGAATGGAGAGACACTACAAATGTCCAGAAGTGCTTGTCAAAATTCTGTTCAAATCAGGACTAACATCTGACAATAGTGGCATGCTAAGCTCAAGTCACTCGAAACGTTTTCAGGCTCGTCCAGCTAATGCAAATGTTCAAGAGTAAACAAACAGGGGATTGGCTTTTTGACCCATAAGGCATTCAGCTGCTTTATTAAGTGTAGCGATGCCTCTATCAAAACTGATATGGGCTGTTGTACCTGTAGGGCAGGATGACAGCTGCTGTGTTCAGCGTTATGATTGCTCTCATTCATATTTGTTCAAGTGGTCCATCTCCTCCACTTATGATGTCTCTGGTGACACATTACAGAACTTGACCTGTGCATCTTGTGGCATCTGGGAAAGCACCACAGTGTTCGATGCATTGGGAGACGTTTATGCAAGTCTTGAAAACGACCTTGTTTTTCTGAATGCAGGCATTTGGTTAACACATGACTGTAATTATGCTTTAAGAGTATTTATTCAAACACTACAGACTTACCACTGCAATCATAGCAAACCGAGACGTTTTCATGCAGCACGTTTCCAAAAGCAGTTTCTCGCACCCTCGCATGACTGAGAGGAAAATGGGCGAACGATATTATCTTTCCTCAGCCTGTGGCAGAACTTTCAGTCAAATGGGCCACTGGCAGATTTCAAAATGTTGACGTGAAAAACGATTCTCGCACGGGTAATTACGTGAGCTGCGTTCTGCAAATGGCACGGCCACGACAGCATCAAATGAACAGGTTTTTTTTAATCCTCAACTCTTTGATTTGATCAGACCTATTTGCATTTGTTCCAGGGTAATGGTCAGGATGAAAGCGACAGCGGTAATAGCGCTTAGCCGTCGCCACCGCCTTCCCCACCCTCTCTGCTCCCATTGTACTGTAATTACTCCCGTTCTCTCCCTCTACAATCATTTGCATTTGCCACTAATGCTTTTGTAAGCACGGCTTTGATGTGAGATTTAATTAAATAGGATACAATTATTATGTTGACTGATATCAGATGCTTTTAAAAAGACTCTTGTAAAGGTTTGGTGGCAGGTGGGTGGTTGAAGGGGGGTTTTGCTCTTCACAAGTCAATTATGTCAAGTTGTAGACGTGTTATGTCAGGTTTCATGTGCGCTTGAGTGAATTTCATGAAACGTATCAAGAACATGCCGGATTCCAATTTCACCTCCAAATCAAGGGCCATTAAGTTTTTGTGCATTGGGCCTTCAGTTTCATGATAGCTACACTGTCTTAACCAGGAACGACACTAGAAGTTTCCAGTGGCAAGTAATTTGTATGACACCGTCACAGCCATTCACAACATATTTATTTATAGGATTTTGGACATTTTATTATTGCAATAGGAAACAAAAAGGTGTATAAATTAGTGCTGTTGCGATTTTAATTTTTTCAGTTTAACACGTTAAAAATGTTGGTAACACTTTACAATAAGTGTAAACATTAATGTATTAACTAACATGAACTAACCATGAGCAGTACATTTGTTACTGTATTTGTTCATCTTTGTTAACGTTAGTTAATAAAAATAAAGCTCTTCATGTTAGTTCACAGTGCATTAACTAATGTTAAAGGTCCCGTTCTTCGTGATCCCACTGTTCAAACTTTAGTTAGTGTGTAATGTTGCTGTTAAAGCATAAATAATACCTGTAAAATTATAAAGCTCAAAGTTCAATGCCAAGCGAGATATTTTATTTAACAGAAGTTCCCTTTCAAAGCCTACAGCGAACGGCCGGCTTGGACTACATCCTGGTACTTCCTTCATAAATGACGTCAGTAGAACAGACTAACTTCCGCCCACAAGAATATGCGAAAAAAGGGGGCGTGGTCTTGTTGCTGTCCCACGTGGAGAAGAGGACGTGTCGCGTGGAGAAAAGGAAGTGTTACGTTTGAGTGTGTTTGTCGCCATGTCGTTGAGACGCTGTTATTTTCATCCCGGAGTCAAATCACCTTTGTTTGGCTTTCCCAGGGACGCTGTAGAGATCATTGAGCGCATACATCTCCCGTTAAGAGGCGTGACCTTTCCACGTGCGCTAAGCTGCTGTCGAATCACAACACAGGAACCGTGACACGTTCGCTAAGCTGCGGTCAAATCCCAACACGGGAACCGCTGGCACAATCAGAACTCGGTACGTATTTCTGAAGGAGGGACTTCATAGAACAAAGAACTCATCAACCCGTTTTGAAAACAGCGGTATACAGATAAGTAAATTGTGTTAAAAATACTGTTTTTTTTTACACGCGAAACATGAACACATGTTATATTGCACACTGTAAACACAATCAAAGCTTCAAAAAAACACGAAGAACGGGACCTTTAATTGCGCTCTCAACAAAGGCGGTCGCATTCTCTCCCTGTCCTCTCCTCTCCCTCCTCCCCTGCTTGCTTCTCTCGTCTCGTCTAGTCTACTGTCTTAAACTTTGAGAGAGTCTCTCCGCACTGCTCTCTAAACTAAAAATCATGGATTTGATCAACTGGTCTCTCAACGCAATTGACACCATCTTCTCAACGAGAAGCTTGGGTTCGGGGGAGCCTGACTGCCATGCCGGAACGTTCGCTGCTGGCTACATGATGGACGCGTGGGAGAAGTGGCGTGTCGTGTGTCTAGCGGCTCTTTCCGTGGAGGACATTGAAGATATCTACCTATTCGGATCCATGATAACAGGTTTTCTGCTGATTGGATTAGGCATTGCCCTGGTATATCGAGGAATTCAGAAAGCGGTGACAGCTGTTCAAAGCTCCACAAGGCTGCCAGTCATGATTGAAGCAGTGGGCAGAGCGGTCAGCTCTCAGACTGGGACTATTAACCGCAATATGGATAACATCATGGAGAAGCTCACGGCTTTGCAAATGGATTGATTCAGAGACCAGAACGAACTAAGAGAGTAGTCGTAAATTGTGGCTACTCGCCCCAAGACCAAACAATCCCAATCTTATCTGCTTTCGGCCTCCCTCAACCAGCACTGGCCTTTGCCAAGGCTGCTGTTGGAACAACAACTCCCCCCGGAAGAGCACTGCAGTGAGACGCTCTTGCGTTCCTCCCCCACTCCTCACAGACACCTGTTGACTCGGACTGGGACCTGATCAAGGTTGTCTCCATGGCAACTTGCAGACTGAGGCACCGAGATTATGATGCCAGGCGTGACTCTCCAGGCCTACACATACATGTACATGAACTCTTACGCACACACGCACATTTATGCACTCGATCCCTCGCCTTCGCCGCTTTGTACCCTCAGTCTGACAAGCGGGTCTGTGACCAGCGCCTTGAATGGCTGCAGGACCGGATGGCCGCCTGCCTGTGCTGGGATACCTCAACCCCCCACTCCCCTCCCCTGTTGCAAGTCGTGTGTTTTTCATGTTGTAAAGTGTATGCGCTTAGGTTGCTGAGGTGTTTTTTTTTACTGTTCCCACACTGTACTCCTCTCCTCTCCTCACCTCTCCTCATGTTATGCTGTATTCTTCTTTCCAACTCAAGAGGGGCCGCAGATGGTCGACTCGGTGTGACTTGCACAAAACCAAAACAAATTCCTTGTATGTGTAAAAACGTACTTGGCAATAAAGATTTTTCTGATTCTGATGCTTGATGAAGCACTGGAGTCACTGAGCATATGGCCCCTCCCCCTACACTATCAAAACTGTTGATGGCGCACTGGAGCCACCAAGCCTGGCTCCTCCCCTAACACAATCATAACTAGAGCACATTCGCATCAGTTCGATCGTGAGTTACTGTCAGTACTGTTAGTTACTACAGCCTACAACTTACAAAACAGCTAACAAAAACGATGATCAAGAAGAGGTGGATTAATTTTGTGAACAGCCATCTTGATGGAGAGCTGAGGATCATCACCGACACCTTCCTCTGCAGTGACTTTACACCGGATCGTTTTACAAACTTTCACTGGAGACAACTGGGATTCACTGATAATCCGCTGCAGAACTGACTATCCCCCGCCCCGGCCTTCATCCTCCCGTCCCGCCGACATCTGGTGCATAGTGATCGTAGGGTCGTGATCAGTACGTGAGTGTTGTCTTGTGTGCTACGGCAGCTTTCCCGCGAGTGGGCGTGGTTTTGGCACCGACAGCGGACACACCCCCAGCGTTTGAGAGCAGAGAATGCTCAAGTTTTTGATAAGCTATTTTATGTACTTGGCGGATTTTTTTATGATTCAAATCTGGCTGGGTGGTTAATAACACATTTGTCTGTGGAGTGAGAAACTCAGAACACATGTTTAGTTTTGACTTTACAGGGACTTTAACAAAGATAAAGAAATGCTTTATAAGTGCAGTTCATTGTTAGTTCATGTTTACTAATGTAGTTAACTAATGAACCTTATTGTAAAGTGTTACCAAAATATTTAACGCAATTAACGCAGCATCTGTTTTTTCTGTTATCCTTTGGCTGGGGTTACATTATATGATCATGCTCTTTTTCACGCAAATGCTTTTAAACCATTCCAGCGCAACAAGATAAAAGAGAATGCGCTGTCTGTGAATGTAGCTACTTTGTCTATGTGACACACAGAGGCCCTGTCCCAAATGGCACCCTAAACCCTCGCGGTCTTCCTACGAGTCCGCACTCGATTGACGTAACGCCGCTTTGACTTTCGGGAAGAAGTCTGCTGCAGAGTTCACATCAGTGCGGGCTCGGCAAAAGTGCACATCAAGGGCGCATATCGACCGCAAAGGGGGGCGCTCGCGAGCACTCTTCTGAGATCTAAAATGACAAATGGGACACCCTACGGTCTCGTGGACTTAATGGACATGCGCACACGGCAGCCATTGTAAGTCCACAAGACCAAAAGTGCATATGAAACGTGCCATTTGGGACAGGGCCAGAAAAACGCGTCAGCAATATCACGCGCCAGAATCGAGTTCCCTTTCGCGCTTGACCGAACAGTAACACAGAATTATGCCAAAATGCCCATTCTTAAATGAGTTAAATAACATCTTAAATGAACCTAAAGAGTTGTGAGAAAATGAGATCCGCTTTATGTTTGGCAGCGGCAGAGCTTAAAGTGACAGCAGCCTAATAAACCAGTTGCTGTGATGTCTGTCATTAATTTGTAAATCAAAGAACAACAGCAAGAGAGAAGACTGTAGCTTTAATAAGGATTAATCTATATGTTATGTATTATTTATGCAGGGCAGACTGTTTGATAACTTTATTCATATTCAATTTCTGTTTATTAGATAGGTAGGAAGGCCACAGTCAAATATGACATTTATTTGAATTGAGTTTTTATGAAGATTGTTTTAAGTTCACTTAAATCTAAAGTTGTAATTTTTTTTAAAAGCCTAATAAAATGTAGCTTTCAATTGTACTGTAATGTTGAATATCTATCATTAATGTTTACAAAAAATCAATTTCATAGAGACATCAGTAGCAGTATTAGTATCAGTGATGCTGGCCGTCATTTATAAAAAGATGCCATTAAACAATAAGTACAACACAAATATTTATATTAGTGCTGTCAATCGATTAAAAATAATAACTAATTAAATCGCAAATTTGTTCTGTAATTGCGAGTTTTTAATAGTTTTATATTGTAATAATCTCAGTTAATGTCCAAATGATCTTAGTTTTCACTTAATGCTGATAAAAAATCCCCATATCACAGTAATGAGAATCTAATTAGTGATAACAGAACTTGGATGGATTACAGTGTAAAATCTGATGAATGGTCCTAATTTTATGCAAAATATAATTTCATGTTTACTTTCTTTTGATGTTGGGGTAAAACGTGACCTTTCGCCAGATTCACCCAATTTGACTTTGCAGTGAGGCTGGTTTCATTTGACCATCTGTAGGAGAAGCAGCTCATTAGGTTTTGAGTTAGTACCGCTATCAGGATTTAGAGGCTATAGGATGATGTTCCTGCTACTGCTTGCGGTCTTCCTCTGGGGAATCGGATGTCTTTGATCCGAACGGTTTCTCATGGATTGTGTGGAGTTCCTGCTCCTGAGTAACTGCATGCATGTGTGTTTTTGCCTCCCAGCTGTCCATGCTGTTCACCGAGGAGTGCGATAAGGTCCGGGATTTGATGCACGTTCACTCATTCAGCTACGACTTCCACCTGCGTGTGGTGCATCAGTACCTCGTGGGGTGTCACATGACCCTTCGACAGGGATACCAGCTCACTGGCTTTCTGGAGGATTTCATCGCCCATCACCCTGACATACCCAAGTTTGGACGCAACCACGTGTTCCAGGGTGAGTGCATAAGCACATAGTCGATGGCATATTCATTTTTGTGATTTTCCTGTTCTTGCCAGTCATGCATAATATGCTTTTTATGTGTACCAGGGAGTTTCTCCATATCAACGGGGATGATCACAGCACATCAGCTGTATAATTACATCACTGATCACGCTTGTACTTACGGGATGAAGCCCTTGCGCATGTCTAAGGCTGCAGTTACAACTGATAACAAAAAGGGGACGCCGAGCGCAGACCTGCATGAATATGCGCTGGTCGCTCTGTGGAACAGGTACTTTGCGAATTGTTCTTACTTATTGGCGCAGGTGATGCTATAAGTTATATTTGTATATTTTTGTGTGTTTCTCTTTAAGCTCTGGCTCATTTAAAGACCTGGAGGGATTACGACACCATGACGACTTTGATGTGTCGCTGCTGGTGTGTCATAATGCCGCCCCTTTTGAGGAGCAGTCTGAAGGAGAGAGACACCTGCTCAGGTGTGTACGGCATGAAACATACGCAAAATACTTGTTGTAAAGTAGGTGCTTTTAAAGGGTATGAGTTCAATGCTACATAGGTGGGTAACTACACTCAGCACGAAAAGTGGTTCATTGGCTTGTAATCATAGGGGAACCTCTTTAAGTGTAATATAGAACCTATCTTTAAAGGGGCTATACAGAACCTTTGTCATATAGTGCTAAGTAGAACCATAAGAGGTACATTCATTCAAAGACTACAGCCAATCACCATCTTTCTCTCATCCTCCAATTGTATTCCTCCTTCCACATAATTTAAACTGCAACTGACAGCTCTCAGTATCCAAATTGCCAGTATCCAATCCAGTCTTGTTGTATCCCACCACCACCCCATTCTTCTCCTTAGATTTTAAATGTTACTCCACTCTCATATGTTTGCTATGGATGTCAATTTATTACAACAATGGCAAAAGCTGTTTGGAATTTTTCCTTATGGGGGACCTTGGGGACTTAAAAAAGTTGAGAACCATGTTATCTTCAGGAAATACACTGTATAATGTTGTTTTAATCCTTTCCCTAACTAAACTAAGAGAGTTAGAGAACTTTTGAAGAACTACACAGGGGCTAAACGTGTTCTTTGTATGGCAGTGGTGCTAATGTAGCACCTCAACCACCCCAAAGAACCTCTGAATGCTATGACATCCTTTTAAAAAGACTTGCCATTGTTGGTCTCTCAGAAAATGCTATCAATTAGCATGCTAACTACCTTTCAGCGAGAACACAGTGTGTGTTTTTAAAGGGTCAGTTCACCCACAAATGAAAATTAGCCCATGATTTACTCAACCACAAGTCATCCTAGGTATATATGACATTCTTCTTTCAGACAAATAAAATCTGAGTTGTATTAAAAAATGTCCTGGCTCTTCCAAGCTTTATAATGGCAGTGAATTTTGAAGTTTTTGAAGTTTATCTCTCTGTCATATAACTGCTCCACACAGCTCCGGGGGGTTAATAATGGCCTTCTGAACCGAATCAATACATTTGCATAAGAAAAATATCCATATTTAAAACTTTATAAAGTAAATGAGCTCCGGCCGATCACCTGCCATAGTTTAAAATACTTGTGCTACGTCTGACAATAATAAATAATATTATTATAAAAATATTCTAGATCAAATTAATTTATTTAATATGAATTATTAATAAATAATGTGAATATTCTTCCCCAACTACATGGCCATGATTCTGTCAGCAGAAAATAATTGAAAATGTTGAATTGGAAATATTCCAAATGTTGAATTGTTTGAATATTCCAACAAAAATGTCCAAATTTCCAAAAAATATTAGTTTCTATTCTAACTTTTTTCATTTTGAATGGTTTCAGGCTACGTTTCTATGTGATCATGACCAGTCAAAGAGAGCTGTTCCCGCGTTTGACTGCAGACATGCGGCGATTTAAGAAGCTTCCTCAGATCCACCGTGACCCCGGTGACCTCAGTGGCCGTATCCATGTGGAGCGGATGGAGGCTGGCAGCATAGGGACGCGAGAATCTGAACTGGACCT
Source organism: Romanogobio albipinnatus (assembly GCA_023566225.1). NCBI lineage: Eukaryota > Metazoa > Chordata > Actinopteri > Cypriniformes > Gobionidae > Romanogobio > Romanogobio albipinnatus. The sequence goes on along the minus strand of CM042250.1, from coordinate 48,467,854 downwards.
TTGGGAGGAGACCACCGTCCCCATCAGCCCTGCAGCCAGCCCTGAATCGGACCCCATAGAGAACCTCCTGCACGCGGGTCAGGCCGGGCTAGGAGACACCGACGACTCTCAAGGGCTCTTCTTCCTGTCTCCTCTCTTCCCCCTGCTCAATTCGGAGGTGACGTCTGCGCGGCGGCAGATTCAGAGCAGCGTGGAGCAGGCCATGGGCCATTGCCGTAGGGATAACCTTTGGAGGAGGCTCTTTCACGGAGAGCACTTGGCTCTGGATAAACTCAAACTCAGCAAGCTGGCCTTCGGTGAACTAGAAGAGCTACTGGACGCTGTGCAAAGCAGATCGGTCGCTGAGATTGACCCACAGCTGGTATGAAAAAAACTCACGTCACATCCACTGCCCTTCACCTCTGAGAGCATCTTTCACCCCCTTTGATGTGCCATTTTATATTCCTTTCTCTTCGTTCTCTAGCTGGCACTTTCCACAAATAGGTACAAAATAAGGTCTGAATAGGGTCAAATGTGATATTTTCATTTTCAAATGACCCTATTCAGACCTTATTTTGTACCTATTTGTGTGTATTTTATTTATTTAAATTATTTTATATTAATTATAATATAATTATAGTTACTGCGCTCTCTCTTCCTGTACACACTAGCTGTGTCTCATTTAAGTTAATTTTGAAGGCTGCATCCTCTGGAGGACTCATCCTGTGAAGGATGCGGTATACGGAGTGTCCTTAATCAGAATTAAACGAGACGTCCTCCGTAGGACACACAGGCAGGAAGTATCACGTTGATATGCCAACATGTTGACAGTGGAGTTGCGCTCTCACACCAGTTATATGAATGAAAATTATTTATAACTTGAAAATGACTGTGAAATGTTTCTTGCCTTGACAGCAAAGTACTGTTCTAAACATTTAAAAATCACTAAACACTTGTAATCCTGTTTACCACAATTATCTATTTGAGGTAATACAGCTTAAAAACTAAAAACAAGCTTGAAACTACTTAAGTTTAAACACGAACATCTTCGCTTACATGTATATCTGCCGGCAGCGCCATTTTTTTCAAATAATATTTAAAAAACATGACGGTTGTTAAAGGCGACGCAAAGAATTGTGTGTTATCTGCAGCAGCGAAGGATACACCTCATGCACACTCCGAATTCCTGAAAAGAAGGGCGCATTTGAAGGTCGCATTTGGAGTGTCCTACTTACTTTTCTGAAATGAGACAGCCTTGATGACGCATGCAGCCTTCAAATGCGACCTCCGGAGGACGCAACCTTTCTAAATGAGACACAGCTACTGTCTTTGAGAAACCTCTGCATATAGCATGTTTTTTCCTTCATTCCACAGTTTATTTAGGATGGTTTGATCAGCGGCTGGCTCTGTGCAGTTTGTCTGATGGTTTCAGGTGGCTGACAACAAACATGCTAACGCACCAATCCGTGGGGGAAACATGCGCCCTACTCATCACTGCATCGCAATAAACATCAGCTAATTAGCACAGGAAATCAGCCCTTTAATATTACACTCCGTTCCTTATTTACGGCAGAAATTATCCCTCCTGGACCAACATGCGCACAGAATCACACTCCGCATCGTGCGCCAACAGGGTGCTCGTTCATGATTTGATTACACAGCAGGAGCTACTGTACTGTAAATATGCCATTCATGCCAACAGACATCACTGTGTTGGCTACAGCGCAACTGTATTTGGCTTCAGAAATGGAGAATGACGTACAGTGAGGAAAATAAGTATTTGAACACCCTGCTATTTTGCAAGTTCTCCCACTTAGAAATCATGGAGGGGTCTGAAATTGTCATCGTAGGTGTCCACTGTGAGACATAATCTAAAAAAAAAAATCCAGAAATCACAATGTATGATTTTTTAACTATTTATTTGTATGATACAGCTGCAAATAAGTATTTGAACACCTGAGAAAATCAATGTTAATATTTGGTACAGTAGCCTTTGTTTGCAATTACAGAGGTCAAACGTTTCCTGTAGTTTTTCAGCAGGTTTGCACACACTGCAGGAGGGATTTTGGCCCACTCCTCCACACAGATCTTCTCTAGATCAGTCAGGTTTCTGGCCTGTGTTCATATTTTATTTGAACCGCACCAGAGTTCGTTTGGAAGTGAATCGAGACCAATGTTTTCAGTGGTCTCGGTCTGCTTGTTTGGTGTGATTGCTCTGTTAGTGCGGTTCATTTGAATAAGTGTGAACGCTGCCATCTGAACCAAACAAGCGGACCGAGAACGCTGAAAAGATGGGTCTCACTCCGCTTCCAAACTAACTCTGGTGCGGTTCAAAGGAAATATGAACGCAACACGGACCAAAGACATGTAAACGAACCAACAACGGGACATGACGTCACAAGATGCGAGCCTATAAAGGGCCGAATGCTCAAGCATAGCTGTTTTTTTCTCGTCGTAGTCGTGATGTTGCCCATCACAGTTCGGCATCAGAACCGCGTCTCCCCGCAGCAGATCTTCATTTGTGTGTGTGGCGGAGGGATTCCTGCTGCTGTTTTCACTCCTTTACACATTTTATAAGCTCTTCACGAGTTCTCAGCCCATCATGTGTAGGCTACACACATTCAAAGCATTTAGCCCAGCACAGCATTGGTTTGGATGTTCAGTAAGCTACGAAATATACGTAATAAAAGCCGACCAATCAGGTTGTGAACATATCCCTATACCTTTAGGTTCAGTGTTAAAATGCCAATGTGAATGCTAAGATGACCAGGTCGGGACCAAATGAACCAAGTGAACGTGCCCTTAGAAAATCTTACAAGTTCTAAATAGGAACCAGTTCTCAACTCCCAACCACATGTATGTGTGCTGTAAGCGAAAACGACCATTATATGACCATATTGACACGTTCACCTGAAGTCTTCACCTCCTGATCCTCCTTTCTGGGTTTTCCATGGTTTGATTGGCCTCCCCACCTCACCTCTGTACCCCACACATCCACATATATCTGAACTCTGGGAGAATGAGATGCAACGTTTCCTCCATACGTGACACGTGCTGTGATGTGGATGACTTGCTCTCGTTCAAACGCCGTAGCCTCAGTTTCCCCCGTCTCCCCAAACCTGCATATCAATGGCATTTGATTGCTCATCTATTCTCACGTCGCTCGCTTCTGTATTCCCTTCACGAGAGCAGAACCGCTTAGTCAATGTTACTGAGCTGAGCCGCTCTTGTGCCACGGCTGTTAATGCTAATCGGAGTGCTCGGATGATGTATACCGCTGTCAAACCGATACAGGCTCACAAAGGAAGTAGAGATGTACTCCCACTGTGATATCAGACCAGGAGAAAGTTGCTGCAAATTACATCTTTTTAAAAATGCACTGCCGCCCGCAACCAGAATGTGAAAACTGCCTTCCTGTGGTTTTGCTTACTTGAAGCGTCGGCAGCTATCGCAGCCAGATCCTGTATGAAGTCTAATGTGGAAAATATTAATGGTTTGGGTGCACAAGCTGGTCTAATTTAAAGGGAAATATTCTGGTCCAGTCTTTCAGGACCCCAAAGGCTTTTCAAACAGAGTAATCTTTTTGCATAGATATAGCAAATCACCTATCAAACATACATGCGTATACACAGATCAGGCATAACATTATGACCTAATATTGTGTTGGTCCCACTTTTGCTGCCAAAACAGCCCTGACCCATCGAGGCATGGATTCCACTAGACCCCTGAAGGTGTGCTGTGGTATCTGGCACCAAGATGGTAGCAGCAGATCCTTTAAGTCCTGTAAGTTGCGACGTGGGGTCTCCATGGATCGGACTTGTTTGTTCAGCACATCCCACAGAAGCTCGGTTGGATTGAGATCTGGGGAATTTGGAGGCCAAGTCAACACCTCAAACTCGTGCTCCTCAAACCATTTTTGCTTTGTGGCAGGACGCATTATCCTGCTGAAAGAGCCACAGCCACCTGGGAATACTTTTTCCATGAATGGTCTGCAATAATGCTTTCAGTGGTGGGCAGGGGTCAACATGGGCTCCCTGACTGGTCTGTGGCTATGCAGCCCCATACGCAACAAACTGCGATGCACTGTGTATCAGAACTAGTATTAACTTCTTAAGCAATGTGAGCAACAGTAGCTTGTCTGTTTGATCGGACCACACGGGCCAGCCTTCGCTCCCCACGTGCATCGATGAAGCCTTGTTTATACTTTCACCTGGCTCCACAGCGCGAGCTGAACTGTGCGCGCTCCTCCCCAAACGGACGAGGCGTTTAGTGTATACTTGACGCGCTCACCGTTGTGCTATTCTTTGAAGCGACACAGGGCGACTCGGAGTAATTGTTCTATAAACCATCAGGAAAAAGCGTCTAGAAGAAGTGGGCACTAATGTACACAGGTGACGATATTTATTTTAGTACACTTCACCGAAAACCACACTAGCTACAAAAGAATCATGTAAAACAGATCAAAATAAACCTTGATATTACTTGTGACATGAGAACAAAATGTATGTAAAAAATTTAACGTTAACTTGTACAACTAAATTTATGATCTCTTAAATGTTTGCTAATTTCACTAAACACTTTCGTGAGTTTTCACTTTGTTTCGTGAACTTTTCTTTATTTAACAAGCTTGTTTATGCTTTTGTAGGCTCATTTTGTAAATATAAGCAACTAATTTATCAGATTATGATGATATTTTATCTGACTGCAGACCGGGAACACCTGCAGTTTGGAGATGCTCTGAGCTATGCTGTGACCTAGCCATCACAATTTGGCCCTTGTCAAACTCGCTCAAATCCTTACGCTTGCCCATTTTTCCTGCTTCTAACACATCAACTTTGAGGACAAAATGTTCACTTGCTGCCTAATATATCCCACCCACTAACAGGTGCCGTGATGAAGAGATAATCAGTGTTATTCACTTCACCTCTCAGTGGTCATAATGTTATGCCTGATCGGTGTATATATCGAAGGAATCCAAAAGTAATCCGATTACATTACTTTCATATTATTCATATTAATTACAAAAGCGGTCTGTTTGCTAAATCTATGCAAAACAAGGAGTAATGAAACTAAAAAAAAACTGTAATAATGAATATGCTGTCTTCTGATGACACTTTTTTTGTGGTTTTGTGTTTTTTAGGACTGTTTCCTGAACATGAGTCCCGCCTGGTACCAGAGTCTCATCAAAGTTCTGCTGTCACGTTTCCCACAAAACTGCAGGCACTTTAAAGATGACAGTGGCATTCAGTACCTGGTAAGAGACACACCAAAGGCCAAGACATTAGGGGGCCAGATTGACTCAACGCGTCAAATTTAGCATGAGAGCACAATCACTTAAAAGCGCTGATGGGAGTGGAAAGTTCTGCGCGTGATCTACTGACACGTCGTTATAAATGAAAGCATATTAAAGAACACAGACGCAGCCGGATCATTTCCATAATGACCAATGCAATCTACTTGGAGCAGTGCAAATTTGTGTCTGGTTTAAGCTTTTTTTGTCCAGTAATTAATGGCGCTATTTGACGAGCATAAACCATAGTAAATCACCTTGCATGATTTATTTAAATACTCCTCTCCCATAAATTTTGCGTCTGAAAGGGAAATTCCTACAAATGCATATGCAATAAGGTCAGCCGCAGAAATAACCCTGTCCACGCCTTTTTTCACTGCATGTCTTCAGTAAATCCTGACAGTAGTTTTTAACACCAAAAGATGGTTTGCATTGGCACAAGCTGTTCGTAAATCTGGCCCTTAGACTTTTTAAAGTCGTTTACTGTCACTAAGGCTGTATTTATTTGATTGAAAAAAACACAGTAAAACAGTAATATCGTAAAATATTATTACAATTTCAAATAACTGTTTTCTATTTGAATATATTGTAAAATGTAATTTTCAGCATCATTACTCCAGTCTTCAGTGTCACATGATCCTTCAGAAGCTCAGGCTGTACAGTCGTTCTGTTAGCAGGGGTCATGTTGGCCATGTCAGTTACAAGACAGGAAGTGCTCTTAAATCATTATTGTCCTTACCTTGGTACCTAACCAGTACCTTGGTTACTCAAAGCCAATGAAACACGTGGTACAGTGTGAGACCTCTTGTGCCTGTGTTAGGGATGCACCGATACCACTTTTTTTCAGACCAAGTACAAGTACTTACATTTGGGTACTTGCCGATACCGAGTACTGATACGAGTACTTAATAATACCATCACAGTTCTTCTAACAATGTTTTATTTTCATCAGAAGTTTTTCACTTTCTGACTGTAACAAAGTAAATACACAAATTGATGCTGTTGCTGACATTTTAACATTCACTTGGTGTTCTCCTAAACAAACATGGCACTGCTGTCCATTTCACATAAATGTAACCTGTAACATTCAGTGGATTCCAGTACCACACAACATAGTAGCAGAACCACTGAATTCAATTATTATGTTATCATAGCCATACAGCCCTTTTCGGAAAAGTGAGAGGCTGGTTCTTTTTGATGAAAAGAAGCTTCTCTGCATTATCAGCTATGAGCCTGTTTCTGTTTTCATCTACAATGTGTGACACAGAGCTAGGGATGTGCGAGACTAGTCGATTAAACGTTAGTGCTGCTGCAAGACGACTTGGAAAATACTAGTCGTTTACTTTTTTTGGGCACATTTAAGGTTTTGCTTTAAATATATATATTTTTTTTTACAAAGGCTATGTTTAAATTACTGTCGTGTAAATGTTAGGTCTTGAAATTAATATATTATTTTGAAAAGTGTATATCTGCAGCAAAACAAAATCATTTAATTTTACCTAATTATTTATTATTATTTAATTTTGGTTTTGCATGCGTTGGTTTTCTCTGGCGCTCGCGGAGGCTTCAGATAAATCTCCACTCGGGTGAAGGAGGATTTTGAAAGCTTACACAAAACTTTTCCATTTTCTTCCATGTCATGTCAAACTAGTATAACAATTAAGCTTGCTTAGGCTTGTTATACTACCGGGGTTAGGCTAGTCATTGCGCACATCCCTACTAAACAGCCCTTCACTTTCAGCACTCACTACCGAGCGGTATCTGCCTCACGAGCGGTTAAGCTTGGTTTATACTCGCCGCGTCCGCACTAGAGCTCGGGTGCGCGCGGCAAAAAAGATGCCATACTATGGCAGTCGTGCGCTTTGAGAGCGCGAGACCCCTTTGCACTTGGCTCCGCAGTGTGCGGGTTTGCACGGCGAATTATGTAACTTTCCACGCTGCTCCGCATCCGTAGATGCGTTGCCATAAAGTGGTATCGGGTGCGGTTGTATCGGGGTAGTTTTACGAGTACGAGTACTTGACAACAGTATCGGACCGACACCCGAGTACTGCTATCGGTATCGGTGCATCCCTAGCCTGTGTATTTGTTCATGTGAGCAAACACTCAGAGAACATGAGGAGAGTTCAGCTGCTGATAATCATCAGATCCTCAAGTGTGTCAGATGGCACTTCATGCTTCATTCTGTAATTGGAGATGTTGTGGGTTTATGTAGATTTCCTGAACTGATGACGACTCTCAGATGATCATTTCACCCTCCATTCAAACAGAAAGGATGTTAGCGCTGTGTTTCCTAATAACGCACACCAATCTACGTTAAATGGATTGTGAAGATCTGGGTTCCATTTTGAAATGAAAAGAAACAATGTTTAAACAATGCTTTTAAAGCGTAATCTCTCTTTTCCAGGCTGTCCTGAACCAGAAGTTTACTGACTGTTTTGTGCTCGTCTTTCTGGACACACAGGCAGGAAAAACTGTGAGTTTTATTTATTATTTTTTGTATATGTGTTATATGTTCTGTTTTTATGTTAACTAGTTTATTCTTACCCTCTCCTGAGTGAATTCTAACAAAAACACATGATATATATATATATATATATATATATATATATATATATACACACACTTTTCTCCTACAATTACAATATCATTACCATTATGTATTTTTTTGTAATAATCTTTATTATCCTCATTATTTTGATACAATGAGAATCTTGATTATATTACAATGAAGTATTGTAATCTAATTCTTTTTTTAATAATTATTTAAATATTAAATATTTTCAAAGCTATACAACAAATACTATTATGATTAATAAATTATAGTTTTTATGCCAAAAAACCAACTTAATTTATACAGTAATGTGTTTATTTTTAATAATGTGACCTGGGCGTGTTCATTCATTCATTGCACACGTCAAACTTGATCCCACCACAGATCCCAGTCTTTCACCCTCTTTTCTTCTGCTTCTAGAGTCTGAAGGTTGTCTTCAGGGAGCCGTTACCCGCACAGACCCAGCCGAGCAGCAGCCCTCCACCGCAGCTGGTCTCCATGTACCACCATCTGGAGTCCGTCATCAACACCGCATGCTACAACCTCTGGACGGGCCTGCTGTGAACATGTGCAAACCTCTGCGAGCGGCCTCATGCGTTTCTTTCAGTGTCTGAAATCAGTTTGTGCTAAGATTGAGCCTACCACTCATAGACTAAATGCATCTCGTGTGTGTAATGAGTGCTGCATCGGCCAGGTTGCATTACGCAATTAAATTGCCATCGTTTTGCACAGGAAAACAGCTAAATGGGCGCCCTGTTGATTTGAGTGTGGTTAACTTGGAGGGGGTATAGTGGCGTGTGAGACTGCGCTGGTTTGCCAAAGCCATACTGTCCTTCTTTAGTGTTCATTTGTGCTGTGTTTATTCTCCATCTCTTCTCAGCTGTTGATGGGAAACCGATGTCTTAGATTCGGCTCACATAAAGTCTGAAGTTTTCATTCACGCCCTTCGAGAACCACCTGTTGTTGCAGGACGGATAGTTTTTTGCCCCATAATGCATCCACTTTCTGCAACATCATTTTTACTGCCATTTTATCATCCCAAAAGTGCCTTTAATTTATCTTATGAAGTTGATGGGAGTTAGTGCATTATATTCACCTATCAAAAAGAATCTCTTGAAATAGTTGCATGGTCTTCATGTACATTCATCATAAAGGGCGGCGTATCGATGACTAACGAAATGGCACTAGATGTGCAAAGATCGTGGGAAACACAAAACCTTTGGAAACCAAATGCATCAGGATGATTAAACTCCCATAATGACAAAAACTGAAGAATAAAATGTGTTTACTGTTTTGTTTTCTTGAAGGACACTGGACATTTTTGGAAGCAAGATTTATTAAAAAGTTAGAATGTTAATTAGCAATTCAAATGTCTGAAACTGTTGTAATTTGTATATTATGTAAATAGAGGCAGGTTTGTAAGAAAAAAAACGCTTGACAATAAATCTTAAATTAAAACATCTGAAGTGTTCTTTATGTACAGTATTTCATAGCTATTGACAGCCATGCACAAGTGAAATATTACAATGATTGGAAATGGGAGCCCGTTTTAAGCCGTAGAAAATGGCATTTTAATACATGGTGCCCTTTTAGAAAATGCAGGAATTTAAGAAGTTAAATTGGTCCTCATTTGTAACTGTTCCAGTATCTTGTGACCCAATCCAGACCCGCTTCTGTGGAACCTGGAGAATCATAGTTAAAAAAATGTAATTCCTAAGAATCAAATTTCACTCTATACTCTTTGAAACGTAAGAGTTGTTGAATAGCATGTATTGTAAAGTTTTGAATCCCAGTGGCTGTAATTGGGATATGAATGCAAGTTCAGGACCCACAAAAGTGTCAAATCAGTAGCCTTTTTGGCTAATGGTGTACATTATAAGAAAAGATCTGAAATGAAAATTAATGTCATTAAATACTTGCCCTTATGTCGGCCTAAACCCATTAGACTTTTGTTCATGTTTGGAACACGAATAATGTAATATTAACTTCTGTTTCAAAAAGTCCATGAAGAGTTTGTAAAACTAATCCATATGAATTGAGTGGTTTAGTCCAAATTTTCAGAAGAGACTTGATCGCTTTAAATGATGAACAGATTGAATTTAGGCTTTTATTCACATATAGGGGACTTTTTTTAAGCATCAAAGTGGTTGTTGCGTCGCAGATTTCATCAAAAATATCTTCATTTGTGTTCTGAAGATGAACGAAAGTCCTCAAACTAATGAAAAAATGACAAAAAGCTAGGCGAACTAACCATTTAAGATCTTTTGTGCAACATTTTTCATTGAAATGAATAATAAAAACAAGAGCAAACCTCACAAACTATGAGCTTTCCTCCACTCACCCTGAGGTTTGTATTCACAGCCGATGTAATCCTGATAGTCCAGCTCCTCCAGCAGTTTAAAGAGGTACGAGAAACGGAGCTCTCCATCGCTGTCCGGCTCATGGCGGTCGGGAACTTGAGCGATCTGGATGTGACCTGTGACAGCGGTAAAGCCGTGAGGAGTTGATTGACAGATGCAATGCATGGCTGTTTCTGGCCTGATGTATCGTTAACTAAAACTAAAACCATAAAAAATTACATTTACTTTACTAAAACTTTATCCAAAATTAAAATGAAAACAGAACATAAATATATTCTCTAATTCAAAATATAAATACAAATACACTGCCCAACTACAAAATGGACAAATGCTTAAGAGGATCCTTATTGCAGTGATTATTATGTTTCTATCATGTTATATATTTGGCAACAGTTCTTCTAACCCTAATTGATGCAATGTGTAGCTTTTCATTTCTTAAAGGAACACGCCGACTTTTTGGGACTTTATCTTATTCACCGTATCCTCCAGAGTTAGATAAGTCCATACATACCATTCCCATCTTGCGTGCCATAACTCTGTCTGACGCACCCACCGCTAGCCTACCTTAGCACAAAGACTGGAGGTAAATGGCTCCAGCTAGCCTACTGCTCAATAAGTGACAAAATAACGCCAACATTGCGCCGCTGCACCCATGGTACGGCACAAAGTTCCTTGATTATTACGCAGGAATGAGAGTATAGTCCCTAGCCATACCGGTCTAGAAAATTGCAACTTTCTATTTTCCGTCGGTCTTAGTACACAATGTAACTATATACATGTAAAACAACATGTAAATAGGAAAATGTTGGCATTATTTTGTCACTTATTGAGCAGTAGGCTAGCTGGAGCCGTTTACCTCCAGTCTTTGTGCTAAGCTAGGCTAGCGGTGTGTGCGTCAGACAGATCTATGGCACGCACGGAGATGAGAATGGTATGTATGGACTTATCTACCTCTGGGGGATACGGTGTATAAGATAAAGTCCCAAAAAGTCGATGTGTTCCTTTAAACAACCATATAAGAAGACACATCATGGCCATATTCCAGGATGACAAGGTCAAGATTAATCAGGCAAAAAATGTAGCTCATGCCGCTCATGATGGAAATAAATGTTGCGATGTTATTTCCATCAAGAGGTGCATTCATTTTTGGTCAAGATCTTGTATTGGCAATGCAAGAGTCCAGCACTCTGTAAAGTCTCCTCCAGCACATCCCAAAGACTTTCAGTGAATTTAAGCTCTGGTGCCAATTCATGAGTGCTTCATGCTGAATCTTGACATTGTCATCCTGGAAAATGGCCATGATGTGTCTTCCTACATGGTTGTTAAAAAAATTAATAGGGTTAGAAGAACTGTTGCCAAACATATAATAAGATAGAAACATAATAATCATTGCAATAATGATCCATTCATTGACTCCTAAGTATTTGCCTATTTAAATCCAAACAGCGGGCAGTGTTTAATAGCATGTATTAATGATGCTAAAATAACACTGATGTAGAAATGATCGACACACTAGCAATAATGTTTCTTTAGATTTTTGTTTCTTTAGAAAAATAGGGTAAACGTACCTATTAAGCTCACCAAAATCTACATTGAGGCATTTTAGTGCACAGGGTATTGGTTTAAATACAAGAAGTTGTTCAAAGAAAATATTAATCTCTCCCACAATAATATTTTATTTTAAATGACAAAAGCATTTCAATTAAGATATACATACGATAAACAAACATTTTTAAGAATAATTTTATAAAGATTAAATATTAACTGATGGTTGTCACTTAAAGTTAAAGTCTGTTTATGAAGTATTTACATAGAGGTTTAATGTGGATGAGCTTAAAGGGAGCACACTGAGCTGGAACAGCAAACCTTTTTTAATTAATAAATATTATTAAATTAAATTTAAAAGGACAATTTTGATAAATAATCTAGGTTATGTATTCATTCATATTTTAATATGAACAGCTATTATTGAAAATATCAATAACTTATTGATGTCACACTGGAACTCTGTGGTTTTCACCCTTTAAGCTCACCTTACAATAATATGAATTCTTCAGTGTAAAACCACAGAACATCAATAAACTGTACATTTATAATATAATGGATTTAAAAGTACAAGCCAGTAATGCCTGTGAAGTAATATATTAGTGTAGCACACAATCATATACAGCTAGTAAGCTAACAATGTTCCGTAGCACCTGCGCTTTGTTGCTAAAACTATCTTTTGGATCGACTGTAATTATTTCCCACATCCAGGTTCCAGGTTATAATATGCAAAAGTCCAAATATGAATCTCTTAATTTTGCAGTAAGTTATACTTCGAAAATAAAGGCTTAAAAGTCTAAAAAATGCAAAGTGAAAGTTTTCAGGCAGCTTTCAAAATGGCCGCCAGACAGTGTGAACACATGTATACCCATATCCCAGTGTGAAATTAAAGGCGGCATGAAATCAAATTTTACAATTCGTATTTTATATTTTATATTGTAGTGTTAACTATAACTGATTTATCTGTGCACTTCATTATTTTTTAAAAATTAATTTACCCTTATAATCTTTAATCAAATATGTTAACTTTCCCTCCCCCATCGAAACGACCTCTCTTCTCTCCCGGTCATGTGCTATGGCGCGAGGGCGGGGTTATCGCCCCCTGTCTCGTTTCTGCACCACCTCTCAGAAACCTGTCACTGATCGTAGCAATATGGTGGTTAAGTGCATTTTTCTCTGTGTACACAGAACCTTCTTCAAGAAGGACTTGAGACAAAAAGAGAGAAATATATGAGAAATAAAAGCATTTTTTATGTAAAAATTCCTCAATATAGACGGATGAACAGCTTGTAGTGACGGCTCGCACTCAGGAATGCAGCGTGTGTGAACGCGCGTACGGCGCATTCACACCCCCCCCTCCCCCCTCATATGGGAGAACTGTGAAAAAAGTTTGACAGAAATAAAGCCATAAAAGGCTTAAAATAAGTGAAATCTGTAGCATAAACCAGCGAAAAGTGAGGAAATATGCTCAGTAACATATGTAGAAAAGAATTAGAGAGAAAATACATTTATTTAAGAGAAAGATCGAGTTTTTCTCCACAACTGAGTGCAAACTTCAAATCTGCCTCCATTTTATTAGCAACGCCCAACTTCCAACGATCCAATCAATTCCCGAAGGACGAAATCAAGCCTCGCCCTACATTTTTTTCTAATTTCAGAAGCCGTTTCACTCGGATATACGTCACAATAAGGAGAAAAAGACGATCTCAACTTCCGTTTCATGCCGACTTTAACTGATTAGCTTGAAATTACAGGAGGTATATATAGTAAAAAAAAAAAAAAACACATCAATTGGTTCATGTAGGATGATAAATAACTTTTTATAATCTCAAAGATAGTAGTGTGCTTAACGTGTACTTGAGTTTAATAGGTATGTTTACCCTATGCATTGATGAATCGTTCACAATAAAACCAGAAACATCTGTCAGTGCGGTGTGAATTGGCCTAAAAGGGATAGTTCACGCAAAAATGAACATTTTGTCATCATTAACCTTCAAGTTGTTCCAAACCTGAATGAGTTTCTATTTTAAATCTTTGTTTGTGTTCAACAGAATACAGGTTTGGAACAACTTGAGCATAAATGATGACAACATTTTCATTTTTGGGAGAACTATCCCTTTAAGAGTCAAGATAAGTTCTAATTTCATGCTGACTTTAAGAGTCCCAACATTTACCTGTCATTGATAAGTATTTGCGTATATTTTGCGTTAAGTTGCCATCCATGATCTGCCAGTGGTAGATGTCCTGCAAAAGAAGAAAGTGTCAGTGTTGTGTAATCTGAAGTTTACACTTCAGTGGTGTTGTTCTAGATTGCGGTTGATCATCTTCGCCGCGGGTTTTATGTTGCCTCAGACGGAGCTGAGCTGGCGACGGAGGGCCGTTCAGAGACACACTCAAGTCCTTCCTACACCGTCTGGAAACAAACACAGCAGCTGCCTAATGCACCGGCGTCCCTCGACAAACTCCCCTCATATGATTTATTCAGCGCAGCATTCAAAGAGTGCTGAAAATGATTTTATTATCCTGGAAAGGACAGCATGTGCAGTGCAGCCGTCCGTAATAAGATAAGTGAAAATGACTTCACATGATGCTCATTTCTCACTGCTGCTACAAACAACACAAATTAAAGTAAAGCGTGGAACACAACAGTTTGAAAGAGCAGATAACTAGATTCTAACACAAAACGTGAGTGGTTTCACTATGTGGTTGCTGAGGTTTTTTGTGTGTTTTTTTAAGTGGATTGTAATGTGGGTTTTTATGGAAGCTTGTTTCCACCACAGAATAAAACAAAAATTATGATTTTTTTTAATCTCACAATTATGGCTTTTATGTTTAGGGGGCCATTTACACGACACCGCTATCAACTGAAACTTTGGTTACACTATTTTAGGTGACGTAGTTACATTGTACTTACACAAATAAGTACTGAGTAATATTAATTAGCATGTACTTACTGTAGAGTTATGGTTAGGGTTTGGTTTAGGGTTAGTTACTTGTAATTATGCATAATTTACTGTTATTACTATAGTAAGTACATGGGTCACACTTCAGATTAGGGTGCAATTCTCACTATTAACTAAATATTAACTATGACTTTTGCCGCACTAAATTCCTCACTACTGCTTATTAATAGTTAGTAAGGTAGTTGGTATAGTTTAGGTATTGGGGAAGATTAAGGGATGTAGAATATGGTCATGCAGAATAAGGCATTAAGGCATTAATATGTGCTTTATAAGTGCTTATAAACAGGCATTAATATCCTAGTAATATGCATGCTAATAAGCAACTAGTTAATAGTGAGAATTGGACCCTAAACTAGTGTTACCAGTACATGTAGTAACATCACCTTAAAGGGTGGTTGATTATGATTTCACTTTTTTAACTTTGGTTAGTTTGTAATGTTGCTGTTTGAGCATAAACAAAATCTGCAAAGTTACGACGCTCAAAGTTCAAAGGAAAGGGAGATATTTTCCTTTAAAGAAATCGCCTTTTAAGGACTACAACAAACGGCTGGAAGGGACTACAACATCACTAACCCTAAAATTGACATAAACCCTGCCCCCAGGAACACACAACAAAGGCCATGTTGAGAAGAGGAAGAGTTGTTGTAGTAGAGCTCATTTGGGAGTCTGCTCAAGCTGTCACATCCTTCTTTTCACATTTATTGCAACACAGTACACAACACAAATGCAATAGCATGTCATAAAAGCAAGATGACAACATAAGTTATAACCGTAATTAAACTAAACTAGACCTGTTCTATCTTCATGCAGAATTCATTCTCTGGCTCTGTGCATCTTACAACAGTTCCCACACGAGCGATTTATAGATTATCATTACAGAAGATAGTTAACTCCACATCAGATACATAAATTCATCAACTAACCATTCAGAAACGCCACCAATTTATTAAAACACAAAAATTTATGAGATTAAAACCATGCACGTCACAATCACAGATGAATAATGTGAGTGAATGAGTACATTTACATGGACGTCCTTAACCCGATTATGCTTAATAAGCCGACAACGTGGGTCCTAAACAGTTTAAGAATTGTTGGTAGTTATCAGCGTATTGGTGTGCATCTAAACATGCTTAAGGATGGGAATCACTGCAGGGTCACGGTCGACGGTCAGAATCAAACCCCTCATGAAGAAGATGGTGAGGAGCAGAAACCCGTTCAGACTCTCTCTTAGTTTTGACATTTATTTTGTTGGGTTTTTTTAGGGGCCAAGCACCGAAGGTGCGAAGGCACCTATTGAAACCGTTCTCGCATTCTTCTTCTTCCGCCATTGAAGTCTATGGCAGCCCATAGAACCGCTTGCGGGAAAATTATGACATTTGGCACACTCATAGAGGACAGTCCCAACCTTAAATAAACCAATTTTGGAGTCTCTAAAACAATCCCTCTAGCGCCACCACCTGTCCAAATTTGTACTCATGTTTATGCTAATAACTTTTGAACCATAAGGGCTAGAAACAAAATTTTCCCGCCATTTTTCAAACACTTATAACTTTGGGTGTGGTTGATTTATTTTCATGGGAGTAATGTTTTTGGTCTCCTGAATCCTTTCCGAGTCCAACGATACCAGACTTGCCAGGTCTCGGCCTTTGGTTTGTGCAGCGTGGTAATTTAGCGTTTATAAAACGTTAGCTGATATCTTCAAAACCGCTAGTCCGAACGAGACGAAACCAGCATCAGAAGTTCGAAAACATAGGTCGATAGCTAATTGCTACTTTTTATTGCTACCAAATATTGCTACCAAATGTCAAAATATTGATAGTAAGGGGTAGTAAAATCCAATCAAAATCAGGTGTCAGTAATTTTTTACGCGTTTTTTCATATAAATGTCTATAACTCCAAAACGAAACAAGTTATTTTTACCTAAATTGACACACATATGTATGGGCTCACTCCGAAGACACATAAAGAAAATGTGTAGGATTGTGCCTCTTGGTGTCGCTATAATTAAACAAAATATGAAATTGGCTCTATTCAACTCAGTGTTTTAATGTGGGGTTTTAACATTTTTGCTTCAAATGTCTTCACTCATTTTTTCAGGTGGTCTGCTGCTAGCTTCCTTGTTTGCTTCTGTTGCGCTTGGCCCCGGTATTGCTGCTTGCAGATATATTGTTCCCACTGTTTCTGTATTCTGTCTTCCTATGTTTAGCTCCTGTTTCCTTTGTTCCATTGCCTACCTTGTTAGTTTCTATAGTTACCCTGATTAGTTCACACTTGTTGTTTATTAGCCCTTGTTTCCCTTGGCTTTACCTCCCAGTGTGAAGCTGTTGCGGTTTCCTGGTCCCTGTCTGGTTCTTGTTCCTATGTGTACTTTTTTTTGTAATAAACTTGTCTTGCATTTGGGGGACAAAAAGGATGGCAAAAGCTGCATGAATGATGACAAAATAAAAAGCTTGACTAAAAAGTGCATTCCACTCACCATCTGCATCCTGATGCTGGGATGACTGACTCTCTGTAGAATCACTGCAGCTACGGGACGTGATGATGAAGACAAAAAACATATGCGTAAATAATCCGGAAACAAATTCACAATCATTCATGGAGAAAAAAGCCTCTTTACCTTGGTGTGGGGAGTGGAGGAAATATCGTGGATCTGTTATTCTGGTGTTGATTGGCTCAATCAGTCCAAGAATGCCTTCCTGTACAGCGAAGAAAAACACAAAATAAAGAGCCACAGTTGACGTTTTAAAATACATTTATTCCTGTGATTAAAGCTGTATTTTCGGCATCATTACTCCAGTCTTCAGTGTCACATGATCCTTCATAAATCATTCTAATATGATGATTTGCTCAAGAAACGTGTATGATTACAATCAGTTGAAAACAGCTGTGCTGCTTCATATTTTTTCAAATGAAGGGCATTTTTTAAATAGAATCTTTTGTAACATTATAAATGTCTTTACTGACACTTTTGATCAATTCCATGTGTCCTTGCTGAATAAAAGTATTCATTTCTTTACAAAAAAAAACTGACCCCAAACTTTTGAACGGTAGTGTAGTGTACCTCAAAGTGCATTTCAATATGTTTATATTGTGCACATATGCAAGTTTTAATATAGTCTTCATTTTCATTTTTGTTATTACTAGGGATGCAACAATACAGTTAGTCCACGGTTCTACACACCTCGGTTTTTAACCACGGTTTACATCTCGGTTCTGATGGCTTGTCACGTCAGTTTTTTGCTATTCTATTCTTAGGCGACAGGAACAGCAAGAGGTTAAGGAGAAAAAATTAATGAATAAATGTAAAAATAACACACTACAGGGAGTGCAGAATTATTAGGCAAGTTGTATTTTTGAGGATTAATTTTACAACATTAATAATTAAACAACAACCATGTTGTCAATGAACACAAAAAACTCATTAATATCAAAGCTGAATATTTTTGGAAGTGGTTTTTAGTTTTAGCTATTTTAGGGGGATATCTGTGTGTGCAGGTGACTATTACTGTGCATAATTATTAGGCAACTTAACAAAAAACTAATTTATACCCATTTCAATTATTTATTTTTACCAGTGAAACCAATATAACATCTCAACATTCACAAATATACATTTCTGACATTCAAAAACCAAACAAAAACAAATCAGTGACCAATATAGCCACCTTTCTTTGCAAGGACACTCAAAAGCCTGCCATCCATGGATTCTGTCAGTGTTTTGATCTGTTAACCATCAACATTGCGTGCAGCAGCAACCACAGCCTCCCAGACACTGTTCAGAGAGGTGTACTGTTTTCCCTCCTTGTAAATCGCACATTTGATGATGGACCACAGGTTCTCAATGGGGTTCAGATCAGGTGAACAAGGAGGCCATATCATTAGATTTTCTTCTTTTATACCCTTTCTTGCCAGCCACGCTGTGGAGTACTTGGTCGCGTGTGATGGAGCATTGTCCTGCATGAAAATCATGTTTTTCTTGAAGGATGCAGACTTCTTCCTGTACCACTGCTTGAAGAAGGTGTCTTCCAGAAACTGGCAGTAGGACTGGGAGTTGAGCTTGACTCCATCCTCAACCCGAAAAGGCCCCACAAGCTCATCTTTGATGATACCAGCCCAAACCAGTACTCCACCTCCACCTTGCTGGCGTCTGAGTCGGACTGGAGCTCTCTGCCCTTTACCAATCCAGCCACGGGCCCATCCATCTGGCCCATCAAGACTCACTCTCATTTCATCAGTCCATAAAACCTTAGAAAAATCAGTCTTGAGATATTTCTTGGCCCAGTCTTGACGTTTCAGCTTGTGTGTCTTGTTCAGTGGTGGTCGACTTTCTGCCTTTCTTACCTTGGCCATGTCTCTGAGTATTGCACACCTTGTGCTTTTGGGCACTCCAGTGATGTTGCAGCTCTGAAATATGGCCAAACTGGTGGCAAGTAGCATCTTGGCAGCTGCACGCTTGACTTTTCTCAGTTCACGGGCAGTTATTTTGCACCTTGGTTTTTCCACACGCTTCTTGCGATCCTGTTGACTATTTTGAATGAAACGCTTGATTGTTCGATGATCACGCTTCAGAAGCTTGGCTATTTTAAGACTGCTGCATCCCTCTGCAATATATATCACTATTTTTGACTTTTCTGAGCCTGTCAAGTCCTTCTTTTGACCCATTTTGCCAAAGGAAAGGAAGTTGCCTAATAATTATGCACACCTGATATAGGGTGTTGATGTCATTAGACCACACCCCTTCTCATTACAGAGATGCACATCACCTAATATGCTTAATTGGTAGTAGGCTTTCCAGCCTATACAGCTTGGAGTAAGACAACATGCATAACGAGGATGATGTGGTCAAAATACTCATTTGCCTAATAATTCTGCACTCCCTGTACATAGACTTCACTATAAAATATACAATGATCCTTATTAAAGCTACTGTATTAAAAATGTTCAGTCAAGAGCAGTGAGAGATTTTCTCTTTGTCTTTTGTTGTTGTATTAACATTAAAGGAATAGTTCACTCAAAAATGAAATTTCCTACTCGCGGTCAAGTTGTTTTAAACCTGCTCGTTCTTCTGTTGGACATAAAATATATTTTGAAGAATGTTGGAAACCAAACAATTGCTGGTCCCCATTGAAGGAAATAATAATATGGAAGTCAATGGCTACCATCAACTTAGGCTTAACTATTTTTTGCTTTGACAAGCTACTATGATTGACAACTTGAAAATGTGAAAGCTTACTGTATCAAAATACTAAAGCCAAACCACTGTTGTCATTTTGAAATGCAGAGACATTTTTTAAGAAACCCTGACTCCAGAACTTCTACATAAGAACACACACTCTGGCCCTCTGCCATGCGACACATCATGATGCAGTGAAAGGGGCGGAGGTCACCTTTGAGAGGACACCTGCAGCATGTTTCAGGTTCTGCACAAAGGTGTCCTCCATCTCCATGGCAACGGCAGAGCGGTCCGCCCCCGCAGGCACCCTCCCAGCCATCAAGTGGATCCTGGAGAGAAACATTAGCATGAGTTACTCTCAGCAGAGATAAAACGCGGGAAAACATCCTCAGCTGATCGCCTACCTCGTCCGTCTCATGAACGCCTGCACAATCGCAGCTGATCGAGAAAACAAGGTTCCCGTGGAGGATGTGAATGTGTGAGATAAGACTTCTAGACATGTGGGGCAGCGCTTTACAGACACAAGCCTCCGGGGAGATGATTTCAGCAGATCTGAAACTATTTTAGTGAGTTACAACGTGAACCTTCACGTCTAGACGCTTAAGTTCTGTTTTCCATTCTCTCAGCTTCAGTACGCATCGAGCAGGAGGCTTGTTTTATGCTTTACATAATATGAAGGGAACTTTGAACGATCCACTGTGAATATAAATCAGGCCATTGAAACAATGCATCCCTGTTATAGTTACATTGTGCATTTTGTGTCCTAACCAGACAGCAAGCAACAAGCAATAAAAGTGATCTCTTCCATCTAAACCCAACACTTCATTTTGTTCACTGTTTGTATTGGTTTGTATTTCTGCCATAAGAAATCGAGTCCCCTCAGGAATCGGGTCCTGAAATGCCTGACCAAAAGTACACACAAACCATTTGAAACATGTAATTGGGAATTATATTGGAAGCAAAAAACATCCCTAATATAAGAATAAGTTCTTACACATTATAAATATAATGTTAATAATATAAGGTAGAATGTAAATAATGAAGAAAAATACTATAAATCATGAAATACCTAATATAATTATTTTATTAGATGACCTGTTAATAATAATAATAATAATAATAATAATAAATAAAAAAATATTACACAGTATTATAATAACTGACATATTTGGACATTTAGCACTTTAAATGTAGGGTACGTTCAAATGTGTGGTGTATAAGCTAAGATAGCAGGCTAATCGGGTAGATATATGTTATGCTAGTACGTAAGCTAACTAAAAACAAGAAGGAGAAATGCTTGATTCCACAACCTATAGCTTCAGTTATATACTAGTATATGGACCATGTAATTTAAAAGACATTAACGGTCATTATAAATCATTTTAAATGATATAAATCATAACATGATTTTGCAGGAATTGTAATCAGGCACTAAAAACGCTACCCATTAAAAGTCAGTTGAACCAATGGGATCTTTCAGGGTCCTAAAGGAGGCCTGATTCCCGGTGGGACTCGATTTCGCATAACACTGGGTTTCCCAGCACAAACTGAATTGCCATAGAGCGCTAGTTCATCAAGATAATCTTCACAAATGACCACGTTTATGAATTGTAAAGCCTAAATACAGAAGTAAAAAGATAAACAGATGACTATACCAGTCATATGACTTCAACATAACCACCATTAATCTTCAGACAACTCTTTCAGTCTTTATTTAAAGGCACAGTATGTAAGTTTCACCGAGCGGTCGCTTGATGACATCCTGAATGAGTGTGGAATCATGGGAGTTGTAGTCTTGACTCTTCACATCCACAGCCGATGGAGAGGAATCCGACGGACTCGGGCAGAAATCATGTTCATGAATGAGCGAATGTATTGAAGTTTTATTAAGGTTATGATGGTATGAAGCAGAACACGCCGAGAGTCCTTTGAAGTGAATGCTAATGAGAGAGACCTGCGCCAAACACCGTCTCAGAGCTTTTATTATGCTTATGCTGCAGTCGCCGCTTCCGCTCTTTTCGTTGTGTATGTGAGGTAACACAGCGCTGTTTTACACGGTTAAAACAATCAAACTCAATACATTTGAGTGTGTTGAAAGTTATGTTATAACGTTACTCTGTGCGTTCGCTCTGTGGCTGGTATGAGAGACTCGTTGCACTTTGCAGTAATCTAGATCCATATTAGAATATCATATTAATAAAAATAGGATGACTAAATGACTATTGCTAAATGACAACTAAAACCAAACGTATTGGAAAAACGAACAGTTCAACATACAGTACATCTGTGTGAAAACTACCTAAAATGACAGAAACCATCTTTGGGGGGAAAATTATTTGAAGTGTAATTGGATTTTTTAGTTTGGCTCGCATCCCATACGATTACATGGAGAGGGTGGGGTTTATTACCCATACTGCAGCCAGCCACAAGGGGGCGATCGAAACGCTTTGGCTTCACTTTTCAGTGGGGCACACTTATTTCAGGCATTTAACCAAAAACCCATTAAAAAAAACACTGGCTGCGTCCGAAATCGCATACTGTCTTGAGTAGGTACTTATTTTGAATTAGTAATTACTTACTAATTCAATAAAAAGTATGCTCTATATAGTATGAATGAGTGTAGTAAGGGTAATTTATTCGCCATGTTGCCCTTATCGTGTGGTCTACCAGCGTCAGTTTCGTCGCTTTACTGCAATTCACAAATCCCCTCCCGTGGCCTGGGATAGTAAAGTGTCCATCAGATGCACACTTCAGAATCTCGCCAGAAGAACTCTTTTATGAGTACTGTGAATTCGGACATTCTTCTTTTGTCACATACTATTTTCGCCTGCTACATAGTAGGGAAGTATGAGATTTCAGATGCAGCCACTGACTTCAGGACGATGGAACCGGAAGTGCTGAAATGCTAAAACTCGTTGTTTCTGGGTTTTGGCCTACAAAAACACCTCATCCCTCGAAGCATTCTACTGGACTAAAATCCTGCTCTTCAAGCATATGAAACATCAGCACAGTGAGAGACTCGCACCAGTACCTTCTGCAGTCCAGTGCTTTGGCGAACCGCACCGCCAGTTCCAAACCTTGTCTGAATTCCTGCTCTCTCCCAGGAACAGCACCCAATCCCAAATCTCCTGCATTTAAATCACCTCGAGGACAAAATGACACAACAAATAACACATAAGATTAATCATGACATTACAAGCCATTATGACATTATCAGGTAGTTTTTAAATGCCAAGCTTTCTGTCAGCATTGGGAACTTCATCAGAAAGGTTGGCAGAATATCACTTTGCAATATTTTCTGTTATATCTTTATGACTGTATTTATGAATTCATTTTGATTCTTGGACAAAAAGCCCTTTTTGTATGGCTTTGTGCATGTCACTTTGATGCACAAAATGGTGGAAGATATTGATGTTCATGAAGTTAAAACCTAATGATGGATAGCTCACGTAAAACTGAAATGATCTACAAAATGAGAACTGCATTTTGACGCTGAATTTCAATAGTGTTAAATGGTGATTTGGTGTGGTGCAACAAGTCTTACATCAGAGCAGAATTGCATCAGATCAGTGTAACCGGTTCATGCTTCCCCCGTGATTTGAGAAAGGTCGGATCTATTCCATTAAGCAGTTCTATCTGCATATGAAGCAGCATTATATCTGTGACCAATGAACTGAAAGTTATTCTATTCCTGTCTGTGATAAACACCTTTCAGAGTCCTTTAACTGAGCTGACAGGTTACAGAACACGGCTGGCTATCTATCTATCTATCTATCTATCTATCTATCTATCTATCTATCTATCTATCTATCTATCTATCTATCTATCTATCTATCTATCTGTCTGTCTGTCTGTCTGTCTGTCTGTCTGTCTGTCTGTCTATCTATCTATCTATCTGTCTGTCTGTCTGTCTGTCTATCTGACTGCTTGACTGTCTACATTTACATCTGCCTGACTTTATGTGTGTTTGTCTTACCCGGTGGTGTGTTTATGAGCGCAAATTCGAGTCCAGTTTCATCCTTCACTGCTTTTAACTCTTTCAGGTCAGCGTTGTAGATCCACGCCGCCTCGACCGCTCGGAACCCCGCGCGCGCCGCGGCGCGCATCCTCTGCGTGAACTCCGGCAATTCCGTGAAGAGCCATGAAATATTGGCACAAAACTTTAACGGGGCCATTGAAACGTGCACAACAGGACAAACGCACACGACAGACAGCTAAACTAATAACTAACTGAATGATTAAGGTCCAGCGTTATTGATCCGTCGCTCTCTGAACACGTGCTCAGTGTTTACATCCTCATCGCTCAGCTGACTGCACACGTGTCTCTCTGCGCGCATGCGCACGGACGCCTAGGCTGTCCTGTCATGTTGTTTACCCAATTTTTATTTAATATTACACATAATTGCATATAGTTTATGTTTAACAACAATGTATTTTGTATATAATTATTAGGGTTGGTGACTGGTGCTAGATATCACACTTTTACTAATTTCTTAGGGAAGGTTTATTAGGCCTGCCTGTTGTCACATTAAACAGCATTAAACAACCTATTAGAGACATTTTAGCAACAAAAAAAGGGGGAGGGGGTCTGTCAGAAAAAAAACATGTAGCCTATCCATTTGTGTAATTAGTAAACTTATTGTTGTACACATTTAGAAACATCTTGTACAGTAGCTTCAGAAGTATTGCTGTGACTTTAGAAGTCATTACGTTTGAATTTCAAGGCTGACAGAGATGAAATGTGTTCACAGAATCACTGAATGTGAGATACAGAAAGAAACGGTGGTGCTGAAACCAATGTTCCCGTATGTTTGAGGATGATAACAATGAGCAATGAAGGAAGCGCTGAAAGTGCAAATGCTTTCTGCTTCGCTGGCGCATATGCCTCATGCATGATGTATAGACAGTAGTCAGAACAGGAAACATTTAATCGGTGTATCTGGTGCACATACATACAGAACCACCTCCCCTGGGTCATGTGGGACACAATTTAATATCAACCCTCTTTGGTTCGATGGATCCATATAGTAAAAAAACATATTGCATTGTTGGAATTATAGTGGCATCTTAAAGAGATCCATAATATGCTGTTTTTAAGGCTCAGGGTCACTCTTACAGTCAAGGCACATGGTGAAGTGCTCTTCAAATTGTCCTGTTAAGTTTAAACTTTATCTAACATGGTTTTACAGTAAATTGAGAAAATATGAATTTCATATTTCTGTTCTGTCCCGCAGTGGAATTACTGAAACAGCAAATACGATTTTTGGTATTTTTTTTATAGACAGTGTAGCATCATTTATATTACTGCAGTTATATTTATTTATTTGTAAGTGTTACAGTTATAGTAATCTAACTGTACTAATGCATAGTATGCTAAATTATGATTTATGTACCACGTCTTGATAAGAAATATCAATTGATAAAAGAAACATGACCTTAATTGAGGAGAAGATATATTATAAAAAATAATTTTGGATCACTTTTATTGTTTCCAGAATTTCCAAATGGGAATTTTCTAAAATTCTTAAAATATTTGTTGTTGGGACGATTTTATGTATAAATAAATATGTGTACAAACAAATGTTTATGATGTTTTAGGGTACATTTATATAACAACAAAGTACTAAAAATATAATTTATTTTTTATTTTTTTGCATTTTCGCCTTCAGATCCCCCCGTATGCAAAAAATCCCCGTTCACACGGATCCGCCTAAACCACTGCTTTCTGCTGCTAGGCCAGTAGTTGGCGATGTCACTGTAAAGAAACAAGCCTTTAAACTCATTGTGTAATACGCATGCGCATGACATCACCGGTACCGTGTTCAAAAACTTGCCCTTGGAAACCCGTTTTCAAATGTTTGTATATTCAGGCCCCAAAAATGCTGTTCTCGTGTAAATAAACTTAATTTGGTTTTCTATTCAGTTACATGTTGTAGGCTTCTAAATATGTATGAGTTATTGTTTTACACCTACTGTATGTTTTTTCACACTCATTGGGCCAGAAGGTGATGTAATCCTGTGTGAGTGTATTGAGTGTCATTCCATGTTGTTTATAGTAAATATTCAATGCAACATCCATCCATGGAGGTCAGGAAAGGTTAATGAACCACCTGGGCTCAAGTACGCACATGGAATATAAAATCTGCCTGAACTGAGAGGAACAACACATTATACCTAAGCAACGATGACTCAGAATAAAAGTCAGCATCACTGACATTATTATAGTAGTTGCATCTCTCTGTCTTTAATAAGACAATAACTCTCTAATGCATCCACATCAAATGTCCATTACAATGTCCATTCAGGTATGGAGTTCATTACTATCCATTGCAAGAGAATTACTTGTTGTTATGGCTACAAATTGTTTAGAAGATTTTTATGATGATTGCACTTTTAATCTTAGCTAGTGAGCCATTTGCTGTGTTTAAAATAGCATACTAGCATACTGTTCTTACCATTTTACAGTATATAGTACATCAGAAATAATAATAGTATGCTATTCAGAGCCAACGTATATTTTAATGTATATTTTTTATTAGACTTTTACACAAAATAGAATGATGGACACAACATGCAACATGCCATGTGACAACAATAGCCGTGTGGATCATTTATCATGAACATTTCCGGATGTTAAAAGAACAGAATACTAGGCAGTGTATAGCGTGCAGTATTCAGTAAACAGTAAAGCTATATGTAGCAGTAAGCAGATGGTGGATGGTCTGATGCACACACAGCCCCCTAGAGAAGAAAGCAGGGACTGCCATGAGAAAGCAGGGGTCACTGGAGCAGGAAATTGAAAGTGGGACCGTTTAGACCTCTCAGGTCTGAGCCCTAACAAGCCTGCTCCGGCTATGACAGCCAGACACCACTGCACTTATCAGTCCAATCTTCAGGAAACACTATCCATCAACCGATACTGGACAGGTGTTTACTGCACCTCTGCAAGAGAAGGACAAAAATGAATATAAAGCAGAAGTTTTCAGTCTATCATACATTTCTTTAATGGATTTTGTCTTAATTCAAGGTCAAAACACTTGAATTTTCTCGCACATTGCAGCATCAGCCTCTCTAAACCTCTCCTTTTCCGAGAGCCTACTCTGCTCTGATTGGTCAGATGGCCCAGTCTGTTGTGATTGGTCGAGCACTTACAGCACATGCATGAAAAGAGACTCATTAGAGTATCTGAATCTCAGCTCTTGATACACAGTGATGCAAAAAGTAACGATGGCTTCGGATTTATCGTATCAATCTCATCAAAGTGGATTTGCTTTGGCAGCAGAAAACAGCGTCTTCTCAACATGAAAAACACAAACCAAACTCTTCCAGTCTCAACTACAACTACAGTGTTTGAGGGCGGGGAAAAGGAGATGCTGTTCGCCGGCAGCCAATGGGCTGGCATTATGCAAATGTGTTACAAACAAACATAGGTTCAGAAGGAAGTGAGACTGTAATTACTGACGACTCGTTTCAGTTCAGAATCGCTTCTTTCTTTTGAGAGGCAATAACTCTCCATTTATCTGCACTTTGATCTTGGAAACTTTGCAGCCCTTTTACATTCACAAACAGCTCTATTACACACTACATGAAAGAGAAAGAGAATACATGAAGAAGCATAATAGGGGCACTTTGAAAGAATGTGTTTTACTAAAATGAATGTTGGCCTTGTCTGGAGCCTGGAGGTTTACGGCAGTCTGAAGCTCATAAGCCTCCTGTAGTTTGAATAGTTTGAAGGGATGTAGGCCATGTTTGGTGAATGTAAGCTGTATGAGGAGCAACAAGTAAAATACAATTTATTTATATATATATATATATTCTTGGGTTGATCATTAAAAACAACCACAGTTGACTAAGTACAATATTCTAAAAATAACTATAAATACACCAAAACCAATAAAAAAACAATTAATAAAAAACTACAGACAACAAAGGATATCATAAGATATAGGCTAGACTAGAGTGAAGAGATACGTTTTCAACTTTGATTATATGTATATGTAGCCTACTTTACTTATTGGTGTAGTTCTAATATGTATCGGTAGCCTGGATGCCAGCCGAACTTAACCCCGCCCACAACATTTGAGGTCGGGCAGTTCGGTCTGGACTTGATCCGTTGTGGAGCAACTATGCTCGAACCAGAGCTGTTCGGACCAATGAAATTGTCAGGGCGGGCTTTATACGATGATGGACAGATGATAAACAGTAATGTAAGCATTCACGTCACCAAAGAGCGCTTGGGTTGAATTTGTTCTAATCCTAAACCGAGAACTTGTTCATATATGCATTCACCTTTACTATTTCTCTCAGAAATGATGATCGTGTTGGTAAGTACTCTGTGTATCCTTAAATTCTTTTTTACAACACCAGCAAAGATCTTCTCTTACTTCTTCCAGCGTGCGTGCAGACAGGGTTACCAAGTTTTCACAACAAAACCCCAATAGATTTCTGGGGGGTCTGGGGATGGCGTTTGGAGGGTAAAATATGTGTTTTTTTGGCAAGGTTGCCTGCTAAAATTCATAATTGGGGTTTCTTCAACCCACGGACATGTAAAAACAGCCCGCGGGAAAAGTTCTGTTGACTAACGTTATGCGTCGCTCCGTTGCTCTGATTGGTTGTAGGTCTATCCAATTGAGGTCTTTCCTGGTTCGGTTGAAACACACCCCAAAATCACAGCCCAACGGAGCAGTATAAGACTCAAATTCTGACTAGAATTGAGTATGACAACGTCAGGCTAATGTATCGGTAAACTGTTCCAAAGTTTATATGTGGCTATGGCAAAAGCTTGATCACCCCTAGATTTTAACTTTGACTTTGGAACAATGAACAAACTCTGGTTGGGGGACCTAAGATTTCTCTCTGGATGGTGTTCACACAAGTGTGCCGAACAAGTCCTGAAAAGTGAAGCCAAAAAGTTTTGATCGCCCCAGGTGGTTGATCCCAGTATAGGTCATAAACCCTGCCCTCTCCATGTAATCAAATGGGACATGGGACAAACTAAACAATAAAATTACACTTTCTTTTTTTTGTCAAAAGATGGTTTCTGTCATTTTAGGTATTTTTTATCAAGCTGATGTAAGTTCCAATTTTATTTTTGTAGCGTCTGGACTTTCTCACAATGGTTGGTTCTGTTAAACCTCAGAGATGCGTTTAGCTTTTTTCTTACCTTTGCATATAAACTTTGCAGGCTCCGGCCGGTCTGGTGTTTTCGAGCCTGGTGTCACATTTAAGGCCTTGTCCGATCCTAAGCAGTCACACCGTTGAGGTCCTTTGGGTCCTTCAAAGAGATTGTTATCAACCCATGTCCCCCTCCCCACGAGGCCTGGACATTGATAACTCATCTAAATACACATAGACACAGACATCCTCTCCATTTACCTCATGATTAAACTATTCCAGAATGTATATGATATATTCCTGTGTGTATCCATGTCCCCAATGTTATATTAGCCCAGTTATGATGTGTGAGTTATGCTAAGGTCTTTTTAAATGCTTGTTTTCAAGTGTAAGAATATATCTCTGCTTTAATTTCTTCCTGGTATCTAAAGAAAGCTCTCTGTGAGCCAGAACTAGAGAAAAATATTGTGTTGCTATAAAATGTATTATACTATTTTCACTATAATTTGGCGTAACACTTCAATTCTGACACCATCATAAAACATGCAAATGAGGTCGTAAACAGAGACAAAGCGAGCTCTCTCCCACTATAAATGCACACTCTGGATTGGTCAGTCCACGCAAGATGGGTGTATGTTAATGTGTCCTTAAAAGATACACACACTGGCCCATCTGGGGTTGGTTGGTTCTTTTGAAGTTTGTTCGGTTCGCTCTGGCGACTGGCCAGGTTGCCAGAGCACTCCATCTCAGCGATCAGTCAATTCCTAACTTCCGACGAGACGAACTTCCTTTCCTCCCTTTCCTGCAAAACTTCACTTTCAAGCTAACCACCTTCAAACTTCCCATGGATCTAAAACTCGACCCTCGAACCAAGAGCTTCACAAACGCTCTGAGAAGCTCTACAACACACGCGTCTTGCTTTACTCAGCACCAAACCCAATGCAAGTATCAACTTAATCGAATTTAGATGCCCTTTTTTTTAAGGTGATTTGTATTCTATGGTGGCTCTCCAGGCTAACTGTTTGTGAATTTGCCATGCCTTGATCTTCTCTCTCTTTCTTTCTTTACTTTTTGTTATTATGTATATATGTTTTCTTTGTTAGTTTTATGTATTCGTAGTTCATTTATTAAAACCATTATATCCGTGTTTGATTGTCATTGTTGTTGCTCACAAAATCTTAGTCACTTCAATGTTCAGATTTTGCTACATGCTTTAATACCGTATCATTAAGTACTTTAATCTAATAGAACAGGAAGTTATTCTTCGCGGCCAGAAGAATAATCTTATGGAAGATTTGATAGAAAGAATAAACTTTGTGAGAATTGATAAGAAGATTGTATTGTCAGTTTGTCAGGTGGCACAGGTGCACTTATGTGTCCAAATCCACTTTTGCTAGTTTAACAACAGAAAAAACGCTCGGCGTGCATGGTCCAAAAAAGTTGTACCTAGTCTCTTAATGGGTCATGGGTGTGTTTTGGGCGTAACGTGCAATAAACCAATCAGAGACACTCACATACCCTTTAAATGCCAGTTGCACCATGGAGGATTCGCTATTTACATGGCGGAATTTGCAAGTGGAAAGACTGAACACTTCTCCAGAGAGGAATCCTTTATTTTTAATATTTAAAAATGTTTGTGTGCTGCTGCTCTGTGTGTGTAATAAGCAGAGTGTACACATGTTGTGCATCCACACATATTACTAACACACCTTTTAAATAACTGAAAAAATAAAAAAATAAAAATACTGCGGTGACTTTAGACCAGGGTTTTGTTGGTCAATGGCACAGTCGTTTTCAGTTCCTCAAAATATCAATGCACCAACAATGCGCCTGAACACACCTCGTTTTCGGACACTCATAAGCGAACAGTTGCGCGTGAGTGCATTTGCTATTTAAACAACATGGTGCTGGACGTGAAAATGATAACTGCATCAGGCTGAAACTAGCAAAAAACGCTTGCGTTGCACTAGGCGCCCCATTGCGCCGGGTGTATGATAGGGCCCTATGTTTCACACAACAATTCAGAAAGGTAAGAGGGGGCGAGGGCATTTAAACTTTTAAAAACAAGCAGAAGCTTTTTTAAATCAATTCTAAAGCGGACTGGTGGGAGCCAATGTAGACATTAAAACAGGAGTAATATGTTTGCGTTTGCGAACACTGGTTAAGAGTCTTGCTGCTGTGTTTGGGACCATTTGTAATCTAGATAAGGAAGAATTGTTTATTCCCAAATACAGGGAGTTACAATAGTCAGTTCTAGAAGAAATAAAAGCATGAATCGCAGTTTCAAAGTGCTTAAAAGAAAGAAAAGTCTTCACTCTAGCCAGCACTCTTAGATGGTAAAAACTTGATTTGACAACTAAATGAATTTAGTGCACTATCAAATACGACATTTTGGGTTGCCAGTCTAAGTGAGAAATGTTTGGGACTGCAGAAGAGCCAAACACAATGATCTCTTCATTTAGATTTAAAAAATGTAACGACATCTAGCCTTTGACATCTGAAAGAAAGGCACTGAGAGAGTCTAAGCCATTTTTATGCTAAAGTTGAATAAAGTTGTGTATCTTCTGCATAGCAATAATAATACAAGCCATGCTTTTCAAAAATAGAGCCTAAAGGAAGCATATAGAGAGAAAACAATAAAGGGGCCAAAGTAGAGCCTTGGGGGACCCCACAAGTCAGTTGGACCACACCTGAGTGGCGTCCTGCTATATTAAGAGTACATGAAACCAACACAATTATTTTACAAGGTAATCATTCCCCGAGATGAAAATATAACAATAATTAGGGCATAACCCGTATGATGAGATTATTATGTAAATCCAAGGGTGTTCACCCATAAGTGAATCAAACTCATTGACTATTATTTTGCATAAATGGCTCAATCATAATTGCTGTAAATGATGATTACCTGTGTGCTTTGGACTGTAATGTTCCAGCTTTGATATGTTCTAATTTTCTTCTGTCATTATTGTGCAATAATCCACTGTGACCCGCTATCCGGCGGGGCATTGTGTTGCCATAATAACCTGGCTTTGGAATGATGTTTTGGGTTTTGACGGGAGAAACGAGTGCCCGGAATCTTATTACCGTGTAGCTCTGGTGAAACCCAAGCAGAATTACAAATCAAGCCCGATCCCCGGACCCAGACTGAGCAGAATAGGAGAATAATAATATCTCCGGCAACAATGAAATTAATCATTGGAGGAAATGGATTTGCTCTGTAGGGGAGGCAGTGAATGAGGGGCCGCATTTGATACACAGTAAATGTCACTACTGGAAAGAAAGTAATAGACCCATTTCTTCATTGGATATTGAGGACGGTTAAGAGCTTTGGGCTTGTGTCCTACTCAGTGAGCTTTTAGTTAACAATGCATGTCCTCATATTTCTGATATTAGGACGTACTTTAAATATTTTGGGCCCGTTCAAGAGAAGCGTGTTGAAAAGAACTGCTTTAAATGCAAATGAAGCGAATGTATCAGGAACAATAATGCGCTGCATATGCAGACCATGAAGGCCTTGTGGTTTCGTGCACATTTTCATAAGATGCAGATGAAAAACAGACCACAAAAGACATCATTAGTGCAAAGGTCACACAGTTGCAGTCTTTCATGCGTAGATATGAGAGGTCAGTATTATCCTCAGCATTTTTTCCTGCAGTGTTTTGTTTTTATTCTCTGTTCTAAGGAAAAGAGCTGTTCATAATTTATATTATTTGCAAATTACTATTGAAAACGGATTTGGAATGACATGAAGGCAAGTAAACACTGACAGAATTATAATTTTTGAGTGAACTATTTCTCTGATCAAGGACACTGTAAAGCAATAAGCACTTTTAGCTGCATGTGTCAAATGCGAGACTTGTGTCAGCTCTGAGGCTTGTGGGCCAGCTATCATGTTTAACATCCTGTTTAGCCAGCTCTCTTCAAGTCTTGCG
The DNA here is from genome assembly GCA_023566225.1 of Romanogobio albipinnatus. NCBI lineage: Eukaryota > Metazoa > Chordata > Actinopteri > Cypriniformes > Gobionidae > Romanogobio > Romanogobio albipinnatus. Next base: position 48,434,940 of record CM042250.1, on the reverse strand, counting down.
CATGCATTTTTCACCTTCTCACATGTACTGAGACTTCATTCAGTCAATTATTCATCAAGCCAACTGGTATTCTTTGACATACGGTAACGCAGGAAGAAAACTGCATTCATTGCATCAATTCATCATTTTAAAGACTTTTGCTTGTTTGGAGAAGACATTGGTCTTTGCTGCATTTTGGCATGAATAATATCAATCTGATGCATCAACGTGACATTTTGTAAATTTTGACAAACGCAAATGAGATTTGAGTGCTTCAGTCATGAAATTCTAAAACATTTTATGAGATGTTAAGCATCGAATGATTGAGAGGTTAATAACCTCAGATCATTTTGAAGAAAACAATTGCTTTAATCAAAATCAGGAACCAGGCAGCCAGTCAATACGCTCTATGATATACAACCACCCAAATATCTGCATACAAATCTGCTCTTCCAGCTGATTCAGAAATGGAAATGGCTGCCTAGCGAGAGAAACTCAAAAAATCAAATGTCAGAGATTTGCCTCTTTCATTGCTGACTGCCCTTACGAAAAAGAAGTTAATTCAAGTTTTATTACTATTACTATACTTCTTTTAAACAAAAAATAAGAAAGTAGCTTATACTTTCAGTCTACTTCACAGAAACATACGTAAATATACATACTTAAGTATACTTGACTCATTCTGACAGAAACGTATATTTGGCCTATACATGTACTCACTCTTTTGACCAAGATACTTAAAAGTATAATTAAGTATTCTAAGTAAAGCCTACTTTTTACTCTTTTGATAGAGCCTATTACTACTTTTTTCACAGTTTTACATACTGTATTATGAACTTAAATTGTTTGAAACTATCTATTGTTTGAAAAGATCTATAAAGAAAACAGATATTTTACAAATGCTTAGTATTTGAATTTTAAGTCCATTAAAATTTAATTTTTATGAAACGTACCCACATTTAAAGGACAACAAGGGTGAAAAATGAACCTATGGGTAATTAACACATGGTTACCGAGTAGGTCGTTCTTTCATTTACATTTATGCATTTGGCAGACGCTTTTATCCAAAGCGACTTACAGTGCCCTTATTACAGGGACAATCCCCCTGGAGCAACATGGAGTAAAGTGCCTTGCTCAAGGACAAACTGGTGGTGACCGCTGGGATCGAACCAGCAACCTTCTGCATATCAGTTCCATGGTTTAACCCACTGGACCACCATCTCACATACCTTCTCTGGGATGCGTTTTCGTGAAAATCGAATGTAAAGAGTTTTATCTCTAAAAACAGATTAGCTTATAACGCTATTATATGGGGCATAGAATAAGTCAAATTAAATCGCTAGTTAATATCACTAACAAGGCTCAAAATACGACAAGTCGAGTCACGAATGCTGTGCTAAGTGATGAACTGTGACTTGGAATCTCTTATGGGCCGTTGTTTCCAGAAGAAAGCAATGAACGCAACAGAGAAAATAAATAAATATAAATAATTTTTTTAAAAACTGAACGCAACAGAGACTAGTGCTTCCAAAGGATACACACTAAAGAGATGGCGGATTATTCAACCGTGGCTCGACTTGTCGAAACTGTTTTCCAAGATGGCTCCTGTCTGTATACGCGTAATGTCTTTATAAAGTATCTTCTTATTAAGTTGTCCTTTAAGTCATAAAAAATGAAGCATGAAACTAGAATAAAATGTTTTTAAAATGGAAAGAGTTAAAGTACAGTTAAACATATTTCAAGAATACAGAAATGTATACCTAAATAGGAACATGTGCAAAAAATAATATATAAATAATAAACTATAGCCGCGTTTCCACCGCAGGAACTAGGAACTTTGGGGTGGTACTCGTTGTGTTTCAACAGCTGGGACCAGGGTCTAAATGAAGTTCAGAGTAAAAATTTCCACCTCAGAAAGTCCCTGCTCGTGAGGTAGTACTTTTTCAAAGCTCGGGAACTTTCGGGGGTAGGACTTGGGCGCTGAACATTCTGATTGGTTGGGTTCACGCAGCATTTTTTTTTCAACCACCATTTTTAAAAGTCTGTTGCGGTGGGTGCAGTAAGAGTTGTTTGCTATTCGAATCAACAATGGAGTTTAAAAAATACGATCGATGGACCGACAATGAGGTTCAGTCTTTATTAAGCTTATATGCGGAGGATGAAATCCAGCAGGAACCGGAAAGTCGCGCACAGACCTACGTCACCGGACTAATCTTCGTGCTACTGTGATGGAAACACAGACAGCAACATGTCTGGGGGAAAAAAGTTATACCCTGAAATATATTAGAATTTTACTTAAGTACTTCATAAAATAAACTTGAAGTATACTTCTTTTTCGTAAGGGTAAGCTTGGCGCTCACTGGGTACAGACATTCAGATAATGCACTTGATAAGCGAACGACGCTGGCGAAACATGGAAAATCAAAAAAACGAATCTTCTTCAAGTTTGCAAAACGTATAAGCGTTCCGTCTCTTTGTGTCAACTTCATTATCTCTCATGCTACAGGCAGTCACACTTATTCTAATGTATGCTAAAGCTAAGCGCTGACACGGCCCGATAATGACTCTTTCACTGGATTCTGACACTACCACGAACCTGCAGATGGGCTCCAACGTGCTTAACTGATCCAGGTAGAAAATAATTGAAGTCATCCATTCATAATGTCTCCCCAAATGGAAAAGCAAATTTGGTTACGCTTTCGCGTGTGCCAAAAACGAACCAGCGAGCTGGATGGAAAACAATTACAGGCTACATGTGAATTTGAGCTTGTCATTTTGCTCTGTATTCATACTCGGAGGTCACGGCTGATCTGTCACATGTGAGTGACAGAAGACGGGAAGGGTGGGCGGATTGTGGGGTATGAGAGACAGGAACGCAGAAGCAAATGGAACAGACAGCTTGAAAAACCTTTTGCTCTCGCAGTCTTCCTACGATTGAGAAAATCACCGGGGAAAAGTGTGTAAGATCAGGGCCTGTCTCACCCACACAGAGCTCTGTATTCTTTCAGCACAGTGTGATGGCACAATCAAACCCTTTCACTGCCTCCCTCCAGAGATAAAAATCACAGATTTGACAGACCACACTGTCAGGGGTCTTGTTTTTTTTTACAGCAGAGAGGGCGACGGATAGCTTTTAATGATTTAATTATTACACAAGAAATCTGTCTTTTCCTTTATCTGATGGTTGTATTTTTCTACACGCACTTGTCAGTGTGCTTTGCTTCCCTTAAGACATGGACATCAATTAATCGATTTTCAGGATGTTGTTGCGAGCCGCTGAAGATGTCAGCATCGTCCCTAGCAACATTGTCCACTAATTCGCGTTGAGAATTACAGAGAATCGTGAGCACCTGTTACTGACTATGGAACACCATACTAATACTGTGTTTGACCCCCTTTCGCCTTCAGTTCTGCCTTAATTCTACGTGGAATTGGTTCAACAAGGTGCAAGGCATGATGGATCCATGTTCTCATTCTGTTTACGCCAAATTCTGACTCTACCATCTGAATGTCTCAACAGAAATCGAGACTCATCAGAACAGGCAACATTTTTCCAGTCTTCAACTGTCCAATTTTGGTGAGCTCGTGCAAATTGTAGCCTCTTTTTCCTATTTGTAGTGGAGATGAATGGTACCCGGTGGGGTCTTCTGCTGTTGTAGCCCATCCATCAAGGTTGTGCATGTTGTGGCTTCACAAATGCTTTGCTGCATACCTCGGTTGTAACGAGTGCTTATTTCAGTCAAAGTTGCTCTTCTATCAGCTTGAATCAGTCGGCCCATTCTCCTCTGACCTCTAGCATCAACAAGGCATTTTCGCCCACAGGACTGCCGCATACTGGATGTTTTTCCCTTTTCACACCATTCTTTGTAAACCCTAGAAATGGTTGTGCGTGAAAATCCCAGTAACTGAGCAGATTGTGAAATACTCAGACCGGCCCGTCTGGCACCAACAACCATGCCACGCTCAAAATTGCTTAAATCACCTTTCTTTCCCATTCCATTCTTTCCCATTCTGACATTCAGTTTGGAGTTCAGGAGATTGTCTTGACCAGGACCACACCCCTAAATGCATTGAAGCAACTGCCATGTGATTGGTTGATTAGATAATTGCATTAATGAGAAATTGAACAAGTGTTCCTAATAATCCTTTAGGTGAGTGTACACTCTAAAAAAAAAAGGTTCTATATGGCACCAAAAATGGTTCTTGGCTCGTAATCATAGGGGAACCTTTTTTAGTGCTATATAGCACCAATTTTGGTGCTTCAGTGGTTCTTCAGCGGTTCTTCGGAGGTTCTTCACCGGTTCTTTGACTAAGGTGCTATATAGCACCGCTACCATATACAGAACATGCTAAGATATGGTGCTATATAGCACCAAAAGTGGTTCCTCTATGATTACGACGAAGAACCATTTTTGGTGCCATATAGAACCTTTTTTTTTAGAGTGTATAATTTCCATGCGATTGGATTGCAGTTTAAACACAAACTATTAAACTTAATGTGATGCATATTTATTAGTCATGCCTGATAAATTAATGAAACAGATAAGAAACATGTAAGATGTTTGCAGAAACAAACAAAAAAAATCATGGCACATTTTATTATTAACTATTTGCTTCTGTCTGGTTTTATTTAAATAATCATATGCATTTATTCAAATGGATTAGAATGGGCACACATTTTCATTGTGCAAAGTGTCGGATGCAGTGGTGTAAAGCACGCCGCCACTGGACAGAGCAGTGGAGACGTGTTCTCTGGAGTGACCAATCCATAGACATGGCAAGGTCCATAACGACATGGATGAGTGAGTTCGGTGTGGAGGAACTTGACTGGCCTGCACAGAGTCCTGACCTCAACCCGATAGAACACCTTTGGGATGAATTAGAGCGGAGACTGCGAGCCAGGCCTTCTCGTCCAACATCAGTGCCTGACCTCACAAATGTACTTCTAGAAGAATGGTCAAAAATTCCCATAAACACACTCCTAAACCTTGTGGAAAGCCTTCCCAGAAGAGTTGAAGCTGTTATAGCTGCAAAGGGTGGGCCAACTCCATATTAAACCCTACGGATTAAGAATGGGATGTCATTAAAGTTCATGTGCATGTAAAGGCAGGCGTCACAAAACTTTTTCTTTACACATGTTCAGAAGTGACAGGTTTCATCCAGAGCATGACCATAGTGTTGAATTCTTGTTAGCAGGTTCTCAAGCCAATCACTAACTCATCACTTCACCACAATGGTAACCCCCAAACCCACTAAATTAACAGAAACTTTCAAATACCATCATAATACAACATTTAACATTAACAAATCTCCATTTTCACATCTTGCTAAAGAAAAAAAAAAGTGTAAAATAACACTTTATTCCAACATTTACTCTCCCAACTCAACTTTGTCCAAAGCATGATGTGAAGTGAAAGTCCTGTTTGATTGGGTTACAGTTTTATCAAAATGAAAAGTCAAAGAGCAATCATTTCAACCAGAAACCTGACACAAAGGTGTTAAATCACCAAATATATAATACAATTGTTTAAATAAAGTGAACCGCCAAAAAAAATCAACGCATTCAGTTTCCGCTCACATTTAGATTTCTGTACTATTACATAAATCTTACCCGTTTCATCTATGCATGACTAACAACTACATGCATCACATTAAGTTTATTGAATTATGTTAAAACTGTGTAAACCAAATGGATGGAAATTTTAATATGCATTTCAAATACATAAATCTTAATTTTAGGTATTGGTAAGAAGTGACCACCAATCTCAAGTCCTCCACACAATGGCCAACACGTTCTTCCTGATCCCTGGAACACTCCTGTTTCCAAGGAAACGCTTTCCTCTGCTTCTCCCTAGGGTCACTGTCTCCCCTCAGACATCATAACTTTCTCAGAGTATCAGAGGACACCCAGTCACCCTGCCTGCACTCCTACTTATTTCACATTCCCCACTGCATTTAAATCGTCTGTGTAATTATAATAAATAATGTCACAACACGTCTATAACACATCTATGATGAACGAAAATGCAATGAACACAAGACTTGTTTCACTCAGATATATCCATGAAAAATTGCAATCATGGGCACATTTCCTGATTTGGTTGGGGGAGGCTGAAACTATTTTATAGTACAATATGATAGTAGTTCATCTTAAATTCATTCTTCTATAAATGTCATTTCTAGAATAGCTGCATTTCCCCCTGAATCTTAAGTTTCTCATATGACGGAGAACTTTATCATGGTTACAACTCCATCTCAGTCATTCCAGAAGCTGCTCACAATCAAAATGATCGAAACAGCCAATCAGAGAGCAGCATGTCAGCCCAGCCCCAGCTCTTGTCTGATTGGCTGAGTGGGAGCAGACGAACAGAGACAGGATGCAAATAAATCATAAGCTCATGAATATTAATTATGCCATGCTGATGTTGTTCTGCAGCCTTCACTGAGTGTCCACATAGCGGCATGGATATTAATGAGCCATGCTTTCCCTAAAGAATTGAAAAATTCACAGGTCTCAGAGGATGCAGTCTCAGCCTCGGGAGTGCTCACATCTGTCAACACACACCAAAGCACTTGTATTTGAAAGCTGATACAAACAGCACCTAAAGGGGAAGATGCACAAATTCCCTGGAGAAAAAACATCAGATTCCAGATTCAAGTATGTGACCCCCATCTCACCCCTGCCATCAGACTGACACTGTAGTTCTGACAGCAAAGGAGAGAATAGGGAGCTCGTGAAAGCATTACCGTTTCCTGAGAGCGGTGACAGCATGAGGATTTGACTCAGCACATGTGAACTAATTTCTCCCTGTTCTCTATTCCTTATGCAAATAAACGTGGAATGGATGAGGTTGGCCTGCAGTGTGAATTGAAACCAGTCTGGCTGCTTCTCATTAAGATAACAGATAGCGTGACACTTTCCGTGCCACGCTGAACTTGTTTCATAGGATTTTCTTTACAGGAGAGCATGCACAGAAGGCCGTTAAGTGACGCTGTTCCACATATGTCTCTCCGGGGGACACTGGTGTCGAACGGCTCAGAGCTCAGAGACATGAAGGTGCCAGTGTGAGAGATGAGGAGAACTGCATATCTCTCACATCATTAAGTGCGTCATTAAGCAAATCCATCCCCTTTGATTGCTACTGTGGGTATTCAGAGAGCTAACAACCACCCCTCTGAGACCAGATATTTTGCTTTAGGAAGACATGTAACTAAGTAAGCCATTTTTAACCCTATAATGCTTATAATGTATAATACTGATACATGAATTTCATCCAAAGGCCTGTAAATTACCAGCATGATTGAAACTTTGCTGTAAAATTACATTTTCTTTACATTTAAGTATTAAAATAACTCAAAGTAATAATCTAAAACTTAAAAAATATATAAAAAACACAACATGACGAATACACAACATTTTAACAAAACTATAAAAAAAACGAGAATTAAATCTTATTCAAAATATGAACTAAAACTATAACATAAATTATAGGCTACTAAAATCAAATCAAGTTAAGGCCTCCTAGTACAACACACATCCACCAATACTTTTCATATCTTCAAACATCCCATCAGATATATCCCCATTGTTTTCGTTTTCTAAGAAAATCATAAAGGGGTTCCAAGCATCTTCAAAAGCTTATATCTGCCTTTAATAATATACGTAATTTTCTCCAGCAACATATGAAATGCCATCTCCCTATACTTGGTGCCTCCAACCTTTTCCAATAAAGCGCTATAAGACACTTAGCTTGTAGAATACACATATAGACAAATACATATTCTCTTCTTGTCAATTTAAGATTGCTAGAATATAAATTTAATATATTTTTTTTGGGTTCAAGAGCAATAGTAACATTAATTATGTTATCTATACTCCCTTCCAGAATTTCAAGAAAGTACCTTTACATGAATTGTATTTAGGACAGATGTCTGTAATATTTGCATTGAATTTATTTAAAGGTCCCATGGCATGGGATTTTTCTATTATTTTATAATGTTTCCTGAGGTGTACTTATATTGTTAGTGTGATTTTTCCATCATAAAATGTCATAATTTAGAAATAAAAGGCATTTTTTCTATACTGATGTTTGCCCTCTGGCTGAATGCCCTGTTTCAAGGGGCGTGTCTGCTGTGAGACTTCAGTAAAAACGCCTATTGTTGTGATTGGCTGACATCTTTGCATTTGAAATGAGTATCAGATCTTGTAGCGGAGGGGGCGTGGTTTAACAAGGTCTATGGCACGAGCCTGCTGCCAGAGAGACGGATGGACCTGAGTTCACTTCTCATCAGTTCTCTCAGCACGTCTCAGTTCAGTGAACTGTTGTAGTTACTAGCATATACTTCAGATTATTAGTTTATTTCTAGTCAGAGGGGCTGTCACTCATGTCAGAAAGTTATGGATCAGCAAATTATGGATCAGCGCTGACTGGAGACGCAAACTGTTTAGAACGATTCAGTCCGATTTGGTGAGCTGGTTCGACCGGCTCACTAAAAAGAACCGGTTCAAAAGAATGATTTGTTCGCGAACCGGACATCAAGGACCAGAGATGGAGCGATTGCTAACAAAGTTATTTATAGCAACTACTGAGTTGTGAGAGCGCTGTCAGCGTGAGTTTATTGTGTTTGTATCTGAGAGTTCTGAATAAACACGAGTCCCAGTCACGCTGAGTCCGTCTTCATCATTATTCGAGTAAGTGTTGATTATAGCATTATTTTTTGATATTTTCCTATCATATGAAAAGAGTCAGTGTACAGCATTGAGTACACAGCGCAAACAAATACACAACAGCAGTAATTGAATGTAATCCATTTTATTGTGGGAATAGCTGGCTAGCCTAGCCGGATACCCTCACGCTTACCCCCCTTCTGCTTAATCTCGCGCGGGGTAAGGTGCCTCCGCTGTGGGCCAGATGCAGTTCTGGGGGTCGGTGATGTTGAAGGCCGACCGGTCAGTGCAGCCCGAGCTTCGCCGTGCGTGAGGTTTATCTCTAAAGATGTGGCTTTGCCGATGTTGAGCAGAAACTCACGACTGTATGCACATTTTAGAACAGATAGACGCGACGAGGACATACACTGACTCACAAGATAGAAAACGTGAAAACACCGCTCTGTCGGGAGAGAGAAAAGCCGCAGTGTGTGCACGAATAATAAAGTTCTGTGTGAACTTGAATAATTAGCTACACATCAGAAATCACTGATCACAGACAGAAGGAACTGAAAAAAGACTTCTGTTTTCATTTGTACATCCAAACACTGAGAAACTGCCTGCATTCCCTTGTTCACGAGCCATGATCTCTCGAGGACAAATATGGCGCTCGCATGGGCGTGCCAAATTCTCTGGGTGGATGAAAAGGAGGTAACCGTTCCTGGTATGACGTCATAACAGGAACATTGCAGATCAGCTCGTCTGAGCTGTCATTTTCTCAAAGGCAGAGAAAGACAGCCAGAACTCGGTTTACACCGATCAAAATTTCTAGCCACTTGGGGACAATATTCAGGCTAGGGGAACTCATATTAATGTTGAAAAACCTCATAAAATGAAAATGTCATGCCATGGGACCTTTAACATTAATTTATTTAGTGATTCCTCTGCGTACCACTAAAGGCAGCCTGAATACCACTAGTGGTACTCGTACCACACTTTGAGAACCACTGTCTTAAGTGAAGACAAACAGTTGGAATGTCTCAAAGCGACAGCAGCCTAATTTACCTGGTGATATACCTCCTGGCAGAAAGGTTATCTTACCGTCAAACATTCACCGAGCTCTCGGTTGATTAAACCAAACCTTGCTTACTAGAGGTATGCTGGTGGTTGTGCAATCATTCAATCTCTTAATTAATAATCTTTAATCACTGTGATTAAGAACTATATTGTTTGTTTGAAGCTAATTATAGCTATAATAAAAAGAAAGACTGATTAAATTAAATAACAGTGTGTGTGCAAAAATATCACGGCTGAAGTACATTTTTTACGTTTAGTTATTTTGCTTCCACCTTGCTTTGAATTTTGAAAAAAGATATGTCATATGTTTTTTTATTATAGAAATACATTCTGTATAGAAGCATAGGAAACGTCCTGTTGCAAAAAACAAAACAAAAAACAAACGTCAATGCTGATCAACGATGTGTGAGATGAGAATATATATATATATATATATATATATATATATATATATATATATATATATATATATATATATATATATATATATATATATATATATATATATATATATATATATATATATATATATATATATATATATATATATATATATACAGTGAGGAAAATAAGTATTTGAACACCCTGCTATTTTTCCACTTGGAAATCATGGAGGGGTCTGATATTGTCATCGTAGGTGCATGTCCACTGTGAGAGACATAATGCAAAAAAAAAAAAAATCACAATATATGATTTTTTAACTATTTAAAAATAGTTGGTGGGCATAGATTAATTTTTTTAATCTAGATTAATCTAGATTAATTCCTAAATTAATCTAGATTAATCTAGATTAAAATGGCTCATTTGAATTCTGTCGAAGGCTTTCAGAATATGTGTACTCGTAAGTGATCGTTTGTCTTTTTGTAGTTTGAATAATAAATAACTACTGTCCCTTTAAGACCTGATGCACGCATGGATCCCAAACACTGTTCCTGTGAGCTGGTTACGACTGTGTTTACGTTAAAACTCACCAAGATGGGCATTGAGACATTTTTTGAGTGTATTTGACCATTAATAAGATGGAAAAAGGAGCTAATTTTTGCACTTGTATGTCAGAGGCGGCTTTATTACGGTATGTGTGTGTGCGCTTCAGATGCGAGCGTGAAATCTGCGGGAATTAGTAGAATTAACGTTATGTGCAACCCCGCACGAAATTCAGACCAGTCACACCAATACTAACAAAAGTCCAGCAGAACACGCTTTCGCAATGTTCAGAGGATTAAACGGACTGATGAGAGGAGGCGGGTGCGTGTCAACTCGCTGTCGGTCGGAGAGGAGAGCGCAGCTGATATCGATACTGTAGAAAATTAGTATTGTATCGTTTCAGATATTTCAGTATCAATACATAGCGAAATATTGATATTTTTGACAACACTAGCAGACATCCCAACCTGAAAAAAGTCATTTCAGGGAGGCATCCCGAAGACCACCCCACCCCACACGAAAAACAAAAAAAAAACATGAAAGGAGGAAAGGTATCCCGAAGATGACAGAAAGACCACAGAAAATGACTTTACTTGTATAGTATATAACGTAATATATCATTAATATATAATTTCTATAGGCCTATGCAATTATTTGTAAAAAAATATGTAAAATTATGTAGATCACTTTTACTATTTACATAAGCTGCTTATACTATTTATGTAAACTGCTTTTATTTATATTTCATTGCAACTTTAAACAGGTCTAAGGAGTTTGTTGTTTTCATGCCTTGGCAACTAGCCGACCTGAAAAATATGCACATGAAATGAAACTTGTTTAACTTAACCATAACATGTCAGTTACCAACTGTACAGCGTGCAAGATTGTCATTATGTTTATACTTTATACTCTCGTTTTTTGGGGCACTCTCCCTCTGCCATGCCGCTCCAGTTTCTAGATACACTGAACTGATTAATTCGGTTCGGGAGAAGAGATAAAAGCCCACCCACACTGACAATTGATTGGTTGACTTACCCAAACAGGCCAATCAGGATGCTCTCTGTCTTACATGCGCTTCATTAGGTGCACACTAGCACACACACGCAAGGTCTCTCGCTCTCTCTCCCTCTCTGCCCTGCGCGCGTACACAGTCTGTGTCTCGCATGCGCGCTCTTGCTCGATCACTCTAGATTGCGGGAGAATTTAACTAATTTGCGGGCATCAGGGAGCCTCTATCAATATGCGGGAGACTCCCGGAACTTCCGGGAGACTTGGGATGTCTGCACTAGAAGGCATACACACAGGTTCGAAGACTTGTTCTCTTGCCCCCTACAGTGCAATTCGGCTAGGTATACATCCGCGCTAAAATATCAAGGTGAAAGTCATCATAGCTTGCGTAGTATAGACCTAGCACCCAACTCAACTTTGAGAATAGATTAACGGCGATATTTTTTTTATCGCTCGACAAGTCTCGCGTTAACGCAGCACGTTAACGCCGATAACGGCCCACCACTAATTTATTTGTATGATTCAGCTGCAAATAAGTATTTGAACACCTGTCTATCAGCTATAATTCTGACCCTCAAAGACCTGTTAGTCTGCCTTTAAAATGTCCACCTCCACTCCATTTATTATCCTAAACTAGATGCACCTGTTTGAGGTCGTTAGCTGCATAAAGACACCTGTCCACCCCATACAATCAGTAAGAATCCAACAACTAACATGGCCAAGACCAAAGAGCTGTCCAAAGACACTAGAGACACAATTGTACACCTCCACAAGGCTGGAAAGGGCTACAGGGAAATTGCCAAGCAGCTTGGTGAAAAAAGGTCAACTGTTGGAGCAATCATTAGAAAATGGAAGAAGCTAAACATGACTGTCAATCTCCCTCGGACTGGGGCTCCATGCAAGATCTCACCTCATGGGGTCTTAATGATCCTAAGAAAGGTGAGAAATCAGCCAAGAACTACACGGGAGGAGCTGGTCAATGACCTGAAAAGAGCTGGGACCACGTTTCCAAGGTTACTGTTGGTAATACACTAAAAAGAAGAATGATGAGTACCATCCCAAGAACACCATCCCTACTGTGAAGCATGGAGGTGGTAGCATCATGCTTTGGGGGTGTTTTTCTGCACATGGGACAGGGCGACTGCACTGTATTATGGAGAGGATGACCGGGGCCATGTATTGCGAGATTTTGGGGAACAACCTCCTTCCCTCAGTTAGAGCATTGAAGATGGGTCGAGGCTGGGTCTTCCAACATGACAATGACCCGAAGCACACAGCCAGGATAACCAAGGAGTGGCTCTGTAAGAAGCATATCAAGGTTCTGGCGTGGCCTAGCCAGTCTCCAGACCTAAACCCAATAGAGAATCTTTGGAGGGAGCTCAAACTCCGTGTTTCTCAGCGACAGGCCAGAAACCTGACTGATCTAGAGAAGATCTGTGTGGAGGAGTGGGCCAAAATCCCTCCTGCAGTGTGTGCAAACCTGGTGAAAAACTACAGGAAACGTTTGACCTCTGTAATTGCAAACAAAGGCTACTGTACCAAATATTAACATTGATTTTCTCAGGTGTTCAAATACTTATTTGCAGCTGTATCATACAAATACATAGTTAAAAAATCATACATTGTGATTTCTGGATTTGTTTTTTTAGATTATGTCTCTCACAGTGGACATGCACCTACGGTGACAATTTCAGACCCCTCCATGATTTCTAAGTGGGAGAACTTGCAAAATAGCAGGGTGTTCAAATACTTATTTTCCTCACTGTATATATATATATTGAAATGAACATTTCCTTGTTTTAATAGTGCTTTATATATGGATATAACAATATATATAATATTTTGTACAATCTGTTAAACTCTCTGGAGTCTCATCAAATGAGGCACGCATGTGCTGAACATCTCTGAAGTAAACTAACCCTGGAATGGAAGCTGCTCCGGAGCAGGTTATGTTCAGAGATTAAGTTGCTATGGCTACTTGTTACATAAATGTAAGTTACCTTCGTTTTTGGAACTGAAAGTTGAGGTTATCGGCTTACTCATTTTTAAACATACCCAGGGAAAAGTTTCCCCCAGGTGGTTGGCCCCAGTATAGCTCATAAACCCTGCCCTCTCCATGTAATCGAATGGGACATTCCACTTCAAATATTTTCTGTTTCTGTGGTTTGTTTTTAAATAAGTTTGGTTTTAGTATTGTGATGCTATAAAAATGGGGGTGTGACGTCATGAGTGACAGCTGAGATTGACAGCTTCTCTGAGTAATGTAGTCACGGAGACACCAACAGACTTTTTTCGGGATCTTCAGGAGGAGATTGGAGCTTTAACTTTAATTTCTACACATCCATAACTTTTATTTCACACTGTTCACACGAGTTGTTCTGTGGTAAACTGTACTAACCGATTCTGTGGGAGTGTGGGTGGGGTCACGCTCACTACTGCGCAGACACAGGCTCCAAGATGTCAGCGCCATATTTGAACATTGGCGGCTTTCTACAATGGTGGAGAGTGAAGGTGAATCGTCCATCTTTTTTACAGTCTATGATTTCTGCTGGTTCAAAGAGCTGGGTCACAGCATTTACTTGGGCTTTCGTCTAGTTTGAATCTTCATGTGTGCGCCGTAGATCAATTGAGGCTTTTTTCTCAATGAGAAGCTGCAGTTAAAACAACACATCTGCACGGCTGAGTGAGAAAACGGCTGCAGTGTTCTTATTTCCTCTTTCAGAGGCATCCGCGAATCACGGCCCTGCTGGACGCTGATGGCATAAAGTGAAGGGTAATTTGGGTAACTTTTTTCCACAACAAATGCCAGACTGTCAGAAATGATTTCAAGCCAATTCCAATTTCAGGAGACAACATTACTGTCTGTATCTATTACCCACTTAAGTGTGAAACAAGATGTAACCTTACCGAATTCTGATGAAATTACATGAGAGATGTCAGTGTTACACTGGGTAAAATCACATCAGGACCCTCGAACTGTAGTGAGATCACTTTTTTTCTTACTGGATGTTTCTTTGGGCTTGTAATTTCACGCAGTAGATGCTATCTCTGAAGAGGATTTTACACTTTATTCTGGTACAGCCAGTTTTACAGTCTTATATATTCAGCAACAATAGTTTTGACATTCTGTAATAGCATTGGCTTGCAGTATATTTTTAATGGTTGGGCGTTATGACCAAAACCATACATCACGTACGAGTATGTTATCTTATAACATACCAGAATATAGATGTTTTAGTTTGAAATTCAATGAATAAAATTGTCTATATTAAACCATCTTTTTTTGGCTACTTTTGACCATATCTAAACGGTACTGCAAAACCTGTGCCATTTGACATTTTCTATTGTTGCACAGTATCTAGTCTCATACCGCATTAGCAATATAACCCTGAGGTCCTGTGTGCTGTGAGTGCATGTTGTTTGTTGTATTGATGGTAAAGGCTTTTCGTATTGATTTCTGTGCTGAGACCTGAAAAGCCAATAATGCCGCCAGTCATAAATTATTTGTTTTAAACAATTAGAAACACCATGAGCGGTTGAGATGGGATGATGCAAGTCAGATGTAAGAGCTGCGAGGTTCAGTTTCCATATCTGAAAGACAATCTCTTATCTGCAGAAGAGTAAAGTTTGATGTGAGTCTTCACATGTCAGGCGCACTTGTTAAGTGGGATGTATGTTCTTTCTTCTTCAACCGTCCAATGACACATGAGCACTTCCATAAAACTGACAGGTTAGAGAAGGAAAACCTCCAGACAGACAAAGTCACCATGTGATTGATTTACAAATCTTTTTGTCACGTTGTACGAGCAGAACCACAATCCCCTAACAAAACAAAAACAGTCTATGTTTTCACTAAATGCAACCTAATTGTTGCCAAATAGATTCAAAATGTTTAATAGATGAAATCATTTTCTTCTTTTTTATTATTCTTGTTTTTCTCTCAATGAATGAGGAATAAAATATATTTAATTATTCAATTATTTTATTTATAAAAATACATGGTAATATACAGAAATGTTTTTTTTTTTTAACTCAAACATTTTATGGCGGTGGCTTCTGTGACACGTTTATTCATTGAATTAGTTGAATCATTGAAACAATTAATTAAAAGGGAAATTTTGGGGTAAAAAAACATTGTAAACAACAACAAAAAATCAGTATTGGTTGTGGGGAAAAAAATGCATTTTTAAAGATAATAGAGTGCAACAGTCGGGTTCTAAAAGTAAAATCTCCATTCATTTTCTCCATAGGAAAATTTATTTTTAACAATAAAACAACCTTTAAAGACATCCTTACTGTGAGCTGCGAGGTTGTAGATCGATAGCATTTGCTTCTTTTGAAGACGTCAGCCGGCATTATTTCAACTTAGTTTTAAAATAATCGTGTTTAATAGCAGAATTTGTGGTGATAAACTACATTACCCATGATGCTGTACAGAAGATTCCACCAATCAGCAACAAGCAAAACATATCTCTTTCGCCCCGCCCACTCCCATGAATTACGTGAGTTGGTCTCCCTACACTCTCAAAATATTTAAAGGGTAACACACACAGTTTCTGCCAATCTCATGTCAATCTTGAGTACCTAGAGTAGTATTGCATCCTTCATATCTCCAAAGAGTCTTTAGTTTTATCATATTTATAAAAGACAGATACACTGTACCGATTCTTTCCGAAAACAGCCAAGCTTGTGCAGGCGTGCAGTGGGCAGAGCTAAAAAGTCACAAGCACACACACACACACACACGCACACACACACACACACGCACGCACGCACGCACGCACGCACGCACACACACACACACACGCACACACACACAATACATCATGGCATTATCCCTGGATAACTTTCGATTCACTATACGTTCGTGTTGTTTACATTATATGTAAAATACGAAGTTCGTTGATGGACATGCTCTCGCTCTGGCTCTGGTTGATGTGCACACACGCTCATCCGGGAGAAGTGGCCATACGGGAATTCCATCCTTTGTGACATCATACAGGGCCATACATACTCGAAAAAACATACTTTTTGGAAACTTTGTCCATGTTTAGCAGGAGAATTCAACTCTTTAACAGTGTAAATAAGTCGGAATGCATGAAATAGCATTAGACACCCCCTCTTTAAACATTTAAAAAATATGCATATTTTACAATAAACTTAAATGTTGTATTTTAAATGAGTTGTATTTTATATTTACCCATAGTTTTTTATTTGATTATGCTGTCTGCAATGTTTCATGGGATTGTAGTTCTTTCCCTCACTAAAGTCGTTAAGCACACAGTCTTTTACTTTTGTATTTTTGTCCAATTTCTTCTTTTTGCTTCAAATCAAAGTTTGTAATGGTCTGATTCTCCTTGTAGCTGGTTGACTTGTTTCATGGCTTATAACTTTTTTGAAATCCCTATAGAAATAGAAATTAGTAATAGAAATTCATGGAAAAAATACTTCCAGAACCAACGCCACTGAAAAAGTGTGCAAGCACAGTTGCACTCTATAGATACAAAAATAAACACAATTTACATTGTGGCAGATTAAGTAAAGCAACACAAAGAAAATCTAATTAGATAAGGATATCTTTTGCATAGAATTAGCTTTTTTTTTCTGTATGTTATGCAAATGAGGTATTGTTTTCCATCCATCAGTATAACTCACATGCACTACCCAATCAATGTTCAGGCTCTGTTGATCTTTTCAGATGAGCAAGAATGCATTAAAATGTCATTTCCTGTTTTTGTTTGAAGCCACCTTCCTGCAGCACACATGCATTGTGTTTCAGAGGGCCTTGTCATACCCAGCATGCTGTGGGAATGACAGAGGAAGATGCTGGGAGAGCATTAATTGGGAGGTTGTCAGAGGGAGAGAGAGAGAGAGTCTCCTTCACATGCCATCAGTGGTTCATCAGCCTGGGGAGGGGGAACTGTCTGCAAGCTGTCAGCCACGAGATTTTGCTTTTTATTAAAGATTGTTGTGCCATATCTCAAGGTCTCATCATCAGCCGAGGGAAGAATTTAAAGGGATTGTGCTCTATTATAGAAGGTGTCAGGGATTTCTCTCTGTCTATACAAAAAGCGTGTGTGTTTATGGATGTTTATTAATCTTTCACACCAGTTGAGGGATCTGTGGAAAAACACCCTGCTAAGCAATGCTTAAACAAACTGACGGCACCCAATGGTGCCTCGCGGTCTTCACTTTCTTAATAATTTGGTGATGTAAGTCAGTGCATATCAATCAATCTGTCAAACTTTATTTATATATAGCACCTTTCAAACAAATCCAACGCAAATCAAATTGCGTCACAATCATAAACAAGATGAAAATAACACAAAATAGTTTATAATAAAACATGTAAAATGATAGAATAAAATGATCAACAATGAAATGTTGATAAAGCATTTTAGGGGTGTGGTCCTGGTCAAGACAATCTCCTGAACTCCAAACTGAATGGAAAGAAAGGTGATTTAAGCAATTTTGAGCGTGGCATGGTTGTTGGTGCCAGACGGGCCGGTCTGAGTATTTCACAATCTGCTCAGTTACTGGGATTTTCACACCCAAACATTTCTAGGGTTTACAAAGAATGGTGTGAAAAGGGAAAAACATTGAGTATGCAGCAGTCCTGTGGGCGAAAATGCCTTGTTGATGCTAGAGGTCAGAGGAGAATGGGCCGACTGATTCAAGCTGATAGAAGAGCAACATTGACAGAAATAACCACTCGTTACAACCGAGGTATGCAGCAAAGCATTTGTGAAGCCACAACACGCACAACCTTGAGGCGGATGGGCTACAACAGC
Source organism: Romanogobio albipinnatus (assembly GCA_023566225.1). Classification (NCBI taxonomy): domain Eukaryota; kingdom Metazoa; phylum Chordata; class Actinopteri; order Cypriniformes; family Gobionidae; genus Romanogobio; species Romanogobio albipinnatus. The sequence continues at coordinate 48,416,514 of CM042250.1, read as the reverse complement.
AGAAGACCCCACCGGGTACCACTCATCTCCACTACAAATAGGAAAAAGAGGCTACAATTTGCACAAGCTCACCAAAATTGGACAGTTGAAGACAAAAAATGTTGCCTGGTCTGATGAGTCTCGATTTCTGTTGAGACATTCAGATGGTAGAGTCAGAATTTGGCGTAAACAGAATGAGAACATGGATCCATCATGCCTTGTTACCACTGTGCAGGCTGGTGGTGGTGGTGTAATGGTGTGGGGAATGTTTTCTTGGCACACTTAAGGCCCCTTAGTGCCAATTGGGCATCGTTTAAATGCCACAGCCTACCTGAGCATTGTTTCTGACCATGTCCATCCCTTTATGACCACCATGTACCCATCCTCTGATGGCTACTTCCAGCAGGATAATGCACCATGTCACAAAGCTCGAATCATTTAAAATTGGTTTCTTGAACATGACAATGAGTTCACTGTACTAAAATGGCCCCCACAGTCACCAGATCTCAACCCAATAGAGCATCTTTGGGATGTGGTGGAACGGGAGCTTTGTGTACTGGATGTGCATCCCACAAATCTCCATCAACTGCAAGATGCTATCCTATCAATATGGGCCAACATTTCTAAAGAATGCTTTCAGCACCTTGTTGAATCAATGCCACGTAGAATTAAGGCAGTTCTGAAGGCGAAAGGGGGTCGAACACAGTATTAGTATTGTGTTCCTAATAATCTTTTAGGTGAGTGTGTATATATATATATATATACAAATTAGACAGTGATTGCTATCAGGATGTGAGAGACGACATAACAAAAAACGCTTACACTGCCTTTAACAGAACAGTTATTGCAAGCCTAGGTTTATCAAAAATATTGTATCATATGTTGTCTACTACTAAACAAGTAAAAAATGGAATGCTGTCACAACAGCTTTCTAACCTGTATGTGATGAACTTAGAGAACGGCAGTTTCTTTTCTCCTGCATTTGGCCTAAAACACTGTGTGTGCTGTCATTCAGTTTTAAATGTTGACTACAAACACTGAGGGTTTTTTTTTTTTTTCAGATTTTCTCTCCATATTCACGATCCTTTGCAGCCTTTAGCCACTGCCTACAATGCACTGGATCCTTGGAAACCGAAAGTAACTCACTCCCGCTAAACGTTTACTCTTTGAATTCTTGCACCAGGGAACATGTCAACACCATTAAAACTAAAAGTTTGTTAAGAAGTATTTCCTTCTAAAGCCAGGCGGTATTTGACTGTGGTCAAGCGTATGCATAGCAGACTAATGGGAATGGCTTTGGACGGCAACATGCCAGTGCATTATGGGTGTTGAAGTTGTCCTACCTATTTGGCAAAAGGGAAAACAATCAGTGTTTTTTTTTCTCTGTTTTCTCTAGTCAGGTAGCACCGATTTCAAAAAATGTTCGCCTTTTTACTGCAAAAGCAGCCGTTTTATAGAAATCTAGACGCACCCTAGCGGCAGCAAATCTAATTTGCAGCCAGGGTAGTCTAGCAACTCTCCGTTGCCTTGTGAGCTGGAAAAACCAAACTCTGGTCAGGCCAATCACATCGTGTATAGAGTCGGTGGGCGGGCTTAACATAATGACGGCAGAGTTGTCCCGGTTCTGCGGTGCTACTTGTAAACAAAGAAGCTGGCGAACAGCGGTCTTTCGAATCGGTTTTGGCCGTGACTCTGGAAGACTTGGAGCTTTTCTTTGAGAAAAGAACAAAGAACGGCACGGAAGTCATTCTTTAGAAAGGAAGATGTGTTCAGAGTTTTTCTGACCGGGATACGGCAAAAGTTTAATCTATCAACTAGCTCCACTTCACCTTCTTCGTTGCTCTGGTTGGTTGTAGCGCTATCCTATTGCGTGCAGAGCGAATTTGAAAGACAACCGTTTATCCCGCCCCTCAGATTGAGCCCTGCCAATGGTGTGTTCCCAAACCCAACATCTTGATTTGGGTCTGGCTTTTCAGGCTAGCCGTTTTATTGAAAGCCCATTCTGCCTGCAGTGAAGTACCCTTTTAGCTAATGTTTAAAAATATAATTATCTTCTGCTCTCTGTATGCGCATAAATACATATATAGTTTGAAATCAGATACAAATGTGTTTATTTGGAAAGGTTTTCTAATTGGTCTGATCAAAATTTTAATGAAGCTTTTCCACATTTTTCTATTTTGGTATGTAAAATAACAAATGGGACACTCTTGTGAACTTCAAATGTGCAAATGAAGGCCATGAGACTGCAAGTCCAGAGAAAAGGACTTCATCTAAGAGGGTTGTAGACTGATTTTCCAGACAAACATCTGAGCAAATTTAACAGGGCACACATTCGCTTGTTAAATTTTATTATGCAATTTTACCATCTGCCTTAGGCGTCCCGAGAAATGGGCAAAAACTTGGCCATAGACATGTCACTTTTCTGAAGATAATGGGACTCTCCATCATTTGAAATGATGCCGAGGGTCTTCGACAGGGCAGACGCATTTAAGGCGCTGAGACAGTTTTACGTCATCACTGCAGTTTTCAAAGAACAGCTTTGAAGTTTGTGTAGAGCTTTCATCACCAGTCTATGAGAGGAAAGGTATCAGATGTAACTTTTGTTGTAGATGTGGTAAAATATTGACCTGCAAAAAGCCTTTTGACTAGGGATGCACCTATATAAAAAGTTTGGCCGATACTGATAATTCTTTATATTTGAAAGCCGATGACCGATATATTGGCGATAAGTCTAAATCCAAATTTGTATATAATTTTTGAGAGCCTGATTACAAAAAAAGTCTCAACATTAAAAACCATGTCCCATGCGCACAATTGTGTTTTCATTATAATTTTATGTAGCCTATATGACAGACTCACATGTTGCACTTCACTGTATTTTCCTTTTTGAAGTGATTCCAATTATATTTCAAGCTATTTAAATACATCATGGCTAAGAGTTTGCATCTGAAGTGTCTCAGCTAAAAAGAAATAATGAATTATTTATCACTTTAATATATCTAAATTGTCTTATCGAGCCGATAACATTATAAATGAACATATATAGGCAGAATACCAATATGGGGGCCGATATATTGTGCATATTTTGCTTTTGACTTGCTGACTTTCAGAAGGCCATATTAACATGTTCATCAATGGGAGGAATCTTTAGAATAATCATAATATATTATTTTTACATGAAAATATATTTTTTTTAGGACCCAAGGCCAGTTGTGAAGAATGAAGACCAAGAGTCAGGAGTGCAATTAATTAAAGAAAGATTTACTGAAGAATAGTTTGCAGTTTCATTAGCAGAAGCCAGCTTCAAGTCTCACAAGGAGTTCGTAGGCCGCGCTCTCCCTCCACCTTTTTTCGTACATACAATTTCTCAACAGTTATACTCTTTTCAAGGTCTAGCTACACCATTACTGCAGGTTAAATTATTCTGATTGGCTAAGAGAAAATAGATCATAGTAAATTTCCACACATTGTCAGTTAATCAGATGCACATCTCCATAGATTACTTGTTGGCGCTTTCATCCCGGAATTATGCACTTAGTTACCTTCCAGATCTGGAGCAGGCGTCGGCTTGCCCAGAAAACAAGTCCACCCATCTCCTAGGATCTACCTCCAATAGTGATCTGTAACATAGAATATTACATTTATGCATTTGGCAGACGCTTTTATCCAAAGTGACTTACAGTGCCCTTATTACAGGGACAATCCCCCTGGAGTAACATGGAGTAAAGTGCCTTGCTCAAGGACACACTGGTGGTGACCGCTGGGATCGAACCAGCAACCTTCTGCGTATCAGTTCCATGGTTTAACCCACTGGACCACCATCTCACATGGCGCACATACACAGATACACAGTTTAACCAAGGTTGGAGTTGGTGGAGCGTCAACTGAAAACATTCAAACTAAAATAAATAATTTAAATAATCTTAATATGTAGGAGGATATATATTGATTAAGGCTTTGATTATAAATTGAATTAGGATATACAGTGAGGAAAATAAGTATTTGAACACCCTGCTATTTTGCAAGTTCTCCCACTTAGAAATCATGGAGGGGTCTGAAATTGTCATCGTAGGTGTCCACTGTGAGAGACATAATCTAAAAAAAAAAATCCAGAAATCACAATGTATGATTTTTTTAACTATTTATTTGTATGATACAGCTGCAAATAAGTATTTGAACACCTGAGAAAATCAATGTTAATATTTGTACAGTAGCCTTTGTTTGCAATTACAGAGGTCAAACGTTTCCTGTAGTTTTTCACCAGGTTTGCACACACTGCAGGAGGGATTTTGTCCCACTCCTCCACACAGATCTTCTCTAGATCAGTCAGGTTTCTGGCCTGTCGCTGAGAAACACGGAGTTTGAGCTCCCTCCAAAGATTCTATATTGGGTTTAGATCTGGAGACTGGCTAGGCCACGCCAGAACCTTGATATGCTTCTTACAGAGCCACTCCTTGGTTATCCTGGCTGTGTGCTTCGGGTCATTGTCATGTTGGAAGACCCAGCCTCGACCCATCTTTAATGCTCTAACTGAGGGAAGGAGGTTGTTCCCCAAAATCTCGCAATACATGGCCCCGGTCAACCTCTCCTTAATACAGTGCAGTCGCCCTGTCCCATGTGCAGAAAAACACCCCCAAAGCATGATGCTACCACCCCCATGCTTCACAGTAGGGATGGTGTTCTTGGGATTGTACTCATCATTCTTCTTCCTCCAAACACGTTTAGTGGAATTATGACCAAAAAGTTCTATTTTGGTCTCATCTGACCACATGACTTTCTCCCATGACTCCTCTGGATCATCCAAATGGTCATTGGCAAACTTTAGACAGGCCTTGACATGTGCTGGTTTAAGCAGGGAAACCTTCCTGGCCATGCATGATTTCAAACCATTAACCGTCTTCCATTTCAAACCATTTCAAACCATCTTAGTGTATTACCAACAGTTACCTTGGAAACGGTGGTCCCAGCTCTTTTCAGGTCATTGACCAGCTCCTCATATGTAGTTCTGGGCTGATCACCTTTCTTAGGATCATTGAGACCCCACAAGGTGAGATCTTGCATGGAGCCCCAGTCCGAGGGAGATTGACAGTCATGTTTAGCTTCTTCCATTTTCTAATGATTGCTCCAACAGTGGACCTTTTTTCACCAAGCTGCTTGGCAATTTCCCCGTAGCCCTTTCCAGCCTTGTGGAGGTGTACAATTTTGTCTCTAGTGTCTTTGGACGGCTCTTTGGTCTTGGCCATGTTAGTAGTTGGATTCTTACTGATTGTATGGGATGGACAGGTGTCTTTATACAGCTAACGACCTCAGACAGGTGCATATATATATTAGGGGTGTAACGGTACACGTATTCGTATTGAACCGTTTCGGTACAGGGCTTGCGGTACGGTGCATGGTTATGAATGTAATCTTTAACAGTTAACAGTCGGCTTGTTGTAAGCGCAACACACTTCAATCCGAGTTCCCACACGAACATATTAAGTATTCAGTCCATTTTATCACGAAATTCAAACGTTTTGATGCTCTTTAATGTGCGTGACTGATCAGTGATCACCGAACACAGTTCAAGTGGCCGCGCGGCGCACGCGCGTGAACGCGATCATTTGTGAACGGTGCACGCGTCGAACGGTTATGAATGTAATCTTTAACAGTTCACTGTCGGCTTGTTGTAAGAGCGGAACACACTTCAATCCGAGTTCCCACACGAACATATTAAGTATTCAGTTCATTTTATCAAGAAATTCAAACGATAAATGCCGTTTTGACGCTCTATGTGGCGTGACTGGTCACTGATCACAGTTCAAGCGGCCGTGCGACGTGAACGCGATCATCTGTGAAGGCGATCGATCATCTCTTACTAAAGATTCAAGAATAAACATGAATGACGATCTGAAGGTATGCTGAGGATACATTACAATTTACTGACATGTATATATGTGGTGTAATCGCTACATCAGTGTTTCAACGGCGGAAAGACATCAATATAACTGCTTGTGAACTAAACAATGTCATGTAACATTAGCATCACATTTACCTCAGGCAGTCATTCAGTGTCCAGACTTTTATTCACTAGAGAAATCAACTCTTGCGCTAAATATATGCTCTATATTAGCCGTTATATTCATTATATTCTACTTAACCTGTTAGTGATGTCTTGATCATTTCATGCATGTTAAATAAACCTGTCATGAAAATGACAAACACTGTATACAAAGTATTATATTTCAACGATTTGGAGAAAAAAACTATTTTATAATTAGATTTAGAAGTTAATGCAAAAACTGCCTTATGTGAAGTTTACATGTTTGCGTACTATGTGTTATTTGAGTGTTGATTATTATACCTAAAAATAAATAGCAACTGAATTTAGGCTAATAGTTTGGGCTCTGTGGTTAATCTTTAATATTAATGTACAAGTAAGGGCTCCCTATATAATTTACAGAAATATCTTAAATAAACTTTTAGATATAATTTAATTAATTCAAGGACAGACACTTTTTTCCCCAGTAAACCACTGCTAAATATAAAAAATAAATAAAAAGCAATTTTGTAAATCTGCTGTACCGAACTCGTACCGAACCGTGACTTCAAAACCGAGGTACGTACCGAACCGTCAGTTTTGTGTACCGTTACACCCCTAATATATATATATATATATATATATAATCAACCCCTTCACAGTTGAATTTATTAAAATGACCCTGATCAAAATTTTATGAACCATTGATTCTCAGTGCTGTGTGTCGTTCCCTAGATGATCCACGGCTGTTTTTGTGTTTTGTGATGGTTGTTCATGAGTACCTTGTTTGTCCTGAGCAGCTAAACTGTCCAGTGTTCTTCAGAAAAATCCTCCAGCTCCTCAAAAACTTTTGAACCGGATGAAAATGTCCACATTTTTCTTATTTTGTTTAAATATATATATATTTTTCATTTAGTACTGCCCTTCAGAAGCAACAGAAGATACTTACAAAAAAACAAAACAGCCGTGGATCATCCAGGGTACGACCCAGCACTGACAATCAGTGGTTCATAAACTTTTGATCGGTGTCATTTTAATAAATTCAGCTTTTTTTTTGTCTTGTGGACTATATGAAAACATTTTTTTTATGTAAAATATCTTATTCAGGACAGTACTAAATAAAAAATAACAAAAAATAACATGTATTTTGTATGATCCCTCTTAATTAGTTCAAATTATTCCCATTTTCACAGATTCTGCAAGTGGTTCACATACTTTTTCTTGCCACTGTATAAGGCAAAAGTTATTGCATTTTGAGAAGGGTATAGCCATCTTATCTGTATGCCGCTTTCCTCCGCCTTTTCTTCTTCTTCCCCGCGTAGTTAATCATATAACATTCACATGTGTCTCAGGTAGTGCAGCAGAGAGACGCGAGTCAGTCTTCAGTAGTGTTGGCTGCAGCATGTATCTGAAATAAGATCTCTGAATGTTTGTGCTGCTGTTGCCTCCCGGTACCTGTCAATCCTCTGCAGCTCTTTCCTGACAGTGCTTCACTGGCTACCAAGCAATTGAAGATATTACTGCCATCCGTCCAATTTCAGGATAGATGATGCTTACTATTCACGACTTCTGAATATGTTGAGAATTCAGGTCTGGATATATTCATGTGTGCAGGGCTGATGCCAACTCGTTTGACTAATTGGACATTAAGTCGTGTTTATCCAAAGTTTGACCAAATAAATTATTTTAACAACCAAGATATTTAAATACAAAATCTTTATGGCATTGCTAGCTTTTGATTGATCATCCAACCATTATTTATGTATATCATGTATTTATTGTTTCACACTATTTTATATATTAATAAAACAAAAAAAGATCTACATGCAGAGCTGCAAACTGATTAATCAGGTGGATAGGCACTTCACGAGGCACAGAATTATCATGGGAGTTTTTTTGTTAGTTGGCAAGTCAATTTTTCACATTTTTTAAAACTGAGGCCCCGTCCACACGGAGACGCATTTATACGTAAAAATGTTGTACCGTATCAGCGTTTTGTCCCCACAGATCCGGCGTTTTGGGAACATGAAACTGATATTTTTTGAAACCGGTTCCCAGAGTGGATAAATCTGAAAACGACACCCTTGCATTTTCGTGTGTACAGCCAATCCTTATATTTTGTGAAACGGTGATGTCATCACACCACGTCCCGCACGGGTAAGACTAGAAAGCGATACAACTACGGGCACTGGGCATGCGCACATCAATATTGCGTCATTTATTTACTGTATTTGCATTATTGTAAGGGTAGGTTTAGGGTTGGGGTAGGTGTAGGCGTTAATAAAACACAATCTGTTAATTAGCAAATTTATTTAATGTTATTTTATCGTGAGATTTTGCCTCACTTCCTACCATTGCTGTACCCCTTCTAGCCACAACCCTTATTCTCCGTTTTAAGTGTACTTCTGTGGCAGAATTACAGCGCCACATACTGGTCTGGCATGTATACTACATCGTTTTGAGTCGGTTTCAGAGGTTCCGTGTGTACGCAGATATTTCTTGAAATGAGGAAAAAAAAGATTGGATAGGGAAAGCTCTGGCTTTGTGTGGATGGGGCCTGGGTTTTTCATTTAATATTTATATTTGATTTGTATATGTTATATTTTACTATATTAGATATTTCTATGATTATATATAATATTTTTTTTATATTGTATATTTTCTATTATTTTTAATTCAACCAGCAGAAATGATTTTTTAATAGTTTAGTTTGTTAACAGAAACAACAAGAAGGGGTATTAGATCTGACTGATGTTAATCGGCCCATTTTTACACAATTAAAAGGCAGAGAATGGATGCAACTATTAAGCATCACTGGTGAGTAAAAATGCTAATTTTTGGACATCTTTGTATCTGTTGTGGTTATTTGTCCACCCGCTGTTCTTCAGAAATGCAGATATTGTTTTGTGTTGTTGGGACGCTCACATCTGGTGTGCCTTTGAGACTAATAACCAACTGGGTGGAATTGAATTGCATCCACAGGCCTCTCTCTGAATCCGTGGCTGGTCTCCATGGCACTGGTCGCTCTCATTAGAATGGAAATGGAAGCCACAGTATCTGGAAGTCTTGGGGTAGAGGTCAGAGAGCTGGGTGGGCTGACACTAACCCAAGAGTCGCACTTTTCCTTTATTCTGAGTTTACTGGCTGTGCATTGTGCTTTTGATTATGTGTAGGAAATGGAATGAGATCATTCCCCTTGACATAGACCTTCATTTAAGGAAAAACACACCAGACATTGTTAGAAATCGAAAATTTCAGCAATCAAGCAATATCTTGCTGCCCTTTTTTCGTGAAAAATGAACATAATATATTGCATCTTGACGGGAATTGAATCAGGACGTAGATTTATTTCAGATGATGTTTTCTGCTGTAGAGCTATTAACTATGAGATAAGTGGAGCATGTGTATGATTCACTGGCGTTTTGGGACTTACGTCTTCTCAGCATGAGGTATACTTGAAATTCACAAACTGCAACCTTGTAGGAAACTCAGCTGGAAACAAATCTCACAGGCTTATGCAACTATGATAATTTTATCTTCAAAATGAGGTGCATTAGCTGCAAATTACATAAACTTTTTGTGAGGTTGTATATTATTATTTATTGAGTGAAAAATTAGGGTTAGAAATTGAGAACTGGTACCATGTTCTTCTTGTGAAAAATTCTACTAATAGTTTTTATGGTAACACTTTATTTTGATAGTCCATTTGTTTGGCTATAAGTAACTTTGCAACATGTCAACTTATTCTAACCCTTATCTAATACTCTACTAATAATCTAATGAGAGTTATGTCGGTGCAACATTACAACAGAATGGGACCATCAAAATAAAATGAAGACGTTTTTATTAGTAGAAGCTTAGTTACAGGTTTGCAGTATTAGTTCCTAATTAAAATTTGACCAAGACAAGAAAATTGACCCTTAATAAATTAATAAAACAATATAAGTTGGACCCCAATGGAGATGTTTAAAGGGGCAGCAGTGGCAGTGGCTCAGTGGTTCATGTTGGTTTTCTACAAACCGGAAAGTTGGTGGTTCAATCTCTGGTTCAACCTGACCAAGTGTTGAGGTGTCCATGAGCAAGATGCCTAACCCCAGCTGCTCCTGACAAGCTGGATGGTGCATTGCATGGCTGATGCTGTTGGTGTATGAATGGGTGAATGTGAGGCAATATGTAAAGCACTTTGGATGGACAGAGCACAGAGTCTGTTGAAAACGCTATATAAATGCAGCCCATTTACCAATTTTACATTAAAGTAGCACCAACTGAACTAAATAAAATAATTGAATAAACCTTGGACATATGTAAGAAGATTTCATTCGACAAACCTAATAAAGGTAATTTAACCTATTATGCAAAATTCACTTTTACATGGTGTTTGAACATAAATGTGTGTCAGCCGTGTGTGTACACAACCACCCTATAATAGTAAAAATCCACCAACTCCTCTTTTTTTAAAATCCCCATAAATCATGAGCAGTGTCTCAGAATAAGCTGTTTGCAATTTCTATGCAATATGATGACATATGCTTAGGACCCGCCCCAGACTGCTGACAGACTCCGCCCTATTAGCATAGACCCCGCCCTGAGTGAGCTGCACACAGTCCACCATGTTAATCTCCTCACCAGAGCATTAACAGCAACATTCAAGCAAGAAATGTGTTCATATTAAAGCTACTAAAGTTATTGAGTCAAGAGCAGTGAGTCATTTTCTGCTTTTCTTTTGTTGTTTGATTCATATTAACAGCATATACAGCAGTGGGTACTGTATATTGCGCTGCTTTCATGTTAATACACAGATCCAGTATACTCATGGGATTTCTTTCCCTGCTGTTTATGTTCACAGACATATCCGACTGTGTTTATGTGAACTTTGTGTGTTTTTAGTGTGTATTTGACAATTTAATACTATAAGACGTTTAATATAAGACGTGAAAGAGAACTTTGTTTAATACTCACGGTACGCTCCGTCTGACATCCAGCTCTCTGTGCGCGTGCTTCAGGTGTGTGCATTCAGAAAACCATATACCAGATGTTTAGACTGATGTGGCTTTAAAACACATGCAGATAATACAACACTATCTCACAAACAATTTGTACGTATATTTTAACAGGTGGCTAATTCGTACAAATTCGTACAACCTCACTCGTGCGAATTCGTACTATTTGTCTAAATTCCAATGACAGGTAGGTTTAGGGGCGTGGTTGTATGTAGATCACTTGTACGAATTCAAATTAGCCACCTCTTAAAATACATACAAATAGCAGAGATCGGGTAAAAGAATAAACTTTCAGGATGGTGAAGAATTGCAATGTCACATGAGCGTGACCGCGATAGAGATGATTGTCAAAACCTAAAACATCTGTTTGGTTTTGATTAAGTATCTGGACCGAGGAACGAGCTGTAAAGGTTCCGCTCATTTCTGGAAAGTGGGGTGGGCGGCAGCAGTTCATTTGCATTTAAAGGGCACCTATCAAAATTCGTTTGAACATAAATGTGTTTTGGCAGTGTGTGTACACAACCACCCTATAATTACAAAAAAATCCACCCACTCCTTTTTTTAATCCCCATAAATCATAGGCACCTCTCAGAACAAGCCGTTTGCAGATTTCTGGGAATGTGACGTCACATTCTGCCGTATTAGCGTAGATCCCGCCCTCAGAAAGCAGTACACAGTCCGCCATGTTTATCTCCTCACCATACTATTTAACAGCAGCACTCAAATAAGAAATGTGTTCTTAATAAATCTAGTAAAGTTCATTCAGTCAAGAGCAGTGAGTGATTTTCTGTTGTTTGATTCAACAGCAGATATAGCAGGTGCTTGGTATATTACACTGCTTTCACTTTAGTAACGTTACACAGCTACACAGGATTTCTGTACTTGCTGCATACGTGCACAGACATAACCAACTGTTTTTATGTGAACTGTTATTATGTTTCTGACATAACATTGTGTGCATTTGACAGTTTAATCGCAATAACACATGAAAGAGAACTAATGTTAGTCTAGTAGTTTAATACTCACGGACGCACGGACATCCAGCTCTCTGTGCGCATGCGTCGGGTTTGTGTGCTCAAGTTGAGGGTGATATGGCTTTTTAAAACACATGCAGATGATAATGTTTCATGATGATGAAGAACTGCAATGTCACGAGCATGTCCGCAATAGAGATGATCATAACCAAACAGATGTATCATGTTTCAGGCATGTTCACAAGCTGTGAAGGCTCCGCCCTTTGGGGTGGGGAGCAGCAGCTCATTTGCATTTAAAGGAAATGCACACAAAACAGCTCATTTTTCTCAAACCCAAAAATTGGCATTTTCAAAATGGTATATTAAATTATCTATTGGGAATATTGTTCTGAAACTTCACAGGCACACCCTTGGGACACATGAGACTTATATTACATCTTGTAAAAAGGGACATAATAGATGCCCTTTAAAGATACATGCAAGAAAACAGCATGTTTTTCCTTCCACTCAAATTTTTTTCCCAACATAGTATAATAAATGATCTGTGGGCTATTTAAGCGGAAACTTCACAGACACATTCTGGGGACACCTGAGACTTATAATACATCTTGTAAAAATGGGCATAATAGGCCCCCTTAGAATGCTAAATGAATATGACCTAAACCAACAAGTGTTTTGACCTAATGAAAATTGTCTGTAAAAACGTTCTTAAATTAAATTAAGGGTAATTAATTGAGGGAAATGTGACTTGAGGGAAATTATCTAAAATAAGACAATAATTATACCAGATGTGTTGTTATACCAGTCTGTGTGTGCACACAGTTCAACTGTAAATGTGTGATTTGTGATTGTGTAAGTCTTATGAAGTCAAAGTCTATATATTATATTGCATATATTATATTTCATATTGCAAGTCTATATTTATTGGGGGGCAGTGGCTCAGTGGTTGGATCTGGCGCCGTATAGGTGTCTTCAGACTCATCAACGCCGAATCTCCATCGGGTCCTGTTTTCCGTGGCCTGTATGTTTTGGATTATTATCTTCTGATTTTCATCTGGACTCTCCATCATTACTTTTGACAGAATTACGCCCGGACCCGGCCATCGGTGAGCGACGATCCCTATGAGACTTCAAAAATGAGTTTGTTCTCCATCTGCTGGTTTCTTCTGTCTGTTATAAGTATCGTCTCTTGGAATAGTGAACGATACTTGTTTTATGTTTTCTCATCTCTACCGAGTATGGCAATTACTTTTGCATCCTCTGAACTGAAACCTGGCTTACAGAAAATCCCTAAAAGCCCTTTATCTGAACTTTCCCCTGTACACTCTAACTATTATAGCTGCCCTAGAACTTCCAGTCGGGGTGGAGGTGTTGCTGTCATTTTTAAGGACTGTTTCAAATGTAAGATCTTACCAGTTGATGCTTACACTAGTTTTGAGGTCTTAATGTGTAAAGTAGAACTTACCAGCCAATTGCTTTGTGTTTTGATTTATAGATCATCAAAGGTTAACAATGACTTTTTAAGGGAGTTTTCAGATTTCCTCTCCAATGTGGTTTCAAGTACTGAAGTTGTTAATTCTTGGTGATTTTAATATACATCTTTGTTGTCCTTCGTAACCTCTTGTAAGAGATTTCGTTAATCTTTTAGACTCTTTTAACCTCACACAACACATATCAGGACCAACACACAAACTGGGTCACACACTTGATCTAGTTTTATCACTGGGCCTTGATATTAGTAATATATCTGTAAGTGATGCTGGGTTGTCCGATCACTGGCCAGTTCTGTTTGAAAGTGTGTTTTCCTGTCCTAGTCCTGTAAACCAGCTTAATACTCACCGTTCAAGGTCTATTAACCCCTCCACTGCTTTGCAATTTATGGATGCTTTTTTGGCCCTTAGTGATGTGATGTGATATCATCTCAGGATCTTAATGTTGAAGAGCTGGTTCATTATTTCAATTATTCATGTTCAGAAATTTTAAATGTAATTGCCCCTTATACAATCAAAAAACTGAAATCAACTAATCAACCATGGTTTAATAGCGACATCAAAATTTTAAGGAAAAAATGTAGAAGAGCAGAAAGACAATGGAAAAAGGACAAATTACAAGTCTCATACCAAATCTTACAGAGTAACTTCCAAGAAGCAGTTTCCTTAGAAAGGGCAAAATACTTCTCAAACATAATCTCAAAATATTCCCATTGCCCAAAGATACTGTTTTCTACATTAAATTCAGTATTAAATCCTTCTAGACCGGCTGGTACAGAACCTAGCATAGATTTATGTGAGAAGTGTTGCAACTTCTTTATGAACAAAGTTACTGAAATTAGGGCGCAGCTCTCTAGTAATTTAACTCTGAATTATCAATATGCAAATATTTGCCCCTCAGTTTTTTCAAATTTTCAGACTATTTCACATTCTGAGCTGTTGAGCATTATCTCTAGCATGAATCCAACCACTTGCTCTTTTGATGCCATTCCCACAAAGTTACTAATGGATGTCCTGTCCTCTGTGTTGCCAAATCTTCTTTCTATTATCAATAGCTCTTTACAAACAGGTACTGTACCATGTTGCCTTAAACAGGCTGTGGTCCATCCTTTACTCAAAAAATCTAATCTCGATCCTTCTGATTTTAATAACTACAGGCCCATTTCGAAACTACCATTTTTGCACAAAGTTCTGGAAAAGTGTGTACTAAATCAAATTTCCCCCTACTTAATCTCTAACAACATTCTGGATCCGTTTCAGTCTGGCTTCAGAGCTAAACACAGTACTGTATCTGCACTTTTGAGGGTAGTAAATTACCTTTTACTATCTGCAGACTCTGGCAACTGTACTATTATTCTATTATTGGACTTAAGTGCGGCTTTTGATACTGTGGATCATTGTATCCTGTTAAAGAGATTGGACCTTGAAGTTGGCATTCGTGATGGTGCATTAGATTGGTTTGCATCATATCTCTCGAACAGGAGTTTTCTGGTGGAAATTGGAGAATTTTCATCAAGCTCAGTTCCTGTCACTTGTGGGGTGCCCCAGGGCTCAATTCTTGGTCCAGTCTTATTTACCTTATACTTACTCCCTCTTCATTTCATTTTTGAGCCCATTTTTGAGCACATTTATGCCGATGACACTCAGCTCTATTTTCCATTAAAATCAGGTACTGATTCAGTTTCCTCTCTGCTAGCTTGTTTAGAGGACATTAAGGTTTGGATGGACAAAAATGTACTAAAATTAATTCAGAAGAAGACTGATGTTATGTTGTTTGGCTCTTCACACATTTTAAATAACATAAGTTCTACCCTGGGTCCTCTTCAAGATAACATTCGTGATAAAGTTAAAAATCTGGGAGTTACCCTTGACCCTGAGTTAAAATTTGATAAACAAATCAATTCTGTAGTTAGAGCCAGTTTTTTTCAGCTTAGGGGACATCGCAAGCTGAAAAATATTCTGAGCTTTAGTGATTTGGAAACTGTAATTCATGCGTTTATTTCAACCAGGCTTGATCATTGTAATACCCTATATGCTGTAATAAATCAGTCCTCGCTTTCGCGATTGCAACTGGTACAGAATGCTGCGGCTCGTTTTTTAACAGGGACAAAAAAGAGAGAACATATTACACATGTGCTGTCATCATTTCATTGGCTACCCGTTCATTTCAGAGTTGATTTTAAGGTTTTAGTATTTGAATTCAAATCAATTCATGGTCTTGCCCCTTCTTATATTTCAAAACTTATCCATTCATATTCCCCAGTGAGAACGCTCAGATCTTCCACCCAGATGATATTAAATGTTCCAAAATCCCAACTTAAATCTAAAGGTGACAGAGCTTTCTCAGTTCATGGTCCTACGCTCTGGAATTCCCTACCTGTGTCTATTAGACTTTCCCCTACTCTTTCTACATTTAAATCGTCTCTCAAAACATATTTTTTTCTCAGGCATATGTTTAATTTGATATACATTTTTAAGTCTTAAATATTGTTTTATATTACATGATGTTCTTGTCTTAATTTTATTAATTTTATTTTTTGATATTTTATTATTAGTGCTTAAATTGTATTGTATGAGGATGTTATGTTTGGTATATTGTGCAGCACTTTGGTCAGCATTAATGCTGTTTTAAAGGGCTATATAAATAAACTTGACCTTGACTATTCTTGGCGGGTCAAGTGCTATATAAATGCAGTCCATTTTATTGCATTTGTAATAGTGATTTTTCATCCATGGGAGAACCTGCATAGGAGGAGGACATCACAAACATGCAATTACTGCATCAGAGATGGAAAATTTTAAACTAGAAAAAATTACTCATTCTGTTCTTTCTATTTGTCGTAACTCAAACAGTAATCACTAGGGATGCATCTATAATATCTTTTGAGGACCTTTCTATTTTGTGCTTTTCCTGTCAGATTAGAAGCAAGTAAGCCATTAAGACTTTCACCACCACACGATAAACGTCTTTTTCTTGCAGGGGGATGTGTAATGTGTAATGTGGACGCATTCTATGACAGGAAACTCAAATTTGTTGCACGATTCTGTAGAAGAACCACAAACCTCCCTTACAAAACACAGTGTCTTTTAAAAATGTGAGCTTACTGTTAAAAATAGGAGCTTACTGTTTTGTTTGTCTTGAAAATGTGACTTAAAAATATGAGCTTACTGTTGTGAGCAATGTTTCCAATAATTAAATGTAGTATAAACCTAATAAAGTGTTTTTTTTTGTCAAAAACAATACTTGTTTTAATGATTTAATGATCAATTCCCCATTACTCAAATGAACTGAGGGAATCACTTTCCTCAAATCCTTTGAGTTTGGTCTGTTTGCTTTTTAAGTTATCGGTACTTAAACATGTAAGTTAATTCAATGAAGAGACCACATTAGGTCTACTCAATTAAATTGAGTTCTCAGTTTCCCCATTACTCAAATGAATTGAGGGAATCACTTTCCTCAAATCATTTGAGTAGTCTCAACTTATTAGGGTTTACAGTGTACGAGTACCAATATTTTTTTTCTGGTACTCGCCGACACCGTTACCAATACATTTATTAATTTCTTTTTCTTTTTTTCCCACGTTTTTTGGGGGGTGATGTGGCAGTTTTCCAAGCACAACACAGTGAGACTAATGAATGTAGGACAGCTTCTTTATTATTAATCAAATGAAAAAAGTATTATTTTCATGTGCTTAACACAAACTTAAAGCACAAATTTCAGTGTCCAATAACCTTCAAAGGGCATAATTACCATTGTCATAATAAAAAAAAGCATTCAGTTCGCAATGTGTGGATAGTTGTCATTAATTTAGAAGTACTTCCACACCCCTGAGGCTGACATAGTGTCTGCTGTCATGCAGCCGGTGTCTCTGTGCACAGGAAAGTCTGTCAGTTACGTCACGTGAGTACTAAGTACAAGTACAAGTACATGAGTTTGGTAATCTGACCCGATACCGATACTGGTATCGGTGCATCCCTAGTTATCACACTAATTATGTTGGTTTGTGAGGAAACAGTGACTCACTCACTCAGCCTATTTGTTCTCTTGGATGTTGTTAATATGTTTTTGTTTTGATTTGTTTAAGGTTCTAATGAGATTAACATTTGGACTCCTTCAAGATTATCACCCAAAATACGATTGGATAGAATAGTTCATTTATGTGTGCGTCTGTCTGAGAAGAGAGGGTCAACAGTTCAGGAGCGATTGAACAAAATAGCAATGTTTCTGAAACATGGCATTTGTATCCTTAGAGAACGCTGAAGTTGTCTCTAATTAGTGCCTTGCAGGAAACACGCTACACTTCCTAATACATTCTTCTAATGACATTCTTTCTTGATAATTAGCGGTAAGTGGAAAAAATGTATGTCTAGATTCATGTTGTCTTCGGAGGTGAATGCAGTTTCTGGGAAGTCAACGAGATGTTTTACACAGAGACAAATTACTTGATAAACACACATCTGAGTGATCTTCTTCTTACGCTAGGCTGTAAGCTGAATGTAAAACTGCCAGTTATTCATTATTTTTTAAATGAAAATATGTGTTGTGGCGTATGCTGGGTGAAAGTGTTTGCTTGTTTTGTCCATCTCAAAACCGCAAATTTAGTGTGACCCCTTAATTTGTTGCAAAATGAGGTTTAAATTATGTGCAACTAAATTTGGAACAGATCTAAATAAAGTGATTTATTTCATTAAAATTATTTTAATAATTAATAAAACAGCATGCATAAATGGGTAACAGGGTTGCAGATTTACCTAAATTAAATGTCATCCAGTTGGGAATAGTTAGTGTGGGACAAAATGTTGGTTTGTGGTTTTTGCCTAATTTTGTCATAAATCACAGGTCAAATATCTGTTGATAATTTACATAACTTGTAGGAAAAGGGTAATTAATAGGATAAAATGTGCATTACATTTGTGAAAAGCACCAGTATAGATTATTTCTGAAATATATTTCTTGATTTACTTCAATATCCCCTATAATTAGCATCATACCTTTAAAGATGTTTCCATGCAAAGAGCACTGATGCATTTTATGTGTATGGATTATAGATGTCATGTTTCTGTTGCACATCAACACAAGCCTCCTCCGTCATACACTCGGCTGGAGTTCAGCCCTTAAACCTTTAATTCTGCAGTACATGCACAAAGAGAGAGGGAACGTTCGGTTTTACCTTCAGATATGTGGAGAGAAACACTTTTATTTCTCTGCATAAATAAAACTACCAGAATGCATATGTCTTAAGTGTGGTTGTGATTGGTTTTGTTATGGGTCAAATGTAAGCTGCAGTATTTTAAAGTGTCCCTATTATGCTATTTTAAAGGTTTCTAATTTTGTTTTGGACAGGTTTACATGCATCACAGGTTTCATTGTCTCATAATATACATTGTACATCACCAAATTTTACAATGATTTTCAAATGACTCGATGGATGAATCAGTCTTTCTAAATCCCTCCTTTTCACAAGCTACTCTTCTCTGATTGCCCAAATGGCTCAGTGGCTCACGTATTTAGGAAGCTAAGCTCCCATTACCATACCAGCTGCTTAGCAGAAGTATTTCAGTAAGACAGTAATGATGTGAGTTAGCCGGTTAGCCGGAAACTTACACAATATAAAACTACGTATTTTGAACTCCCGGTAGAAAATATACATCAATAATTAATCATACTTGCAGGTTGTGTTTCTGAGGAGCAAGCTGATCCAAATAAACTGGGTACTGACCCATCTTTCAAGAGCAAGTGTTTTGCGAATCCTGCGTTGAACTCCGAGATTTGATAAGCAGTCCTCAGGGTCGTTTGAGGGCGGGTCAAGTTGTTCGCAGGCGGATTACGTACAACATAGATGAGCATTATGCAAATGTATTTTCTAGTGATGTTGAACTGCAACGCAGTGAGCATGTGTCCTTTACAGAAGGCAATCCCAGAATGCATTGTGATGATCATCCCAAATGGTGAGAGAAATGTTGTAGTTGTAGTTTAGGTGTATGCTAGTCATTTAAAGATTGTTGGATCAAGTTCTTTGAAAATGACTAGTATCACAGTGTTGTTCGTTGTGCTGGAGTTAAGTGCTTCGCTCCAGGGAACAAAGTAATAAGCCGCGTTTCCACAGCAGGAACTTTCCCCAGGAACTAGGAACTTTGGAGTGGTTCTCGGTGTGTTTCGACCACAGGAACCAGGGTCTAAATGAAGTTCCGTGTAAATATTTCCCCCTCCAAACGGCCCTGCTCGCGAGGTAGTACTTTTTCAAAGTTCAGGAACTTTCGGGGATGGGACTTGGGCGCTGAACATGCTGATTGGTTGAGCTCACACAGCACCGACATTTTTAAAAGTTTTGCGAGGTTCGTTCTGCGTTCAGTAATATCAGTCTTGTTCTTTCTGTCCGATAGCTGATAGCTGATATAACATCCGTTGTCTTATTTTAAATCTAGCTTTAGTATCAGTGCTCATCTCTTTTCCGCCGTTTTGTTAATTACATCTTTAGTAAACCAATACATAACCAGCAAATCCAGGGCTGCTTGCATCTCCTCCATACTTGTTATTGTTGCAGACAGTATCGCACAAAAATGATTATTGTCCGTCGCTGACTGGGAGGACATGTCCGCGCAGTCTTACATCACCGGACTAGTTTGCCTAATCTTCACGGTACTTTGACCGCAGTGGAAAAGCAGACAGTAGCAGATCTGGGGGACAAAAGTTCCTGTAAAAAAGTTCTTGGTACAAATTGTTCCGGGTAATTTGGGTGGAAACGGGGCTTTAGCTAATATGTAAGCATTAGCTAACTTTTGTTAGCTTAACATCTCCTATGGTGATGTCAGTCTGATAATTTTGTCCACTTCAATAACATTTACTGTCATTTATGACTATGTTTTGTATAGGTTTTAAAGACTCTGTCCCAATTGGCACACTAAGCCCTTTTAGTCCTCAGTGTACACTTTGCAATGCAATTCTCCATAAACTGCACACTCCACCATGGGCACATAGCGGCTGCAAACTGGAATACCTCATGAGCACCTTTCTGAAACAAAAATGACAAGACCGCAAGTGTGTCATTTGGGACAGGGAGAGATTGCATTATTCCTCCTGAATTTGAGCCTACTATAGATTACTTAATAACAAATATGAGCTACATTAGATAATGTTTGGATAATTAAATAAGGCACTTAGAGTACATTTAGTGTCCTTTGTGTTAATGCATCTCGGAAGCCTTGGGGTGCAACTGTTGTTTGATTGGCCGATTGTGGGATATTTTTTTCCAACAGTTTTTTTTCTTCTCCATTCTTTGATTGGCATTGGCATGACACAGTTGTAATGTAGTTTAGAGGCTGAGAGGCCCATAAAAGCATAAATCATGTTTTTGTCCAAGCCTTTGGAGGGAAAAAAACATTAGAATGAAGAAATTCAAGTATTCCCCTCCCCACTCACACAATATAGCACATCACAGCTAAATTATTTAACCAGTGTCAGAACGTGACATCTGTAAGCGTGGAAACCGAACACAAGATTTCATATGCACAGTACATATTTCATATTACTTGATCTCTGAGGTAAAGAATAATTACATGCTGTTGTGATGCACAGTATAGTGATTTTCAAATATTGTTTTTGGTTTAAACTAACCATAATAGCTCAGGACTGCAGTGTGGCTCAGACTAGCATTGCCAGGGAAAGAAAATGGCAAGAGAATAAAGAGATGATTCTAATGGAAATAAGCAACATGTCAGGTATGAACTGTTGAGCTGATGTATTTTATGCTAAAATGCTTTCTCATGTCCTAGTTCACTGCCCTGAGAACAATAAGTCATTGGTTAGGGTCATTTCCTGAAGAGAGCATCTGAGAAGCCATGTTTAGGATATGATATATGAATAATTATGATTACTGACATCACAGGAATTGATAAATATATATACAACCTTCAAGCACAAGTGTTTCTGAGTCTCCACAGAGTACACATTTTTTTCATAACTGGCCCCTAAAGTTGGAACAATGTCTAGACGTGGGAGGTGGGATTCATTACACAATATTTTGCTCGTTCAGTTGCCTACCTAGGTGAATCTTAAGAATGGCATGGTCTACTTCAAGAAGACTTGCTTTATACAGTTTTGTTATCTATCTGATTTTGCAATGATTGAGCCATTATTGATCATACTGTGTAGCTTGTTGAGGAGAGGTGATCAGATGTGCATTTTTTAAAGTCGCTTATTGTTTTATTTAATAAGCTAGCATTCGCTTCAATCTGTTGCACCACCAGGACAATAATTAGACGTCTATAGAGCCCCTTGTGGAAATGCTGAGAATGCAACGCTCATTTTATATGTGCATGACTTGCTGTCTGACACATTTCCAAATGAAACAACACGTGAAATGAACTTGGGTAAGCAAGAAGTGTTTGTATTCACGTATTGTGTAAAGTGTGTTTCAGGCCTCTGTCTCGTCTCAGCTTCATCAAGCTGTCTCTGAAAGTCTCAGACACATGAGAACGCCCTTCATTAAGAGTTTTCTACTTCTGCATGGCCCCAAAATGAAAACGATAATTAACCACCCATTTCATAACTGCCAGGCTCAGCTGCTCACTCTTAGCAGAAGGATTTTGCACTCGATGCTTTTCAGTTGCACATTTCCTCTGCGCTAATCCATCGTGGGAATAAGCCTGTGTTGTTGCGTTTGATGTTTTTAACTCTGTGGCTCTCCGCCTCTGTGCAGAATGTCAGTGGGGCTCACAGAGCACACCTCATTATCGGGAGTTCCTGTGAATGGAAAGACAACGTAAGAGAGCACTAAACCCAAAGCCTTGATGGAAGACACATTGAGTCCTATCTTGATGATGATGAATGCTGAATTCTCTCACCTGATTCTAGACTCGCCACATTTATGTGTTGATATTGTCAAAGATGGCTGTGGGTGGAGAATGCACTTTTGAAGTGTATAAGTACGATAGCTTATAGTAGCACTAAAAGCAGCTTGTGCTGTGCATTAGCTGTAATACGGTGCATTTTGTCTGGGATTTGTTTACAGCATATTTGCAATAGATTTTAACAGCTGCTGTGTGGTGTTGAACATGATTTAACAAATTCGTTTTCTTATTGAGTTATTTACAATTCAAACAGGAAGATGGGGTGGAACAGTGAACAGGTTGTTGTTGTTGTTTTTTAAATAGCCAAATTAATTTACATCACAGCATGGTAAAACCAGTTTTACTGCTTGCTGTTACTACTTGCTGTAAGTGCTATTACACTGTAAAAAAAAGTTGAGCTAACTTAAAAAGTTGAGTGTGTGTGATGAAGAGGCTGAAGCGTTCGGATCCATTTGCAGGACTTTATTCACACAGGTAAGCCAACAGAGAAAGGCAGTCATAAAGTTCAAACACAAGAAATAAGCCAGAGGCAGAGTAAGGGTAAATCAAGACTTCACAAATGAACAATGAGCAGAGCAGTCCAGATAAAGGTGAGCTGAGGGTCCACAGGTGATAATAATGAACTAATAATTAGCAGAGGAGCAAGGAAGGGAAATGCAGTCTTAATACGCAGGAGAGAGAGATCTGGTGAAACCAGGAGGAGGCGTTGTCGAGCGTTCCGTGACAGAGCCCCTCCCCTGCGAGCGGCTCCGGAAGCGAGGACCTGGTCGACGGCGGGGTCTACCACGGGGTCTTGGAGCCGGTCGATCTGGGTGGTGTCGGTGAAAAGCAGCAGTTAATGTAGGATCCAGGATATCATGAGACCTGACCCAGGAGCGTTCCTCGGGACCGTACCCCTCCCAGTCGATAAGGTATTGCAACACCCCGCCGTGACGCCTGGAGTTCAGGATCTCTCGCACCCGGAAAGCCTCCGAACCGTCCACTTCAATGGGAGGAGTCTGCACAGGAGCGACCTCCTCCCGGCTCCTCTCTCTCCTGGGAGCGACAGCGGGTCTGAAAAGGGACACATGAAATGTGGGTGAGATCTTGTAATGAGCAGGAAGTTCCAAACGAAAAGAAACAGGAGTTATCTGACGAAGGATCTTAAATGGTCCGACGAAACGAGGAGAAAGTTTCTTGCTCGGGAGCTTGAGCCGGAGATCTCGTGCAGAGAGCCACACCCACTGACCGGGTCGGTACCGAGGACCCTCGCGCCTCCTCCGATCTGCATGATGCTGGAAACGGCGTATGGCGTGCTGCAAGTGGACGTGAGCAGCATCCCAGGTGGCCTCACTGCGCTGAAGCCACGCATCTACTGCTGGGAGGTCGGATGGCTCCCCAGCCCACGGGAAGAGGGGAGGTTGGAACCCTAAAACACATTTGAAAGGGGTTAGACCAGTGGCAGGTTTTAACAAAGAATTCTGGGCATACTCAGCCCAGGCCAGGAAGCGACTCCAGTCCTGCTGATTCTGGTGGCAGTAAGTTCTCAGAAATCGAATCAAATCCTGGTTTAGACGTTCAACCTGCCCGTTGGCCTGAGGATGGTAACCAGAAGTTAAACTGACATTGATATTTAGTTTACAGCACAATTCTCTCCAGACACGGGAGGTAAACTGAGGACCGCGGTCAGAGACAATGTCCTCGGGCAGACCAAACAGACGGAACACCTGGTTGAGAAGAGCCTCGGCTGTCTGTAAAGCCGTGGGCAAACCGGTCAGAGGAATGAAACGACAGGACTTAGAGAAACGATCCACCACGGAGAGAATAGTTGTAAACCCCTGGGAAGGAGGTAGATCAGTCACAAAATCCACTGCGATGTGCGACCAGGGACGCTGTGGTACTGGTAGAGGTTGTAACAGTCCAGCTGGTTTGAGATGAGAGGATTTCACAGTGTTACAAACAGAGCAATGATGAATAAACTTTATGACATCAGACTGGAGTGAAGCCCACCAAAAGCGATTGGAAACTAACTGTATGGTAGCAGCGATACCAGGATGACCGGCGCTGGGAGTGCAGTGAACCCACTGAAGCACACGGTGGCGGAACCCGGGCGGAACAAAGAGACGATCCGCGGGACATTCTGGCGGAGCAGGGTGATTACTTAGGGATGCGGTGATCTCAGTGATAATGTCCCATTGAACAGGAGCCACGATCAGAGTAGTGGGAATAATGGGTTCAGGCGTAGATTCCTCACAAGGACCGTCAAACTGTCGAGACAGGGCGTCAGCTTTGCCATTCTGAGAACCTGGCCTGTAGGTGATCTTAAAATCGAATCTAGAGAAGAACAGAGACCAACGAGCCTGGCGAGCGTTTAAGCGCTTAGCTGATCTGATATACTCTAGATTTCTGTGATCAGTGAGTACCGTAAAAGGCTGACGAGCTCCCTCCAGCCAGTGTCTCCACTCCTCAAAGGCGGTCTTCATGGCCAGAAGTTCACGATCACCCACGTCATAGTTGCGCTCTGCAGAGTTGAGCTTACGAGAATAGAAGGCACACGGGAACATTTTCGCAGGCTTACCACACCGCTGTGACAGGACAGCCCCCACTCCTGTGTTAGACGCATCCACCTCTATGATGAACTCCCTCTCAGGATCCGGGTGACGGAGGATAGGAGCAGAAGTGAATCTCTCCTTGAGCTGAGCAAAGGCCGCGGTGCAATCCGCTGTCCACTTAAAGAATTTTCCCCCTTCTCGAAGCAGAGAGGTGAGCGGTGCTACAATTACGCTGAAATTGCGGATAAATCTGCGGTAAAAATTGGCAAAGCCCAAAAAGCGCTGCAACTCTTTAACAGAGGAAGGTTGGGGCCAATTCACCACGGCTCTGACCTTGCTGTCATCCATCAAGACTCCGTCCGCACTGATGACATAGCTCAGAAAGGAGATACGCGTCTGGTGAAACTCACATTTGGAGAGCTTGGCATAAAGCTGGTTCTCAATCAGGCGCGTGAGGACTGCTCGCACATCTTGGACATGCTCCTCAAGGGAATCAGAGAAAATCTAAATATCATCAATATAGACAATAACTCTCTGCTGTAACATGTCTCGGAACACCTCATTTACAAAAGCTTGAAAAACTGAAGGACTGTTAGAAAGGCCGAATGGCATTACCCGATATTCGTAGTGCCCGGATGTAGTAGAGAACGCAGTTTTCCACTCGTCACCCCTCCGTATGCGAATTAGGTTGTATGCGTTCCTCAAATCCAGCTCTGTAAAGTAGCGGGCGGTACGGAGCATCTCCAGGGCGGCTGGAACTAACGGGAGAGGATAGCGATATTTCACTGTCACTTCATTAAGACCACGATAGTCAATACACGGCCGAAGACCCCGATCCTTCTTCTTGACAAAAAAGAATCCGGCGGAAGCCGGAGATGTAGAGGTAGTGATGAAACCTTTCGCCAGTTGTTCGTCAATGTACGCCCTCATGGTCTCTGTTTCAGGTTGTGACAACGGGTAAACTCTACCACGTGGAGGTACAGCTCCAGGCAAAAGCTCAATAGCACAGTCGCCAGCACGGTGAGCGGGAAGATGAGAAGCCTCAGCTTCGCTGAAAGCCAGAGCTAGGTCGTGGTAATCTGGGGGAATTCACTGAAAATCTACTCCCTTGAGGGAAGCGCTGTGGTGTTCAGTACCTTGGATAGCGACCATGCAGTTGCTCTGACAGAATGCGGACCACCGGGATATCCTCCCTTCAGACCAGGAAATTTGGGGGTTATGTTTCTCCAGCCACGGAAGCCCCAAAATTATGGGATACATAGGCGAATGAATCGTGAATAACTGGATGGTCTCAGAATGCTGTGTCCCGATGCTGAGCGTTAGAGGTTGTGTGGTGTATTGCACCTCTCCTGACCCCAGGGGGCGCCCATCAAGCGCTTCCACTGTTACACCAGGCTCACATGCAAGGAGAGAAACACAAAGAGTTTTGGCGAATGCAAGATCGATGAAGTTTCCAGCAGCACCAGAATCAATCAAGGTTTTTACATTTAGAGTCTGTCCATTAAACTTCAAAGAACAATCCACATGAAATAACTTAGAAGAGGGATTCGAACTCACCGCAGTAGACCTCTTGAGCACTGGGTTAACCGGACATGTGGCCCTCAGATGTCCCGCCTCTCCGCAATACATGCAGAGATGATCTCGGCGTCTCCTCTCCCGCTCCGCCGTAGAGAGGCGTGTGTAACCAATCTGCATGGGCTCCGACTCCGCGTTAGAGGAAGCATACTCAAAGAAGCTGGTCCTGAGAGGTGTGCGTCGGGAGCGAATCAAGTTGTCGAGGCGGATAGCGAGCTCCATGATTTGATTCAAGGATTTACCGTCGTCGCGGCATGCCAGCTCTCCCTGGAGATCCGGGTTCAATCCCTTGCGATACAGGAGCTTTAGGGGTTCCTCCTCCCATCCAGTTTGGGCTGCCAGGGTCCGAAAAGAGAGTGTGTAGTCTGCTGCGGTAGACCTTCCCTGCCGCAACGTAAGCAAAAGTTCTCCTGGATCCTCTCCTCCTGCTGAGTGTTCAAATACTTCTCGAAATTGGGTCAAAAACTCATTATAAGAGGGAAAAGAGAGCTGACCTCCAGACCAGAGCGCAGTAGCCCATTCCAGAGCCCGACCGGTGAGTAGGGAACATATGAAGGAAACGCGGCTCGCATCAGTGGAATAGGACTGTGTCTGCTGGTTGAAATACAAGCTGCACTGCAACAGAAATCCCTTACAGGCAGAAGGTGAGCCATCAAATTTCTCGGGAAGGGATAATTTTGGATGGTTTGAATTGTTACTCACGGCGGGGGGAACGGCTGCAGGTGCAGATGGATTCTCAGCCGCGCTCGGCGGGGTAAGGGCTCGGACCGATCTCACGAGCTCCTCGGTGAGAGCTGTTAATTTTACCAGCTGTTGTTGATGAGTGAGCAGCACCTCAGCTTGAGAGGATACCTCGGAGGCCAGTCGATGAAAATCTGCTGGATCCTGTTTTGGTGAAGTCTTCTGTGATGAAGAGGCTGAAGCGTTCGGATCCATTTGCAGGACTTTATTCACACAGGTAAGCCAACAGAGAAAGGCAGTCATAAAGTTCAAACACAAGAAATAAGCCAGAGGCAGAGTAAGGGTAAATCAAGACTTCACAAATGAACAATGAGCAGAGCAGTCCAGATAAAGGTGAGCTGAGGGTCCACAGGTGATAATAATGAACTAATAATTAGCAGAGGAGCAAGGAAGGGAAATGCAGTCTTAATACGCAGGAGAGAGAGATCTGGTGAAACCAGGAGGAGGCGTTGTCGAGCGTTCCGTGACAGTGTGATAGGTTCCTTATTGTTTTAAGTTAGCTCAACTAATTATCTCCAATTAAAGTCAACTTAAAGGGGTAAGTCAACTTGAAATGCTTTTCCATTTCAACTTCAGTTAAGGCTGATTTATACTTCTGCGTCTGACCTACGCCGTATCCTCTACGGCGCAAGTTACCCGTTGGTTTTAATTTATACTTCTGCGTTGTTGTCTGCGTCAATGTGCAATTCCACATGCAGACCGCTAGTTGGCAGTGTTCACAGGAATGTTGATGGTAACCCACAGTATCAAGGCAAACGCCGAAGAAGAAGCATGTTTACATTGACGGAGTATCAGCAGCCGTCACGGCTTTTTTTGCAGCTTGAGTTGTTGTATGTAATACAAATTAAGCATCTCTAGTTGATTAGTAGAGTTACGAAAGAGGCGATCTGACGCTGGAATGCGTTTTTGAAATCATGCCGAGTGCTCGTGACGCTTTTTTCAGAATCGGCTCGTGCACAGACAAGCGCTTCAATCGATTGCTGTTGTGGAGACTATTCATTCCGTTGAAATCACAAAACAAAATAGACCCTAATGTGTCCCTGTTCTTGATATACAATCACTGATTAACATATGTGGTTTTAATGAGAAAATAATTAAACTATACACAGCGCGGATCTATGTTTTTATTCACTAACATAAACAATCTCTGCACTACAAAATATTGTGTTATATAGCAGATATAAGGATGAAACTATCATCCCATTTCTGGACACACACACACACTCCTATTACAGATTTATTTATTTATTGACCTGAGGGAGTAGCCTGGATGCCAGCCGAACTTAGCCCCACCCACAACATTTTAACTCGGGCAGTTCGGTCTGGACTTGATCCGTAGAGAAGTATTTATGCCTGAACAGAAACTGTTCGGACCAATGAAATTGTCAGGGCGGGCTTTAGACGATGATGGACAGATGATAAACAGTGACGTAATCGTCCACGTCAACAAAGGCGCTTGGGTTGAATTTGTTCTAATCCTAAACGGAGAACTTGTTCGTATATGCATTCACCTTTACTATTTCTCTCAGAAATGATGATCGTGTTGGCAAGTACTCTGTGTATCCTTAAATAATTTTTTTACAACACTGGCAAAGATCGTTTACACTCATCTTTTTCTTCTAACGTAACTTATTCCAGCGTGCGTGCAGACAGGGTTGCCAAGTTTTTACAACAAAACCCGCCCAATCTCGATTGCTACTCAAAACTAGCCAAAAACAAGCCCAATTGCTTTCCGGGGGGGGGGGGGGGGGGGGGGTAAAAAGGCATTTGGGGGGTAAAATATGTGTTATTTTGGCAGCCTGCTAAAATTTGCATTCCTGGGTCTGTATATCACATAATTGGGGTCACTTCAACCCGCGGACTTGGCAACACAGTGCAGTTGAGTTCTGTTGACATTTGACAATTAACGTTATGCGTCGCTCCGTTGCTCTGATTGGTTGTAGGTCTATCCAATTGAGGTCTTTCCTGGTTCGGTTGAAACACGCCCCATAATCACAGCCCAACGGAGCAGTATCAGACTCAAAATCTGACTAGAATTGAGTATGACGACGTCAGGCTACTGAGGGAGGGGTTCTGGCAGACCAATCACGGCGCTTGCGGTCCGCGTAGAATTGACGCGTCAGGGTACGTCGTAGGGTACGTGCGCATCACACAGCCTACGGCGTAGCTACGGTGTACACTCGACGCAAAAGTATAAATTGGCCTTTAGTGTGTAATGTTGCTGCTTGAGAAAAAAAAATATCTGCAAGGTTACAAAGCTCAAAGTCCACTCCATAGGGAGATATTTTATTGAACAGAATCCCTCGGAATGGCTCGTTTGTACTACATTGCGATTTTCTCGGATCTTATGAAGTCATCATATCCTTCATTTAAATAATCCCAGCCCACAGAATATGTGAAAAAAGGGCCTGGTTGAGCTGCATTAGAGAAGACAGTGTTGTCGCTATGACAAAGAGACTTTATTTTTTCCACCATGTTTCCAAAACTCATTTGTTTGACCTTCCTAAGGCTGATGAACTTTATTTTTTAACACTGTTCCTGAACATTGTGACCCCTACGGTTATCTATTGCTGCCCATTTTATGGAGAACAGCTTGTTTTTTGTTGCTTTTGTAAGCTCTCGCTTTTGTAAGACCGCCCCTTAGGAAAATTATCCTTGTTTTTGTGATCAATTACTGTTTGTATTACCTTAGTTTTCCGACAAAATATCACAATTAAACGGTGGATAAAATCTATAATGTATAAGAAAATTACAAAAAACATACCACTCTGAAATGTCCTGTGAAATCTGTGCTTGCAAAGTCCATGCATGAAATCCGTTCTGGACGATCCTCTTGTTTGTTATCATTGTCAGGGTCTGAATCAGGCTCTAACTGTTTGTAATAATCATGGGTGCAACAGGCACAATGATATTACGCAGTGCCTGAAAATAGTCCCCAGCACGCTCTCTGTGCAACCAGGTTGTCACATTGGTTATGTTGATGGAAGTTAGCTTATTTTCAGGCCCTGCGTAATATCATTGCGCAACTGCACTCATGGTACGGCAGCAAACTTCCTTGATTATTACGCAGGAATGAGAGTATAGTTCCTAGACATATCGTTCTAGAAAAACGTAACTTTCCATTTTCCGTCAGTCTTACACAATGTAAGTATATACATCACAACATGTAAATAGGAAAATGTTGGCGTTATTTTGTCACTTATTGAGCAGTAGGCTAGCTGGAGCCATTTATTTCCAGTCTTTGTGCTAAGCTAGGCTAGCGGTGGGTGCGTCAGACAGAGTTATGGCACGCATGGAGATAAGAATGGTATGTATGGACTTATCTACCTCTGGGGGATACGGTGAATAAGTTAAAATCCCAAAAAGTCAGCGTGTTCCTTTAATATTTACACTAGAGCTGAACTCGCTGTTTTGGAGAAGCAGGACATTTCCCGAATCACAGCACATTTCGTATTTCGGAAGGAGGGGCTTCATCGAAACAGGAACTTTTCGGTGCGTTCGACCCAGAGCGCTGTTACAACGAGTGAGAAAGGTTGCCATGGAGCAGCTAAATCTACAACCTCTGGGTCACCCAGGGACAGAAACAGTCTGCTGGCAAAAAGAGAACACGACAAAACTCATAATAAAAAAAGAATCAACATCGGCTTGGCTTGTTGGAGATGACGAGAACTGAGGGATTTTTATTATGCAACTTGAGTAAGGCTGGGCCCGAATTCTGACTCATGTGACTCTTTTTTTTAAATCGGGCTGAAATCAGCTTTGTCATGCGTCGTTTGTCGCATATTGCCCACGTCTTTCAAGCCATCTGAGTGCACATATACACCGGCACCTTTTTTTATTAATTTACTTGTTTCACTTTTCACTTTCACTTTGTTTGTCAAAATGTTTACTCATTTTTTAAATATTTACTTAATTTTACTATCCTGGGAAATGTGAACCATTGTCCATCATTTGGCAATTGGTTATAAAAATTTAAAGAAAACGTCATGTCGCAATATTGGACATTTTCCGAGTCAGTGGATATCGCACAAGCAATGTTAAATAATTCATTTTTTTTATATTTTATTATCCTTAAAGTGTGTCCGTTATGTGGTGATGTGCTATGCAATTATTGCGGGGCAGATTAATTGTGATTTAATAATAATAAAAGTAGGCCTACCCTAATAAAAATGATTTTATACATACATTGGAAATTCTAAATCCTCTTGATATTGATAACTGATGCTTTTGACAATATCTCTGGATACATGATATCATGGTCTGTCGGGGTTTATCGTGCATATTTCACATGTATATGTGAGCAGTCATGTCGCAGCTTGGGATTGGACCATATAGTGTGAGCACATAAATCTAGATTTTTGGCTTTGCATTGCATGCAATCTACTCATATAGTGTGAGTTGTAACTGAAATTGTACGGAAATTGCACAGTGTATGCCCGCCTTAAGAGATTTTATTGAACAGATGAATTGCCATTTGTAGCTCTCTAACAGAAAAGCATTATCTATTGTTAAGGGTCATTTCATTATGGTTGTTGTAGCCTGTGCTGGCATTTATTTTCAAGGAAGAATTGTGTTTATTAATGGGTAAAGCTACAGTAACGTCTTCAGCTAGTCAGCTTGAGATCCTTTCCATCTAAACTTGTTCCCTTTCAGTCGGTCACGTTCGACGTACGTTGGACATCACCGACAAATTGGGATCCCAATTCGTCGGTGACGTCCGACGTACGTCTCCGTTCCCTCCTTCAGGGAACAAGGGTTTCATACGTAACCGAGACGTTATTTCTCTTAAGCCTAGTAGTGAATGTTTTATGAGTAGTATACTATTCTTTTTCATTTAAAACTACTTACATTTTTATGAGATAAAAGCTGTACAAATATGTGTTTGTTTTCATGGGGTCTGTAGACGCCATGCTTAGGGGAGAGTGGGGTAAGATGAACCAGTGGGTAAGTTGACCCACTCCCTTTATCTTGGTAACTGTACACTTTTATTGTCATGTGACCATATATTTTGGAACCACCCATCATTTCTGCCAGACTGTGAAAATGACAAGCACATGGGAGGAGTGGAAGGCACCCATTTACTAAAATAATACTACACAACTGGTTTAGTTTATCATTTTCTTAAATTTTGTTTTTGTTTTTTAAGTTTAGAGTTTATTTGATAGGAACAATGTACAAGTACACCAAATCATTCTCTGATAAGAACCGGAAGATGCTTAGTCATAATATATTTCCACCTGTAGTCCCTAATGACCTAACATGTTCAATATCGCAGAAACACTACCATGCAAATAACCTTTTGACTAAACTGTTTATTAGTTTCAATGACATTTATTAATTCATTCTAATTTTTTGTTTTTATTTTATTCAATTTTACTCAACAAACTATGTTTAGTCTGTTCCCCAGGTGCTTGGGAAAGTTACAACTTTGATGTTCAACATTGTTTCAGAAATGCAAAGAATTAAATAAATTTTTAATTCAAATAAAAATGTCAACTTCATTCGCATAGCAAACATCCTGAAATCACTTTAGATACTTTCAGAATCTTATTTTGTATTCATAATCTTATTGCTTTATTTTCTCTTATCTTGAGGACCACATAAGTTTTTAAAAAATGGCTCATCTTAGCACTCGGGCAGCACTAACACATGGACATTTGTGAACTATAACCTAATATTATAGACCTGTTCAGTGCTGCTTCAGAGGCATGGACACATTACTAGCTTGCTGTGAAACTGATAAGACTCTTGACCCTGACCTTTGACCTTGCCTGTGCTTGCAGTAAGCCAGGAGTACATAACACACATAAACTTTAACTTCACATATGTATTAGCATGCAGACCAGTGCTGAATGTAATTGTTCTTTCATGAAATAAAACTCCCTGACGTGCTGAATGCTGATTGAGTTACGCAGACACAATTGACTTCCATTGTTATATGATTAAATTCCTTCCAGCTCTAATTATTAAAATGCAAATTATATATAAAAATTAGTTTTTTTACTGCATTCATTAATGTGCAGTGCTCCAACAGTAGGAGGCAGGGAAGCAACATGTTGTGAATCTTGCATGTGTGTGTGTGTTCATGTTTTTCTATCCCGATGGGGACTTCATCCTGAATGCACACTGACCCACTCGTGTCACCATGGGGACCTAATTTGAGGTCCCCATGAGGAAAAAAATTGTATAAATCATACAGAATGAGTTTTGTTTTTGAAAATGTAAAAATGCTGAATGTTTTGTGTGATGGGTAGGTTTAGGGGTAGGGTTAGTGTAAGGGGAGAGAATATGCAGTTTGTACAGTGTAAAAACCATTACGTTTATGGAAAGTCCCCAATAAAAAAACATTACATCTATGAAAAGTCCCCGGTAAACACAAAATGTGTGTGGTCTAGATCTAATTAGTTCTCATTTAAGGTGCAAAGTCTAGTTCAGGGGATACTGTCAAGAGTGGGACAAGAGTGAAAAACACAACAGGGTTTTCACAAAAAACATTTCACACTAAATTGAAAGAATACATAAAGCAAAAGGCCTTTGGCCTTTTTATTTCATTTTACATAAGGACCTTATTTGTCATGACAATTAACTTTTTCCCAGCCATTGACATAATTTCCGGCTTTCTGTGTTTTTACTGTTATACAGTAGAGGGAGCTATGACATCTGAAAGAGTACTGAATCTCCAGATCAAAACACAAGCGAAGAAGATGCAGATACAAGTGATATCATATAGAATCATATGCATATTTAAAATAACGCAAACATCAACATTAAACAGCATATAAATCAAAACTGCTTAATGTTACTGAATGAAATGTTGACCCAGGACGAGCTCTAAGACTGTGATGCTTTCGGGGTGTTGAAGGACTCAATCTACTCCATCTGTGTTTTGACCATCATTCTGAATCTGACCAAAACGTGATTTTCTCAGCTTTTTGCTCAAAATGTTGCTTTTTTTTAATGAAACTTACCCATATTCAAGTGTTGAGTAAAAAAAGAATGCATGAAGCTAGAATAAAACTTTTTGTTTGTTTAAAAGCATGGGTCAGTTCTTTCTTTAGATATATTATATGTTCAGATATTCCCAACAAAATATTCTGGGGGCCATGACATTTTTGTGAAAATGGTCAAACCATTTGGTCAAACGCTGGTGGTGGCTGGCACCTTTTTTTTTAAACGCTGGCGGGAAAAGCACATTTAAATAGTCTTAGACTTAGACCATTTGCCATTTTAAATGTCAGTCGAATAATCTCTTCCTGTCTAAGTGGGTGGTGACTGGCCAGAATAAACTGCTATAAATACTATACTGTATGCCGTTTGGTCAAAGGTCTGACTATGTAATTAATACCCTCACATTCTCAGTAATGCAGGGATTCTGAATTTTTTTTTTTGGGTCAGCCCCTTTGACTTGAAATATTTTCTTGAAGTCCCCCTGAGATTTTGAGTTTTTCATTCTTTTCAATAATGAAAGTTTTTCAATAATTTAACAACACTTGCATGTTCACAGTTCTCTGATGTCTGTTAATTGTTTTTATTTTAATTATATATTTATGTAATTAATTATGTATTAGTGAACCCCTGTTTAGGGAAAACCTGCAATAATTTAATGCATTCAAGCATTTTTTATTTTATTTATTTTTATTCTCATTGGTAACACAGTGATTGTTAAAATAAGTCATCATAAATTAGATGCAATTACACAATGCGAATTCAATGATGCAGATTTTTTTTTTTTTTTTTACAGAATTATATGTATATGTATACAGAATTTACAGAATGTATACATATACAGTGAGGAAAATAAGTATTTGAACACCCTGCTATTTTGCAAGTTCTCCCACTTAGAAATCATGGAGGGGTCTGAAATTGTCATCGTAGGTGCATGTCCACTGTGAGAGACATAATCTAAAAAAAAATCCAGAAATCACAATGTATGATTTTTTAACTATTTATTTGTATGATACAGCTGCAAATAAGTATTTGAACACCTGAGAAAATCAATGTTAATATTTGGTACAGTAGCCTTTGTTTGCAGTTACAGAAGTCAAACGTTTCCTGTAGTTTTTCACCAGGTTTGCACACACTGCAGGAGGGATTTTGGCCCACTCCTCCACACAGATCTTCTCTAGATCAGTCAGGCTTTTGGCCTGTCACTGAAAAACACGGAGTTTGAGCTCCCTCCAAAGATTCTCTATTGGGTTTAGGTCTGGAGACTGGCTAGGCCACGCCAGAACCTTGATATGCTTCTTACAGAGCCACTCCTTGGTTATCCTGGCTGTGTGCTTCGGGTCATTGTCATGTTGGAAGATCCAGCCTCGACCCATCTTCAATGCTCTAACTGAGGGAAGGAGGTTGTTCCCTAAAATCTTGCAATACATGGCCCCGGTCATCCTCTCCTTAATACAGTGCAGTCGCCCTGTCCCATGTGCAGAAAAACACCCCCAAAGCATGATGCTACCACCCCCATGCTTCACAGTAGGGATGGTGTTCTTTGGATGGTACTCATCATTCTTCTTCCTCCAAACACGTTTAGTGGAATTATGACCAAA
This sequence comes from Romanogobio albipinnatus, assembly GCA_023566225.1. Classification (NCBI taxonomy): domain Eukaryota; kingdom Metazoa; phylum Chordata; class Actinopteri; order Cypriniformes; family Gobionidae; genus Romanogobio; species Romanogobio albipinnatus. Next base: position 48,380,809 of record CM042250.1, on the reverse strand, counting down.
AAGTTATATTTTGGTCTCATCTGACCACATGACTTTCTCCCATGACCCCTCTGGATCATCCAAATGGTCATTGGCAAACTTAAGACGGGCCTTGACATGTGCTGGTTTAAGCAGGGGAACCTTCCGTGCCATGCATGATTTCAAACCATGACGTCTTAGTGTATTACCAACAGTAACCTTGGAAACGGTGGTCCCAGCTCTTTTCAGGTCATTGACCAGCTCCTCCCATGTAGTTCTGGGCTGATTTCTCACCTTTCTTAGGATCATTGAGACCCCACGAGGTGAGATCTTGCATGGAGCTCCAGTCCGAGGGAGATTGACAGTCATGTTTAGCTTCTTCCATTTTCTAATGATTGCTCCAACAGTGGACCTTTTTTCACCAAGCTGCTTGGCAATTTCCCCGTAGCTCTTTCCAGCCTTGTGGAGATGTACAATTTTGTCTCTAGTGTGTTTGGACAGCTCTTTGGTCTTGGCCATGTTAGTAGTTGAATTCTTACTGATTGTATGGGGTGGACAGGTGTCTTTATGCAGCTAACGGCCTCAAACAGGTGCATCTAATTTAGGATAATAAATGAAGTGGAGGTGGACATTTTAAAGGCAGACTAACAGGTCTTTGAGGGTCAGAATTCTAGCTGATAAACAGGTGTTCAAATACTTATTTGCAGCTGTATCATACAAATAAATAGTTCATATATTGTGATTTCTGGATTTTTTTTTTCAGATTATGTCTCTCACAGTGGACATGCACCTACGATGACAATTTCAGACCCCTCCATGATTTCTAAGTGAGAGAACTTGCAAAATAGCAGGGTGTTCAAATACTTATTTTCCTCAATGTATATATATTCTGTAAAAAAATAACTATATATATTTTCATTACATTAATGAAAATTTGGAGGTAATTATGTATAATTGAAAATAATCAGCCTATGAATAATAATTAGCCTTTTCTTAATGCGAAATACAGTTTCTATTTTTTTGTTTTGAGAAATGTTCTTGAGATTTTCCCTATTTGAATCCCATTTTCATCTATATTTAGCATTGTCTACTTGCAATCCCTGTCATCACATGATACGGATGATAATTCCAGGTGTACAGTAGCTGTTCACAACAGCTTGTTTTACACATCTTGTGTCTGCACTTTGTTTTGGTGTCCATATTAAAAGGGTTCCCTTTCGTTCAGTCACTCCGAGTAACGTCAGTGACTGACGAATGGGGGTTTCACTTAGAAGCCAATCGCCTTTGAGCTCTAACAAAACGAGCCAATGGCATGAAAATGCCATGGGTCTGCGGAATTTGCATAATGTAAGCCCGCCCAACCGTGTGGGTATAAAGAGCGTCGAATAGCAATCTTGCATCATGTTTCTGCTTCAGAGCCGATATTACAGCCTGAGCGTGTTTACCTCTCCAGAGCTCCCCAGAGTGTTGGTGTGATGGCGCGTTCCAGCGAGACTCGTATTCCTGTCTGATCTGTGCAGTGATTAGCACAGCATGCGTTTCTCCCTGGGCGCTTCAGCATCTCTGCGCAGCAAAAACTCCTCACAAAAAGAATGCAAGTGGCACATCTTTTTCAAGATGGCTCGCCCTTGCAACGTTTCTGGGTGTGGTCGCATGGTTTCTCCGCTTGACGGGCACAGACGCTGTTTAGCATGCTTGGGCCTCGTGCATGCTGAGCGTGCGTTCGTGGATGACTCATGTTCTCACTGCGGGAACATGACCATCTCAGTGTTGCGGGAACTCAAGACTCAGTGATCTCCGTAAAGGAGGGAAGGTCCCCTTTACCACACCCCAATCTGTTCCCACCACGTGTGGGACCACTTTGGCTGGTGGTCAGGGTGACTTGAGGGTGACGGTGTGGAACAACCCGACGAATATTCCTCGGGCCACACCCCCTTCTAGCACACTGTTACCCGTGGTGCTGCCGGACGATGGTGCTGATGTTTCCCGTGCTGGGCCCAGCGTGTCATTCGGCACGCCGGCGGATGATGCCATGTCGATTGCCGCATCACAGGGCGGGCTTGATACCGCCGAAGATGAGGATTCGGCTGTGTTGCCTCCCTAGGGAGCGCCAGCATTGCCCGAATCGGATCCGGAGCTGACGGCCATGCTCTCCTGGGCAGCTGAGAACCTCGGGCTTGCGTAGAACCCTCCGCCATGTCCCGAGCGCTCAAGGCTGGACGATACCAATCTGGGAGACAGCATCCCAGCACCGCAGCCTGCTCAAAGCGGCAGTCCTGAGACAGGCGGCTCGGAGGTGATGTCAGTTCTTCCTCACGAGATGGTAGCAGGACCACTACTTCACCTGGTGGAGGGCCGGGGGAGAATTTTTTGTTTTCCCCATTCCCTGCCTCTGGCCTCATGGTCGGCGGTACCTTTACAATGGTTAAAGAAAGAACCGAACACACCCCAAGAGGGCGTGGCTGGCAGTGCGCAACGCCCACGAGCCTTGCCACTCTCAGCCCCCTCTGTCGCCAGCCCCCAGGCAGACAAGACCACAGCGGGATGCTTGTCCTCCCCAGGTGGAATTTGACCACGCCCACACCTCGGGACGCTCCCACGCCTCCCACGTCTGGGCCGGTCATTCCGCCTCGCTGCCTCATCGGGGGTACGCCTGTGGTTCGCATGAGCCCGCTGGTTCAGTTTTTGGACCCGTGGCTAGATGCTCGGGTCAGTACCACCCTTGTGCATGTCACAGAGTACCTTGGCCTGGTAGACCTGCAGCACAGCCATGGCATGCAAGGCGGACGTGGCTTGGCCCGCCGCTCTGTAGGTCTTCGCCACCAAAGTAGTCAAGATGCTCACAGCCAAGCGCATTTTCGAATGCGTGCGGCCAATGGATTGGTTTGCAGCGATCGACCTGAAGGATGCGTACTTTCATGTCTCCATCCTTCCTCGACACAGGCCGTTCCTACGGTTTGCCTTCGAGGGGCGGGCATATCAATACGCGGTTCTCCCATTCGGGTTAGCCCTGTCTCCTCGCGTCTTTACGAAGGTCGTCATGGCAGCCCTTGTGCCACTCAGGCAACACGGGGTTCGCATCCTGAACTATCTTGATGACTGGCTGGTACTATGTCACTCTCGAGATCAGGTGTGCGAACACAGGGACATGGTGCTCCGGCACCTCGCCCGTCTGGGCCTTCGGGTCAACTGGGAGAAGAGCAAACTCTGTCCAGTGCAGAGGATCTCCTTTCTCGGTATAGAAATCGACTCGGTCGCCATGCATGCACAGTCTCTGCTGACTTGCCTTCGTCAATTCGAGGGCAAGAGTGCGGTTCCACTGAAGTACTTTCAGAGGCTCCTGGGGCATATGGCATCCGTAGCGGTGGTCACGACACTCGGTTTGCTTCATATGAGACCGCTTCAGCACTTGCTCCGCGATCGAGTCCCGAGATGGGCATGGCAACAGGGCACGCTGCGGGTCCCAGTCACTCGCGCCTGCTGTCAGACCTTCACCCCGTGGTCGAACCTTAGTTTTCTACGGGCAGGTGTTCCCTTAGAACGAGTTTCCAGGCATGTTGTTGTTAAAAAATTGTTGTTGTTGTTGGGGTGCCATGTGGAATGGACATGCTGCCGCGGGCTCCTGGAGAGGTCAATTGCCTCGAGTTGCTGGTCGTACGTCTTGCCCTGCACCGCTTCCGAGCCCTGCTGAAGGACAAGCACGTACTGGTCCATACAGACAACACGGCGACAGTAGCGTACATCAACCAACAAGGTGGTCTACGCTCCCGCTGGATGTCGCAACTCACCCTCCATCTCATCCTATGGAGTCAGAAGCATCGGAGGTCGATTCGTGCCATTCACATCCCGGGAGAACTGAATTGTGCAGCCGACGAGCTGTCACATGTTCAGACGCTGCCGGGGGAATGATGTCTCCATCCTCAGTCGGTCCAGCTGATTTGGGAACAGTTCGGGGACACGCAGATAGATATGTTTGCCTCCCATGACTCTTCCCATTGCCGCTGGTATTATTCCCTGACCGAGGGGACTCTCAGCACGGATGCACTAGCGCACAGCTGGTGCCTGCGCAAATATGCGTTCCCCTTCTCGCACAGGTCTTGTGCAAGATCAGGGAGGACAAGGAGCAGGTCCTCATGGTCGCCCCGTATTGGCCCGGCCGGACCTGGTTCTCGGAACTGGTACTCCTTGCGACAGCCCCTCCCTGGCCTATTCCTCTGAGACAGGATCTTCTGACTCAGAGACAGGGCCCCCTATGGCACCGGCGTCCCGACCTGTGGAACCTACACGTGTGGGTCCTGGACGGGACGCGGCAGGTTTGAGTACCCTACCACCTTAAAATCCTGTCAATGAAGACAGTGCTCCTGGTTGCATTGGCCTCCATCAAGAGGGTAGGGGACCTGCAGGCATTTTCGGTTGACGAAGCGTGCCTGGAATTCGGGCCAGCCGATTCTCACATGATCCTGAGACCCCGGCCCGGATATGTGCCCAAGGTTCCCACCACTCCCTTTAGGGACCAGGTGGTGAACCTGCAAGCGCTGTCGTTGGAGGAGGCAGACCCAGCCTTGGCACTGCTCTGTCCAGTACGCGCCCTTTGCGCTTACATAGGCCGGACGCAGTGTTTCAGGACCTCAGACCAGCTCTTTGTCTGTTACAGTGGGCGGCAAAAAGGGAAGGCCCTCTCCAAGCAGAGGTTATCCCACTGGATAGTGGACGCCATTGTCCTGGCTTACCAGGTTCAAGGCATGCAATGCCCCCTTGGGGTGAGAGCTTACTCCACTAGGAGTGTTGCCTCCTCTTGGGCTTTAGCGTGTGGCGCCTCGCTGACAGACATTTGTAGAGCTGCAGGCTGGGCGACACCTAACACATTCGCCAGGTTTTATAACCTCCGAGTGGAGCCTGTGTCCACTCGTGTACTTGCCCCAAACGGCCAGTAACTGGACAGGCTCAGGTTTCTTCGCTTGCTGCGCCATTCCACTCCACGGACTGGGTACGTGCGCTATTCTACTCAGGTGAGCTTCTCAGCAGGCCCTGAGCTCCTCCAGCTCTTATGATGTCGACGCCAGAGTGTTTGCCAGAGTGGTCAGTTTTCGCGTTCGTCTAAGTGCCGCCGTGTGCATGGTTCCCCCGTTGGGTAACCCCCACATTTGTATCTCCATGGTAAGTCTCTCTGAGCACGTGTCTTCCCTTGGCAAAACACCTTGCCACGCCTGAGGTTTAAAATGTTTTCCACCTGCGGCTGGATACCCCGGTATACTCCATATGCAGTTCCTTGTAAGGGTCATATGTGGGTCATATGTGTATTTGTTAAGCCCCCCCCCCCCCCGTAGGGTAGGCATTGTGTTGCATTTCTCCACGTGGGATATGCTTCCCAGTGTACCTTGGTATTTCTGTGTTAGTGCAGTCCTTCATCCGTTTACAACAGGGTGCTCGCACTACGCAGGGCACTGGAAGACAGCCGAGTGGCGTGATTGAATTGGGACCCCCATTCGTTAGTCACTGACATTACTCGAAGTGACTGAACGAAAGGGAACGTCCCGGTTACGTATGTAACCCTCGTCTCGGAAAGGAGACGTAACGTCCCTCAGCCACTTCAGCTGTACCGCTGTAACGGCCGGCCGCTCAGGCATCGGCTCTTCAGCAGGTAACATGATGCGAGATTGCTATGCGATGCCCTTTATACCCACGCGTTTGGGCGGGCTTGCATTATGCAAATTCCGCAGACCCATGGCATTTTCATGCCATTGGCTCATTTTGTTAGAGCTCAAAGGCGATTGGCTTCTAAGCGAAACCCCCAATCGTCAGTCACTGACATTACGTCTCCGTTCCCTCTCTCAGGGAAGGAGGGTTACATACGTAACCGAGACATTACAGCATTCACTGCATATGTCAGCATGTTCATGAGCCTATTTTTATTTTGCGGTATGAATGGTTTACAAGAAACCACCCTTTGCTCAGCATGGCCTTTTTTGTTGTTTTTGCCTTAAGCTCGTCCTGGATGATTTGGAGTCACTATAGGTTCTTCAGTGAGGTGGTGCTCCAGCAGAAAGCATCTCTAGGTGCCCGACCCATCCATCACCGACCTGTTTTGTGGTCTAGCGGGAGATTAAGGGTGAGAGGTTCACACGCCCTCACCACAAGCAGAATACCACACCCTCCATCAAGAGCACGGCAATAATGGTTTTTTGAAGCCTCTCTTGCAGTAGAGTCTGATTCATTTCTGCTGTGATCAGTTGTGAGGGAGTTTCAGTAAGGCCTGGTAATTACTTTCCTTTTCCATCGCCTCGTGCTATAGGAGAGGGAACGCCGAACGATTAGAGCAGAGCTTCAAGGGCTCATCACAGCCAAAGGTTTGAGCACAACCCTTGAACTTGCCTTCAAATCTTTTACGTACTATCTGTTGTGTGTAATGGCTTTGGGACTAGAGGAATAGACCTAAAACTCTGTCATTATTTACTCATGCTCATGTCACTCCAAATCCGTATGAAAACAAATGGAGCAGTTTCACATAGATCTTTACTGGTTCATAGTAGCTACATCTTTTACTGTATGCTTCAAAAAAGAAAAAAGGGCTATAAAAGTATAGTATTTTCTGGAATATAAGACGCTGTGTGTTATCCTTCAGAAGATCCTGCGACTTATAGTCCAAAGCAATTTACATACTCATTATCCTTTTGTTTCGTTTCTCCTTCTGTTTTGAATCGTAAAATAAAAAACTTATGATGCAACCTGATGTGGCTGTTTTTTTCTGCCAACAGTGTAGTTTTCATCAGGTGCAAAATAGTTTCTCTAAAATACAGATTTTTGTGAAGAACAGATTTATAAATTTTTAAAATTAAATCATTGTTTGCTGATAAACTTCCCCTCCAGTGAGCTGCTAACTCGAGAACTGAATCGCTCTGATCTAGTTGATTTGCTTAAAGCTGCAGTCCGTAACTTTTTCTGGTTAAAAATGATCCAAAATCGTTTTTTTGAGCAAGTACACAACAAGCCAGTATTCAAAACTATCTATCACAATGGTAAACTTGTAATAATGTGTTATAATTAGAGTAATATGGAGGATTTCCAGGGGAAATTCAAGCATGTCTTTGCGTCATTACGTCATGTCTGTATACATAAAGAGAGAGTCCGGCTAGTAGTAGTAATTCACGTGAGGAGCATGTATACCGCATGTTCTTCAGCGGATCATTTATACACTCTCAGAAAAAAAGGTACAGTGTAGGTACAATTTTGTTCCTTGGGGAACAAAACATATAACTGTACCTTTAAAGGTACACCATTGGTCCTTAGGGTACACTTAAACCATTGTTTTCTTCTACTAGCAGGGGTAGGCAAGTTCGGTCCTTGTGAGTCGCAGTCCTGAGTCCTGATCCCGCAGTCGCAGTTTGACTCTTGGCTTTTTATGTGAGTTTGTGGTTTTTGTTACAGTGTTAACAAAATACATAATCTGTTCAAATTAACAGAAGCAAAAACAAAAATAAACAAAATAAATAAACAAAAATGTCATGAAGAAAAATGTTTGACTAAACTCATCACTGACTAAAACTATTAATAAATATTATTCACCAACAATACTTTCTTGCTGAAGATCAGACATTCTGAATTTGAATCAGCATATGAATCTCAACAATGGAGACATACTTAATGCTGAAATGCATGCTGGGAGCCATGAGTTTTATACTGTGGTGGTTTAGTAGGGTTGGAGCTAAACCGAACTTGCCTACCCCTGACTTAGATGTACAAAAATGTACCCTTAAGGGTACCACCCCAGTGATGGCCACTTGTACCTTAAAAGGTACAATTTTGTACTCTTATTTTTGAGAGTGTAGCCTTTTCTCACAGCAGCTGGAATAATTTAATTGATCATTTTGATGGTGGATTGTAATCCAGAAAGGCCTAAATGACATCCTCAGTGACAACTGGAGGTTCATCTGTAGTCAAAAGCAAAAGGTTAGACTGTATGGAAATTGAAATCTACAGGTAAAGCTAATAAACACTAAATACTCATAGTCGCGCCATGCTAATGCTGTTAACATTAACAGTTTGAGAACAAAGTATAACAATAATAATCATTTAGTAATAATAATAATGTTATATGAGCGATCGTTAGATTTAATCACCGTTGGTAGCGCAATTTATTTGTTCCCAAAAGTGGCAGACATGTTACTTACATCATGTTCAGATGACATTTTCTGATGAAAATTATTATTTAGGCTATACTCATGAGATGGCAACACAGAGGCAAAACTTACGGACAGCAGCTTTTTTTTAAAAATCATTCTGATTGACTTGATCCAGTTCTCAAGTTAAAAGCCTCCTTGGGGGCAATATTATCAACAAAATCAGAAGATTTAGAAGATATTGCACAAGTCATGGTGCTTTTTTTTGCCATTTTTGGAGTTTGACAGATGTGGAAACTATGGTATCTTTTATATTTCGACTGTCTATGGAAACTTCCAAAGGCTTCAAGCTAGAGAAAGAGAGAGAGAGATGGAGCAATGTGCTTAAAATAAACACTGTAATTGAATATTTAAGTCTCGGCTATTTTCCTTTTAAGGATCTAATTGAAAACACTTCATGAGGCTCCAACAGTGCATGCACTCGGCACATGATTTGCATAAATATAGCTACTCATGAATAAAAAAAAACACAGGCAATAAATAAATAAAGCAGTCAATAAATGCATAAATGCACACCCCAACATGCAGAAGTTCAATTGTTTTGACATTTCTGGTATACAAATACAGTTATAAATATCCTGTTAACACAATATGTAAAAGTGACTCCAGGCATTGCTCGTCCAGGTCATAATACACTGTAATAATATGCTGTATTATCGTCGAGGCTCTGTTTACACTCAACATGCTTGTTTCTTACACCCATACATACATTCTAATCTAATAAATGTGTTTTGTGTGGAATGCTCATTTTTATGTGACATTCTGTGTCATCGCATTGCAAAAGTGCTTCCTTTTGGGGTCACGTTAACACAATTTTATAAGGCTAATACGGGTAAGAGATTTAACTTTGCTTACTCTGATGTTTGGCCACAACATGTATCCACAATTGACACTGCAATTGTGAAAAATAACACATGAACAACTAGTTGACTAGATAGCATTAACGACTTCCCAGCATAAGATGTGTAGCGTCATTTAAGGCAGATGGCGTTCATATGCAGATAAATGAAATGCAATAAAAGCACAATCACTGTTTGAGCATGAAAGGTTCTTATATCAGTCACTCACACTGATTTAGAGCGAGTGACCAGCAATATATCTTCATCATCGCTGAAGGAAGCAGAAATGAAGAGAGCTTCCTTCCCCTCGGGGAGCATGTCTCTTAGCGGCGGGTCCCGATCACAGCAGATGGCCCTATTAGGCAAAAAAGAAGGATTTATTTAGGACTCCATCTTGAAGAAGGACGAAAGAGCCATGCATTCAGAGAGAGATTTCCCTTTCTTCATGCTTTCAAAGGCCTCTTTCAGTTAGCTCTGTGATTAGCTTCACACTCGTTTTTTTTCTTTTATCAGGAGTGCCGCTGGAACTGCATAATTCAGGGGAAAAGAGAAGAATGTGACATTTATTGGTGATGTGTTTGAATGGAAGAAAAAGCGCTTACTGTCACAGATTCTGAGGACTCAAGCTGACAAAAATGTTCAAAACTTTGAGTAAAAACTCTGAAAGGCAAACCTGTCTTGATCTGTGACGAATGACAGTAACCTGGATCATATCATTTATAATGAGAGCACAGCCATCTTCAATGGCTCTGTTTCCAATCTCCCAAGCCAGTATTTTAAGGCAAATTCACGGTCAACATCCAGCGGATCAGTGAATTAACCCTGTTAGCGTCTGTTTACCGGTCTTAGAATGTTTAAGCAGTGATATGATTTTATACAAACCCTGACATATTCTGACATCATTGCAAACCGTTGCTATGACGATGAGGTATGCGTCCCTGCCAACTGCATAGAAACCGATGTGGAGCAGGAGAAATAGGGCTGTCAATCAAAGTTAATCACGTTGTTTTTTATAGTGACCATGTTTAATGCATTCAGTTCATCAATTTGTGTGGATGATTTTCAGATTGCATGAAACACTCACGCAAATCTATTTCTGCTGCTGTCCTTCAACTGAATTCTCTTGTTGGAATGATAAATTAAGTCAGTTAATTGTCAAAATTGTCAAGATTTTGACTATTACTTACAACAGCATCTGCATTTTCATGTTTAAATAAAATATTTCTATCATAAGAGACAATGAAAACAACTTTGTGCATCAAAACCGCCCCTGATTTGAATATTTTGAATATTTTTTTTTTCTATTCTATTCTTAAATTATGTTTTTTGTAACACTTTAGTATGGGGAACACATATTCACTATTGACTATGGCTTTTGTCTCAATAAACTCCTAATTTACTGCTTATTAATAGTCAGTAAGATTGTTTTTGTAGCGTTTAAGTCTAGGTATTGGGTATGATTAAGGGATGTAGAATATGGTCATGCAATAAGGCGTTAATATGTGCTTTATAAGTACTAATAAACAGCCAATAGGCTAGTAATAAGCAACTGGTTAATAGCAAGAATTGAATTTTCTTTCTTTTTTTCATAATTTTGTCAAAAGATGAACTGTTTTTGAGTCCCTAATCATTAAATTTGACTCTCATATGCTGATCTGTTATAATAGGACAGGTGATTATAAAATGTGGTTTGAATATTATCTACTCCGTTGTTTAAAAGTTTAATGTTGATCAAATGTTAATTTGTTATATTTCCTTTGCAGATTTTAAGATATTAACTGTTTTGAAAATAATGACATTAAACTTGATGATGGCACACACAAAGATGTAAGTTTGAGGAAGTGTGAACATGACTGTTGTTTTCCCCAACATTACACATTTAGAAGTTTGTTGGGGGAGTGTGAACCCACTTTTAGTAGTACTTCCAACACAAAGTCTGTTCCAAAGAGTAAGTGGGACAATTATGCTGCCTTAATTGCTTTATCCAAAATTTAGAAGTAGTCTATTCCAGTATTTGTGCTAGTGCTAAATTGCTGTCAACATCACTGCTGAGTCTTTAATGAAAAATCTTTTGTGAGCTACCAAACTACAATGCATTTTAAGCATCAGGCATGCTCTCATTGAGATAAATATGAATGCTAATGGAGGAATGCTCCCTAGTTACTTAGGACTGTTTGATTGACAGAAGCATGTGTTGCTTGGCAAAATCACAGTTACCTGTCAAACAGCCAGACAGATGCATGCAGGGATTTCGTTTTTTAAATGTTATTTTGTACATGCAGTTCGTTAAGTTCTCATATATTTCCTTATGAACATTAGCTTAGCTTGAGAACAGATATACATTATATTGCCAAAAGTATTGGGAAACCCCTCCAAATCATTGAATTCAGGTGTTCCAATCACTTCCATGGCCATGTGTATGAAATCAAGTACCTAGGCATGCAGAAAGAATGTGAAAGAATGGGTCGCTCTCAGGAGCTCAGAGAATTCAAGCGTGGTACCGTGATAGGTTGCCACCTGTGCAATAAGTCCATTTGTGAAATTTCCTCACTTCTAAATATTCCACGGTCAACTGTTAGCGGTATTATAACAAAGTGTAAGCAATTGGGAACAACAGCAACTCAGCCATGAAGTGGTAGGCCACGCAAAATCACAGAGCGGGGTCCGCGCATGCTGAGGCACACAGTGCGCAGAAGTCACCAACTTTCTGCAGAGTCAATAGCTACAGACCTCCAAACTTCATTTGGCCTTCAGATTAGCTCAAGAACAGTGCGTAGAGAGCTTCATGGAATGGGTTTCCATGGTCGAGCAGCTGCAACCAAGCCTTACATCACCGAGTGCAATGGGATGCAGTGGTGTAAAGCACACCGCCACTGGACTCTAGAGCAGTGGAGACGTGTTCTCTGGAGTGACCGATCACGCTTCTCTGTCTGGCAATCTGATGGACTTGGTGGTTGCCAGGAGAACGGTACTTGCCTGACTGCATTGTGCAAAGTGTAATGTTTGGAATAGGGGGATTATGGTGTGTGGTTGTTTTTCAGGGGTTGGGCTTGGCCCCTTAGTTCCAGTGAATGGAACTCTTAATGCTTCAGCATACCAAGACATTTTGGACAATTTCATGCTCCCAACTTTGTGGGAACAGTTTGGGGATGGCCCTTTCCCGTGCACAAAGCAAGGTCTATAAAGACATGGATGAGCGAGTTTGGTGTGGGCTTGACTGGCCTGCACAGAGTCCTGACCTCAACCCAATAGAACACCTTTGGGATGAATTAGAGCGGAGACTGCGAGCCAGGCCTTCTCGTCCAACATCAGTGCCTGACCTCACAAATGCGCTTCTAGAAGAATGGTCAAAAATTCCCATAAACACACTCCTAAACGTTGTGGAAAGCCTTCCCAGAAGAGTTGAAGCTCTAACTCCATATTAAACCCTACAGATTAAGAATGGGATGTCATTAAAGTTCCCGTGCATGTTAAGGCAGGCCTCCCAAAACATTTGACAATTATTGTATGTTAAATGTTCTATATTGTTGCACTCATTGCTAAGCTATGCCAATGTTATCAAAGCATTGTGTTACCAATTAGCAAGTTAGCATTTATTGAATTAGTTTCCATTACTAAACATATTTAAGTTGATATTACATGATAATGTTAAGTTAAATGTACGAATTGATGTAACATTTTACATTTTGATGTAAAGTTTTTCCAACTTATTTGGGTTTACAGTTTACATGCTAGATTGTTTCTTGAAAAGAAGTTATGATTTTTATGAACATTCTATTCAAGAATTTTAATTCTTGAAGTTTTGTCTGATGAACAATCTTAAGAAAAAAAGATGATTCTTGTTCTGGGGAATTCTAAATATTCTAACTGTTATCTTGAGTTAGAACTTAAGAAGAAAATAGCAGTTAAGAATATTTATGCTCAAAGAGATAGTTCACCCAAAAATGAAAATAATCATAATTTACTCATGCCGTTCCAAATCCACACATGAAGATATTTTCTGAACAATGTTAGTAAACAAACCATCATATGGACTATTCATTTCTTCTTGTATGGACAAAAAATATCTTCTTTTATGTTCGTTTGGAAGTTTGGAGCGAAGTGAGTGTAGATAAACCATGACAGAGTTTTCATTTGTTTTTGTGAACTATCCCTTTAAGAATGTTTAGTGAATCTGGCCCAAGGTGTTCAGGGCCAGGAGATCTTCTCTTGTTTGCCATGTGCTTTATGATGTGTGTAAGAACCACAATGCAGTTCATTAACACCAGCTCTTGAAAGACTCGCACCTCCCAGTCAGACAAGAGTGTGTAATGGGAACTTGGCTCATGTTGCTGTTGAACTTGAACCTTTTCCAACGTTGCAGAATTGTGGCACCGTGACGGATCATCTGCGGTTTGAAGTTAGCTGGTGCAGTCAGCACGACCATTGTGAGTCATGCTGGGATTTTAAGGAGCGTTGATAGTCTGCCCTCGGAGAAAACATCCCATCTCATTTCATTTAATGATAGTTTTAGGGGAATCGTAAACATGGGAACAACATCACTTCTCTCATTGTCCGTTATCATTCCCAAGTGGTTCTCCCAACTACTGTTTTCCCATTTCCTCACGCCAACCCGCATATCAAAGCACTGATCCGGACAGATCTAATGGAGGAACAGATTAACCTGTATGAAAGATTCAAGAAGTTTTGTTCGCTTGTTCTTGCTTTGTTTCTTGGCAGAAACTTCTGGAATATCTTATTTTGAAGTGTAGGAGAAATAAATCAAAGACTGCTCACACGTAACAGCTTTTGACTGGTGGCAGAGGATGTAAATGAATGATCAATCAGCTCTGTCAAATGTGATTGTGTGTCAGCTGCGCAGTCAGAAGACCTGCGGGCATGTTCGCATTTCATTACAGACAGTGACTGTTCTGTTGCCAGATTTGTGGCCCAACTGTGCAGCGGGAAGAAGGAACTTCTTTAGATAGTTTCCGTCGGTCTGCACTGCTTGCCGTTTGATTCATGGTCCGTTGTCTCGGTGTAGATGGCGCGTGATTGTGCTTCAGTTTGCACAGTACTAAGGATCAGTGTCGTGGAACAGTTACATATAACAAAAGTGTGCTACACATTAAAAAGCAACTAATTGCATTGCTACTTTTTATAGAAAGGAACACTGATTTTATTTTTACTTTCGCATCACTTTTCCTCATCATCATCTTGTTCTCAGAGACTCTTCTCAAGAGTCAAAGTGCAATGTTTGCTAGCATTTTTTATTACATTTTCAAAGATTGATACATTTTTTATGTAAAATAATATAAAGATTTAATAAAAATTAAATATACATATTTGTAAAAACTTCAAGTGCATTTCATGGGGAAAAATAAATAAATGATGCAGATTTAAATATTTATTATTTCGTTCATAAATTGCACTTTTTTGCTCAGTGATATGATTGGGTTGCAGTCTATTTTTACAACAAAAGTGTACATAAATATTTAATATAAAATATATGTTTTAGTGCAAGAAACCTTGAAGTGCATTTAATGGAAAGAAAATGTATTTTCTATGATTGTGTCACAATTGTTTTTCGTCTTTTTTTAACCCTTTAACTGTCACCCCCCTTTTTGAGAATACACATGAAAATGCGATCCAAACTTAAAGGGCTGTAATTCAAGAACGCTTTGGAATATAGACCAAAGTTTGGTCTCGTTTTAAAGACGACACTCTGCAGATTATTGCTGAAGTGAAAGCACTGTACTAAATATTTTTTATTTCATATAAAATATATATTTTACAAAAATATTTTTACTCTAAAATTACTATAAAATCAAAGCCATATGTCTAACCAATTTGTGTTCCAAATTTGAAGTTGATTTCACAAAAATTGAAGTTCCCATGAGATTTTGTTTAGGCGCTGTACCAAAAATAGCCACCGGGTGTCATTCAAATTCCATTTATTGTTTTTTTTTATGCATTTTCCTGTAAATTTCTGTCCAAATATCACTTCCATCACAAAACAGTCACCAAATACAGGGAGTGCAGAATTATTAGGCAAGTTGTATTTTTGAGGATTAATTTTACAACATTAATAATTAAACAACAACCATGTTGTCAATGAACACAAAAAAACTCATTAATATCAAAGCTGAATATTTTTGGAAGTAGTTTTTAGTTTTAGCTATTTTAGGGGGATATCTGTGTGTGCAGGTGACTATTACTGTGCATAATTATTAGGCAACTTAACAAAAAACTAATTTATACCCATTTCAATTATTTATTTTTACCAGTGAAACCAATATAACATCTCAACATTCACAAATATACATTTCTGACATTCAAAAACCAAACAAAAACAAACCAGTGACCAATATAGCCACCTTTCTTTGCAAGGACACTCAAAAGCCTGCCATCCATGGATTCTGTCAGTGTTTTGATCTGTTCACCATCAACATTGCGTGCAGCAGCAACCACAGCCTCCCAGACACTGTTCAGAGAGGTGTACTGTTTTCCCTCCTTGTAAATCGCACATTTGATGATGGACCACAGGTTCTCAATGGGGTTCAGATCAGGTGAACAAGGAGGCCATATCATTAGATTTTCTTCTTTTATACCCTTTCTTGCCAGCCACGCTGTGGAGTACTTGGACGCATGTGATGGAGCATTGTCCTGCATGAAAATCATGTTTTTCTTGAAGGATGCAGACTTCTTCCTGTACCACTGCTTGAAGAAGGTGTCTTCCAGAAACTGGCAGTAGGACTGGGAGTTGAGCTTGACTCCATCCTCAACCCGAAAAGGCCCCACAAGCTCATCTTTGATGATACCAGCCCAAACCAGTACTCCACCTCCACCTTGCTGGCGTCTGAGTCGGACTGGAGCTCTCTGCCCTTTACCAATCCAGCCACGGGCCCATCCATCTGGCCCATCAAGACTCACTCTCATTTCATCAGTCCATAAAACCTTAGAAAAATCAGTCTTGAGATATTTCTTGGCCCAGTCTTGACGTTTCAGCTTGTGTGTCTTGTTCAGTGGTGGTCGACTTTCTGCCTTTCTTACCTTGGCCATGTCTCTGAGTATTGCACACCTTGTGCTTTTGGGCACTCCAGTGATGTTGCAGCTCTGAAATATGGCCAAACTGGTGGCAAGTGGCATCTTGGCAGCTGCACGCTTGACTTTTCTCAGTTCACGGGCAGTTATTTTGCGCCTTGGTTTTTCCACACGCTTCTTGCGACCCTGTTGACTATTTTGAATGAAACGCTTGATTGTTCGATGATCACGCTTCAGAAGCTTGGCTATTTTAAGACTGCTGCATCCCTCTGCAATATATCTCACTATTTTTGACTTTTCTGAGCCTGTCAAGTCCTTCTTTTGACCCATTTTGCCAAAGGAAAGGAAGTTGCCTAATAATTATGCACACCTGATATAGGGTGTTGATGTCATTAGACCACACCCCTTCTCATTACAGAGATGCACATCACCTAATATGCTTAATTGGTAGTAGGCTTTCCAGCCTATACAGCTTGGAGTAAGACAGCATGCATAACGAGGATGATGTGGTCAAAATACTCATTTGCCTAATAATTCTGCACTCCCTGTATGGACCCTTGAGACTCAGACCTTTCCGACAATATGTGTTTTGTCAAGATTGGAAAAGATTTTGAATATAAAGTAGTTAAAATAATTGTTGTAATATGAAACATGACACCGCCCACTAGGGGAGGATTCCATGGTAGCACAATGTCCGATTCCAAAACGGTTTTCACAGGATGAATTTTGAGTTTGTATGCTTTCAAATGATACCTAATTTATGGTAATTACTTAAATAAATGATACGAAAAAAAGGCGATCAAATAAAGAGCACCAGGCGTCCCACCTGTGACAGTTGAGAGGTTAAAGAAACCTTGAAGTACATTTCAGGAAAATTATACAATATTTGATTGTTTTTTTTAAATGTTTTTCTCTTTAAATTGCACTTTCTTTGCACATAGGATATGAGTGTGCTTCCTAGAGTGATGAGATGCTTCAATAAAACTGAGAATATTCTTCTTCTGTCATGAGCATCCAGCAGCAGTGTGTAACTCTTGTAACAAGAGTGGGTGGAATATGAAGTTATGCGAACCATTTATAGAACAGTAAGAACTACTAGATCTCTAAGTTAAAAGCATCCAGCAGCATGTGTGTGTGTGTGTGTATGAGAATGATGAGGATTGCATGCTGAGAAATGAGAAATACATAGTATTTTATTGGCTGCCATAATTTCAAGTAAATAGCTTATAAAATGAAGTTCGATTGCCAGTCATTTAAAAGCTAACCCAGGTCAGCAAACTTTTCTTTGTGTTGGATTTCAATATCAACATGAGATGGTTTGACTCATATTCAAAGGTCAAACATGCCATTTTTGTAAGATGTATCATTTCCAGTAAATACTATTTCTTTAATCTCTTCCTGTTCTTTAAAAACTGTTGTGATTTTGTTTTAATTCATATAATTAGGGTAGTTGTAGTACAAGTGATGTGTTTAAAGATAATCTGGTCATCTGTTGCCATGAACATACTGTGTGTGTGTGTGTGTGTGTGTGTGTGTGTGTGTGTGTGTGTGTGTGTGTGTGTGTGTGTGTGTGTGCGTGCGTGCGTGCGTGTGTGTGTGTGTGAGAGAGAGAGCTTCACAGGTAATGAGCTGCATTAATACATCCATCAGTGTACAAATTGACAGATTTCACTGTTTCCATTACAGCGTGACCAACAACATGGTTCATGATCCCAACCCTTCATCACATCTAAACAGAAAAGAACACACACAAACGCACAACACTTACACTTCAGCTGAAACGAAGTCACTGAGGAGGTCTAAGAGACATTAGAGAACAAAGGCTTGATTCTTTATCCTATAAATATGCACATTTTTTGCATTTGGCAGACGCTTTTATCCAAAGCAACTTAGTGCCCTTATTACAGGGACAATCCCCCTGGAGCAACATAGAGTAAAATGCCTTGCTCAAGGACACACTGGTGGTGACCGCTGGGATCGAACAAGCAACCTTCTGTGTTTCAGTTCCATGGTTTAACCCACTGGACCACCATCTCTGGGAGATGTCATACATAGTGGTTCACTTCCCAGAGTTAAGATGGATTGCTTTCGCACCATCAGATGGTTTTAAAATGATGGCACAAATGGTTTTAAAGCATTTAGGCAGGTCCTCACATAAAGCATTTCATTTATTTTTCTTTTATGACCAGCACAAAGCTTAACAACCTCTTAAACTTTAGTCAAGTCAAGAGTCAGTCAAGAAGCTTTTATTGTCATTTCAACCATATATAGCTGACGCAGTACACAGTGAAATGAAACAGCGTTCCTCCTGAACCCAGGTGCTACATAAGACAACATAAAGCAAACAGTCACAGAACAGAAAAACACAGGGCGAGAACTAAAATCCTCGCCACATAAAGTGCATGTGTGCAGCTGGTGCTAACAGTGCAAAGGACAACACAAGACAGTGCAAAACAACACAGGACAGTGCAAGACAATACACAATACACAAAATATAAAAATAACAATAGAAATAGCTCCGCCAGTAAAACCTGTCGTGACAGAATAAAGTGCAATGTAAACAGAATTTGTGAAATTCAGCAGTAGCAGCAGTCAAAATAAGTGAACACTGACCAAACGATTCGGACAGAATATTGTGCAAAAGAACAAGTCCCGGAAGATCAGCAACAAATGGCATGTAAACATTTTTAAGTGTGATTGGAATTGAAACCTGAGTGTGCGAAGTGAATGATGTGTGTTGAGTCCGGTTTGTACAAATCAGTCACACAGTTGTGTGTAAGTGTAAGTGTGTGTGTGAGAGAGAGTTCAGTTCAGTTCTTTGTTGAGGGGCCTGATGGCTTGCGGGAAAAAACTGTTGCAAAGTCTTGATGTGACGGCCCGAATGCTTCGGAACCGTTTCCCTGATGGTAGGAGGGTGAAGAGTATGTGTGACGGGTGTGTGTGGTCATCCACAATGCTATGTGCTTTGCGGATGCAGCGTGTGGTGTAAATGTCCATGATAGAGGGGAGAGAGACTCCAATGTTCTTCTCAGCTGTCCTCACTATCCTCTGTAGGGTCTTGCGATCCGAGACGGTGCAATTCCCAAACCAGGCAGTTATGCAGCTGCTCAAGATGCTCTCGATGGTCCCTCTGTAAAACATGGTCAGGATGGTTGGAGGAAGTTGAGCTTTCCTAAGCCTTCTCAGGAAGTAGAGACGCTGTTGGGATTTCTTGGTGATGGAGCTGGTGTTAAGTGACCAGGTGAGGTTGTCCGCCAAATGAACACCAAGGAATTTGGTGCTCTTGACGATCTCCACTGAGGATCCTTCGATGATCAGTGGAGAATGGCCACTCTGTGTTCTCCTGAAGTCAACAACCATCTCTTTAGTTTTGTCGACGTTCAGAGACAGGTTGTTGGCTCCACACCAGGCTGTTAACTGTTGCACCTCCTCTCTGTATGCTGACTCGTCATTCTTGCTGATGAGACCCACCACAGTCGTGTCATCGGCAAACTTGATGATATGATTCGAGCTGTGCATTGGTGCGGAGTCGTGAGTCAGCAGAGTGAACAGCAGTGGACTGAGCACACCGCCCTGGGGGGCCCCAGTGCTCAGTGTGGTGGTGCTGGAGATGCTGTTTCCGATCTGGACTGACTGAGGTCTTCCAGTCAGGAAGTCCAGGATCCAGTTGCAGAGGGAGGTGTTCAGGCCCAGTAGGCTCAACTTCTCGATCAGGTGCTGAACTAAAGTCTATGAACAGCATCCTTACATAAGAGTCCTTGTTATCCAGATGAGTGAGGGCCAGATGAAGGGTTGTGGAGATAGCATCGTCCGTGGAGCGGTTTGGACGACACGCAAACTGCATGGGGTCCAGTGCGGGTGGAAGCTGGTTCTTTATGTGCCTCATGACGAACCTCTCGAAGCACTTCATCATGATCGGTGTGAGTGCAACGGGACGATAGTCATTGAGGCAGGAGACAGAAGACTTTTTCGGCACAGGAATGATGGTCGTCGTCTTGAGGCACGTAGGAACAGTGGCGCTGCTCAGGGAGATGTTGAAGATGTCAGTGAAGACATCTGCTAGCTGTTGTGCACATTCCCTGAGCACTCTGCCAGGAATGTTGTCTGGTCCAGCAGACTTCCGTGGGTTAACTCTGCATAGAGTTTTACAGACCTACTGGGTCCAAAAATATATACATATGTAATTTACATTACATACATATACTATATACATACAGTATATACATAAATACCTATATATGGCAATCTCTACTTTCTGCAGATATGCTCTATACACATTTATTTTACTTTTTACACTGATTTACTCTGGTTTTAATGTCCCCAGCATATATTCATACGTCAGATTTTATACAAAAAAATAAATAAGAAAAAAGCAATTTCAGAGATCTGTGATGTCATTTTAACTAGCAATAATTCACAATGAACATATGCAATTTTGACTGGTGAAAGTCTCAGGCCCACATTATCCATAACTCACTGTTTATTAGTCATGAAGGCCTACCGCCATTACAATAGTGTGTCATTACAATTCTTACTTGTTAAAAGTATAGCTATGACTGGACTGCAGTAATTAAACTGAATTGCAGATCTCTCTATTCTTACAAGCTGTAAGTGTTTTTACTAGTATAATTCATATTTTTTACTAGTCACGCTAGAGGATTAATAGCTAAATTGGCTTGCCAAAGTGCCTCTTACTGAGCTGTATGAGTGTGTAAGAGTGTGACGGTGTCAGTGCAGATAAAAGTAATAACAATGATGTGTTAAAGCCGTCCACTGACTGATGGGATGTGTGTGTGGAGAGTGGCCAGTAAGGTCTGTCAGACAGAAACTGAAAGTGACAGACTAATAAGCTGAACCCAATAGCAATTTCAGTAATATCACATGAGGAACTTTAAGCTGAATCCTCTTTTTCATTCACCCTTCTCTTTGCTCTTTCTTCTCTCTCGCTCTCTCTCTCCGGGCTGCATTGCGGCGGTTTCTCTCCTGACTCTCACAGCTGTCGAGAGCATTGATGGGTATTTTTTGAGAGGAGATATTACTGTCGTGGCTGTCTGTGTTGGTTAACAGGAGCACAACACTGATGAGGTCTAATAGATGAATAAGGAACAAATTTGGAGTCTTTCATTCAGAAAACACTTGGGGGTTAAACAAATAATTTAATGGAGAATAAAATCACAAGCACTGTATGAAGCCGTTTGCAGTTTCCATGCAATGTGACGTCACATATGCTTAGGCCACGCCCACAACTGCTGACCTGCCCTATTAGCATAGACCCCGTCCTGAATGAGCTGTACACAGTCCGCCATGTTTAACTCCTCACCAGAGAATTTAAAGGATTAGTTCACTTTCAAATTAAAATTTCCTGATAATTTACTCACCCCCATCTCATCCAAGATTTTCATGTCTTTTTTTCTTCAGTCGAAGTTTTTTGAGGAAAACATTCCAGGATATTTCTCCATATAATGTATTTTCAATGGCAACCAACGGGTTGAAGGTCCAAATCAATGCAGTTTCAAAGGACTTCGAAGGGCTTCAGAGGCTCTGCACAATCCAAGCGGAGGAATAGGGTCTTATCTAGTGAAATGACAAGTCATTTTCAATAAAAAATAAAAATGTATATACTTTTTAACCACGAATGCTCGACTTCAGTGTTGTGAATCTTCACGGCGTATGACGTCATCATGCCGGAAAGGTCACACAAAGCCGCTGGGTTGGTACTTCCACGTACATCACGGCCGCGACCTTTCCGATTTAATGACGTCATATGCCGTGAAGAATCACAACTTTCATGATGATGAAGAACAATGTAACATGTGCGTGACTGCGATATAGATGATAACCAAAACCAAACAGATGTTTTAGCTTTTGGCAGAGTATCCGAGGCACGATCTGTACAGGCTCCGCCCTCTTCTGGAAAGTGGGGCGGGGAGCAGCAGCTCATTTGCATTTAAAGGTGTCATGAACTGGCTTTTAAAAATATTTATACTGTTGTCTGAGGTCAACTTATGACGTTCGCATGGTTTTTACATTCAAAAACATCATAATGAATAAGTAATCGGCTATTTTCTGCCTTGGCTCTCTGAAAAACAATCGGTTTTGATGGGTGTGCCACACTGAAGACTTGGAAGTAAACGCCCACGGCTAGGATTGGATAAGATTTGCATATGTAATGAGCTTCTGCTCCCCTGTCCGTGACAGCGTGTGGCAAACGGTAACCGGAATGAACTGCCCAGCCCACTGCCAGGGCTCGCAAAATGTCTTTATCAAACAAACACAATGATTTATCTCTCACCCACCCGCGATGGATTGGAATGTTATTTCTGTATCATTTCGCCCGATCATCAGTGAATATAACCGCGAACCGTACACACACATGCGTGCGCGCAGGCCGGTGATAGCCCATCTGAAAAACACATAGTCCCGGGACTTTGGGCTTTACGAGTCCGAGTCTGATCACGAATGAACCAATAACACCTTCTCCAGCCTGTGACAGCGTGCTAAGGTATGTAATCAATAGATATCGAACGATCTGTAACAATGCCTACTAACACATATACAAAAACATGCTTTACTCACATAAGTGTGTTGCACCGTTCCTGTCAGATCCAATATAGAAGGCACAGCATTGTGTTTTAATCTCAGTATGTCTGCAAATCCAGTCTCGACCTCTATCTTGTTTACAATCGATTCCGCATCGTTTAGGGCTTGAGGTGGTGCTTCTGCGTCCTATTACGTCAATGGTTGACATATTGTGAGAGCTCTCGTTTTCTGGGCCTGGTGTCTATAAAAGCTTTTCTTTGACTAACAAGGACATTCAGCTCTGAAACTTACAGGATATTCTTATATCACGATTAACTTTTATATACCAAAGGCTCAAAGGAAAGTTGATTTCTCAATTCATCACCCCTTTAAAGATACATGCACGAAAACAACTCTGTGTGTAACCATACGTCATTATGGAGATGAGTTTTGCATGGACAAACGCCACTGGCATTTTCTTCATGAAATCTAGTTATTATGATTTTACAGTAGTAACAATAATTTGGTGAAAATGGTGGTTACCATGGTCATTGTTTCTAGTGGAACAGTGTATTAGAATAATTTCTTAATTGGAGTTTTGAGTGTAAAGATTACCATACTGCAAGATGGCATAATACTTTCTGTTTTAGGTCTCTACAGATGGAAATGATCCAAACTGTACTTTCATCTGCAATTGAGATGTTCTGCCACCAGCAGACACTTCATTAGATTAATTCAGACTGGCTTGAGAAGGGTGTTCATCACAAGGGTGTAGTTCACTGATTTGACATGCATCTTCCTTTCCGTCGCTCATTAAAATCCTGCTCGCTCTGTAACCAGAGGTGAAGTATTAATGAGCTGTAGAACCCAAAAGTCCATAGCGTGAATGGGTGGAGAAGATCCTCTGCACTGTTTGACACACAAGACAAAGATTTCTTGTTGATTTGAATACCAGTGTAGATGTCTAGCTCTTATTAAAGGATTGTTTATTTACTTCATTATTTACTTTTACCTCATAAAAGCAAAATAAGAATCTTTTTTTCCAATACAGTTCATAGTCTTTACTACTCCTGCTATATATGAGATATTTGTGTGAAAAACAGTGCTGCTTGACAAGAAACCTCCACAGACTAGCCATCTTTAGCCTCCTTTCCATACATCGATGTGATTGCAGGTGTAACGCTACATGAAGTCATGCCAGAACTGTAATTAAATCTCTGTGGACATGCGATAGACTTCCCCCTTCCCCTCATTATTTCTGAAAAAATAAATAAAACCCACATGTATGCATCTACCAATTGCATACTCTATTAACCAGCATTATAACTCACCAGTTTAAAATATCCTGAGGCAAAACTTAACATAAACATCTTTATATTACACATTTCTGAATTAATATGCCAGGATGAGCCCCAGTAGGGGTGGAGGTTTCTGTATGGATGACAGTCAAAAGTCCATTAAGGGTTGCATCGTTCCACTATTCTGTTGCGTTGAATCCACATTCACAGTCTACTTATGTTAAGCCACTTTTCCACCATCAGGTTGAACAGTTCTTAGAATGGGAAGGAATGGTTATTTACACTTAAGCTTGGTTTGGCACGGCACGATTAATTAATTTGTTACATTTATATAACGCTTTTTTGGGTACTCAAAGCACTTTACATGGAAGGGGGGAATCTCCTCAACCACCACCAATGTGCAGCATCCACCTGGATGATGCGATGGCAGCCAAATTGTGCCAGAACGCCCACCACACACCAGCTTATTAGTGGAGAGGAGACAGAGTGATGAAGCCAATCGGTATATGGAGATTATTAAGGAGGCCATGATGGACAGAGGCCAATGGGCAAATTTTGGCCAGGATGCCTAGGTCACACCCCTACTCTTTTTCCGAAGGACATCCTGGGATTTTTAATGACCACAGAGAGTCAGGACCTCGTCTCATCCGAAGGATGGATGTTCTATAAACTGTTCTTGACCCGGAATTCTAGAATGTGTGGAATGCGTGTAGTGATGTCGCCACTCAGGATTGGTCACTTGTCTGTTGCCTGGCTGCCAGTTTCTCTGTAGATGGCCAAGTGCGTCATTTGAGCAAAGTTAACGTGAGTTAATAAAATAAATATATGATCATCTTCCATAACGTGACCACTATTTACATATCATATCGTCTGTAAACTCTTGCCTTACCAAGACAATGACTGACTCATTTTTATTACATTCCAAAGTGCTTTGTTATCAGCCCCACAGTGGAGAATGAAACCATATCCATACCAGCTGGGCCAGATCGGCACAGAATGGAATGGTTAAAGTTGCAGTCCATAACTATTTTTGGTTAAAAATTACCCAAAATAATTTTTTGAGCAAGTATAACCAGCCAGTGTTCAAAACGATCACCTTACCTTAGCCTGATTCACAATGGTAAGCTCGTAATAATCAGTTATATAATGAGTGGTACTGGTAGCTTTCCGTGAGAAATACAGGCTTCCTCCGTTTGTCTTTGCGTCATTACGTCATGTCTGTATACATAAAGACTGAGTCCGGCTAGTAGTCTATATCAAATGTGTGGATGCTGCAGGTGACTGATTGTTTGTGGTCTCTTCTTACAGCAGCTGGAATGTAATTAAACTTATCATTTTGATGGGGGCTTGTAATCCAGAAAGTTCAAACCGACAATCATCGTTGACAACTGGTGCGTTGATATTACAACCCACACATACACCTCAAAACATTAGATAATTCTGCACCGATGCACAACCCACATAAAGAAGATAACTCCACATATAACTGCAATTTCAGAGTTCAAACAGAGATGGCTACAAAGAGGTAAAACTGTTTGGCCTGATGTTGGAAAAGCAGCTTATGTCACCAGAAATCCACATTGAGTTAGTCATGGTCATTTCCCACCTTTCCTGTGCACTTGAGGAGGTTTTTGCTGCTGTATCTTTAATGGCATCCAAACAACAGAGCATGATAATGCAAAGGTCATGGGTTCGATTCCTGGGGATTGCATGAATTGAAAAGAGGTATACATTGAATGCAATACAAGTCGCTTTTGATAAAAGAGTCTGCCAAATGCATAAATGTAAAATGTAATCCATATTGTGAATTTAAAGTATGGTGCAGTGCAGTGATGGTGACGGTGTGTGATCAGAGCCGCTCTGAGACGCCAATCATGCGCTGCTTGCGTGAACATTGTGCACTTCATTCTGAAACCTGCGCGACCTATTTAATTTGATAAGAGCCTTTGCCGTGGAATAAGTGCACTAAACTATATCACGATATTGTTTTCTGTTCAATTGACAGATGCTTTGCCAGTGCAATGACACAAACACCACATTAGTGATCTTTCAGGTTCTTTATAAAACTGGTGGGACAGATTAAATTATAGCGAATATATATATATATACATAGCAGGATAATCAATTTAAAAAGGCTATTATTCACCTGTATGTACTTGAAGTCTTCGACGCAGACAGCGTTTTAATCTTTTGTTTGTATGAATCAAGTGTAACCTTTACTAGGCGATTCGTGTGATGTTATCAATCCACTCCTGTATGTCCTTTACATAATCATCAGACGATCTCTTCTCTGTGAAGTGTAAAGCCGCAAAATGCGCGGTGAAACAATAGATGGCGGTAACGCGCGATTTTAGTATGTGATCAAATAAGAAGAAAACACTGTGCTGCTTCAATGCATTGCAGGCTTGTCAAAACACAAAATGGAATGTAGCTTTTGGTCACGCTACACCGCTACTTGCTGGAAAAAGTAGTTCGCTACTGGAAAAGCTACACTGTTTTAAAAGCAACTGAGCTACTGACAAGCTACTGAAAAATGTAGTTAAGGTAGTAGCTTAGCTACTTGTAGTTAACTACTTCCCAACACTGCACACACACACACTTGGTCGCCCGATCAGTGAATAACCACGAACCATACACACACACACACACACACACACGCTCGCAAGAAAGGAATGTTATTTTTGTATTACTTGGTCAGCCTGAATATAACCGCAAACCGTACACACACACACACACACACGCGCGCGCTTGGTCGGCCCGATCAGTGAATATAACCGCGAGCCATACACACACACTTTGCGAGCACTGGCATTACAAGTCCGAGTCTGATCACGAATGAAGCAATAACACCTTCTCCAGCCTGTGACAGCGTGCTAAGGTATGTAATCAATATATATCAAACGATCTGTAACAATGCAATACCATCACATATAAAAACATGTTTTACTCACATTAGTGTGTTGCACCGTTCCGGTCGGATCCAATATAGAAGGCACAGCATTGTTTTTTAATCTCAATATGTCTGCAAATCCAGTCTCGACCTGTATCTTGCTTACAATCGATTTCGTGGTGAAATGAAGCGAACAAACGTGCAATGTCTTTACCACGTGAGCTGGAACTTCATTAAAAATAAAATTCAAGCCACTCATTCCTAATAGTAGAATCAGAAGGAAGCTTATGCAGGGACTGTGTTCTTCCACAACCAGGCACAGCGCCATGTTTATAGCTTGGTATCGCGATCCGTCCGTTCAGCTCCATGAGTCGGTGGGTGGGGCTACAGAATTAGACGTACATATTTATCTGTTGAGGCGTCCTGTGACATCAGTGGTCGACATATTTCTGAGAACTCTCGTTTTCTGGGCCTGGTGTCAATAAAAGCTTTTCTTTGACTAACAAAGAAATTTTCAGCTCTGAAACGTACAGGATATTCTTATATCACGATTAACTTTTAGATATAAAAGGCTCAAGGGAAAGTTGATTTCTCAGTTCATCATGACCACTGGGATCAAACCAGCAACCTTCTGTGTATCAGGTCCAAGGTTTAACCCATTGGACCACCATAAACCCAAGATGGCGGTGCGAGTACATCGCAAGGCTCTGGGTCTCTCCTTCTGCAATTTTGCTGTAATTTTCTTGCTCATCTTGGGTCTGTTCATGCAGAACAGTTGTGCCTTTACATCGTACACCCGTTGTGAGATTTTGGATATTGGTTCGCGAATTTCCGACAGTTTTATGGACAATCTGTTGGGAGTCATTGTTCAACTAACCTTGAGTTTCTCATGGTTAAATGTAGACCGTTTTATCTACCGCGGGAGTTCACTTCCACCATTATAACTGCAGCCTATATTCCCCCGGATGCTGATGCCAAGCTTGCTATGAAAGAACTTCACGCAGCCATCAGTAAACGACAGACTAATCACCCGGAAGCTGCGTTTATTGTTGCAGGTGACTTTAATCACTCAAACTTAAAGTCAGTGCTACCCAAGTTTCACCAGCATGTTTCCTGTCACACCAGAGGAAACAAAACCTTAGTCTATGTTTACACAAACATGGCTGGAGCTTACGTTGCAACACCCCTCCCCCACCTGGGACAGTCAGATCACCTTTCTTTGTTCCTCACCCCCAAATATGCACCCCTCATCAACCGTGTGAAGCCATCAGTGAAGACCATCAAGGTGTGGCCTGCGGGGGCAGATTCCACACTCCAGGAAAGGTTTCTACACACAGACTGGAGTATGTTTGCTTCTCAGGCCACCAGTGGTGCTCACACGGACATTGACTCCTACACCTCCTCTGTATTGGATCATATCAATACCACCATTGACAGTGTTACAACCCAGAAACAGATCATCACATACCCAAATCAGAAGCCTTGGATGAACAAGGAAGTGCGACTCCTGTTGAAGTCACGCAACACTGCCTTCAGATCAGGAGATGCACAAGCCTACACACTGCACATCCAGAGCAAACCTGAAGAGGGGCATCAAAAAGGCCAAGCACTGCTACAAGCTAAAGATAGAGGGACACTTTTCCAACTCTGACCCTCGACGCATGTGGGAGGGCATTCAGGCCATCAGTGATTACAACCTGTCTCTTGCTCAAGCAGCTGTACCAACATGCTTTAAACGCACTTCCATTGTGCCAGTGCCAAAACACTCTAGCCCGAGGTGCCCTAATGACTACCGCCCTGTAGCACTCACACCCATCGTTATGAAGTGCTTTGAGCGGCTGGTCCTGGAACACCTAAAAGACTCTCTACCATCCACATTGGACTCACACCAGTTTTCCTACCGCAGCAATAGGAGCACAGAGGATGCAGTTTCCATAGCACTGCACTCTGTGCTCACTCATCTGGACAATAAGAACACGTATGCACGCATGCTGTTTGTTGACTTCAGCTCAGCATTCAACACTGTCATCCCAACCAAGTTAATAGCCAAACTTGGAGACCTGGGCATCAACACCTCAATGTGTAACTTGATTTTGGACTTCCTAACTGACAGACCCCAGAATGTTCGATCAGGATTCACCTGCTCCACGTCCATCACACTTAACACTGGTGTACCACAGGGCTGTGTGCTAAGTCCGTTTCTCTACTCCCTCTTCACCTCCGACTGCAAGCCTGTGTATGGATCTAATTCCATTGTCAAGTTTGCGGACAACACTACGGTGATTGGGCTCATCAGCAACAATGATGAGACTGCCTACAGGGAGGAGATCCAGCACCTGGCCACATGGTGCACTGATAATAACCTGCTCCTCAACACCACCAAAACGAAGGAGCTCATCGTGGACTTCAGGAAAGAGTCAAGAGGCACACACGACACCATCCACATCAATGGAATGGCTGTTGAGCGTGTCTCCAGTTTCAAGTTCCTGGGGATCCACATCTCGGCGGACATGTCTTGGACAACCAACACCTCCAGCCGGGTCAAGAAGGCTCACCAGCGCCTTTTCTTCCTGAGGACACTGAGGAAGAATCAGCTCTCCTTGGCTATCCTGGTGAACTTCTATCGCTGCGCAATAGAAAGCATTCTGACCAACTGTGTGGCAGTATGGTATGGGAGCTGCTCTGTTGCGGAGCGCAAGGCACTGCAGCGGGTGGTGAAAACTGCCCAGCGCATCACAGGGACTCCACTACCTGCCATCGAGCACATCCAGAGGAAACGCTGTCTGCATCGAGCTTGCAGCATCCTTAAGGACTCCTT
The DNA here is from genome assembly GCA_023566225.1 of Romanogobio albipinnatus. Classification (NCBI taxonomy): domain Eukaryota; kingdom Metazoa; phylum Chordata; class Actinopteri; order Cypriniformes; family Gobionidae; genus Romanogobio; species Romanogobio albipinnatus. The sequence goes on along the minus strand of CM042250.1, from coordinate 48,351,287 downwards.
TCACCCAGACCACAGACTGTTTTCTCTCCTGCCCTCTGGCAGGCGTCTCAGGTGCCTCCGGACCAGGACCAGCACTAAAGAACAGTTTTTTCCCCAGAGCTGTCACTTTATTGAACTCTAACCCTCGCTGATCCACTCCCCTCATATACTGCCAACTCACCTACCTCACATCTGCCTTCACTTGTTATTTGCACTACTGGAAAAACTGTTTACTTATGCATCTTGCACTACCATACCTTAACTGGATTATGCTCATTTACACTGCCGACTGTATTCACAGTACCAACTGTTTACATTTGCATTTTGCACCGTACTTCTAACTGTAATATGCAATCACTTCCACTGCACTTTACACTTTTTTTCGGATAGCTTCTGTCCATACTTCATTGCACTACCTTAATCCACTGCTATATTCCTCATCTTAGCCTAACATATTGTATACCTCTATCTGTAAAATTCTGTTTATAGTAATAGCATCTGTATATTATATTATACTCATAGTACATATTCACCTGTAAATTCTGTTTATAGTAATAGCCATCTGTATATTTATTCATTGTACATATTCACCTGTAAATTCTGTTTATAGTAATAACCATCTCTCTCTCTATATATATATACATATTCAGTACATATCCATGTCCTGCACTTATTCATCCATTGTATATCATGCACTTATGCAACCGTTGTATATCCTGCACTTGCTGCTATTGCACTTCTGGTTAGACCTAAACTGCATTTCGTTGCCTTGTACCTGTACTTGTGTAATGACAATAAAGTTGAATCTAATCTAATCTAATCTAATCTAATCTAATCTAATCTAATCTAATCTAATCTAATCTAATCTAATCTAATCTAATCTAATCTAATCTTACATTTATACATTTAAATAATAGCCTTTATTTAAATGTAATAAACGATTTTGCTCCAACAAATATCATGTTTGGCAGAGGATGCCCGTGTCTGATAGAGAAGGTGCTTTTTAAAGGTTTTCTCCTTTGTCTCTGAGCAAATTAAGTCATGTAAAGTCAAGTCAAATTTTTTGATGCACATCTAGAAGTTTATTCAGTTCACGTTGCCATATGTGGAAAAACAAACAAACAAACAAACAAAACATGTATATAGAGGATTATATATCTCGCTAATTCAAAACAAAGGCCTAGCTTGATGACGCCTTGATTGCACGGATTTTATTATGCCACAGACGAGCGCTTCTGCTTCTTCTGTTTATGCGTATGTGTGGTAACGCAGCGCTGTTTTATCATAATTAGATACATTATTTGTGTGTGTTGAAGGTTATGATATAATGCTACTCTGTGCGTATGCTCTGCGGCTACTATGAGACACTTGTTGCACACTGCAGAAAGCTAGATCGATATTAGGCATTCTCGATATTAGAATGTATCCAAACAGTTGCTCACCTGTCTAATAAAACACATAATATATTAAAGCTTCTTTGGTGCTTCCATGGTTTCTATAAAATAAAACAGGAAATCAAGGGTAATGCGGGTATGATGTCTTTTATAGGTGACGCACAGACACGGCCCATGTCCTGATTAAAATAGCTTTTTCTCTGGATTTAAATGTTGGAAAAATGTGGCATAATGTAAGTACACAAGTCAACAAAATATATAACACTGTTCTAGTGGTTTGTTGGATATTTTAATACAAAAATCTTACATATTGTGCATTTAAATTTAAAATGTACTGTACATACATGGAATATGTAGTTTGAGGTTGGGGAATAAGATTTGAGGGGAAGATTATCCCTGAATAATCACTTCATTTTTGGTTCTGTTCTTAATACAGAGCTTCAGATGACTTGGGATATGATACTTTTTTTTTAGTTTTTGGACTTGACAGACTCCTGACATTCTGAACTGTAACGATTCTTCAAAGTTTCTCACTTTGTGTTCTACAGAAGAAAAATAAGCATACTGGTTTGGAACAACATGAGTGTGAGTAAATAAACGACAGTATTTTCCTTTCCCTGTTCATCGTCTAATGTGGCTTTAATCGTTCCAGTACACATAAAGGCACTCTTTCCATTCCAGGCCTGGATGCTTCGATGGCCCTGTGGGTGAAATTGGATTTTGTGTCCAGTTGAGTGCGAACGCCAGTGCTGTGGAACAGCAAAGCCCCCGTCGCCCCTGAATCTGGAGGAAAATGTGTAGTACTGAAACGCAGTGGGCCGAGAAACGGCAGTCTGACGCGTGCCAGACTGTTGCTGACCTGAGAGGCACACAGATGTGAAGTACATCTGCCAATTAGTGTGGCGATCGAGTGGGAAGCTGTCATGTGTGGCTTTCCACTTCGACAGAGACGGCTGCCGTGAGACACGACGGGTGGAACGTCTTTGTCGGTTATGACTTGCTGCTTCAGAGTCTGTTTTGTGACTGTGCAGTTTTTGTGTGTGTGTGATTGAGTGTGAACTGGCTTCTGGTGACCTTTAAACTTTATGCCTTGGAACCTGTGTGAGTGAGTGGCTGGCTGCGTTCCAAATCACATACTGTCTTGAGTAGGTATTTATTTTGAAGCATTTTTCTTCACGACTGCTGAAAAAGCATATTCTATATAGTATGAATGTGTGTAGGATAAATGTAATCCGGATGTACTACATTCGCCATGCTGTCATTATCACACAACCTACCAGCGTCAGTTGTGTCGCTTCACTGCCATTCACAAATCCTCTCCCATGGCCTTATGGGATAGTAAAGTGTCAATCAGATGCACACTTCAGAATCTCGCTGGAAGTAGTAGGTCATCTGGGTACTTTTTGCCTAGTACTGTGAATTTAGACTACTTTTATCAAACTGTTTTTCGACTACTATATAGTACAGTACAGTACAGCCAATCTGTATATTTTGTGAAACGGTGATGCCATCACAACACGTCCCGCACGGGAAAGATTAGAAAGGGATACAGCTACATCCACTGGACATGCGCACATCAATATTGTGTAATTTATTTACTGTATTTGCATTATTGTAAGGGTAGGTTTAGGATTGGAGTAGGTGTAGGCGTTAATAAAACATCTGGTAAGTAGCACATTTATTTATTGTTATATTATAGTGAGATTTTGCTTCACTTCCGACCATTGCTGTACGACTGTTGCTGTACAACCCTTCTTCTCCGTTTTTAGTGTATTTCTGTGGCAGAATTACAGCATCACATACTGGCCTGGCATGTATACTACATCGTTTTGAGTCGTTTTCATTGCTCTCGTGTGTATGCAGATATTTTTTAAGATGAGGGAAAAACAATTGATCAGATAGGGAAAGCTCCTGCTTAGTGAAAATGTAAAAACTCATGCTGCGTTCCAGGCAGGTTTTTGAGCCCGTAAGTTACAACTTCAAACCACGACTCACGCCTTTGTAGTGTTCCAGGCAAAGTCACGCCAAACTGCCTGAGCGCAATGAATTGTGGTAGCTAGATGTAAACAAGCATGATGGACCGTACAGGGCTTATGCTAATTTACAATAATTGTAAATTATTTTACAATTACAATTCTATCGCCAAAGGTGCTTATTTGAGGGAAACGGAGGAGAAAAAACGGCGCATACAGCAAGAGAAGCTGTTATACCTTTTATTTAACGTTATTTGTATATTTGTTTTATAAACACTGCACCTGCATGGGGCTGTCATTGTTGTTTCGCGGTCTATGTGACATCAGAGCTCGTAACTGGGTGTACATCGGTCGAGTACGAGTTCACGGGTTTGAATGCTGTTCCAGTGCACTTTCACGGGTAGAAGGTTTGTAAAAACCCTGGGTTATGGGTTGCCTGGAACGCGGAATAAAGTAGCAACACTAACGAGGGAAATAGATGATGAACTAATAATGACGGTAACTATGGGGACTGGTGAGTGGCGGCGGGAAACTGAATATACTACAATAACACTACACCTACTGTTTCTCTCTGTGTAGTAATCAAGGCAAGCATGCTTATTTCTCTCTCTCTCTCTGTCTCTCTCTCTCTCTCTCTCAGTATATATATACAGTATATATATATCTTTGCATCAAATATATAATTCTGCTTTTCAAGTTGTTTTTTATTGCAGATGGATTTTCCATCAGATCAGGCCAATTACATTTAATTCAGCGCAAGAGGAACTTGATGAGATATTCTTTGAAGATGAGTTTAATTAACAATTCGTTTGTGACTCGTGAGGCTGTTTAAATGCACAGCAATTTTAGCTTAATTAGTGAAGGAAAGAACACATTGTGTTTATTCATTAAATAATCAAAAAATCACTGCTGTTTTTATTGCAGGCTCATTAATATTTATGGAATGTATTGAATATTAGATGTATAGAAATATTAAGTGTTCATTTTACACGCTCAGAGTGTCATTACTCAGAAATCTTGTTTTATGTTTGAGCTGTTTTCTAGTGGTTGAGCTGTGATGCTCATATGGAAGGAGCCGGTTCGATTCCTGCCCTAGAGCATATTCCATTTGCAAGTGAGAATCAGTATAGCAAGATCAATGATGTGGGAATAAAACATTTTTTTTTGCACATTATGCAATCTCTGTTCGATAATGTAATGCTGTAACCTGCCGCTGACTCTTATGCTGTTAATATTAATCAAAAAGCAATATTGACAAGACAAAGAGAAAATAACTTGATGCTCGTCATAAGTGATTTATTTGTCCTTCATTACTGACTGACTGTTTACTTGAATAATTACTTGAGTAAATAAAGAGAAAGCAATGTTTATTTAATTGAAACACTTGAGGGTTACATGTCTCTAATTTAATTTGTTAATATTTATATTTAACTTTTAATAATGAAGAAAATCGATAGCATGTGAGTTGCTGTTAAAGATCCTGCTAAAGGAACAGCTTTAACTTTCTGAAGAAGTTAGTCTGGTTAGGCTAGTCTGGTTCAGTTATTTTAGTATTATTTTATTATAGTTACATTTTTATAGACGTTTTTTTTTATTTTTTATGTCTATATAGTCTTTGTTCATTTTTATTTAAATTGTAGTTTATTTTGGTACATCAAGTTAAACTAAATGAAAATGGGAAACTACATAGCGCTGTTATTGATACAGTTCCCGCATGTGCACCGCAATAAATTAGAAATATACACATGGGTTTGTTGATGGACACACACTTGATGTGTTAATGCTAATGGTGAGGAATTACAGCTCCAACATCTCATAATGTATCTCAAACTGAGTAGTGTATCACTGAGGAAAGTCCTGCTCAAGTCATCCTTGCGATGCAGGTTCAGGTTGAATAACTAGTTCTTCCAATGTTTCATCATCGCACCCGCACTTGGATTGATACGGTAAAATCAACGTCATTGTCTTTGCAGTGTGTACAATCGCTGAGACCTGAGGAAGCCACCGGAGCTGAAGTTCAGTTATGGTAGTGAGTGTTTAGCTTCCGAAACATGTGCTGTACTCGGTAGACCAATCAAAACAGACTGGGGCGTTTGACCAATCAGAGCAGAGTAGCTCACGGAAAGGAGGGATTTAGAGAGACTGATTCATCCGTCTGTCACAGCTATGTTCTGTTTTGTTCATGGACTTTCAGTGTGTTTTTATTTGTAATGTTTCTTTGTTCAGTTTCCCGCCACTCATCTGTCCCCATGGTTATCCTCATTAGTTTAGTTCTGTTCAGCTGTGTCTTGTCAATTAACTCGTTTCTGTTTGCTATTTAGATCTCCTGTTTCCTTCAGTCTGTGTCTGATCTCGTTGATGTATGTGTATGACTCACCTGAGTATCCTTTTTTTTATTAAACTTTGTTTGAGAATTGTATTTACCTGTCTTCGCCTTCCTTCCTGCACACACCCATGACAGAAGACCGGACCCAAGAATGGATTATGCTCCAGCCCGCGACCAGAGTCCAAAGAGGACTCCGTCTCCTGTCTCCAGTCCAAAGAGGAATCCGCCTTTCGTCTCCAGTCCAGAGTGGACTCCACTTCCCGTCCCGAGTCCAGAGAGGAGTTCTTCCTCCGTCCAGAGAGGACTTCTTCCTCCGTCCAGAGTCCCAAGAGGACCTTTTCCTTCGTCCAGAGTCAAGAGAGGACTTTTTCCCCTGTCCAGAGTCCAGTGAAGGCACCAGTACCGCCAGAGCGTCCTGGACTCCCAACCACCCAGCCTCCCTCTCCCCCCTTCTCCCATCTACACCTTATCCTCGCCTCCGCCACTTCGTGTTGACCCATCAGCTCACCCTTATTCTACCATTGGAGAGGTGTGTTTGCCGTGGGTCCGCCAGTTGTCAGATACATCATGGCGGGTGGATCCACGGTTTCTGCCTCTGGCCTCCACGAACAGGACTCCACCTCAGCCCCTCGAGCCATTAGCACTACCCTGGCTCTTACCTCCCTCAGCTCCACTGTGGCCCATCAGTCCACCAGCTACACCGGTCTCCCTCACCCCTCTGATGTTGCCTTGGTCGTTCGTTGATCCGCCCTTGCCTTGGGACTACATTCCTCTGGCTTTGCTTAGTCCCTTCATCCCTCTGGCTCGGTTGGGCTCCTTACTTCCTCCAGCTCCATCTTGGGCCTCGGTTGCTCCAGCTCCACCATGGTCTTCTGGGTCCCCACCGGCACCTCAGTCGCCAGAGCCGTGGGCATCGTCAGGCCCTGCCGGATCTTCAGTGTCACCGTGGCTCATCGGGTCTACGGCGACACCCTGGCCTCCACTGGCACCTTATCCGCCTCCGTCAGTCGGCCCCCTGAAGTCGTTGGTCCTTTCTCCTCCATGGTTCCTCCCTCCGTCAGATCCACCCTGATCCCTCTCTTCTTCCGACCCTTCACCTGCACATCGTCCTCATCCAAAGCCTCCTCAGATCCCCCTACAGCAGCCCTCTTCATCCTGTAATATCACAGCTATGTTTTGTTCATGGACTTTCAGTGTGTTTTCATTTGTCACATGTTTATTTGTTCCGTTTTTCCACCACTCATCTGTCCCCATTGTTACCCTCATCAGTTTAGTTCTGTTCAGCTGTGTCTTGTCAATTAACTAGTTTCTGTTTGCTATTTAGTTCTCCTGTTTCCTTCAGTCTGTGTCTGATCTCGTTGATGTATAGAGTGTGTTGCTACCTACCTGTATGACTCACCTGAGAATCCTTTTTCATTAAACTTCATTTGAGAATTGTATTTACCTGTCTTCGCCTTCCTGCCTGCACACACCCGTGACACCGTTGAGTCATTTGAGAATCATTGAAATATTTGGTGATGTGTAATGTATATGACATTTATTTTATTTTTTTAACCTTTAATGCATGTAAACTTGTTGTAGGAGACTCCAAAACAAAATCAGGAGCCTTTAAAATAGCATAATAGGAGCACTTTTAAAAAAAGACTTAACAATTTTTTTTTTTTTTTTTTTTGAGAGTGAAATAATCATATTCATCGGCAGGGTCATTAATGTATTAATCAGACACTTTTTTTGATTAAATAAAAGGGTACAGCATTTTGCCGTTTCCCCTCCCTCCTCATTAACAGATATATATTTATTTTTCTGTGGTTTCCATGGCTTCTCTCTCCTCATTCTTCATCGGGTGTCAGTTCTGTCTTGTATTGTGCAAGTCTTTGATTATCCTGCTGTTCCCGTTGGTTTGCAGCTGCTGCTGTCCGAGTGATTGATGCTCTGGTGATGTCGACTTACATTTTTAGACGACATGAGCAGCAGCTTCAAACAAGTGTTTGTTAGAGGAACAATCTTTTGACAGGGTGTAGCTCACAGGTTAAAAGCGCTTCTCTGGACACCTATATACACAATCCTCAGATTGACGTGTCCACTAATCGCCTGTTTGTCTGTAGTGTCTTTGTTCCTCCATCTGTTCTAGATTCCTGCCCATGTGTTTAAAGGAATGTTCTGGTATTAATTCAAGTGAAGCTCAGGCAATAGAATGTGTGGCATAATGTCCTGCACATTCTGAACAATGTGTTACACTTTATCTATCACTTTATCTCTAGGTGTCTTTGTTACACTGTAATTATACATTTAAGTACTGAGTAATATTAAGTAACTACATATACTTATAGGGTTAGGATTAGGGTTTATGGTTAGTTGCATGTAATTATGCATACTTTACTGTAATCACTATGGTAAGTACATGTAACATATGTAACAAGGACACTGTAAAATAAAATGTTTTTTGATATCCATGCACATAAACGTTGCTACTTTTACGGGCTGGGTCATGACATTGAAACTATAATGTTAATTATGTTAATTATCAAAAAGCATGTCTAATCAGTTGAATTCATAAAGCTTTAACAATTACAAACAAAAGATTATAATAATAACCTGGGTTCTGAATTTTGTATTTATTTTTTTATTTTGACAACTTCACTCTAAAAAGTGCTCTGTTGTTTCAACCCATGTTTGGATCAAATATGGACAAACCATAGACTGTATAAAACTATGGACATAGTGTCTGGACTTCACCCATAGGTTTCTGAAGAGTATTTTTGAAGCCCAAAGTGGGCTGAGCCGACTGTCGCCATCTTGGCAGCGCATAACCGAAAATGGACAAAGAGGGACGTGGGTGGAGCTGAGGTGACGTGATGGCTAACAACGACAGCAGACAAACGACAATCCACCTGTCACTCAAGTTGCCATGCTCTTAATTATGCAGAACTTTAAGGCTTAATATAATTTAAACGGATGAGTTATAAAAAAAAATTCACCCCCCTCACAATTGTCATGAAGGGCAATAAAGAATAAAGAAACCACTTTTTGTACAAGGCTGTAAACATTTTGTTTTGCTGTAAAGTTGGGCATTTTAACATGGAAGAGATACAGATTTGACTCCCTTTTGGAGCCTGTCTCTAGCAGCCAGTCGATTTGCAGTTTAAGTCACTTCCGTGTTGGCTTCAAGAGAGTCCACGGGAAGTTGCCGCTTGTGACAAACCCATACATTTTTAAACCCAACGAACGTCTGTCCATATTTGACTCATGGGTTGAAACAACCTAGCATTTTTAGAGAGTTGTATTCTACTGTACAAGACAACAGCAGTCTTTTTGTCTTTAATATTCACAGACACCAGTCCATATTGCTTAAGTGTACTGCCCTACTTTTGATTTATTAATCAAAATTTGACAAATTCCTTGACATTCCGTAATATACTGTAAATTACATTTTGATGACTTAATTCCGTAATTCTGTATGAGTTTTCCACATCATGGAAATCATAGGGCCCTAAAGTGTTCCTCCTGCATTAATGAAAGTGTTCCACTTGTTTCTCAGGCTGTTGTTTGTGTGTTTGTGTGTAAGTTGACAATTCAGCAGTAGTTCAGAGGAAGCTGTGGGTTGCTGATCATTCATCTGTGTGAAGCTGGCTTTGCCTGTAGCAGATCTGTGGGCTGCTAAATGCGAACTGGCCTTGAACTCACAGCAGCTCAGCTGAAATCTGTCTTACTCTCTGGTACAGAGCCAAAATGAGTAGCCAGTGATCTTCTCTCCACACTGCTATAGTGCGACCACAGATATCCAGCTGAGCCTCGATCAAACTCACAGACCCACACACTGCTGAAGATCATATGAACTCCACTATCTCATGAACCGGTCAAGGTGACCCTTCCTCCCACACTGCAAATTGGGATTCAGAGCGTCAGATTTGTTTATTTAAAGGCTTAGTTCACCCAAAAATGAAAATTCTGTCATTACATTTTTGGTGTTTTTATGGTATATTTTTTATGTATTTTTGTTCACATTTGGGGGTCAATAAAACTCTTTTTAAAAGTAATTAGTCTTCAACTTTGATGATAAAATGTTTCTTGAGCATCAAATCATATTAGAATTATTTCTGAAGGATCATGTGACACTGGAGTAATGATGCTGAAAATTCAGCTTTGATCACAGAAATAAATTACACTTTACAATATATTAAAATAGAATGTAGTTAATTTAAATTGTAATAATATTTCACGATATTACTGTTTTTACTTTATTCTTGATCAAATGAATGCAGTCTTGGTGAGCAGAAGAGACCTCTTTCAAAAACTAGGGCTGTCAATCGATTAAAATATTTAATCGTGATTAATCGCATGATTGTCATGAGTTAACTTGCGATTAATCGCAGCTTAATCACACATTTTTATCAGTTCTAAATGTACCTTAAATGAATACTTTTCAAGTCAACATATCTCTACTCTAATCAACATGGGTATGGACAAAAACGCATGCTTTATGCAAATATATGTTTATTATTGGTGAAACCATACTCAACAGAGCATGAAGACTATACATGTATCAAAGGTCATAGAGGTTTTTCAAAGAACTTGTTCATGTCTCTTAAGCCTAAGCTTAAAAATTCAGAATAAACAGTAATTTCTCTCATTTTAAGAATAGAAATAAAGAGCGCTTTTACACTGGCAGTTTAGTTCAGAACGGGGCACGGTTTGCATGAAAAATTGGTAATGTGAAAGCTGTCATGCGAACCTGGGAGCGCATCAGGGTACCGAACCCGAGACTACCTGGAGGTGCTCTGAGTTCGGTTGCACTCGAACTGTGCCGCGATTCATGTGAACAGTCTGAGAAACACAAACTCTGGAGCGCTCTTTTTCAGAAAAGTAACCTGCGCATTCGTTTTAGCTGATTGTAATGTATTCAGTTCAATAAAACACATGTACTGTAAGTGGTGATGGTGTTAAAAGTCCCGTTCTTCGTGATCCCATTGTTCAAACTTTAGTTAGTGTGTAATGTTGCTGTTAGAGCATAAATAATACCTGTAAAATTATGAAGCTCAAAGTTCAATGCCAAGCGAGATATTTTATTTAACAGAAGTTCCCTTTCAAAGCCTACAGCGAACGGCCGGCTTGGACTACATCCTGGTACTTCCTTCATAAATTACGTCAGTCAGTAGAACAGTAGAACAGACTAACCTCCACCCACAAGAATACGCGAAAAAGGGGGCGTGGTCTTGTTGCTGTCCCACGTGGAGAAGAGGACGGTCGCGTGGAGAAAAGGAATTGTTTCGTTTGAGTGTGTTTGTCGCCATGTCGTCGAGACGCTGTTATTTTCATCCCGGAGTCAAATCACCTTTGTTTGGCTTTCACAGGGACGCTGTAGAGATCATTGAGCGCATACATCACCCCGTTAAGAGGCGTGACCTTTCCGTACAACTTGCGCTAAGCTGCTGTCGAATCACAACACGGGAACCGCTGGCACAATCAGAACTCGTTACGTATTTCTGAAGGAGGGACTTCATAGAATAAGGAACTCATCAGCCGTTTTTAGGACAGTGAAAACAGCGGTATACAGATAAGTAAATTGTGTGAAAAATACGGTGTTTTTTTACACGCGAAACATGAACACATGTTATATTGCACACTGTAAACACAATCAAAGCTTCAAAAAAACACGAAGAACGGGACCTTTAATGATTTACCTCGTATATGTGCGAGAATGAGCTTGCAGTGTATTCGCGCATCGCGCTCGGACTTGGACTGCAGAAAATGTGCTCAGTGTAAAAACGGCCTTTTCTTTTATTTCGACCTGGAGTCTAATAAAAGTTAAAAAGAAAAAATGGTGGCTTACGTAGGCTATAACCGCACTTGTTTCAGAATAGTAATGTTAAAATTAGTGGTGTCAACAATAATCGATTCAGCGATGCATCGCAATGCGGGGCATGCACGATTCAGCATCGATGCGGCAAAGTGCCATAATCGATTATGTCACCGTTTATTTTCTGGCCTTGAGTTGAACAATAAAGTTGTGAAGTTTCAATTACTTCCAGGGTCATAACAACAACAATCAAGATGGCTGAGGCGGAGGGAGATGACCGCGATAGACGGGTAATTAAAAACGCACCCAAAGCTTGGAAAGCGGACATCTGCACATTTCGGATTCTGACGCCGGCTTCACACCGCACGCGTTAGCAGGGCAGGAGCGGTGGGTGTGGAGAGCGGGAGCCCGCGCCCCCATTGTGGATTCACACTGGCAGCGTTTGTCTCGCGCAGATATTGCAAATACAGACAAATATTGAACATTATGTCACATTTTCCTGTCTCGTGCTTTGATTTATGATGGGCAGCATATGCTGTGATTGTGAAACACACGGGGCACTTCACTACATGATTTCATGGTGAAATTTGTTATTTTCCATGTTAATCTGGTCAGTTTTGATCAAGAACAATCCACTGTGGCTTTAAATCAGCGTGAGCAGCGCGGCAAAAATAGACTCGGCGCCGAAACGATCGCGGCACTGCTGCTTCTGCTCCTGCTCCTGCGATGCGATGAGCTGCCGCGCCGCCTCTGCGTGCGATGTGAATGCTCTAATCTGTTAACATGGGCGCCGAAAAAAATATGCGCTGCTTACGCCCTACAAACGCGCCTGCCACACTAAAATCAAGCACGAGAATTGACGAGTCCCTAGTGTCAACGTTACTGTGTGTGTTGCACTGAATATTTTTATTGCTGGGTGCCTGGGTGGTGGTTGTTGTTACAATAGTGTGACTGTAATTACGGATTAATATTTGCACAGGAGTTCATGAAGTGCCCTGTCTTAAGTGTTTTTTTTACACACAGTAAAAAGCTCTGTGTTCACTGCTGGAAAAAGTTGGCTTAGTTGGTTATTATTAGTGTTGTAGTCAAGACCACCTAAACCGAGACCAAGTCGAGACCAAGACCAGCGTGTGCCGAGACCAAGACAAGACCAAGACTTTGTGGTGTTGAGACCAAGACAAGACCAAGACCAAGACAGGGCGAGACCGAGTCAAGACCAAGACCAGACCAGCACTCCTTAAATTCATCTAAAAGATCCATATCTAGTGTCTGAGAAATGACTTATATTGAATACGGTAATTAAATACAATTAGAATAGTAAGACACTATAGCGCTGTTACCAATCAAATCACTACCAATAAAATTCATGGCACAGAAGTTGCATCTGAATTGATACGATTACACCTTCATAAATAATGTTCAGATTAATTTAACATTAAAACATTAACATTATTTAACCGTCACAGAATCCTTTATTCAACCGATTTGTTCAAAGCAACCGATTCTTTTAATAACCAAACGCTGCCGAATTAGCAAAGACACAGTTTAAAATGTAATTTAATATTAACTTCTTGTTTATAGAATGTTTGTATAAATCAATATCATTTGCAATCACGCTAATATATTCATGAAAACAGCTCTTATGCTATTGCGATATTGCTTAATTCTATTCTATGTTATATAAAAAAACAATCTCAGAATTTTGTGGGCATTTATATAAATTTTTGCACATTTCTGAGACAATTCTGCATTGATTTTGAACCCGGCAGCATAGTAACAAAATAAATCACATTACAAAGAAGTAAGCTGTAAGTTTTACATCAAATCACATTAATGATATTAAATCAGACAATGCACCGGAAATTTAGTGATATCCTTGCAGTTGTGGTCTTGACTGGTCTTGAGATAAAATCCCGAGTCCTTTAAGTCCGAGACCAAGACAAGACCGAGGAGAAATGCAGTCGAGACCGAGACAAGACCAAGACCATCAAAAAATGGTCTTAAGACCGGTCTCGAGACCAAGACCGGTCTCGAGTACTACAACACTAGTTATTATTGCTCTATATAATTTCAAATGGTTCTAAAGCAGAGCGAAGAGAAACATTTCTCATTCAAAGCACTGAAAGCAGTGATTTATGTTTTCTTTTTCAGGTTTGAAAATGCCATATCCAATACCCTGTACCATTCAATTTTATTTTATTTAATGACATTTATGTCAAAGATACAGGAGAGTGATAATACACACATAGCAGCCAATAAAATCTGTTGTTCAATATCTGACTCCTTGTATTGCCTCATGATTGCCTCATGACTGCCCAAATTTGCCTTGTTGTGTGCAGTAGAATTTTGATGCATCGCAATACATCGTAGAATCGAATTGAATCGAATCGTTACCTGGTGAATCGTAATCGAATCGAATTGTGAGGGCAGTGCCAATGCACACCTCTAGTTAAAATGTTAAATCTTTTCTTTCACCATTTCTGTTTGCTGCTGCATCGTTTAAGTCTATGGCTGCTCTCGATTTCTCAGACTATGGGCTAGGCCACGGGTCAAACACAAAAAAGCATGCTTAATAAAATTTGTGACGTTAAAATTAATTTGCATTAATGCGTTATTAATGCGTTCATTTTAACAGCCCTATCAAAAACATTTAAAAAATGTAATCTTTGAACAGTATAGAGTATTTTATTATTATTTTTTTGTAGCTTGGCAGCTCATGGTCATTGTATGCTTTGACTGTATGTAAAAGAGTTGCGTGAACATTGTTCAAAACATCTTCTTTTGTGTTCTTTGTAAGAGAGAATGTACTTTACATTTGAGATCAGGAAATTATGAATGTTTTTTTTTTGGTAAATAATCACTTTAATACATTTACTGAAAAAGGGTGTTGTGAAAAACGAAATAATTCTTTTTTATATAATAGTGGTTGAATCCACTCTGCAGATTGTGTTCTTTATTCTATTTTTTTTTAATGGACATTAATATAAAATTGTATTTTCATCAAAATCATGGCAGATGTTCAACTGACAATTACTGAAAATCTGTTGATGGGATGTCTGGTCATGGTTAAGCCATGTCAAGTGACACAGCAATCTCATATAAGTGTGAAGCAGTAATGACTTTTAATTTGAGAGGAAATTGCTGGAGCGATAAGGGTTGTGAGTGCATGTGATTTTCCATTACTTACCTCTATTAGAGCCCTAATTAAACACACTTTAATGAGAGACGGCCACCGGGGAGGAAACATAAAGAAATCTGTGTGGGAGGTCAGTAACAGACGGGTGCGTATTGTGTCTTGTCAGGCTGAAATGCTGAAGATGGTGATTAGAAATGGAGCGAAAGCTATCTTGGGTATGAACTCAGATGAAACTCAGAAAGTCTCAGATGTGTCTCCTATAATCCTGAGAGATGACAATTTATGACAAGTATAGAGCTATAAAATGAATGTGGATTGCAGCTGCTCAGACTGTTTAGTCGTAATGAGAAATGTTTGAGTTAATTTTGAAACACAGACCTGAACACAATCATTGGTATTTTAGCAGATCTGAGCAAGTTTGAAACATTAGTGAGATCTCTAGACACTCTAGAGTTTAAAGTCTTCATTTTCTCTCCGTTTTATCTCATTATGGATTAGGAGAAGCACTGTAGTTATGAAAGATGTCTTATTTGTGATTTTTTTTTCTTTCATTTTTTAAACTGCTTTCATTAACAATATTAAAGTGCCCCTATTATGCTATGTTAAAAGTTCCTAATATCTCCTAAAATAAGTTTACGTGCATCAAAGGTAAAAAAACACACTTGTTTTCTCATAATATCCATTGCAGCATCAGCGCTTCTCTTACAGTGTCTGAAACAGTTTGATAAAGGATTCGACCTCTCTAAACCCCACCTTTCTGAGAGCCTGCTCTGCACTGACATGTGCTCTGCACATGTCAGAAACCAAACACTCATCGTCATATCTGAATTTCAGCTCTTCCTCAGCTCTTGATACTATCATACACCCGGCGCAATGTGACACCAAGCGCGACGCAAGTGTTTTTTGCTAGTTTCAGCCCAACGAGGTTATCATTTTCACCTCCAGCGCTACGTTGTTTAAATAGCAAATGCACTCGCGCCGATCTGTTCACCCATGGGCGTGCTGGTCTGAAAATGAGGTGTGTTCAGGAGCATTGTTGGCGTGTTGCTATTTTGAGAAACTAAAAATGACTGCTCTACTGACCAATAAAAAAATGGTCTAAAGTCAATAGCGCAGTATGTTTTTGGTTATTTAAAGGGCGCGTATATATTTTTATTTATTTTTAAATATGCACCTATAGGCGGGTGCACAACGCATGTTCACTCTGCTTATTACACAGACAAGGCAGCAGTACACAAACATGCCAAATATAAAAAATAAAAGGACTCCTCTCTGGAGAAGTGTTCAGTCTTTCCGCTTGCAAATTCCGCCATGTAAATAACGAATCCGCGATGGTGCAAGTAAAACTGGCTTTTAAAGGGAATGGGAGATGAGACTATGATTGGTTTATCGCACATTACGCCCAAAACACACCCATGACTCATTAAGATACTAGGTACAACCCTTTTAGACCATGCGCCTGGTGTGCCAAGTGGATTCGGACATGCCGTATACGTCTCATCTTTCTCAGCAACGCTAGCGGGAAACACAAACACACCAGGCTTGTTCGAGATGCATCGGCGCTGCGCAGACCGATCCACGTATAATATTTTTTTAAAAACGCATGAGTGAATCAAAAGCATAAGGAGTCGTGTGCTCTCGCTGGACTCGTTATCATACGGCGATCGGTCTCTGCACAGCACCGCTTCGAACAAGCCTTCCATCAACAATGCAAACGTTGCGTTACTATTGATTCACATGGCTTTACGATCCTACATCGGCATTAAAACACAACGAAAACACAGCGAATCCAACGCATTCGTGCAGTTCGCCGTAATTTGTATAGACGGAGATTACAAACGAGCAGCAGCTGTTAGCTCCATTAGCTGCTATTTCAACAATGGCGGATCTCAAGTCTGTGTTCGTCTTGTTGACCCCGCCCTCATGCCTGACGTAATCGTTTCTTACTTCTAGCCCTGTTCTAGCCCAGCTATGTTTTGGTGCTACTTAAGAACCACTTTTCCTAGCTCAGAGCTGGGGCTTTGGGTGTGGAAACACAAAGAACCGATTTGAAACTAGGCTCTGGCTCCGAACTAGCTCTAGCACTGCTTTGGTGGAAAAGGGGTAACAGATGCAGAACAATTCATTATGTTGGTGTGAAATAAACAGTTATAGAAATGTAGAAATTAAAGCTAAAGCTCCAATCTCCTCCCAAAAATCCCGAAAAAAGTCTGTTAGTGCCTTAGTGACAACTTCACTCAGAGAAGCCGTCAATCTCAGCTGTCAATCATAACGTCACACCCCCCGTTTTTATAGTATCAAATAACTCACTAAAACTAAACTTATTCAAAAAATTAACACTTGCAATTAAATCATTGTGATAAAAACTACCTACAATGACAGAAACCATCTTTTGGAAACAGTTATTTGAAGTGTAATGTAATTGTTTAGTGTGTCTCGCATCCATTCTAATACATGGAGAGGTGGGGTTTAGGAGCTATACTGGGACAAACCACTGGGGGCGATAGAGGCGCGGAGGCTTCAGTTTCTGAGAGGAGCACTACAGGCTTGGTTAAAATAGGGCCCACAGTGATGCGAACAGTAACGATGGCATCGGTTTTACCGTATCAATCTCATCAAAGTGCATTTGCTTTGGCAGCAGAAAACAGCGTTCTCGGCATGAACAACATGAACCAAACTTTTCCAGTCTCAGCTACAACTACAGTGTTTGTGGGCAGGGCAAAGTAGACGCTGTTGAATGAAGACCATAGACTGGAATTATGTAAATTAGAAAGTGAGACTCATTTCAGCAGGTCAGAATCACTTCTTTCTTTTGGGAGGCAATAACTCCATTTATCTGCACTTTGATCTGTGAAACTTTACAGACCTTTTACATTCACAAACTGCTCTATTACACACCACATGAAAGGTAATATCCGAAAAACAAAAAAATAGTGCTATATAGCACTAAAAGTGGTTATTTGGCTTGTAATCATAGGGGAATAACTGTATCACCAAATCACTGTATTTGGTGCTGTATAGCGCCAAATCTTGGTGCTGCAGTGATTCTTCAGCAGTTAATTCACCGGTCCTTTGGCTGAGGTGCTAGGGGAACCACTTTTAGTGCGATATAGCACCATATCTTAACATGTTTTGTATATGCTATATAGCACCAAAAGTGGTTCCCCTATGATTATGAGCCAAGGACCACTTTTAGGGCCATATAGCACCATTTTTTATTTTTTTTTAGAGTGTATGAAGCTTCGGGCTTCTTGCATGTTTGACACATTCTTACTGGTCATGGATGTTAAGAAGGACCAGAGAAGCGGTTTAAAGCAGGACTGCAGTAGCTGCTCAGAGGGTGCTGTGTTTGTATTGCTAATCAATAGGAATTAAAAAGTCACCGACAGCACTTGAAGAAGGAGCTCAATATTGGGTGTGACCACCAAATCATTCCAGCCCACTGCCTTTAACTTCGCACAAATTGCATCTGACACATTCACTCGAGCTGTCTGACGGAGCTGGGAAATATTTGGACAGCTTGTGGATAAAGGAACGCTCTTTTTCCCACCAAATAAAACTCAAGAGTTCATGAAACCAGTTTCCCCTCGCAGCTCGCATTACATATTGCTGCTGATCACATTTAACATTTTTTTCCCCCTGGTCATAGATATGAGCAGGATGGTTATATTTGTTTGATGCTTGATGATATTCTGGTCTCTAGATATGGCTTGGGTCCCTAATTCCTTTTTTAGTGCCTAAATCTGTGGGATTTTTCTCATCTGTTTTATCATCCAACAGGTGCACATGAACTAACATGAACAATACTACAGCAGTTATTAATCTTAGTTCATGTAATTTCATCTACTTGTCCATTTCGAACCTGTTAAAACACTCTGAACTAACATGAAGAAACAAATGTTATATTCAGTATTCTTATTAAAGGGTTAGTTCACCCAAAAATGAAAATTCTGTCAGTAATTACTCACCCTCATGTTGTTCCAACCATGTAAGACCTTCGTTCATCTTCGGAACATAATTTAGTATATTTTTGATGAAATCTGAGAGCTGTCTCACTCCTCCATAGGCTTTCAGAGGGAATGAAACTTGATGGCCCAGAATAGTAAGTAAAAACGTCATTTAAGCAGTCCAAATGACTACAGTGGCTCTGTATTAAGTCTATCATGCGACGAGAATACTTTTTGAGCGGAAAAACAACAAAAATAACGACTTTATCACACTATTATTGTTGTTCAATTTGAGTGCCACGACGCATGCGCGAGAACTGAGATTCTTCTTCTACTACTACTTGACTGGCTGCTCACTCTTTCGGAGTAGGGTTAATCTCAGTTCTCGCGCATGCGTCGTGGCACTCCCGCGAACTCTCGTCAGAGACTCAAATTGAACAACAATAATAGTGGGATAAAGTCGTTATTTTTGTTGTTTTTCCGCTCAAAAAGTATTTTCGTCGCATGATAGACTTAATACAGAGCCACTGTAGTCATTTGGACTCCTTAAATGACGTTTTTACTTACTATTCTGGGCCATCAAGTTTCATTCCCTCTGAAAGCCTATGGAGGAGTGAGACAGCTCTCAGATTTCATCAAAAATATACTTAATTATGTTCCGAAGATGAACGAAGGTCTTACATGGTTGGAACAACATGAGGGTGAGTAATTACTGACAGAATTTTCATTTTTGGGTGAACTAACCCTTTAACAATATCAAAGTACAATACATGGCATATCAGTCAGATCAGTAAGGGTGAGAAAGATGAATAGATTTTGGCTGCATTTATTTGATTAAAAATACAGTAAAATCAGTAAAAATGTGAAATAATATTATTTAAAATAACTGTTTTCTATTGAAATCCATTTTAAAATGTAATTTATTCCTGTGATCAAAGCTGAATTGTCAGCATCATTACTCCAGTCTTCAGTGTCACACGATCCATCAGAAATCATTCTAATATGAGGATTTGCCGCTCAAGAAACTTTTCTGATTATTATCCATGTTGAAAACAGTTGAGCTGCTTCATATTTTTGTGATGATACATTTTTTCAAGATTCTTTGATGAATAGAAAGTTCAAATGAACAACATTTACTTGAAGTAGAAATATTTTGATCGATTTAATGTGTTCTTGCTAAATAAAAATATTCATTTCTAAATAGTAACACCTTACAGTACATTGATTCATTGGTTGAACTAAATCACTAATAATGTTCATAAGGAAAGTTAAAGCATCATCCAGATAAGAATAAGCAGGACAAATTATCTCCAGAAAAGCAAATAAGTGGTTGTTATTTACTGTGGCCAGGCTCCAGCTGGAGTTGATGACAGTACAGCTGACTCATCTGTTCTGTTTTTGGACAGATGGAGAAGTAAACATAGCATATAAAGGTATGGAGAACCTTCAGCCCATGACCACAAGCCTCGGTTTCCTAAACTGCATCCTACTATAGACCTGCTGATAAAACCAGCACATCCCTGGCATTGTCACGGGTGGGCTGTTTACCGTGACACCAGTCCCTTTCTGGAAGCCCTGTTTCCTCATTAGGAATTCTGAAGCTGTCACTTTAGCCGCACTATGGTCCATATGGAATGACTGTAAAGTGTCACACTCCACTTTTAACTATCTGCTGCACTGGCAGTTCTTAAAGGTACAGTTGTTTTTTCACTCTAAGCAGGGCCACAGGTGGTGAAAATTGCTCCTCGTAAGGAAAGTCTGTTCTGTGAGTGGCAGATGGTACAAGTTTGCCTAGTTAAGCCTGCAAATCAGGAAAATCAGTATAGAGGAGCCATTAATAAGACATAAATTGAGCATCTTTTGGGCAGATTGTATTTTCGATCCCTTTCCTCTTGTTATAATGAAGTCATCATTTCTGCAGGTTTCAAACGTCAACAAATGTGTTCTCTGCTTTGAGTATCTGTTAGCATATGGTGTGTGATAAAATATTTACACACATATCATGATTTAAATATCATGGCGTTGCCTTAACTGTTGTATCAAGATCTGCGCAATCGGCTTTGAAGTGTCATAAGACACGAGTCGCGTTACATGCAGAAAGCTTCGGGGCTGACTGACAACTTGAATGCATGAAATGACATTTGTGGCCTACATTTCCTCATTAGGAGGAAACTCATCCAGACTCATCAGAGTCGAACTCCTCCAGAGGCCTGTGCAGATTTTTTCCCACTGTTCATGACCCCTGACGTGTCAGGCCTCATCTTTGTTTTTTTGACTAGCAGGGTGAACTGATTTCCATCACAGGCAATTCTCAGTACTATAAGTGAAAAGACATTGATGAGCTTGTCAGTTGATTTGCAGATTCTGTTTGATTGTGGTACAAAAGCAAGATGAAGACAGGCACACATGCTTCAGTCGGAGACTGGACCAGGATTGGAGAAGAATACTGCTGTATTATATTTATTATATTATATTATATTATATTATATTATATTATATTATATTATATTATATTATATTATATTATATTATATTATATTATATTATATTATATTATATTATATTATTTATTATTATATTATTTAGGGCTGTCAAAAGATTAATCACGATTAATCACATCCAAAATAAAAGTTTGTGTTTACATAATATATGTGTGTGCACTGTGTATAATTATTATTTATATATAAAAACACACACAAGCATGTATATATTTAAGAAAAAAATATTATATTTATATATAAAATATTTATATTTATATATAATATAAATTATATAAATGTATACAGTATATACATGCAAATATTTCTTAAATATATACATGAATATTTATATAAACATAATAATTATACAGAGTACACACAAATATATTATGTAAACACAAACTTTTATTTTGGATGTGATTAATCGTGATTAATCTTTTGACAGCCCTAATTATATTATTATATTATATCAGTGATGTCTAGTTATTATCATCCTGGAAGTAATACTATTATCTAGCATTTGTTAATCAGATTTTCTGCGAAATGTTCAACTTTTGGCAGTCTGATCAAATAGTGAATGAGAAAGATATATTCAAATAACAGGATAATGTGGACATAGCTGTTGTTGCATGTTTTTGCATGTAAATCACAGGTTGTTTGCTGATTGGACAGTTCTACATCAAGTTTAAAATATTAACGCTCTATGGCAGGGGTTCTCAACCCTGGTCCCCGAGGGCCACTGTTTAGGTCCAAGCTTGATCAAACTCACCTGCCTGTAGCTTTCCAGTAATCCTGAAAGGCTTAATTAGCTGGTTTGATTAGGGTTAGAGCTAAACTCTGCAGGACAGTGGTGCTCTATGGGATGAATTTACTTTTTTGGGGGGAAAAAATATTTCACCCCATTTTTTGGTTTGATATTGGTTTGTTGCCTCAGGGCAACAATGTGCTATGAGTGTCACGATTCACCAGTGCAAGTGCCCCTGATTACCACCAGAGGGCACTCCACCCCGGACTGTCACTTCATCGAGGACTACATTACCCATAATCCTTTGCCCGGACTCATCAGCACTTATTGTTTACACCTGTGTCTCATTTATCTCTCTAGCCTGTTCACCCTGTCATTCACGGCAAGGTTTTGTATGTTGTTACACTGCATCTCTGAGCGTTTCCCTGGTTCTTGGATTTCTTGCCTGTTTCTTGGGATTACCCTTTTGCCTCTGTCCCTTGCGTTGTTTGGATTGCCTTGTCTGGATATTGACCTATTGCCTGTATTTTGGATTATTTGTCCCTCTAATAAAGCTGCATTTGGATCTCCAACCCAAAGCCTCGGAGCAGTACGTAACAGAAAATGCAGCTTTATTCAGCAGCTTTTATTCTTATTCTCTGCACATTAACCCTCAGAGACCTAAGGGTATTTTTACAATTAATTTTCCGCCTGGTGTTATTTACTAAAAAAGCTTGTAAAACATCAACCCTGTTGTGCACAGACAATTGACACACCTCTTTTTTTTCAAGACAAGTTACACTGTCAGTATATTTGTGTTGCATTGATGTCACCTGAATGTAAAATAAGTTATGGGACCATAAAGACAAATGAAAACATAAAACGGAAATTTAATCACTCAAATATTTATTGAAAACACACACAAATAAATAAAAGCTAAGCATATTTCCTCTGGAAAACAGTTTGTTCAAGTCTTTGGAGTCCTGGAACTCAGGAATAAACATGATAACTTATACAGAACCAAAACTATTTACATTTTTCCAAAAAAAGTCCAGGCGCTTTTGGCCTCTTTGGATTTTGGATATTTACTGGTGCCAAGCCTCAAAACAGTTCCTATCAGGAACTTCTCCTCAAACTTTCTCCTCAAACTTTTTCCACAAAAGTACTCAAAACTGCAGCGCGTCTCTCTCTCTCTCTCTCTCCTCAACACTAGCCGTGTCTCTCTCTATCCACAATAACAGAGCTGCGGTTCATGCGTAATGACGCACACCAACGTGGATGACGGATCAGCCTGTCATTGGTCAAACCCTCATCCAAAATGGCAGCTAGCATCGCGCTAGCGGCAAAAATGACTGAAAATTTATAAATTATGGACATCAAGTGGATATATCTTGGATGTAAGCGTTTTGATTTATTGCTGAACAACTCCAAAAAGATGCACATGTTCCAGGCTGGATAGAAAACCTTCTGTAAAGGCTACAAAGACACCCCCGTGATGGCTAGCTCGTTAGCTTTCTGCTGGAAAAAACGGTAAGAAAATCGATAAAAGTTTCATGAAATAATATAGATATTTATCGGAGGTGCCGTGTGACGTCGTCGGCGATGCCGTCGGGCTCTGAGGGTTAAGTATTTTAAATAATTACATCACCTTACTTACAAGCCTCAACCAACTGATTCTGAGCTGACGTTTGGGTCGGACGTTGGTAACCTCAGTAGTATTTATGTACTTTTCAGAACATTAGTAAGCAGCACAAGCAGCTTATAGGCCTATCTTTCTTATGTTTCCATCCAAAGTTGCACATTTAACTTATGCGCAAAATGTGTGTAAGACCACTGAATTCGTTCCAATGGCTGTAACGATCTGCGGTTGAAGGTCGCTGCGCGTTCAGTGTTTTCAGATGGGTAGAAGGGATTATTTCTAATTCATCTTTATCTGACTCCATTTTATCATAATCTCGATTTAGGTTAAAATGCCAATTGGTTGTTTGGTCATTTATATTTAATAGTTCACACATTTAATCATTCTGTTTAACAGAAGACGACCCACGTTATGGGCTCACTTCATTACAGTGTCCAGCCCCAAACTTTCTGCTACATCACTTTAAGTTTAAGTTTAAATCGCTCTCTCATTTGCCTGGATTGAAAGAAGAGACAAAATGGCTCCAAAAGCCACACCCATCATAATATGCAATATATTTCTAAGCTCTAAAAACTATTTTTATTATCTTAACTCAATATTATCTTATTGTATACTTCTGTCGGGACGATATTTTTGTACCAGTCACACTGAGACATTTCAAACAATATCAAACACATATAATACTGTATAGTGAGAATTGACATTTAAATCAAATAGATTTCAGGTGATCTCAGCATGAAGGGAAGTAGGATGGGGGGAGATTCAAGTGAAGGGAAAGACATGTAGATTAAGGCCATTCTCAGTTGATTCACTCAGTGTGACGTCGTCTGTGAAAAGTGTCCTTTGTCCTCCACCAGACAATCTGGCCTTGCTTTTTACAGTCTTTCATGTGACAAACCATTTTTGTGGAAAGCTACTTTTAAAAGTAATGTTACAATATTGTGTTTGTCTAAAAAGTAACGAATTGTGTTTCTTATTTACTTGTTATGGAAAGTAATGCTAAGTTACTTTGTTGCTTTTCCTCACTTGGCCCTTTCACACCAAAAGTGTCATTTTTTGCTATTAGTATTGTACCACCGAAGGTGAGCAGCAAAGACATTGGTTAATGAAGTAAGATTAAATACATAAAGTATATTTGTGTAATTGAACATTTTTAATTATTGCAGGTTTGCGTTCATTGCTTTTATTGGTTTTGAGAAATACTGAATCTGTTTTTGTGAAAGTGAGATGAATAAATGCCTGCTCACAATGCCACGGCACTTACTCCAGGACGTTCTAATATTTATTAAACTGATGCTGGTTAAGCTCCATCCACACACAACATAGAATCAGCATATTTTAAGCCACTACATCAGCATTTGTGACCCTGGACCTCAAAATCAGTCATAAGGGTCACATGTTTTTAATTGATATACATCATATGAAAGCTAAATAAATAAGCTTCTGGAATAAATTACAAAATATCTTAATGGAACATGGTCTTTACTTAATATCCTAATGGTTTTTGGCATAAAAGAAAAATGTATAATTTTGACTCGTACAATGGCTATTGCCACAAATATACCTGTGCGACTTATGACACATTTCTTATCATGGGTGTGGGGGAACAGATTCTGGCCACTGGATTGTTTGCCGTCGGATTCTGTTCCCCCCATGTTTCTTACACAAGGTGGTTCCAAAAAAAATCAAAACTGATGCTGGTTAAGCCTCATCCACATCAAGGATAGAATCAGCATCTTTTAAGCCACTACATCAACATGTCTCATAATGGGAGTGGGGGAACAGATTCTGACAGCTGGATTGTTCATTGTCGGATTCTGTTCCCCTCATGTTTCTTACTCCACGTTCTAATATTTATTAAACTGATGCTGGTTAAGCTCCATCCACACACGATAGAATCAGCATCTTTTAAGCCACTATATCAACAGATCTTATCATGGGGGTGGGGGGACGGATTCTGACAGCTGGATTGTTTGCTGTCTTAGGAGCACCCTATTTGCTCTTCAGGTTTTCCTTCTTCAGCAGTCAGATGTGCGTTCAATACCAGGCCCAGTACTCGAGTTGCATGCCCACTCGGTCAGCCCCTGTACTGGGCTAGATGCCGCATGTGTTGTGATTCCCTCTTGGTAACCCCATATGCACTGAAAAAAATTATTATGGCCCGATTAAATTAAGCATAATTAATTTGTGCTCGTTTAAATCATTTACATTTCGTTTTTTGATTTTAATAAAAAAAAAATGAATAGTTTTTTTGGGAATTGCATGTGTTTTTGTTTAAATTGAGATAAAATAAATTGATTGCGACCACTTACGGTAAAATTTTTTAGTAAATCATTTTTTTCAGTGTATTCAAACACTGTAAAGTTTCCCTGCCTTTCCCTCTGCAGATCCTGCTCTGCCCCGTGTCAGTAATGGTTCCATCCCTGTCTAGGGAGGACCTACCACAGAGATCTATCATATGTAGCACTGCCCCACGGGTCAGTCCATATGTGTATTTCCACATGTTACCTCCCTATGGGCAGGATGTGGTCTCCGTAGTGTCCATCTGGATTCGGCATGCTTCCCAAGTGTTATCCAACCAGTCGTGGCTGAATTGGGTGAAACAGATAGGAACATCACATATCGACCTTCCCCTTGGAAAGTTTGGTCCTTCTGTCCCACCAGGTACAGAGGCCTGTTGGACTTACACAGGGCACTGGGAAGGTCAGCGGTTGTGGTGCTTTCCATAGGGACCCCACAACGTCAGTCTTTTGACTTAACGTTGAACGTGACTGACTGATAGGGAACATCTCGTTACTGTTGTAACCCTCGTTCCCTAAAGGAGGGAACAGAGACATTACATCCTGCCTGCCACAATCTGTTCGATCAAGTATACTAAAGGTACCAAGCCAAGGCACTCGGGTTTATGAAAAGTATAAAAAGCCTTTATTTCATTATGGCTTAAGCATATAAAAACAAGTAGAAACCAACACGTTGTGGCTAACAACACACGAGGCCTTTGTCAAGGTATACTGTATGTAGTTTGATAAAAGTTTGCAAATACACAAGACTCACATCACTCCAATGTGCAATGTGGAATACTTAAGGCGTATAGTTTGATTTAATGAGAAAATAAGCTGTTAATGCTGTTAAATAGTAGGTACTGCCTTAAAATGGATGCTCTTCATTCTTGGATACACTGGGGTTTAGAGTTATTAGCATTATCTAAATGGTTTTCTGGACCTTCTCAATAACCCTTCCACGACCCATCAACCAATCGATTCTCCGCTGAATGAATTGACCATTGGGATGAAGTGTGTTCTTTATGTCACAACCTCACAATAGATGACAGTAGCATATCCAGGGGCATCACGACTCTTACTATCTGAATGTGGATCTGGACTTTAGGTCATTCTAGCTATGCAGTACCTTCTGAATAAATTTTTCGTGTGTGGTGTCATTTTAAGTAAGTATTTCTATAGAGGATTTCATAAATCTGCTCTGGTGAAGCTCAGGCATTTCAGCTTTAGTCATTTTTATGTGATTATTTACACAGTGGTGGGAAATAAAATAAAAAAACTCTTCTTTGCTGCTTTAAAGTAAAGTAAATGAGCATTATGTTTTATTTTTTTTGTATGAATTAGCATACAATTTGGTTTGCCTTAATTTTTTCTTGTGGTTTTGGACATGATTTTTATCCAATAATTGTAAGGATATTTATATGAAAGCTAACATTTTGTTGTATTCAAAATAAATGAACACGTGTCCATTCCACTACACTGAGATTTAGTATACAATAATTTATGGTAAAATATTACACAACATAAGTTGTGTAAATTATTATTTTGAGATTTCTACTGTTCCACACAGAAATGTGATATACATGATTTTTTTTAAAATAAATTCAAAGTTGTAAATAAATATTATTGTAAAATAAAATATCATTTTAGTCTTTATACTTTTAAAATGTCATATTTACATTCTATATTCACATTTATATTTTAAATATTTATATTCATATTTACTTGTTCTTTATTAGGCTATTAATTTACTAGCAATTTCTGAGTGAAAATTGTTTCTAATACAATTTTCTTCTTCTTTTTTATTATTGTGATGAAAGAAAACAAACTCCTGGAAACAAACTACTATCCATCTTTAAATACTGTGAGTTCAATAAAATATTCTGCACAGGATAAACGACCCTTCACTGTTCTGTTCATTATGGTGGCACACCCATTGATTCTTTTTGTCTGTAAAGTCCAGTTTGTCGTATTGTCTCTCATAACCTCTGCGCTCGTGATTGCTCTGCTGCATGTCAACAATGAGACAGAGTCAATTTTCTGTTCCTCTTCTGAGGTTACTCTCAAATCCTCATGCAATTCATCACATGACTCTGCATTGAGACAACAGATCGATTCCTTTTTAAATGGAGGTAGGGATGAACTTTGGATTTATCCACTGCTTCCCTGTGAAATGGGGAGTTTGTTGTTATAGAAATGGATTAGCAGCCATAGAAATCTCGAATCAGGAGATAGGCTAACAGATTTGCTCTCTCATAAAGCATAGATGAGAATGTTTGGAAAATGCACATTGTTAATCCATAACCTCACCTGCTGATTAGCTCCTTTGCTGATTATTATGGATCCAGGGTGACCCAGTATAACCTGTACAGCCTGTATACACAGATAAACTAGTATAGAATAACTAGCTTTTACGAGCATGAATATTTGGCTGTATTGTCCATAATTTCATAAGTGTCTGAACAAGGATTCTCCCCCGGCCCTCCCCCGGGAAGGAGTGGTCCTGCTACCATCTCCCTGAAAGAATTTCCCATCCCTTAGCCGTCCGTCTCAGGAGCGTCGCGCCGCCGAAGAGGCCAGCCTGGGATATGGGGGCATCGAGGAACCGGGTCCGCTCGCTGTCCCGCATATCAGCCAGGTTAAGCCACAAATGTCGCTCCTGGACCACATTTGTGGACATCACTTGACCCAGGGAACGTGCGGTCACCTTCGTCGCCCGGAGGGCGAGGTCGGTGGCGACACGCAGCACGTCCACGAGCGCGGAATCAACTCCACCCTCGTGCATGTCCCTGAGGATCCTGGCCTGGTAGACCTGGAGGATCGCCATGGCATGCAAAGAGGTGGCAGCCTGCCCCGCAGCTCTGTACGATTTCGCCACCAAGGTTGATGTGAATCGACAGGCTTTGGAGGGGTGCATAGGATCACCACGACAAGTTGAAGTGCTCTGAGGACACAGTTGCATCGCAACGGAACGTTCAACTGGGGGGACCCCAGTGTACCCGTTGGCCGCGGCCCCATCGAGTGTGGAGAAGGCGGAGGAAGTCGCCGAACGGTCGTGGGAAGACAGCGGGGACTTCCAGGACCGTGCAACTTCCTCATGCAGCTCGGGAAGGAAAGGTATAGGGGGCGGGGACTGACGGGTGTCAGCGCGCCCCCAAAAACCAATCATCGAGCCGCGAGCGCTCGGGACAGGGCGGAGGGTTCCACTCTCTCCCAAGACTCACGGCTGCCCGAGACAGCATGGCTGTCAGCTCTGGGTCCGACTCGGGCAATGCTGGCGAGCCCGAAGACGGCAGCACAGCCGAGTCATCATCCTCAGAGGACTCGAGCCCACCTTGTGATCAACATGCGGTGACCAACATTGCATCATCCTCTGGGGTGCCAAACGAGATACGCGGGGGGGCCGGAGCAGGCCCCGCGATCTCCGTCTGGACACTCACGGGTTGTGGAGCGCTAGAGGGGGGTGTGGCCCGAGGCATGAGCATCGGGGCTTTGTTCCACATCGTCACCCTCGTGGAGAGGGTAGATTGGGGTGTGGTAGAGGGGACTCTCACTTCTTTACGAAGATCCTCGAGTCTCGACCACAGCACCGCGATGGTCATGTTCCCGCAGTGGGAACATGACGCATCCACAAATGCTGCTTGAGCATGCTGAACACCCAAGCATACCAAGCAGTGATTGTGCCCATCGGAAGATGAAAGCAACCGGCCACACCCAGAAGTACACGGGCGAGACATCCTGAAAAGGACGTGCCACGTGCAAGCTCTTTTGTGAGAGGAAGCTTCGCAGGGACCACACACCAGCTGTCTAGCAGACCACTGCGCAGATCAGCAGGCAGGCAGTATGCGATCGCTGGAACGCGCCGTAGACACCAACGCCTCTGGAAAGCTGCTCGTCTCGAAGGCTGACAAAGACTCAGTTAGCAGGCTTGAAGGAGTGAAGAGATACTCTTGGCTCCAAAGCAGAAACATAATGCAATGTTGCCAGCGTACTCCTTCATATACCCACGATGTGGGGCGGAGTTACGCATGCAAATTCCCATGGTATTGGCACTGCCATTGGGCGCTGTTAAATTCTTGAAGGTAATTGGCTTCTAAGCGAAACCCCCATTCGTTAGTCACTAACGTTACGTCGTAGTGACTGAGCGAAAGGGAACAATGTGAAGTTGACCGTTTAGTTACTGGTTTGATTTACTGACACATAGAAAAAGAACATCTGACTGTACATGAATCATTACATATCAGAAATCACTGGTCACAGATCAGGCATTAGAATTAACAAGGTTACTTACATGTTGTCGCATTACTGTAGAGTCCATATCGTAAAAGTCTGTTTGCAAACCCTGCGCCGAAATTGCGACTAATTTACCAAAGAATCCACAGTGAAATGTACCGCATACAAACAAATAATGTTCAACTGAGACATTCACATTGTTGAAAATAAATGACCACATTCCTAGAATTCCTAGAATCCTCTTCTCTCTTCGTCATCTCACTAACACGCCAGTGGGAGGGGCCAAAGTTGCAATGATGAAGTAAGCGTTGATTTTCTTCTGCAGAGGTGGTCTTTCATAGCCTGACGTCGTCATACTCAATTCTAGTCAGAATATGAGTCTGAAACTGCTCCGTTGGGCTGTTATTATGGGGAGTGTTTCAACCGAACCAGGAAAGACCTCAATTGGATAGACCTACAACCAATCAGAGCAACGGAGCGATGCATAACGTTAGTTGTCAAATGTCAACAGAACTCAACTGCACACTGTTTTGCCAAGCCGCGGGTTGAAGCGACCCCAATTATGTGATATTTAGACCCAGGGACCCAGGCAACCCTGCCAAAAAAACACATATTTTACCCCCCAAACGCCATTTTTCCCCCGTGGAAAGCTATTGGGCTTGTTTTGGACTAGTTTTGTGTAGCAATTAGGTTGGTTTGGTTGTGAAAACTTGGCAACCCCGTGCACGCACGCTGGAAGAACTGAGTGTAAACAATGTTTGCCGGTGTTGTAAAAAATAATTTAAGGATACACAGAGTACTTACCAACATGATCATCATTTTTGAGAGAAATAGTAAAGGTGAATCCACATACGAACAAGTTCTCCGTTTAGGATTAGAACAAATTCAACCCAAGCGCTCTTTGGTGACGTGAATGCTTAAGTTACTTTTCATTATCTTTCCATCATCGTATAAAGCCCGCCCTGACAATTTGATTGGTCCGAACAGCTTCTGTTCGGGCATAGTTGCTCCACAACGGATCAAGTCCAGACCGAACTTCCCGAACTAAAATGTTGTGGGCGGGGCTAAGTTCGGCTGGCATCCAAGCTAAGTCTTTCACCGATCTATATGCAAATTCCACAACGAGTCATTATCTGGGCTTGGTAACAATAAAAGCTGTCTTTGGACTAACAAGTAATTTGTCAGTTCTGAAACTTACAGAATATTCTTATAGTATGATGACGTTTTCAGAACATCAACAACAGTTGCATATTATAAATGTTTGCTCCAGCTGAGCATCTGTTGTAAGCATATCATGTAAATGCTTTCATTTACACACTGAGAGGCCCGTGGAATTTACTGTATAAGCAGCAGTATGCCATATATGCGGTAACCAGATATTAAGATGAAAATAACTCAGGATATTATGTTAAAGCTGAATGAGGTAAAAATCAGCTTATGGCGCTATTTCACCCTCATCTTTTATGACCTTACAGATTTTCTTTTTCAAGCAGCTCATTTTTGGTGTATTAAGAATCTAGTTATTCACAGTCAGAAAAGTCTGAAAGAGAGGTCCTCTTCTGTAATTTACCTGAGAAGATGTAATTGTCAGAAAATGTCACATGTAATGCCAGTGAATACACTTATCAGCGCTGTGAGTGCCATATCTGTCCCCCACCATTTAAATGCAAATCAAACTTTAAGATGAAGGAAAAACTTCAACTTTTCAAGCACTTAGCAACTTCAGAAACAGGTTAATTCTTTGAATATTCATAAAATTCAAGTTAAAATAATGTCAGAGTTGTGGCCAACTGCTGTCTGTCCATTTCACAGAGGAGATGCTGAAAGTTTAGTTGATGTATGAATCATGTTGCTCTTTGTCTAGCTGATAAATATAAATGTTATTTGGCATTTAACATTTCAAAAAATTTGTTTCAATACGTAAAGGAACACGCCACTATTTTTGAAAATATTTTTGAATTCATCAGCCGATCTCCGGGTCTGGCGGTAGCACTTTTAGCATAGCTTAGCATAGATCATTGAATCTGATTAGACTCGCTCAAAAATGACCAAAGAGTTTCAATATGTTTCCTATTTAAAACTTGAAAAAAAAAAGTGGTCACATGACCCACAGGGGTCCATTTTGTGTCGTGGTTTAGCACAAGTGCACAGGTCATATGGCTCCATATTTTCTCCAATGAAAAGTGCATTTTTCACTATTTTGCATCCAGTTAATCACCCACAAAAATGTGTCACCTTGACAGCGTTTATTGTCATGCCAACGTTTATTGCGTTGTCTGCTGCTCTGAGACGTAACTCATTTATGTCGGAGTAAAAACAGCCACAGTGGCTTCACCAATTGCAGCTACTTCCATTTTTATTAGATATTTTGCACCAATTTCCTAGGAAACGACGATAGTTTTCTCTTGAAGACGAGATGGAAGCGCTTCTTTATTCGCTTATGTTTTATGAGATATTAAAATTTTGCGCACAAGTTAAATTCGCAACTTTGAATGGAAACATAGTTATGGATAAGACATTTCGAGCAAATGCTAAAGTCATCCATTCGTCCGTCTGCCGGTCCGTACTTACATAAATGTATATCAGAGTTTTGGCATTTGTCAAAAGGCTTAAATTATCAAGCTATATTTGTTTTAGTTAAATTAACCTAGTTGGCCATATGTTGCAGATGTAGAGAAATCTACTAACTACAGAGTTAAACTCTATTTGCTTTTAAATCAAGGACTGCAGTGAGACGTGCCAATGAATTCCCTTGTTGATATGTGTGTCGACATGGGAACCTCTTATTAAAGCTCCCTTCCTTTACAATGTCGGCCATTATTTCACTGTCTACATCCGACAGCTCAACTGCTGTCCGCACAATAACCAGCAACCCAACCAATCACTGTTCAATTAAATGTTCTCGCTTCTCTTTGTGTTTCACAGTACTTGGAAAATTGAACACCACAAACAAATAGTCATTGTTCTGGACAAGCTGACCGAATGTAATTACACCTCACTGTGTCTTCGGCCAAATAAATACACAGTTTAATAAATATAAAGCTAAGTGTCATTATTGCCTTTGGGAATGGCTTCATAATGGAACACCACCGGATGGAATCACACTTCCTTTTGTTGTTTGTGTTAAACTTCAATACTGTCTTTTGTTTTAGCGCTTCAGTTTGAGACATCTGTGTGCGTAGAGAAAAGAACGCTGACAACAAAGAAATACGCGGAAACAGAGGAACCTCCACTGGGGCCACAGATCAAACGCTAGTGGGATCAAACTGCTGATCTGTGTGTTGAAATGGAGTCAAATCATTTCATCTTTCAGGCTCTCCTGATCCCCACGTTTGTTTTATGACGCCTCCCTCTTAATAGCGGACATATTTTCTGTTTACACACTGGCATCCACAGAACAGAGGATACCTGTCCCCCTCTTTATTTTCAGTTTAGGGAATTGTGCTCATTCTTTAAGACTATTTCCCATGACTGAAAGCTTTCAGTCGCTCAGGTGATGTGTGTTAAGTAAAAGTGCACTATAACATTTTGGCCCTCTAGCAGTTGTAAAACAAACTGCATGCATTTTGTGGAAGAACATTGTTTTGGTTGTGCTTCATTTGCGTGATTGTGTGGTTACACTTTATTTTAAGGTGACGTAGTACTCAAATAAGTAATATTAATTAACTACATGTACTTGTAACCCCTTTAAAAAATGAAGGTGGTTAATGGACTCTTAATTTGAAAAAGAAAAAATGTAGTAGACCTATTTACTATTCTCCACTAGATGGCGTTTTCTCCGTGTCAAGTATGGTAATAATACAAAGGAAGCAATTGCAGCCTTTTTACAAGAAAGTGGAGAAAGAAAAACAACTGTTGATTCAGAGCATAACTACTTTAAAATGGTTAAATAGAGTAAAACAGAGTAAAAAAAGAGAGTAAAAAGGTTTTAAGCTCTTTTCCAGTGAAATCCGGGGAATCGAATACTTTTATTTCAAGAAACTCAGGTGAGTTTTTGTCGCTCTGTTGTCGCTCTGTAATCGCTCAAATGTGTTCAATTAATGACTTATGGTCAGAAATATGATTGATAACAATCAAATGATGAATGAATATTGAAATATACATGTTGTTATGAAGATATAAAGATTGTTTTGTCACAAAACTAATCAAGTTAATCCAAATGTGATGTTTTAAATCAACTGCGTCACAGGCCGAATGATGTGCATCAAGTTTATGCAAACGGGGACATTTTGTGATAATGTGCTTTGTAAAATAAGTTAAGTTAACATGCAGTTGAAGAAAGAAAAGAGTCATTTCTGTAATTTCATGTGATTTATATCTGCTGTCAGATTAAGTGAATGAGTGATGAGTTCTCTGCATTATGCAGGCTGGAGCCAACAGTGTCTACTGATGTCACAACGTGTCATTTTCTGGAGCGGATTCAGGATCCTTAAGCTGTCACCAATCCCTGGATACAGATACGAGAATACAACACACCACACACTTCGGATACCTTGAGTGAAACTGAGTTCAAAACTACCCGGGTAGTAAATCTTTCTTCTGTCACGTGACTACTTCTACTTTTTCTATTTTTTTCCTATTTTTTCAACCTCTTCAGGTTTTTTTCCCCCCTTTTTTAAAAAAGAGACAACTAAGAACATAGGAAAAGACTTTCTGAATTGTCTTTGAGGAAACATTTATTTTATTCGTCATAACAAACAGGCCTGATTGTATTTACTCTGTTACTGTACATTTGCAACCGTCTTTTCAATTGACGGTATTGATACAATACAACACATTTTTTTCTTCTTTCACAAGTTGTAGCGAAATTGCTGTCTCAAATCCTCTTTACGAACTTGGATGTTCAGAATAGTGTAAATCTAGCCTGACAAGCCAGACCCACATCAAGATGTTGGTATCCAGTTTCGCCGTATCCGGTCGGCAAAACTCCGAACACATCTTCCTTTCTAAGGAATGACTTCAGTGCCGTTCTTTGTTCTTTTCTCAAAGAAAAGCTTAACTCCAAGTCTTCCAGAGTCACGGCCAAAGCCGATTCGAAAGGCCGCTGTTCGCCAGCTTCTTTGTTTACAAGTAGCACGCGGAACCGCCGCAACTCTGCCGTCATTATGTTAAGCCCGCCCACCGACTCTATACACGATGTGATTGGCCTGACTAGAGTTTGGTTTTTCCAGCTTGCAAGCCAACGGTTGCTAGACTACCTTGGCTGCAAATTAGATTTGCTGTCACTAGGGTGCGTCAAGACGTTTTGTTTAGTTTTGTACTCAGGAAGTAACTCTGGCAAATATACAAATAAGTCACATGATTCACACGCATGTACTGTAGAAGTCACATGACTACCAAGTTGTCCACATATGCTTGTCAGAGTAGATGGTACTATACCATGAATACCATCAGCTCTGGCAAGCATACTATGTGAAACTTGACTGATGACTTTATGAGATTTTAGATGATCGGTATACTTAAGGACGTCATAATGTCACAGCAATGTTCTGTTGAAGTGACATGTCACTGTACTTTAGTACATGCATTAGCTCAGGGTTGACACCTGTTTGCGAGGGTATTCTGGGAAAATGGAAGTTTTGCTCCCTTTTCAGAGTGTCAGACAAATAAGCTGCAATATTCAAAGTGCTCTCTGAGGAGGAGGAGGAGGAGGAGGAGGCAGAAGAAACACTTTGGTTGATTCAGTTGGCGACACATGAATTCAAGACGGCAGGACGCCTCCAGCTTTGCAGTTTTACATGCACATTGAAAGACTCATTCATCGCCTGGCATCCGGTGAGAAGATCCACCATTTGGTGGGAAACATTAAAGAGAAGATCTGTTAGTTGGTGGATAATGGTGAGAGAGTTGTTGAAGTCGGCCGTGGCAGAGCTCCATGACTGCTTGAACGTCAGGTTGGCGCTGGGTTTCATCAGTACTGCTCTGTAACTTAACATTTTAGCTCATTAGCTCTGAGATACATGGTTGAAACTGATAGCCTGGCAAGCTGAATACAGATAGCAAGCTGTTGAGTTGACGTGCTGAGTTTTATTCCAAAATAAAAATGAAAAGACTTGAAATCCTCAGTTACCGCCACCCACAGGCTGTCAGATTTACAAACACTCTCCTCATCTGTTCATGTTTCATGTGCTGTGGTGACTATTCTTGTGTTTGCAAACATAACACACATCATTCCTAGGCATGGGAGATGCTTTTATTTTATTAGTAAATTATCAAACTTATTTTTTTATTATATTATTTAAATTCGATTTTTAATTTAATTTTGAATCTAATCTGATTGTAAAATGCTTAGTAAGCTTAGTAAAAACTCAAAAATATTTTATTATTTTTATTTATTATCATTATTACTATCATTATTATTATTAAATATGCACTATTTGACTTTTCCGTCCACTAGAGGTCGCCTATTAAAAAAAAGGCGTGGTTTGATGACTTCACGTTTGAGCGCAGAATCCTGGGACATGTGGTCTTCACCTCACAGCCGGTGGAAAAGAATCGGGATAGGACTCGGGCAGAATTCATGTTGATGGATGCGATTATTAACGTTACTGTAGTGTGAAGCAGAAGCAGGACCGAGTGTTGTGTGAGCTGCGCAAGGCTGCTGGAGCGATTGTTAATAAGATGAACACAATACGCCTCGCGAGCAGCGGGACTTTTATTATGCCACAGTCGCCGGCGCCATTTCCGCTTTTCCGGTCATTTCCGCTTTTCCGGTACCGCAGCTCTGTTTTATCATATTAGATACATCTGAGTGTGTTGTAAATGATGTTTTGACGTTACTCTGTGCGTTCGCTCGGCGACTGCTATGACACTTGTTCACACTGCAGTGAGAGTGAAGAGTTTCTGCAGAATAAAACCGGATACAGAGGGCAACGCAGATATGACGCAATTGACAGGCGACTCCCTCACACGTCCCGGTTCCTTGGTTAAAATAGCAATTTTCTCACGGTTTACAAATAGTTGGAAACATTTGGGATTTTGTAAGTACTCAACTGAACAAAATATATAACACTGGCCTAGTGGTTTTTGGATATTTTACTGCAAAAATGTTACATAGTGCACCTTTAATAATATAACACTTTACAACATTTTAAAAATACTTATTCCCGAAAAATAATGAAATAAAATAAGAAATAACAAACTAAATAGAATAAAATAAAATGAAATAAATTAAGTGAATGAATGAATAAAGATATGATGATATACAGTGGACAAGCAACTCAGGAAAACGGACGTGACTAATATACTTAAGACCGTCCAGCTTATTAAACAAACTGCATGTCTATTCCATTCAGGTTGGTTTTCATTTGTGCAAATTAATCATGCCATCTATCCAGACGAAGGTCCACTGCTGCTGTTTAAGCAACGCTGTTCAACACATTCAGCATATCAGCACCTATTCTGTGTTCAGCAACTTGTAACTGATGAAAGCAAGTGTGAACTATGATTGATTATGCAATATATTGACACACATATTGAAGTCTTAAAGGTACAGTGGCTGCCTACGTTTAATTCTAAACTAAAATGGTCAAGAAAAACATTTGTACCTTTTTTGTGCAAGAAGCACAAGTAGACTTCAGGCAAAAACTGCTATGAAGGTGTATAAAAATGACCCCTTTAATACTCTTTTGCTTGGGTTTTGGAAGCGCTACATTCTTCAGTGTACTTACAAATCACACATGAACCTCTTGTTTGAGTTCCTCTCTATATAATGGCATTTTTGACACGGCACATAAATCTAGTCCGCCTCCTCTAGCATTTGCACTGCTGCAGATATCTGATATGCGGATTAGTCTTATAAGAGATCCGCAGATGGAGACCTCTGCTGCCTTTTGCTATCTGCGCTTATTTTTCTCAGGATTCAGAAAGCAATCTTCTACGTCTCTGCTTTAAATAACATCTCCGCTCCAAGCTTTTAGAGGTGGCCTACGTTTTCTCATTTTTTTCCCCCTCAAAACAGATTTTCAGTGGTATCTTGGAGTGCAATCATGAAAGATTCATGAGTTTACATTTCCACGGATGAATTATGGATGAATCCTAATTATTTTTTACAGCAGTTAATTAATTCGTCTGCTCCACAGTGAACGGTCCAAATCAGATGCTAGTGCTGTAATAGAGAGCATTTGATCTGGGGGGATTGGGTTTTAACGCCGGCCCGTGATTGGTTCAGATGTTCTTATCTGGGACTCATGAGAGTGTGAATCCTGGGTGTCCTGTTCATGGATATGAGTGTGAGTCAAGTGCTTGTGCTTTATCTTCTCATAAATGAGTGCTGTGTGACTATAGCGGTCAGCTCATATGGGTTATTTTAATCACAGACTGTCTAAGGCCATGTTCACACTGCTAGATTTTTTTTGCTTGGCCGTTCACATTAGCTATTTTCTAAATGTGGCCAATATCTGACTAGATTGTGAACAGGTCACAATCCTGAATTGACCCGCATGCACAAAAGAAGAGTAACAAAGACGGCGCACAGCACACTGTCATATGGCAGTAAACACCAAAGTCAGGTTATGTCTTCATTTATAAGGTGAATTGCCGTGGAAGCCAGCGAATTTATGTGAACGCAGATGAGAGAGAGCAAAATTTTTCTCATTAAATTTTTCCTTAAAGGATTAGTTCACTTTAAGGCAAGACACTACAGGTGAATAGGGATTTTTTTTTAATTAGAAGATATCACTGAAAGTTTATTACTGACATAAACATAAGAAAAAAAAAATATTTTTTTTTTCATTTTTTTTAATTAATTTTACTTTTATGTTTTTGCACGCATATTTTTTAAGTAAATTTCAAATATTTAATGAGGTAAACTACTTAAGTTAAGTAAAATTAACAAAGAAAATAAGTAATTTTAACTTGTCCAGTAAAATGTTGAGTAATTTCTACTTAGTTGAAGTTACCTTTGCAATATATTTTACTCAAATATAACATTGAATTAAACCACACTTTTAAAGTGTATACTTTACTTAGAAATATCGGTAACACTTTACAATAAGGTACATAAGTTAACTACACTAGTTAACATGAACTAATAATGAACTGCAATTATCCACCTGTTTCCGGGGGGCGCTACTGTAAAAAAGAACGCGGGTACAACTTCCGGTGAGGCGGCGGAAGTAGTATACCAATGGTATTTTGTGTGTTAGTTAGTGAAGAGGTGAAGATGTGAAGAAGTGTTTTTCGGATCATTGGCAAGGTTTCAAAATGATCATTTTTACATTTTTTTTTATATCAGATGGTGCCACAAGGGTTAAGTGAAGGCTACGGTGAAGCAACATTTGCAACATGAATGACACACACTAAACATTTCAGTTTAGTACATTTTAAATATAGATGTTTTTCTTACAAACTCCATCAATTAGCTTCAGAAGGCCTTTATTAACCCCCTGGAGCCATGTGGAGTACTTTTATGATGGATGGATGCACTTTTTTGAGCTGCGAACTCAATGGTCCCGTCAATGTCATTATAAAGCTTGGAAGCGTCAGGATATTTATTACCGTAATATAACTCTATGGATTGTGCTCATCAGAAAGAAGAACCACCGTTATGTAAAATCTTTGGAGTGACTCCCATCAGCGCAGATTTGGCACAAATGTTGATCTAGAGCAGGGGTGGGCAATTCCAGTCCTGGCCACTCTCCTGCAGAGTTTAGCTCCAACCCTGATCAAAGTCACCTGTCCGTAGCCTTCTAATAATCGTGAATTCTGAAATGACTGAGGCTGCATTGCAAAATGGATTTAAGATCCCAGTTGCATATGAGACAAAAAATATTTAGGCCACTTTTGACTGCAGAAAGAGT
Source organism: Romanogobio albipinnatus (assembly GCA_023566225.1). NCBI lineage: Eukaryota > Metazoa > Chordata > Actinopteri > Cypriniformes > Gobionidae > Romanogobio > Romanogobio albipinnatus. Next base: position 48,311,580 of record CM042250.1, on the reverse strand, counting down.
CTCTCAAAAATATTACTGAAAACCACTGTCAGCAATGTTGGTGTGCAATAAAACTGTTGACTGTTTATGTAATAAGAACAGAGTTTTCTGTACCATGGTTCTAACCTGTAAACAATGAAATGAATAATATTAGAGGGTTATTACAAAAATGACAACAAGCACTCTATGTTTTCCCTTTAAAGTGCGCATGTATATTGTGTTGCATTATTTCTGTTTGCTCATTTGTGAATGTGCCAAGGATATACAGTACGGTAATCTGTCATGTCCAGTTTATGCAGTCTATGGTCTATTTCTGTCTTCTGTATGCAGATAAATTGCACTAAACTCTCTGTAGTAGCTCTATATTACTTTTTTGTCCTCTGGTTAAGATCGCAGGCGGTCTGTGAACAGTTTGGTGTTCTGACAGGGGTCTATGGTTTGACAAACAGAGCTGTGTGGACAAATTTAATTAGAGCAAATAAAATATGCACAGAATTGCTAAAGACACTTAACATATACTATCTATCTACTATACATTGACAAGGTTAATGGTAGATTTGACAATAGGAAGAATGACCCCTTCTCTAGAAATATGGCAATTCGTGCATGTGCTGTTGTATGGTGACAAATTACACTCCATGTAAATTGAAATGAACTCTTTTCCTGACATTAACAGTATTTTCTGCCAATCCATGTTTTCACTGTTATAAGATGGGGGCACTATTATGCATCTTCTGAAAGAGTACTGGATCTCCGGATAAAAACACAGATGAAGAAGAAGCAGAAACAAGCGATAGAAACATTGCTTATGCTCATGCAAGTGAACGTGATCAAAGTTGGACGTTTGATGGAGTATTTCTGTGCCAAAAATACTCCTTCCGGTTTCTCATAAGTTTCGGAAAGTTTTTGGGTCGAGTATGGGTCTATCTGACGTCAGCAAGGGCGGAATGTCCTTGTACGGGCCGTACGGGCTCTCGGAAGGGCGCGCACATGCGACTAGAGCGAGAGAGCAAACGCTTGCCCATTAATGCTCGTGCTTTGCTCGGCTTTAGGGAAGTCATCGGCTGCGCTGCAGTCACAGGAATTCACGAAATCAACAATGTCACCAAAGAAGTGTGTTTTTGGTTGTCAGGGCAAGACAACCCTGCACAGCTTCCCAAAAAACCCAGCATTAATGGGACAGTGGATGGAGTTTGATTTTCCGGAGCAGCAATGGAGTTGTGCAAGTGTTTTTGTTTGTTCCCTGAATTTCGGCGACGATGGTTTATAAACAAGGTACAGTTCAACTCCGGATTTGTAGCTCGTCTAATGCTAAAAGATGGAGTGGTCCCAGCAATTAAGGTTCACGTGAGTTGGAAGCAGGCGGTGAGTAAAACTGCTTCAAATGTCTTTGTGTTGTTAGCTATTGACTCGTTCATTCTATGTAAACACGCACTAGTCTGGCATGCAAAAACGTTACATTTGCTACTGCTAACATTAAATTGCATACAGTAGTCCATAAACCAAATGATGTCCTCATAAACCATGAGTAAACACACACAAAGGTTGTAAAACTCGCGCATGACAAGCCACTAAGCAAGTATACGTTAGTTACAGTACATACCATAGAGACGTCCTGCTGTAGCCGTAGTTGCTGCTTCTCCTGTTCAATTTCAGCCTCTAGATCTGATTTTGGATCATGGCTAAATCTGATTGATCTCAATGGTTTATTTAGGATAAGGTTTTTTTCCACGTTTAAGGATGTCACAGATTTCAGACGCTCTCAAACGATCCGCCCACACGATACACCCCCAGCCGCTCGTTTTTTTCCGGAAAGACTCGGTACAGTGTGTCTGTCTTTTATAAATATAATACAACTAAAGACTTTTCGGAGATATGAAGGATGCAATACTACTCTATAGGTACTCAAGATTGACATGGGATTGACTGAAACTGACTGAGTTTCACTCCCCCCCTTTAAGTAGCAAATGTACGCGCACACATCTGTTTGCCCATAGGTGTGCTGGTCTGAAAACAAGGTGTGTGACTCATTAAGAGACTCTGTAGTAGGTACAACCCTTTTGGACTATGCGCCTGGCGCACCGACCATTTTTTTCCGTCATTAAACTAGCAATAGTGGATTCGGACACGCCCTAATGCTGAGTTCACACTGCCCGATTTTAGGCCTGATTTTGACTTGCCGACAGGTTTTGCGAAATAGCCGACAAATGCCTGAAATCATAGGCAAATCGGTGCTTGTGCACGTGAGTGACAATCACGCAGTGTGAATTATGAAAGACGCGATCAGAGAGAAATGCAGACGAGTCGCTGATGCCTGTGAGATATTTGGCATGCTAAATATCTGGACTTGTCAGCGATTCAAACTCCTGCTGTGTGAAATGTGTTTGACTGAAAAATACATCGGCGATGACCGACAGCCAATGAGAGAGCAAGATACAGGCCAGCTGGAGGCTCGGGGAGGAGTTAACCCTTTAACTGTCACCCCTTTTTGAGAATATACACATGAAAATGCACCATCCAAACTTAAATGGCTGTAATTCAAGAATGCTTTGGAATATAGACCAAAGTTTGGTCTCGTTTTAAAGAAGACACTCTGCAGATTATTGCTGAAGTGAAAACTATTCAACATATGAAAGTATGAAAGAGTTATGGAAGTTTAATTTACTGTAAATGAAAAATACTGTACTTTCATATAAAATATATATTTTACAAAAAAGAATTTACTCTAAAATTACTATAAAATCAAAGCCATATGTCTAACCAATTTGTGTTCCAAATTTGAAGTTGATATCACAAAAATTGTAGCCTGGATGCCAGACGAACTTAGCCCCGCCCACAAACTTTTTTGCACGGGCAGTTCGGTCTGGACTTGATCCATAGAGAAGTAATTATGCCCGAACAGAAACTGTTCGGACCAATGAAATTGTCAGGGCGGGCTTTAGACGATGATGGACAGATGATCAACAGTAACGTAATCATCCACGTTATAATTGGGGTCGCTTCAACCCGCGGACTTGGCAACACAGTGCAGTTGAGTCCTGTTGACATTTGACAACTAACGTTATGCGTCGCTCCGTTGCTCTGATTGGTTGTAGGTCTATCCAATTGAGGTCTTTCCTGGTTCGGTTTAAACACGCCCCATAATCACAGCCCAACGGAGCAGTATCAGACTCAAATTCGGACTAGAATTGAGTATGACGACGTCAGGCTACAAAAATTGAAGTTCCCATGAGATTTTGTTTAGGCGCTGTACCAAAAATAGCCACCGGGTGTCATTCATTGTTTTTTTGATGCATTTTCTTTAAATGTATGTCCAAATATCACTTCCATCACAAAACAGTCACAAAATATGGACCCCTGAGACTCAGACCTTTCTGACAACATGTGTTTTGTTTTGTTTTAGTAGTTAAAATAATTGTTGTAATATGAAACATGACACCGCCCACTAGGGGAGGAGCCCGCTAGAATAATTTAGAGTAACGTTTCCATGGTAACCCAATGTCCGATTTCAAAACGGGTTTCACAGGATGAAATTTGAGTTTGTAAGCTTTCAAATGATACCTAATTTATGATAATTACTTAAATATATGAAAAAAAGGCGATCAAAAAAAGAGCACCAGGTGTCCCACCTGTGGGACGGTGACAGTTAAGAGGTTAAAGACCAGAATATCAGTATTTTAATAGATATATTTACAATTATATCAAACAGAAACGAAGCACAAACATTTGCTTGACCAGCCGCAGAAGTTGCTCATTGCTAAATTATTTATTTACCTCAAACTCTCTTTGCAGAACACAATCCTTGCTCCCTCTGTCTCCCCAACCATTTGCTCCTCCATAATCTTTTTTCTTTTTCTCCTTTTCGCTGCAAATCAGCGCACAGACAATTTGGATCGCAAACTTAATGCAGTTTATCATTTAATAACAATTCCAGTCTCATGAATAGAATAAATTGTTTTGTTGTTGTTGTTCTTGTTTAAAAGCAGAGGCTCTGTCCTATCTTTTGATATATTGTATGTTCAGATTTTCATACAACAAAATATTCTGGGGACCAAGAGTTAACCTAATGATAGACTAACTGGTTAACTGGCTGGTATTTTGCCATTTTGTGGCCTCTTTCAGCATAACCGTGCCAGATAATCTCTAAAAGCCAGCCAATTAATCTACATTTAATCTCATTGCATTTTCTGTTCTGTCATTAATTGATCACAATGACTGCAGTCCCCATTCATTCTTGTAGTAATTTCCCCAACACCCTTTGCGAGTAAACAACTTTTTGATGGATACATTTCTCCTTAAAATGCTTCAGACGTGACGTATATTCAGGGTGAAGTGGCATTGAGGGCTGCATAACTGATGCAGAAATGAATAACATGATTTCACTCGCGCCGCCTCATGTTTAATATGTGTGGTATAGCACTAATCAAATTAAGATCCAGGCCAGTATACTGAATGACATTGCAGCTGAGGTTATTACACCAGTAGGACTGGAGTCAATTACTCTGACAACAAATCATTGACATTCATGGAACCTGTGGCCGTTGTTATGCAGTGTGATAAATATTGAGTGTGTACTTTTACATCAGCAGAATATGAAATGAACTGCGAGATAAACGTCAGGTGAGCTTTACCAGATGCTCCTGGATTCAATCCATATGGACGTCACAATACTGTTGTTCTGTGTTCACAGACACTACTCACACACTGAAATAATGATTAACAGCAGTGCCAAAAGATCTAGAATATTTAGTTAGTGCCTCCCAGAGGCAGATTTTATTGCTCACATGTTTCTCTTTCATATCTCAAATGACTGAGGGAAATTTTGTTGCATATCTCTTTCATCTGGTTTTCTGAGCGCTTGATAATTGATTGATTGGTCTGGGATTCATTCAACTCAGACTCAAGTGGAATAAAGTTGAGTCTCTTTTGTGTTGTTTATAGAAAATACACTGATCAGGCATAACATTATGACCACTGAGAGGTGAAGTGAATAACACTGATTATCTCTTCATCACGGCACCTGTTAGTGGGTGGGATATATTAATAAGTAAGCGAACATTTTGTCCTCAAAGTTGATGTGTTAGAAGCAGGAAAAATGGGCAAGCGTAAGGATTTGAGCGAGTTTGACACGGGCCAAATTGTGATGGCTACACGACTTTGTCAGAGCATCTCCAAAACTGCAGCTCTTGTGGGGTGTTCCCAGTCTGCAGTGGTCAGTATCTATCAAAAGTGCTCCAAGGAAGGAACAGTGGTGAACCGGAGACAGGGTCATGGGTGGCCAAGGCTCATTGATGCACGTGGGGAGCGAAGGCTGGCCCGTGTGGTCCGATCAAACAGACGAGGTACTGGAGCTCAAATTGATCAAGAAGTTAATGCTGGTTCTGATAGAAAGGTGTCAGGATATACAGTGCATCGCAGTTTGTTGCTCATGGAGCTGCATAGCCACAGACCAGTCAAGGTGCCCATGCTGACCCCTGTCCACCGCTGAAAGTGGCAATGTTCTGCTGGGAAACCTTGGGTCTGGAATTGTTTGAGGAGCACAACGAGTTTGAGGTGTTGACTTGGGTGCCTCCAAATTCCCCAGATCTCAATCCAATCGAGGATCTGTGGGATGTGCTGAACAAACAAGTCCGATCCTTGGAGTCCCCACCTCGCAATTTACAGGACTTAAAGGATCTACTGCTATCTTGGTGCCAGATACCACAGCACCCCTTCAGGGGTCTAGTGGAGTCCATGCCTCGATGGGTCAGGGCTGTTTTGGCAGCAAAAGGGGGACCAACACAATATTGGGTCATAATTTTATGCCTGATCTCGAGTACATTCAGTTCAATAATTACACTGGAACAAAAAATACAAACAATACTCTCATGTTATTATAATTTTTAATGACCTGTGGCAAACCATCCCATATAATAGGGTGTTGTTCATTCATTCATTCATTCCTCTTGCTGTGGATTGGTGTTAATGAGTGTTAATTGGTGTTAAACAATTATTAAACAAAACAAGAAGTTCAATTGACCAATTATTATAAATAATTATTAATGATAGCAACAACAATAGCAACATCAACATTTATTTATTCACACACACACACCCACACACACACACCCTCACACACACACACACACACACACACACACACACACACACACACACACACACACACACACACACACACACACACACACACACACACACACACACACACACACACACACACACACACACACACACACACACTCACTCACTCACTCACTCACTCACTCACTCACTCACTCACTCACTCACTCACTCACTCACTCACTCACTCACTCACTCACTCACACACACACACACACACACACACACACACACACACACACACACACACACACACACACACACACACACACACACACACACACACACACACACACACACACACACACACACACACACACACACACACACACACACACACGGGTTTTTGTGAAATGTGGGGACATTCCATAGGCGTAATGGTTTTTATACCGTACAAACCATATTTTCTATCCCCCTACACTGCCCCTGCCCCTAAACCTAACCATCACAGGAGACTGCGCAGTTTACTTTCTGTGTGTTGTCTTCAACTTTTACCAAAACCTTTTTCACCCATCTCACAATTTGTATTGAGTTTCGTTTCCATGAAATGTCATCTATTAGGAATATATAAGCACAAAGAGTGCCTGTAATTAACGTCCTTAACGCATCCTCATACTCACACACTCCATAATTACTCTTTATTATTTCTCTGCAATTAAAGGTATTGTCAGAGAGTACAAGCGAAGCGAGTGAGGATGTTTCATCAAACTGCATCACTGGCCTGTGAAATCACAATCTTCTCCCACTGGTGTCACAGGGAGTAATGGGAGCAGCGTTTCAAAATTACATTGTATTATCTCTTCATTGGGAGAGAGTCATTACAGCGCACCTCTGCCATCACAGCAAACTCATTTAAACCACTTAGAGAAGCTCTGAAAGAACAAGATGTTTTAAGGGTCACTGCTGCTTCGTTCTGTTTGGTCATGGTGTCAAATTGTCTTGGCATGTCCGAGAGTGAGACAGGATTGATAAAAGTTTGATGATGGATGCTCTGTTTCTTTCCCAATCTGACAAAATCTAATCTGATTGGCTTGCTTTATGCCGATAAAGACGCACAAAGATTTTTAATCAGTTTGCCTGAAAACCAAGATGTGTTTACAAGGTTGCAGACGAGATGCTTCTGAAGCTGTCTGTTGTTCAAGAGCGGCTTGACACAAGGAATGCGACAGCTGAAACCCATGTCTTGCATACGTCTGTGCGTAGTGGTTCTTGAAGCACTGACTCCAGCTGCAGTCCACTCTTTGTGAATCTCCCCCACATTTTTGAATGGGTTTTGTTTCACAATCCTCTCCATGGTGCGGTTATCCCTATTGCTTGTACACTTTTTTCTACCATATCTTTTCCTTCGCTTCGCCTCTCTATTAATGTGCTTGGACACAGAGCTCTGTCAACAGCCAGCCTTTTTTGCAATGACCTCAAGTCAGCAGTCTTCCCCATGATTGTGTAGCCTACAGAACTAGACTGAGAGACCATTAAAGGCCTTTGCAGGTGTTTTGAGTTCATTAGCTGATTAGAGTGTGGCACCAGGTGTCTTCAATATTGAACCTTTTCACAATATTCAAATTTTCTGAGATACTTAATTTGGGATTTTCCTTAGTTGTCTATTATAATCATCAAAATTAAAATAAATAAACGTTTGAAATATATCAGTCTGTGTGTAATGAATGAATATAATATAATATACAAGTTTCTCTTTTTGAATGGAATTAGTGAAATAAATCAACTTTTTAAAGATATTCTAATTATATGACCAGCACCTGTATGTTGCGCATTACTTGTGTGATACAACAGCTGCCTCTTCTCTTGTTATCAGCGCCACCCCATCCCTGAAACCGTCGCCCTTCGCCAGGTTCCCGACTGGTGTGGGTGTGAGAGAGAGGAGGGGCGCTGAAATTACGGAATGACGGCGAGTGATGAGGCACACCTGAATATAATGAAGCCTCATCACCGCCGCTGTTAACTCCCGTGCATGCACGCTGGTATTCTCATGGTTCCAGGAAGTGAGTGCGGAGGGACTTTCTGCGCCGCCGTAGATGTAAGTTGCTGGACTCATGGTCCGGAATGGAGATGCATGGTAACGCCGCGGACAGGCTAGGACAGTGGTTCTCAAACCTGTCCTAGGGACCCCCACCAGTGCACATTTTGCATGTCTCCCTCATCTAACAACCTGATTCACCTCATTCAACTAACCTGATTCAACTCAGCGCATTAGTAGAATCTGCAAGACTTGAATTGGGTGTGTCTGATGAGGGAGAGATACAAAATGTGCAGTGGTGAGGGGTCCCCAGGACAGGTTTGAGAACCACTGGGCTAGGATGCCGAGCCGCTATTCCCAGTTACCGGGGCCTAAGGAGGACGAGCCACCGTGTCGAAGCCACCGCCCCTCGCGCCTCGGACTGAAGAGAGAAGCGCGTGCAGCCGTCGGACCCCGCCCCTTACCTGGACCCATCCTATCTGATCACTACCCTTCCTTCACTATTCCCTGGCACGCAGACGACACCAGATCCCCTGTTTCTTTTACACTTTATTCCCCTTTCTGAAAATTGTTTATTTATGTTAATAAATTAAAATGTAAAACATTTTTGGAAAACCAATTTCTGTTTTTGATGCAAAAAAAACTTTTTTATTAATTTTTTTATTTTATTTTAACTAATGAATTATTATAAAGAAATAAAACTATTATTTTTTATAATAATATTATTATTAATTTAATTTGCCTTTTTACTTTACTATATAATAATAATAATAAATTAATTATTATTGATTACGTAATTTAATTGACTATTTTTATTATTATTGTTTATTTACTGTAATAATCATAATCTGATCTGACTGTAGATGAGTGGTGTTTAGGTGTTCTGTTGTTTGTGGTGTTAGTTTGGGTCAGTCAGCAGACAGTGCCGTATGAGCGGTTCGCTCTGTTGTTTCCAGGTGCAAAGCCATTTTTGACCTCTCGGAACAGTCCATTAATCCTGATCTCTCTGTGTCTCTCTCTCTTTCTTTATCTTTCACTCTCCCCCTGAATCTCAAATGTTCTTTCTTTGTATCTCAGTGCTTCTATTTCATTCGGTGTTCAGTAGTCCGTCGTGGGTCACCGCTCTTTCCTAATGGCTGTTGCCTTGTGGGTCACACCAACAGTTCTGGTCCAACACTCCAAAAAATGCAACAGAACTCCATTCTTTCTCTCCTCTTCTCACTGCAGTGTCTCCTTTAACCCTTTTCCAAATGGTCCTTGTGCTTGCATTTGAAGCTAAACCATTCCACATATTCCATTTTCAATATGCTGTTTCTGAAACCACTCAGTTGTTCATTTATTTACCGTTCAATACATTTTGAATGGCAGTGAATTCAAACAGCTGTAAACTTTTGCTGTCTGTCTTTTGAAATTGATTTAATTTGCTTCTAATTTTTTCATGTCGTTACATTGTTTAGAGCATAAGAAACAAATGGAAACATAATTTTTTTTTTAAATATGTTATTCATTCTCTAGTTTGCATATTAAAGGTTTAGTTCACCCCAAAATTCAAATTAACCCATGATTTACTCACCCTCAACTCATCCTAGGTGTATATGAAATTCTTCTTTCAGACAAATAAAATCTGAGTTATATTAAAAAAGTGGTGCGTTTATGTAAGAAAAATATCCATATTTAAAACTTTATAGACTAAAATAACTAACTTCCGGCGGAAAGCAATTCGACAAAAGAGCAACCCCTGACGCGTATATGTATAGGAGTACAGGAGCATCGCAAGCTCTTTGTGGATAGGGCTGGGCAACAAACTCATGCCCCTTTTCTCTTATATTGAAATCCTCCGCCATTTCTCTTTTTAAAAATACTCGTTATAGACTCTTAATTCATGAACAGTGTTTTGTTTTGATATATCCTTATAACTTCTGCGTTCGTCAATACGCATGCGTCAAGGGTTACTCTTTCGCCGTAAATCAATGCGTACGGCAATCCGCTGGAAGTTAGTTATTTTAGTCTATAAAGTTTTAAATATGGATATTTTTCTTACACAATTGCACCACTTCGCTTCAGAAGGCCTTTATTAACCCCCCTGGATCAGTGTGGAAAACTTTTATGGATTTAAAAAAACGAAACAACAATTAGGATGACTTGAGGGTGAATAAATCTTGGGCTCATTTTCATTTTTGGGTGAACTATCCCTTTAATGTCTTCTTTGAGCAACATGTAATGAAGTGTAATAATGGGAGGAATAGTTGCCAACATTTTCATAACAATATCTAACATTTTATAGGAATATTGATATGTAATTTCTTTCCCTATATCCCTTTTATATAAACATGATTTAAGTCCTGGTGTCCTCTACAGTGGACATGTATGAAATCAATGCCTGTTTTGTAACAGAAAGTCATATTTTGATTAGAAACCCCATACCATTTTGCTAAGATCTTGATTCATATCAAACAATTAAAAAAATTGTCAAATTTAAATGAGATTTACAAAATATTACAAAATATTATCATATTTTCATACGAGTGCTAAATTTGATCATTCAGTCATTTCTAAAGACCAAGGAGAAGTTGTAGTCCTGGGGGGTATTCCAGAAAGCAGGTTATGTGGCATACCCGGGTATGTTTAAGAATAAGTTAGCAGATATTCTCAACTTTCGGTTCCAAAAGCAGAGGTAACTTTCAGGGGATGTTAGTAGCCATAGCAACTCACTCTCTGAACATGCTCCAGAGCAAGTTATGATCCAGAGTTAGTTTGCTTAAGAGGTATTCAGATGTGTTTTATATAATTAATATAGTTATAAATATAACCAAATTTGTTTCAGTTCTATAATATACAATATTATATATTAATTCTAAAGAATTAGAATAAAAAATTGATTACAAGGTAATGTTTAAATGTTAAATCAATTCAAACATATTTATTATTTATTGTCATCTTACACATGGATCGGCATTCAATTAATTAGCATCAAATAAACAATATAATCCTTATTTCTCAGTGAATAAAGATTACTTATTAAACTAAGACATTGAAAAAATTATTGCATAACCACCAAATAGGTGGCAATGTGCACTAAGTAGGTTATGTAAATCGCCATTAAACAAAAGAAGAAGGAAGTAGAAGGGCACACTTTTTCTTTAGCGCCTGTTTCCATGGTGAATCATTGATTCGTCGCTCTGTTGAGGATGTCTTGTGTGTTAACTGGGAACATACTCTGAGTTGTCTGAACTTACTCTGGGACTCGTTTTTTTTGGAACCAGCATACCTCGAGTAAGCAAGGTTTGGGTTAATCAACCGAGAGATCAAGTTATATGTGACGGTAAGTTAAGCTTGCTTTCTGGAATACCCCCTGGGGGAAACCTCAAAACAAATGGTATCTCTGAAAAGCCCTGAATGTGCTCTTTACAGGACCCATGTGACCTGTATGATGTCAGAAAATATGTGAAACAATGTCCTCGTATGTGGACAGCGGCACCCAGGAGGTTAAGACTGTACAACAGAACAGATCTTGCATTTAGTTGTTTTGAGCATAAATATTACTAAATATATAGATTTTTTTTATGCTTCTAACATGAAAATAAAATGCCATTATGCCTAGTTTGTTGTAACAATATTTAGATACGTTTTCGTCTTTTTTTCAGGTAAAAATTATGTATTATTTATATTGCTTATTTTGCAATTTAAACAAGCTGAACAGTTCAACCTGATCTCACAGAATTCCATGGAATGAACACAGGCCCCTTCACTCAAAATCCGTGGCAGTTTCACGGAATCGCCGAAAATTCTGTGATGGGTCCACAGAAGTGATTCCTATGCAAGTCAATGACAGTATACAGGCGTTGGGCATGGTTATCATCATAAAACTATGATTTTGCCATTATGACATGGAGTGTGATTCTCGATTTAATCAGCCAGCATAATTTTATTTACAATTATTATTTTTTTTTTTTTAATTTACAGTATTCAGACATGTTTTGAACACGTAACCCAACCCCTTCCCTAAACCTACCCATTTGTGTATTATAAAAAACAGGATATAACAGGCAGATACGACTGCAGGCACTATTTATTCTAAAAGTACAAATATTCTAAGTGTTCCGAGGCCAAACGATTAATTTGTGTAAAGAAAATCCCCAAAAGCGATCAGCAGCGTCGAGTCCATCCGCCAAAGATCAAAAACACATTTCAAATTTTTTGACAGCATTGGCTGTCGTATGTCTCATGACCAATTGCGTCATTATGTCGGCTTTGATTGTAAAATGCCATTGGCTCTCGTGTGTCTCGTGACAGATTGCGTCATGCTAAGAGTCGTGTGTATTATTTGAATGAGATATATGAATGAGTGTGTTCACGGAGCGGCGGGATCATCTCAGCGATTAAAACATTAAGATCAACTCTGTTCTTCACATGAAGACATCGTGTGACTTCAGAAGACTTGGAATGCAACATGAGTTAATACTTTTATGCTGTTTTTGGTCAGTTTTTGCAATAAATACCTGTGACTGTACTTGTATTTGCCTGTTATGTGTTTTATATTGTTGAGAGTGGGTAGGTTTAGGGTGGGAGTGGAGTTAGTTGCTCCAAAATATAAAAGTAGCCTATAAATATTCATAAAATCATGTATAATTTTTACTGTCATTGACTTGCATAGGAATCACTTCTGTGGACCCATCACAGAATTTTCGGTGATTCTGTGAAACTGCCACAGATTTTGAGTTAAGGGGCCCGTGTTCATTTCACGGAATTCTGTGAGATCAGGTCACCCATCATGCAGTTCTAAATAGACTTCTGTTTGTGTCACGTGTTATCCAAATGCATTTGATAAGGAATACTGCTTCTGCAAACAGTGCTGGTGTGTTTAATTGATCCCAGAGGGAGGGCTCAGGTGCAAAATAGCAGCAACATCAAGTGCAAAGTGCACAAATACACAAGTTCACGCACACATAGTGCAAACACAACAAGTCGTGCAGATTTAATGCCTACATTTGAATTCCTGAACTGCGGTTGCCATGGGGTTTATGAGGAAATTATGTCAATGTGCCATTATTACCACAGTTCTGTGGATGCATAGACATCAGGATGAGCAATTTACTGGCAAACATAGTTTCCATTAGTGCTTCAGAGAACATCCCACTGGAGTAAACGCATGATATTAAAGGAATACTTTACTGAGAATTCAAGTTGCCGTTATTTACTTACCCTCTCTGGTGTTGGGGTACAGACAGACAATTTTTTGACTTTTGCGGCACTCGCTATGTAACCACAAAAAATAACCGTGGACTTGATTAGGCAAATAGGCAAACATACGAAAATACAGAGAATTTTTAGTGTGTACAGTCTAGAAATCAACCAAATGAATATCCTCTAAAATATCAAGAGTGCAAAATAGACACATTCCACCCCCACAGACACACGCATGGATTGGTTTGACTGTTCCACAAAGCAAGTTTTGCAAGTGTCAAAACTTCAAAAATCAATAATTCAGCCACAATGCAATGAAAAAACACAGACAGCAAAGAAGGTGTTACACTCTAAAACAGTGGTCTTCGCTATTTTTTTCAGGAGAGCCACACTGATAGGACAAAATCAATAGGAGAGCCACTTTTACCGCCAAATTTCAAAAGTTACATCCAGTCATAAATAGCATGTCTGCTTATCAGTCTGTCATCCCTGAACATAATATGCAATAAATGCAAAAGGTAGACAGATAGTGGGTAGGCATAATATATATTTTTAATGTAAACTTTCTTTTAGTGCTGTTTTAAACTAGTTTATTCACACATTTTTCTGTTTAAAACATGTTTTTTATATACACTCACTTAAAGGATTATTAGGAACACCTGTTCAATTTCTCATTAATGCAATTATCTAATCAACCAATCACATGGCAGTTGCTTCAAGGCATTTAGGGGTGTGGTCCTGGTCAAGACAATCTCCTGAACTCCAAACTGAATGTCAGAATGGGAAAGAAAGGTGATTTAAGCAATTTTGAGTGTGGCATGGTTGTTGGTGCCAGACGGGCCGGTCTGAGTATTTCACAATCTGCTCAGTTGCTGGGATTTTCACGCACAACCATTTCTAGGGTTTACAAAGAATGGTGTGAAAAAGGGAAAAACATCCAGTATGCGGCAGTCCTGTGGGCGAAAATGCCTTGTTGATGCTAGAGGTCAGAGGAGAATGGGCCGACTGATTCAAGCTGATAGAAGAGCAACTTTGACTGAAATAACCACTCGTTACAACCGAGGTATGCAGCAAAGCATTTGTGAAGCCACAACACGCACAACCTTGAGGCGGATGGGCTACAACAGCAGAAGACCCCACCGGGTACCACTCATCTCCACTACAAATAGGAAAAAGAGGCTACAATTTGCACGAGCTCACCAAAATTGGACAGTTGAAGACTGGAAAAATGTTGCCTGGTCTGATGAGTCTCGATTTCTGCTGAGACATTCAGATGGTAGAGTCAGAATTTGGCGTAAATAGAATGAGAACATGGATCCATCATGCCTTGTTACCACTGTGCAGGCTGGTGGTGGTGGTGTAATGGTGTTACATGGTGATGTTTTCTTGGCACACTTTAGGCCCCTTAGTGCCAATTGGGCATCATTTAAATGCCACGGCTTACCTGAGCATTGTTTCTGACCATGTCCATCCCTTTATGACCACCATGTACCCATCCTCTGATGGCTACTTCCAGCAGGATAATGCACCATGTCACAAAGCTCCAATCATTTCAAATTGGTTTCTTGAACATGACAATGAGTTCACTGTACTAAAATGGCCCCCACAGTCACCAGATCTCAACCCAATAGAGCATCTTTGGGATGTGGTGGAACGGGAGCTTCGTGTACTGGATGTGCATCCCACAAATCTCCATCAACTGCAAGATGCTATCCTATCAATATGGGCCAACATTTCTAAAGAATGCTTCCAGCACCTTGTTGAATCAATGCCACGTAGAATTAAGGCAGTTCTGAAGGCGAAAGGGGGTCAACCACAGTTTTAGTATGGTGTTCCTAATAATCCTTTAGGTGAGTGTATTTTATAATGTAATAATTTCACAGTAAATCACCAAATTAATGTAGAAAAAAAAGTGTATATTAAAATTTTTTTTTAATGACATCTTTTTATGAATGAAGGCCATTATCACTGATACTAATAATAATTCTGGTGCTCTGTCTGTGCTCATGATGCTGGCACGTAACCCACACCACTCAACCTAGTTTATAATGCGTATCATATGCATGTAAAAAGTTTTTTTTGCCGTATAAGTTGCACGATAAATACAATTTGTGTTATCATTTCATGAGAACGTGTTGCTCTATAAGAGCACATTCGCCGTTAAAAGCTGGAAAAACAGCCAAAACTGACAACTCCGCAGTGAGTCATGGGCGTAAGGACAGAGCAAATTTAAATATCCTTTCTAGTCTGTATTTCCATCTTGTAATGCCGCTGTTTTGGGGTATTTTTTAAATATATTATTTGTAATAGAGCAGACACTTTGAGTTTTTAATGGGTTATGTTATAGCCCTGCTTTTTTTTATGAAATATATGTATCGACTGCATGATCATTTCACCGTATTATGTACTGCCATGCGAGCTGCAGATTTAGCTGGTGCGAGCTGCGCAATGAGTAACACTGCTTTGAGTACATCGAGTACAAAACAAACACACACACTCAAACGCACACACACAACACACACTATTATACACACACAAATGAACAGGTGTGACTGTAACAAAATGGCAAAACTGAGCCAGAAGACTCAAATAAGAGGTTGAAATTAGATTGATTTAGCTCTGATAAAGCATTCCTGTTAATTTTTTTTGTTGAATTTTGATATTATGTGCAACAAAAATGTCTTTCTCTGTGTCCAGGTTTGACTGTAGTAAAATTAATGCAACAAAAAAAGTCTAGTCTTTGACAATGTCTTAATAAGCCTTATAAATCCACAAATTAATTTAATGTCTAAAAACAACTAGATAATTTATAAGCCTCTTTATATAGAGCTATAG
This sequence comes from Romanogobio albipinnatus, assembly GCA_023566225.1. NCBI lineage: Eukaryota > Metazoa > Chordata > Actinopteri > Cypriniformes > Gobionidae > Romanogobio > Romanogobio albipinnatus. The sequence continues at coordinate 48,295,487 of CM042250.1, read as the reverse complement.
GATTCTAGAGGTTACACCACTGCATTAAATGTTTTTCTTTTTTTTTCTCCAACCAGATGACATTAATATACCTCCAAAAATTTGATTTTATGAACATTGCCTCTATTTTAACACGAAATACTGCTTTAATTGAAAAGTAATAAAAGTATCAGATTTTTTTTATTATTATTTTCAATGGGAAAATTTTTTATATAATTATTGCATAAATATTAATTAGTACCATGACATTCTCTCAAAATACAAAATAAAAAATATTATTGAACAAAAATATATTACGTTGATTTTACTGAAAATAAAGAAGTTACATTTCAGGTATTTGGTCACTTTTGACTGCGAACAACACAAGTGTGTTGAACACACCAAATGAACAATACTGGAGGGTTAACCTTAGATTACTTTCTTCATGGAGCTAAAAATGAGATGAAAAGAGCATCAATTTGGAGCAACATTCTGATTGGCTCTGAAAGATAGAACAAAATACAAGTTTGAAGGTGAATAAATGATGACAGATTTTTTGGGGGTGAATTATTTCTTTAATGTGTTCCAACATCATGTGAAAAACAAAAAAAAACACAGTGCTCTCACTCCTAACATGTTTGCTGATGAAGCACCGTCACCTCACCTCAGCGGAGCAATCATTTAGAGGTAACCGTTTATTGATGCATGCAGATCTGTAGTCTCAGCCTCGGACATCACGCCCACATATGCATCAGGCGCATATGCAATGGTCCGGCTGGAAATATTTCAGGAGTTTCGAAGTCGTCATCTGATTGGTTGAATTCTACAGGATGTCCAAGAGACGTGCGTGTTGCATTTTTTAACAGTCCGCCTAGAAACAAAACTCCCTCGTGGAGGTACAACTGTGACGATAAGAGCTTACCAGGATCAACTAAACGCTGGATTTCCAAAACCAAAAGTATGTGAAGTTTGCGGATTTATTGTTGCCGTAAACTTTCACAATTTTCTTGAATGAATAATTTATAGACACACGCCGGCCTATTATTGCAGGGACATCAACTTTACATTTTCACGCCCCTAAACATGACGCGGAACAAAACAAAATGGGATTGGTTGCGTTCATGGCTGGACTGGACAAAATTTCAGGACAGGAAATATCACACGCATCCAGGCCATCCCAAACTAATTTTTGGAACCATATTTTTTGTATGGTCATCATCACATAAAAAAGATTTAAATAATTTAAGGCTCTCTCTTTCACTGCTCTTTCACTTCCCTTTTCCTTTTCATTAAATTAATTTTCCCTCATATGTTTCTGTCTCGACTCTTTCCTTTGTGTTTACTTTTTTGCTACTTTTCGTGTACCCGTCACTTCTTCTTCAGCAGGTATACCGTTAGGAGCAGAACTGTCTCAATGTTGTTGCAAAAAAAAAAATTTTTTTTTTATTTTGCACAGAATCAAAATTTATTTTAGGTATGTTGTTTTGTCTTAACATCCAATATTTAACAACTTTTTCATGCAAATATATTAAAACAATTTTTCTAAACTGCTTAAATGTCAAAATTAGTACGATAATAAATACATCATGACAATATCTTTATAGAAAAATCACGTGTTTTTGCATTGTTACTAATATTTTGTGTGTTGTCTGTCCTAGCTCCCTCCAAACGTATAAATCGATGTGAATATCTGTCTACTAAATTACTACTGTAACTTTACAAAAGATAATGATGTCATTTAGCATACAGTTTTTTGAATGACGGTAGTAATGGAGTGCTTCTGCTAACATTGCTTGCAGTTTAATACTTAGCTGCGTTAAAGAAGACAAACTTGAAGAGGTCAGTCATTTAGCTTTATTTCGCTCCTTCTTTGAGAGTTTTCCCTCAATGCGTCGTCAGTCAAGACTAACTGTTTCATGATTTACTATCGATTTATTGTTGAATGCTGAAGTCGAGAATGATCACTTTAGTGCATTGGGGCAATTATTATTAAAAAGGCAATCATATAGTATAATTCAAATAATTTATAAAAAAAGAAGAAGAAGAAGGAGGAGAGCAGCTTGCCAAATCAATTGCCAGGCCACTGGGAATTCACCCGGTGCTCCTGATGGCCAGCCCAGGCTTGGTTACGTTACATGTCAATCTAACGTCCTCTTGAGTGATTCTTGGCCAATAATAGCTGCAAAAAAGTCCAGACCTTCTGCTGTAAATCTAAAGGTCTGGCTACGCGAGACTAACAGATCTGAGGCTTTGCGATGCATTCATGCAATTTCTGCATTACCATAATTACAAGACACTGACATGTAAAAAGCATTCACCTCCCCGTAGAACTCGTAATTACAACTTGTAAACTCAGAATTTTCTGAGTTGTCCGACTTGTACCACCTGACCGCTGCAGATTAATTTTGCCGTTGATAGTGTTGACATAGAACGTGGCAACATGGCATGAATGCAGCATCGAGTCTAGATTTCATCCTAACAGTGCACTCGAAAATCATGGCTTGGGTATTTGCATTTATTTCATTTCAATTTTTGAAATGTATTTTTTTTTTTCAAAGTCCAGACCATTCAATTTAATCAGCATGATCTGGCTCAAATTTATAACTGTGGAACAAGCAAGATTCCGTTAGTTCAAATGTATATTGGTTTACCTGTAGTAAATCAAATGTGGCGATGATATATAAACCTGATTATTGTGTATTTAAAACACATTTGTTTTTTTATACTTTTACATCAATCATATTCTTTTTTGTTTATTTTACAGTAGATATCGCATTTGTTTATAAGTTAGATTTTTTAATACTGTGTAATATGCAATTAAAATCATAAATCTTTAATATAAGCTTGAATATTGTTTGAGTGCATGCATATTAACACGTTATAAATTCCAGTTAGCAGAAATTAGTATTGTCACACTATTATTTACTGTTTCTTTGGTTGTCAAGGTTATTCATGGTTTTCATTGATTCCACACATTTGGATCATTATTTTGCTCTGTATATACAGGTATAGCCCTCAGTTTGTTCTGTTCTTTGTCTGGCGTTGTTTCTGTTACGAGTGTTTGCCTTCATCAGATTATCTCTGTGTTGTATCTTTGTTTTGTGTCATACATATTAAAGATACATATTAAAGATAAAAGTGCTGCATTTAGATCCGCTTTAACTCGTCTCATCTTTCTTGCTGGTATACATGGACAAGCTTTATTGAAATATCCGCATGGGGCGAATTATGCATGACCTCTTCTGCATATTTCCATATGCATATTGCTGTTCAGACATGTGATACTACCACACAGTAGAGAATAGAATCATATAATAGTTATCAATAGCACATTGAATGCACATTTCATGCACGTTCAGGTTCCTTATGCAGTGATTTGAGCAGTCGTTCTTTCGTCGAGTTGGAGCTGCTTCATGCTCATCTGTCTGTTGCTGCTGCTCTACATGCAGCTATATTTAAAATGAGAAACTCTGTTTCCAGCTATTTTACTCTTATCTGTCAGCACAGATCATTCACTTTGAATTGTTAATTTGTTTTTTTCAGAGCTGCGGAAGATTAAAATTGCCACGATAATCCTGTATAATTATGCATTTACATAAACCCACTTTAAGCAGTAAAAATAGAAGCCATCAGGCCCACTGCGCTGACACGCTGACAATGAGAGCACAACCTGCAGCCAACACAGTTTACAGCTTCAGCACTGCAATGCCAATAAACACACAACCGCTGTGTGTGGGTGTTTATTATGATTCGGAGTCGCAGCGGAAGTCAACACAGAGCGGCTTCGCTGTCTCTTTTTGGTGACACACACAAGCGTACGCTCAGACAAAGTGCTTTGAGCTGCCGTCTACTTCTCTGAAGCACATGTGCAATGGTAGCTGAGTCACTCAACAGAGTCACAAATAGCCTGCGCTGCCGATCTCTCACCCAAAGATCACTCTGCACTGCTGTGAAAGAAAGGTCAGAGGTCACACTGTAGTTTATGACATTTAAATGCATGTCCAGACGTCAGTCGCTTTAACTTACGATGATTGACGCAAGAACATTTGCTAACACTTTACTTAAAGCCTTTATGAATAATGCATTATAAAGGTATTCATATAGAACATTATAATGTTTGATTCTTTGTTACAGCTGAAATTGGCTGTCATGTTTTTAATGCTTTATACTTTCTAAAGGTGTGACAGTGAATAGATAGGTACAATGCATTATAATGTGCATTACAAGGCATAATTAATGCATTAATGATACTTGTATATTGCATTATATATACAGTGCATCCGGAAAGTATTCCCAACGCTTCACTTTTTCCACATTTCATGTTATAGCTTTATTCCAAAAATGATTTCCCCCCACCCCTCAATTCTGATTCCACTAAATTGTTAATGATTAGAGTTCGCCCCCTATAGGACATATTTGGTAATAGCCATTTCCATTTATCTAAGCGACCTTCAACCTTTTCCATCACCCCTTCCCAATTTTTCTGTAAAACACTGTCATCCCCTAGATAAACTCCTAGATATTTTATACCCCCTTTACCCCAACACAACCCATCAGGAAGGCAAGGTTTACAATCAGTCCATTGTCCTAACAATAAAGCATCACTTTTTATCCAATTAACCTTTGCAGAAGACAACACTCTAAATTCTTCAATTAGGTTAAGTGAAGTCTGCACGTCACTTTGTCTGTTGATCATTACCACAATATCATTGGCATAGGCTGACAAACATATCTTATTATTACAACACGGTAAAACCAAACCACATAATTTACCTCTTATTTGTTGAAGCAATGGCTCAATTGCCAAAGAATACAACATTCCAGACAAGGCACAACCTTGTCTGATACCTCTGAGAACTTGGAATGGAGCACATAAGCCACCATTTATTTTCAGTGCACTCTCAACATCACAATAGAGTACCCTGATCATATCTACAAACCTTTTACAAAAACCGAAAGATGTTAAAACACTCCACAAATAATAGTGCTCAACTCTGTCGAAAGCCTTCTCCTGATTTAAAGATATCAAGCCACAATCTAAATGTAACAATTTAGAGACATGAAAAATATCTCTAATTAAAGAAATATTGTCAACTATAGATCTACCAGGGACACAGTATGTCTGGTCCGGATGGATAACCTGATCCAAGACTCCAACCAATCTGTTAGCCAATGCTTTGGAAAGCAGTTTAAAATCACTACATAGAAGTTAGACAGAGCGCCAGTTCTTTATGTCAGTAAGGTCTCCTTTTTTTGTAATAAGAGTGATCACAGCTCATCGGCAACTCAACGGCAACCTGGCCACCTCCAGCAGATCTGCTCCCAACTCTAACCAAAAAGCCTTATAGAAGTCAACTGGGAGACCATCCATGCCTTGCAGGGCCTTATAAAGATCTCCCAGGGTCAAAGCTCCTGCGAGATCATTATTAGCCTCTTCTGACACCTTTAGCAACCTCTCGAAGAAAACATTCTCCACACCACTCCCTGATTTCAGCTCACTTCTATAAAGATTTTGATAAAAATTAACTGCTCTTCTCCGAATACCAGCAGAATCTAACAATAACGCTCCATCCTCAGAGCGTAATGCATGGATGAAACGTCTCTGCCCATTCTTTTTTTCCAGATTGAAGAAGTATTTGGATGGTGTATCCATCTGATCAATGTTTTGAAACCTTGAACGGACTAGAGCTCCCTGTATTTTATACCCCAAGAAATCAGCTAACTGAGATTTTTTTCTTTGAGCAGGCTTCCAAATGACAAATCTTACCAGTAGACTGAGCTAATTGTTGAAAATCAATTATCTCTTTTTCTAAAAACTCTAAAGAGCGAGTCAACTCCTTAGTGACGTTATGAGTATACTGTTGAGTAAACTGCCTTATTTGGACCTTGTCAACATCCCACCACTGATGTATTGAATGAAAAGAAGACTTCTTAGTTATGTAAGCTTCCCAAATAGACTTAAAAGATTCCTTTAAAAAATTATCATTTAACAAATTTGTGTTAAAGTGCCAGTATGCACTTTTTGGTTTTACTGAGCTTAAAATAAGCTTACATTGCACCATACTATGGTCTGAAAAACTTACTGGTGTAATGTAACATTTACTAAAAATGCTAAGGTGATAATTAAAACTATAAAATCTATCTAATCTGGCTAATGACATAACATTATCACGTGTGTGAATCCAAGTGTACTGCTTCCCACTACCATTTAAAGTGATATGTGATAATTTTGATATGTGATAATTTTTTATCACATATCATATTTTTTAATAATATGAACAAGACGTTTATGTGAAGCCAAATGAGGCTCAATGTGATTTCTATCTAAATTGAGTTCAGTACAGTACAGTTGTAGTCACCACCTAGGAACAAGAAGTCTTCAGGGCAACAGTTTTGTAAAGTTGAACAAAGTATGTCTAAAAATAACATTCTTTGAACTTGTGCAGTTGGAACATAAAAACAAACAAAAGTCAACACAAACCTTTCAAAAACAGCTCTAACTTTTAAAAGCCTACCTTTTACTATTTCATTAACATCATAAGAGACAGGACTAAAATTCTTTGTAAATAAAATTGCAACTCCCCCACTTATTGAAGTATTGTGACTTAACACAGGGATACCATCAAACTCTCTTATCTAGTCATTAGCATTTTTCAAATCACTGTGAGTTTCTTGTAAAACAAAAATTCTGTTTAATTACTTTATATATTGTAGCTCTTTTTCTAGAATCTCTTGCACCATTGACATTCAAGGTAGCTAAATGCACTTCACTCATAATTAACAAAAAGAAAAGAAAACCCCAAAAAACTAAAACTAACAGACATCATTTTTTAAGGCAGTATTGAGATTCCTCACAATTTTCTTTAATCGATACACTTCTTTGTTCATGAAACAACGCTCTGCCATTAGGCTTCTTGTTTTTTCAATGAACTGATTGAGATCAGGAAAATATTCCTGCACGCGCACCCCTTTTGTTTTTAGTCGATCTGAGGAATAACTTAATATCCTCAAGCTCGTAATTCCGCCCAGCTAGCTCGCTCTGAGAAAGTGTCATACTAGAGTCAGAAGACCCACCATCACTCTCCGCATCCAGATCCTCATCCTGTACTTCGCTTTTTTTACTTATTTTGGCATCAATTACTTTATTACTCTTCTTCCTTTTCTGTGGCATTTTAAAAATAACTTCCTTGATTCTGACACAATCCTTCTCACATGTTTCTTCCAATACCACTGAACTATTCTCTTTTAGTTTCACGCTCTCTATAACCTTTATTCCAGCATCAGAAAACATTTCAGTATGTGACGTGTATGAAACCTCATTTTGTGACGAGGTTGACCCGGCCACAGTCTCACTAGGAATACCTGTAGCCGTCACCGCCACCGCTGAGCTCGTCCCCGGCAATACCTCCTCAATAATAATGCCGTCAACAACAGCCACACTGCCACCTTCACTATTTTCATTTACATTTGCTTCCTTTTGCGGAAATTGGTCAGGGCAATTTCGAATTAAATGAACAGATTTACTACAACCAAAACACTTAGACTTCGCGGTAGTGACAAAAACAACATAATCAACTCATCAATACGAAAATTAAGCGTCATGTCCAGCTCAACATCGTCCTGAATAATCATATAAGCGAGTCGCCTAAACGAAACAATATGTTTCAGAGGCGAGCCGCTACTGATTGGGATCTTTTTAATCGGAGATACCAACTTTCCGTACTGAGATAAAGCCTGTGTTAAAATTTCATCACTTACAAAAGGTGGAACATTTGACAAAGTGACTCTCTTAGCTGGCAAAGAAAGGGGAAGAACAGGGACAAATTCACCACCAATAACAATTCAGTGTTCAACTACTTCATTGACTTTATCCACACTGTTAAGAAACACCACCATGGCACTATTCATTCTGGAGGCGGATAACACGTTTTCATGTCCCACAACCTCACCATTGGCCAGACAACATTCCTCCACAATCACCGCGGACGCCACCTTAACTGCGTGGCGCCGCGTGAGTGAACTCAAAACTTGCACGCGTGGGGCCGACATGCCAATAAAGAGAACAGCACGCAGCCCAACAAAAAAACAAAACAACAACATCAACAACAAGGGGGAAAAAAAAGGTAAAAGATTCACTCACAACACTCCACTCGCATTCACACCACTCCGTCAACTTGCACCCAGTCACACCGGAAGTGAGAGAGAGAGAGAGAGAGAGATGCAAGAATGGCTTCATTAATACTGTAATATACACTCACCTAAAGGATTATTAGGAACACCATACTAATACTGTGTTTGACCCCCTTTTGCCTTCAGAACTGCCTTAATTCTGCGTGGCATTGATTCAACAAGGTGCTGAAAGCATTCTTTAGAAATGTTGGCCCATATTGATAGGATAGCATCTTGCAGTTGATGGAGATTTGTGGGATGCACATCCAGGGCACGAAGCTCCCGTTCCACCACATCCCAAAGATGCTCTATTGGGTTGAGATCTGGTGACTGTGGGGGCCATTTTAGTACAGTGAACTCATTGTCATGTTCAAGAAACCAATTTGAAATGATTCAAGCTTTGTGACATGGTGCATTATCCTGCTGGAAGTAGCCATCAGAGGATGGGTACATGGTGGTCATAAAGGGATGGACATGGTCAGAAACAATGCTCAGGTAGGCCGTGGCATTTAAACGATGCCCAATTGGCACTAAGGGGCCTAAAGTGTGCCAAGAAAACATCCCCCACACCATTACACCACCACCACCAGCCTGCACAGTGGTAACAAGGCATGATGGATCCATGTTCTCATTCTGTTTACACCAAATTCTGACTCTACCATCTGAATGTCTCAACAGAAATCGAGACTCATCAGACCAGGCAAAATTTTTCCAGTCTTCAACTGTCCAATTTTGGTGAGCTCGTGCAAATTGTAGCCTCTTTTTCCTATTTGTAGTGGAGATGAGTGGTAATCGGTGGGGTCTTCTGCTGTTGTAGCCCATCCGCCTCAAGGTTGTGCGTGTTGTGGCTTCACAAATGCTTTGCTGCATACCTCGGTTGTAACGAGTGGTTATTTCATTCAAAGTTGCTCTTCTATCAGCTTGAATCAGTCGGCCCATTCTCCTCTGACCTCTAGCATCAACAAGGCATTTTCGCCCACAGGACTGCCACATACTGGATGTTTTTCCCTTTTCACACCATTCTTTGTAAACCCTAGAAATGATTGTGCGTGAAAATCCCAGTAACTGAGCAGATTGTGAAATACTCAGACCGGCCCGTCAGGCACAAACAACCATGCCACGCTCAAAATTGCTTAAATCACCTTTCTTTCCCATTCTGACATTCAGTTTGGAGATCAGGAGATTGTCTTGACCAGGACCACACCCCTAAATTGTATCGGCAGCCAATGCAAATCAAAGAGTACCTGAGAAATATGTTGAATACAGGACAACATATTTGTCCTGTATTCAAGGCAACATCAAATATGTTCAATACAGGACTTTTTTTGACATTGCCAACCTGTAAATTAATTTGAGAGCAAGTAATAAACACAAAAAGGATTGTTTGAGTAGCGTATTGTGCCTTTTTCCTTTACCACTATTTGTTTAATAATTTTAATGGAACCAGATTCGTTAGGCGGAACCGGAACCAGAACTGGAACCGGAAAATTTCTCACAATTCCCAACCCTAGTACTGAATGGTATGTGTGTCTGTATGTTTTTGAAAGAGGTCTCTTATGCTCATCAAGGCTTTGGTCATTTGATCCAAAATATAGTAAAAACCATTACAATTACACATAATCCTTCTGAAATAATTATAATATGCTGATTTGGTGGTAAAGAAACATTTCTATTATCGAGCCATACTGCATAATATTTTTGTTGAAACTGTGATACCCCCCCCCCCCCCAGGTTTCTATTATAAAAATGAAACAACATTTTATAGGTTTTGTTTGATATTCAAATCATATAAATCAATTTAATGTGTCCTTGCTGGATGAAAGTAACAATTTATTTAGAAAAATGACTGACCCCAAACTTTTGAATGATATTTTATATAAAATCAACTAAACATATCTGTAAATGGATTGTAATTGGTTTGATTTGGGCTCCAAAGTGGATCATTTTGTTCTCTACACTCAATTTAATGTCAATTTGGTTGTTACTGCTGGAGTTACTTTTCTGGAGTGAATTTGGTTTTAGATTATGGTTGTCACTTGTACATAATTAAAATATATTTTTACGGAATGGGAACCATGGACAAAATAGCTGCTGCGGTTTCTGTATATCAGGACGAATATTTACATCCTTTCTCAATATATCCTTACTTTGGTATCATATATTACTTTCTAATAAAAAAAGTGAATTCTCATATGTTTAATTCTACCTACTCATAGAGTTTCTGGTCCGGATGAACGGGTGTCATTTCATCCCAATTTAATGAGACTGTTTGCGTTTTCATCTTCCGGCAGCAGCGATAATCTTCAAATCCCTGTCGTTCCACACACTCGCTCTCATCTCTGAACTCCCAGATTTCTGCCTCTTATCACAACTCGCCTCACAGGTGAAGATTTCACACGCAGGTTAGGACTCATCTCCAAATCCACAGAGATGGAGCCGTAGATAGGGCCGTGTCGTACAGCCACTCTTGGCGGTGGAAATGGGACACTGTGGAGAGGAATGTCAATTCCAGTCCAAACATCTGCATTGTCGTCATCAGCAGATGGATTTGAAAAGAGTTCTTTGCATTCATTTTGTTTAGGATATTATAGAAAAATATGCTGTTTTACATTGTTCTCTCAGTATTAAATATGTTACCATGTCAAGCTCTTAAAGTTTGTGTAGTTTAATGTAGTTGAGAGGTGTGGGGTTTTTTTGGGCCAGATAATCTCTGGAATATTAATATCTTTATCTTTTATTAATATCTAAGTGTTATTCATTCAAGGTAATGCAACATCAAATGCTATAAATTCAAGGTAACGTTAAAAATCTGATACTTTAAAGAGCAAATACATTACATTAAGTCATTTAGCAGAAACTTTTATTCAAAATGATTATCAAATGTCGAGCATCACAAGCAGTTTTTTTACATTTAGTCCCGATTTGCTTGGGGTTCACACTGGCTGCGTCCAAACTTGCATATAGTATGAATCTGTGTATTACGAATGATATCCGGATGTACTACATTTGCTATGTTGCCATTATCATGTGATCTATCAGCATCAGCGCTTCACTGCCATTCACAAATCCTCTCCCGTGGCCTCATGGGATAGTAAAGTGTCCGTCATATGCAGAGGTGGGTAGTAACGAATTACATTTACTTCGTTACATTTACTTGAGTACATTTTTTGGGTAACTTGTACTTTTAGAGTAGATTTAAAGATGGGTACTTTTACTCTTACTCAAGTAAATTTCTTGTGAAAAAACTGTACTTTTACTTAGTTACATTCGGTGGCGTTCCTCCGTTACTGTCAAATGGTAATAATTATATTATATATATTAAAATAAGTTAATATGACTTTCGCAAGTCTCGCGAAACGTTGGAGAGGCTGTTTCGCGAGAGGTTGCTACGCATCACCCGCTTATATTAGCGCGCGTTTAGTCGGAAGATGATGGCCGAAGCAGAGGAAGATGTGTGTGAGCTACGGGAGGCAGATTGCTCGTGGCTTCAAGTTCAGTCTATGTTTTCACTCCAAGATGTCAAAAAGAATAGTTTCATAATGCGATGCATGTTGTGTGCACCCAAACGAACTGACTTCTCTCAGCATACAAGAATTCCACCCTGAAAAGAACATGTAGCGGTAAGTGTCACAATGATGCCTATATTTGAACACTATTAACGGTCATTTGGTAACTATGGAAAATTTTCCCTTATTATAATACTATTTCACACACTGTCCGAGTGTTTTCCTCATATGCGCTCTGCAAGCAATGACAAATCGTTTGAATCCTCCAAACAACACACGTCCACGAACAAACGTTCACATCTGCACATTTACATATCCTTTTTCACAAAACGAAACAAATTGAATAGCCTAATGTGACGTCTTGCATTTATACACAAATCCGGACAGACACCTGTCTCAAGTGTAGAAAATACATACAATTAAAAACGGTATTGTATTTTATTCCTACCTAAAGAATAGCCTATATACTTATAAAAATATAAGAACAAAGTATGTTTTAAGAAGAGACACATCATTAATTTACACTGTTTAACCATTAATCTCACACACACACACACACACACACACACACACACACACACACACACACACACACACACACACACACACACATACGGGTTTATGTGGTTTATGAGGACACTTCAGCCCAAACCAGTTGTTTGGTGTATTATGGGGACACCCCTTTCCACTTGCTCTACAGTGATGTGGAGGGTATCAAAAATTTTGTTCTGAGCCATACAACACAGATTTCACTTCAGAATTTGTATACACACAACACAACTTATAATATAACAACCTGACTATATACTTAATTATGAGGACACCTTAATTAAGTGTCTAAGCCCCGCCTATGACAAAACCAAAATTATAAGGACAGTGGATACACACACACACAAATGACATTAATGTGTATTAGAGGGACAAACATGAATTAATGGGACATGGCAATACACAAACACAAACGTGAAGGCATTGTGCATTATAAGGACACACCTGATTTATGAGGACAAATGAACACAAACACATCCTCACCTGTGGCTCAGACTCCAACACTCAAGGACCGGCTATTTGTGTGGTCACATGACCATATGACATTTGAACAGACATGAGGACATATAACAGTACACACCTTCAGAGAATAAGAAGTTTATTAGTACTTGTTTACAACATTACAGCTGTTGCCCTGACAATATTACATAAATCACAAGATACACTAATGCATGGAGATGAAGAACTTGAAACCTTTCATAAACATAATTATTAACAAAAATTACTGAACATAAATTAATGGTACAGTTGACCCAATAATGAAAAATAATTGTCATACCGTAAAGTTTTTCTAAACCTTTATGAGTTTCTTTGTTCTGCTGAACCCAAAGGAAGATAGTTTGAAGAATGTTGGTGATCAGACGAGTTCCACAGCACAGAAAAAACACTTACATTCTTCAAAATATCTTCTGCTCTGTCAAAAAGATGAAAGAGAATCACAGGTTATGAGTAAATGAGGACAATTTAAATATCCCTTTAAAGCTTTCAACACAAGTTTAAGACATTCCATACATTATATCAAAACTAAATGACCAGCAGCAGCAAAACAAAACAAAACATGGGTAACACTTTATAATAACGTTCAGTTATAAGTTATTAGATAATGAACTAATCATTTACAAAACATGACATTCATACATGATTATTAAGTGATATGCTAACCATTTACAAATGTGCTGTTTATTATCGAACAATTGTAAATCATGAAATAAATCAAAACAGATCAATAGTAGATGTTTGAGTTATTAGTTGATGCACTATTTATCACTTATAAATTAATGGAGTATTTATGTCAAACTTCTTTTAGTGTCGTCTCAATAAACAATGGGTAATCTTGAACAAATGATGAACAGACCATTAGTCAATGATCAGTAATTTATCGATGCATCTTTAAGTTTTCAGCTGTTCTGTGTTCAAAAGCACACACACATGCAGGATGATTGAGAAGATGATTAGTTTTGAAGCTGATAATCATGTGTAAATGCCTGTGAAGCGGTTTGATCAGGTGCTGTAGAGCGGTTAAAGAGGAGACAGTGTTCTAACCCTCAGCGCTCAACACTTACACTAGTGTTCAACACCTGTGCAACTCATTTACAACACTTTCTGCATCCCCTAAAGTCTACACTACACTTATATATGAATACATGCTATAGCATACCACTAATCATTTATGAATGTATTAACCAATAACTTCTAAATGACTGATAACTGAATTAACAAAACATTCACAAAATGTTAGCATATTACTTAGTCATTTATGAATGTCATGTTTTGTAAATGATTAGATCATCATTATCTAATAACTTATAACTGAACATTATTATAAAGTGTTACCCAAACATTTTGCAACAATTTCCTCTTTAGTGCTAATCCCCGATTCCTGCCAAAGTCTGGTCTGTTTTGGGGAGTGTGAGAAGCTAAAGCAGGACTCCTGCTCCGCAGTTTACCCACTGAAATGTGCTCAGTTCTGCAGAGATTCTCCTGGAGATCATATCTGTGGTTTTCTTCTCACCTCGCCCCTTTCAGAAGATTCAACAATCACTACAAAAGAGGAAATAAGGAGCTTTAAAAAGAATCACATATTAAATTGCAATATTGGAAGAAAAATCCGATTAGATTATTTTCCAAACTCGTTCAGCCCCAATTTAAATGTTATCCAAGGTAATGTTCCTGTTCTTTTATGCATTATAGTATGTCAGGTGTGTGTGGCTTACACCTGGTTTATGAGGACACGTGTTTTATGAGGACATCATAAGATGTTCCTGATGTTTTACTTGACTGAAGAATCTCAGTGTGTGTGTGTGTGTGTGTGTGTGTGTGGCTTACACCTGGTTTATGAGGACATGTGTTTTATGAGGACATGTGTTTTATGAGGACATCATAAGATGTTCCTGATGTTTGACTTGACTGAAGAATCTCAGTGTGTGTGTGTGTGTGTGTGTGGCTTACACCTGGTTTATGAGGACATGTGTTTTATGAGGACACGTGTTTTATGAGGACATCATAAGAAGATGTTCCTGATGTTTGACTTGACTGAAGAAAATCAGTGTGTGTGTGTGTGGCTTACACCTGGTTTATGAGGACACGTTACAGGGATATGGAATAACACACTTTAACACAACTCATGGTTGACTCAAAGTGCTGTACAATACACGTGAAGTCAAACATAATAGAAAGACAATACAAACAATACAGTAGATAAGTTATACCTGGTTATAAGCTAACCCTAAAAAACTTTAACCCTAGTAAACGATATAGTAAACCTATAGTCTGGCGGCCCACCAGTTTCATAATGAACCAAACATATTTTTCTGGTGTTTTCAGCGTATCAGTTCACAGTAAGTGCAGTGAACTCCATCTCTGCATGTGCTGTGAGTTTAATGTGCATTTGGGAATGCAACGCCACCAGTTACGCTTTGTCATATGTACATCATTTCCAACACTTTTGTGGACTGATTATTACTGTATTTATTTCCCCAGCTCAAATATGAGTCTTCTATATCGGTAATGGCCACAGTGAGCTGAGAATTATGGGTTATCAGTATCAATTCTAATATTCCTTATCAGTGCACCAGTGTCCTTGTAATAACATGTGTCCTCATAAACCTGGTGTAAGACACACACACACACACACAACACTGAGATTCTTCAGTCAAGTCAAACATCAGGAACATCTTATGATGATGTCCTCATAAAACATGTGTAAGCCACACACACCTGACATACTGTGATGCATAAAAAGACAGGAACATTACCTTGGATAACATAAACCGTTAAAATAATCTAACAAATGCTAAATAGGTTATGTAAAGTTTTCCGTACCGTGCATTTCCTTGGCCACTCAGAATCACTGTAATTATATGTGATCTCTTCATCAGGACAGATGCTCCTTACAGCAAATAAGCATAGGTGAAGTTTTTCCTATCCACACGGATCGTCTTCATCCAGCTGTTTGGGTTCATATGGTCAGAGATCATCCAAGGGAACCGCCATCTCGGCTGATTGACACTAAATAAATGACAATTCAACTTTCAATTAAGAATTCTTATTCCTGTTAGACACACAAAAAAGACAATATTAGAGCTGAAAATCTAATAACAAATATTCAAATATATTCTTTGTGATCACCAATTATTTAATAGTTTAATAGCTTTTGGTATTAAGATGTGTTTTGGTCGATCGGATCACAAGTGGATGATGCTAAATACAGGTGTAAATGGAGTCTAAAACATTTTGAGCTCGTCAACTTTCAACCACTTCCAGGAGTTGGAAAATGCATTCAACCGGATTGCTTTCGTAGTGTAAACGTCTGTGGTAGAATGTGTTCGAACAGTCACAAAAGACCGCCTGCTCTCCGCCGACTGACCTAATGTGGAAACTAGAGATGCTCCGATACCAGTATTGATATTCGTGTGTAGTGTTTGCGTCCAGACAAAGAAACACAGACAACAGAGCAAACACAGAGCACAATGTGAATATCAGAGAAAGATGAAGAAAATGTATCTAATAAACAGAATATTAAACAAATGAAATATCCATACTATAGCTGCTGTGCACGAAATTATCGCTGGAAATTATGGCCCATAATTATACAGACTTCTGTTGCATGCTCTTGACTGCTGACCACTCACCAGCACACATTTGGATTAAAAATACACTGTATATGCAAGTAAAAACTTTAACTATTACATGATTTTTGTATAATTAGTGGTTCTTTGTGTTATTACAGGAAGGCGGTACAGTTATCACAAAGTTTTCAAGAAGTTTTCAGTGGGCAAACATCCAAAGCACACGCCCAAAAAGCTGCCTCTTAGACACTGCGCAAATGTCTTTCATATCTTCTTGCACTTGAACAGACCAAATTATTCAAACAAAATTGTCAAAATAAAACCTAGTCGGTTATGTCTTAAGTGAACGTAAACAACCGAAAGAAAAACACGTGTGTAACAGCATATTGGATATGTGCAGCTCTTAAAGTGATAGCAGCCTAATAAACCTGCTGGTAATCTAATCAATGGTAATCTAACAACAAAAGACAGCTCTACATATTCACTATTAAATTAAAGATAAAATATGATTCAGCAGGCCCAGTGCTCTCTCCCATCTCATGGCCATAGTGTGGCAGAAATGTCACCAGAATGTGTGAAAAACAATCTATTTAATGAGTTCTTGAACCGCTGTGTCTCCGAGCAACACTGTTTTATTTCTCAAAGAATCAACGTATTTGAACGAATCAGATGAGTAAAATTATTTATTTAAGCTACCCATTCATAAATAAAGTTTGCAATTTGAACAAATCGGTTGAATGAAGGATTCAACTCACTCAATACAGCACCATGATGGCCATTTTAATTTCAGATTTAAAAAGTAGCCTATTATTTAATTAATTATTAGCTAGACTAATCAGGCTACATCTTCAAACGTGTAATTAGATTACTTTACCATTTACTCTCTTTCTAAAAACCATTCCATTACTTGTTATTACTAAGTAGCCAACTTTCTAAAGCCCATATCAACCTCGACCAGTTGAACAATATAAATATAGACATGATACTGCTCTTTTAATTCTACCAAATAAATAATATAAAACTGCATAAATTATTATTGAACTGACCAAAGTGTTTAAAGGGTGAAGGTTACATTACATTTTAACAAAAGATGTAAAATTTTGATCTGACATAAGAGGACACAGATATGGCATTTAATGCATTTAAAAATACTGTTCATCTCTGGCTTCATTGCTCAGTGTTATTTCAGGGTTTTGATCTTTCCTCGACTCTGGCAAGGCTAGGCATTAAGGGTGTGAACCTACACTGGTCTCACGGTTCAGTTACGATTATCATGCCATCGATTCGGTTCGGTTCAATATCACGATGCCTCACAATGCATTGACATTGCACTTTATCCTCATGTATATAATTGTGTCAGTCAGTTAAATGAACTGAACCTTTAATTTTACCTGCTCAAAGAAAACATGCTTCTTGAATGTATCAAACAAAACTCAAGTCTGGGCACAGAAGACAACAGGAGCGTTTAGAACAAATACACAAAACTAAAAGCCACTTCAGGAGGAGGTCTGGGCCGCATTACAGTGAAAGCTAAAGTATAAATGCATCTGGTTGTGGAAACAATTTACTCCTCCCAACAATGTTAAAAAATAAACGTGTGAGAGCGTGTTATGGGCTATATGTTATAGCCAGATATGACAGCGCTACTAAAGCACACATCGCAGCAGACGAGCAGCTGAGTATCTCTTTATCAAGCCAGTGCACACACTACCGCAAATAAAACCGAAAGCAAGTCGCAGGTGCTCAACAACATACAATCATATTCATTAAAAGTAAAGAAACCGAATGATCTCACCAGCGCTGTTGCCGCACTCGCTCATATTGCGTTCTTTGATTGTGAAATTAGCTGATGATTAATAAAATGCAGCTCATATCTGTTGATTTCAGTGACATTAACTACATTAAATCTGCATATTGTGCGGGAATTGGAGATCGGATTAATATCCGTTTTGCGGAGATACAGTTATGTGACCAAGTGTAAATGAAATAATTTTGATAAATCAGATAGATATCTGATCTGTAAAATCGCATGACCAGGTGTAAACAGGCCCTTTAAGAACTCTAACATTGATATAATTTGATCTATTTTGGCAGAGCTGAGTCCGCTTGGCACTGACAGGCGTTAACAGCTCACGATGAAAACGGCTGACGTGGTTTCTCAAGTTAGTGGTATTACCCCATGCACATTTGATTTGTGCGTGACATGATTTACACACAGCGCGTGTCTTCTCCAGGTCGTGCTTACCAGGTTGTTCATAAAAGCCGAAATGTGCCCAGATGTCTGCTTTTACAGTAGTTGGAGCATTTTTAACTACTCATACTTGCGTCTCGCCTCCATCTACCATTGTATGCTACCACAACAACACATGTACGTGACAAATGATGGCAGAAAAGCATCAGTACATTATAATCGGTTATGGTCTATTACTGAACCAATACCGAATCGTCCTCATCTGCATCACGATGCATCGAAGAAACGATTAATTCCGACACCCCTACTAGGCATGTTGCATATTAATTGCTCTAGGAACCTCAGAGTTTTTCATTTTTGTGTATTTTGTGCTACACTATAATGATGTTGTAGTTGAGGTTATTTGTAGCGTATAGGGCCCAAACATAAACTCAAGCCCAGAGCCCCTAGTCCTACCCTGATTCTATTTATTTGTGCTACTGCTTGCATTTAGCCCTGCAAATATAGAGTTCCTTTCAAGTCCTGCCTCTTTTGTTATAAAATGTAGTTGTTATGGGGAAAAATAATGTTAAAAGTCTGGGCCCACCAGGAATTTCAATTGGCCCATCCTGCATCTCAAAGCTGGAGCCGGGCCTGTGATACAGCAATAGAATGAACAGTGGAAGTAACAGTAGCTCCTATAATACAGTTTAACAGGCATAATTAGGCATGAAAATAACTGAAGGATATCTATTTGCTAAGCCAACTCAATTTGATTAATATTCTCTACCCAATATTTTTTTTAATTAAAAGGGCAATGAAAATACAAGGTATTGGTACTATCGGTAAGTCGGTAAGTACTAAAAATGAAAGTATTGTATCGGATTCGTTCTGGAAAAAGTGGTATCGGTTCATCCCTAGCGTAAACATTATGGGAAGTGTGCAAGACAGACGTGATTTAAACTTTGTCAGCTAATTACCCAAGTTTGGTATGAAGAGGAAAAACGTAAAGTACAATGTTCTCTCTCAGCATTCCTGATTTCTAACACACATTCACCGTGTTCGGCTGGTCTCCGCTCGCATTCATATGTAAATTGTGCGAGTTGTCGTATAACATTATAACAGTATACACACTAATGTAATTAGTTATAAAGTCTTCGGGTTTAGTTGTCGTGTTTCATAGGAAGAGCGCTATTCTGACTACATTAGATTAGATTAAACTTTATTGTCATTACACAAGTACAGGTACAAGGCAACGAAATGCAGTTTAGATCTAACCAGAAGTGCAATAGCAGCAAGTGCAGGATATACAACGGTTGCATAAGTGCAGGACATGGATATGTACTGAATATATATATAAATATGTTCAGTACATATCCATTATGCAACCGTTGTATATCCTGCACTTGCTGCTATTGCACTTCTGGTTAGATCTAAACTGCATTTCGTTGCCTTGTACCTGTACTTGTGTAATACCACATAACTTAGATAATAGATTTTGTGCAAATATAAGTTGCAATATCATGTTGATATTTTTTAAATATCTGCATTATCGTATAAAGGATGCGTTCTGTTGAGTTAATAACCTTCTAGCAAAGCGCTTCAGTTTATGGGTCATTCTCTTCAGCAGAGCTCAAACAAGTTATTTAAGTCATATTAAAGAGGTTTACCATCACTGTAATATTAAAATTGTTTCATTTAAAAATATATACAGTATATAAAGCATTGATGCATTATTATTAATAACTGGCACCTTTATTGTTCTCGCATTATTTTAATCAACAATATGGTTTGATTTAAATCATTTTCTTATTCTCCGTGCGGAGACTTATCCATGGCACAGCCATTTTGATTCTTTATATGTAGCCTAAGTCATGTTGGCCAATGACTTGTTTGCATTATTTAGGTATTAGGGCTGGGCGATAAAACGATAACTATATGTATCGCGATAGACACGTAATCGATATCAATAAAAAATGTGTTCGATAATTTTTTTTTCTTCGTTGGAAGAAACCAGAGGTTGCGAAGCAAGTTTGGTTGCATGAACAAAGGCACTCGCTCTCTGGTAACCTAGCAACGTAGGGAGTGACAGGCTAACAGCCAATCATGTAACAGTATCAGTTTGGTTGACCACCTCCGCTGACAGTGTGTTCGTTTGGGGACGTGTTTATACTCGACGCGCTCGCCGTTAAGCTATTCTTCAGCTGAATCCGAAATCGCCCCCTAAACCCTCAAATCACTATTCCCTACTTTAGTCCACTGATACAGTTCACTTGAAGGAGTGAATGAGAACGAGTGAGTGAATTCGGACAGTGTGTACATCGGCTGTACACTCGTTATTGCGGTGCATTGTGGGATAGAATGAGTGCACTCAATAACGTCCACTATGGTTTTGGAAACCACTACAGATGGCTGTCCCTTCAAATACTGCCCTATTTAAGGGTATAGGGGGCGATTTCAGAGTCAGCCTTTGAAACACATGCAGAGGTGATGTTAATCTGCATCACTGCCTTATGACAAAACATCTAAACGCTAACAGTTACAAATAAATAACGGAACCACTGCACCTTAATGTTAAGAGACAACTGTTAAGTGTTCATTGTGATTTTAGACTTGTTTATATTTTAATTATTTGAGTGTTTTCTATGGTTGTGTTGACATTTCTGCCTTTATAACTGAGGGGATTATAATCAGAGGAAGGTTACGTTTAAAATAAAAATATTTAAATTTATCATATTTTTCTCCTGGTCCTTATTTTAAACAGGTCATAATAAATATAAATAATTATCGATATCGACCGATATGAAACACTTATATCGTGATACAGTTTTCAGCCATATCGCCCAGCCCTATTAGGTTTTTTTTTGTTTTTGTCAGGCAGTGGGTTTTTTGGTAACACTTACAATATGGTCTCATTTGTTGATGCATTTACTAACATGAACCAATATAAAGCAATAACCTTTGTTAATGGTAGTTAATATATCATTTGTGTTCATGTTAGTTCACAGTGCATTGACTAATGTTAACAGATCCGAGGCTGGATATGAAAATGTTGAGATTAAGTGATAATAAGGAAATAATAAGGAAAAGTGATATAAAGAATTATCAGTATCGGGCAAAATGTTAATGTCGGTGCATCCCTACTGTAAACAGGGCCAGAATTATAAACTTGCATACACATCAAACACTTACCAGAGGAGTTTTCCATCATAACGAAACTCAAACATGAACACTTTCAGGGCATCATGAAGATATGTTCTTTGCCTCCACTCTCCTTCTTCTTTGCTTATGAGTCTCCAGCAGGAAATCTCCTTTCTTAAACTCAGCACAACTGAACAACAGAAGAAAAATCATCACTGTAAACAACATATGTACCTGGCACAGCTTTATTAAACAGATTAATTTCACTTAAACTTAGCTCTATCAGACCATTCTTTTTTCTGAAGAGAACTTTACGGCCTCCTCCAGTGGCTTGAGCTTTCTCATTTCAGCCATTATCTGATGTGTCTGCTGTCATAGAGAAAAACATCAATAATTATGAGCATTGCATTTAATTTGACATTCTTCAGCAAGATTGTTTTCATAATAAACATTAATACTTACAGTTCTATTGGTACAGAGTATATTTTATTACATTCAGGAGGAATAAAAGCATATTTTGATCTCTTTGTTTCTTAATAATATAATAATAATACCTTTAAACCAAGCTAACGTTAAACTGCAGTAATATTTAACAGTAGCATGTCAGGATACTGTATGCCCTTCACAGACTGTAACTTAGTCATGACAATGCATTGTTACGATGGCTAGACTGATTTATGTGCTCAAAATAAGTTATTTACAATTATATTGGAATCTAAAACAAGTTAAATCTGACAAGCATCTCTGAATCTCTCCTGACAGTGGGATCAGAATGACTAACGTTATGCTAGCGCCGTTAGCATCAGGCGCTAGCTGCTTTCTGACTGTAAACCGAGCAGAAAAGAGCTTATAAAACACACACAAACAAGCCAAACTTAGCCACAAGAGATTAAACTGCAGATTAACTTACCTTTCTTTTAATAGTTGCTGCAGACAGGTCCAAATCACAGATGTTTTCTCAGGTGCTGTTTCTATCCGGTCCAACGAGGAAATTAACTGATTATATAATATTATATGATATTTAAGGATTACATTTCATTCAAGGATCACTCTACGTTTATAAATATGTTTTACGATTGATCAATTGTAGACAATAATGTTTAAATAACGAGTAAATTGAATAAACCCACTTGTACACAGTGGACCTGACAAAATCTGACATTACGAGGACTTCAGGCGATCAGCCAATCAGAAGCTGCGATTCATACACGGAGCGAATATTCATGAGGGGCGCAGTACCGCGGACCCACGTCCAGGGGCGCTGTGGCGATACACAGCTGATACACAAAATCAGGTCATTGTGTATTATGGAGACTTCGGCTGAAATTCAGGATTTGAGCTCCCCCTATGTATAGAAACACTTCTACACTGTTAGTATTATGAGGACACCGGCCCTGTCCTCATAATTGAAAATGTCCTCATAATGTGGTGTGTATTCAGGTCAAATGTCCCCGTAAATCACATAGACAAACACACACACACACACACACACACACACACACACACACACACACACACACACACACACACACACACACACACACACACACACACACACACACACACACACACACAAGGTTCATTAGCTTACATTAGTTAACATGAACTAATAATGAACTGCACTTATAAAGCACTTATTTATCTTTATGTTAATTTAAACATTTACTAATGCATTATTCAAGTATTGTTAACATTAGTCAATGCACTGTGAACTAACATGAATAAACTATGAACAGCTGGATTTTTATGAACTAACGTTGACAAAGATGAACTAATGCTGAACAGAGGTGTTGTTCATGGTTAGTTCATGTTAACTAATACAACCTTATTGTAAAGTGTTACCGAGGGGTGTGTGAAAGCTCTCCAAGTAGCCAGAAATTCAGGGTTTTCGCTTCTTATCAATCAGATTGAAAGTAACTAGTAACTAACTACTTGAGTAGTTTTCTCATCGAATACTTTTTTACTCTTACTCAAGTAAATATTACGATTGTTACTTTTACTTTTACTTGAGTAAATATTTCCGTAAGTACTTGTACTTTTACTTGAGTACAGATTTTGGCTACTCTACCCACCTCTGGTCATATGTACACTTCAGAATTTTGCCAGAAGTAGTAGGTGATCCGGGTACTTTTTGCCTACTCTTTTATGAGTACTGTGACACGTACTGTTTTTTGGCTATATAGTAGGGAAGTATGTGATTTCAGATGCAGCCATTTTTTAAAACAAACCTAAAGATGCAAAACAAAAAAGTGGCTTCTATGATGTATAATTTGTAACGGAACGTACTGGACATCTAAAACAATACTGGACTAAATGAGCTTGTTGCGTGTGCGTACCGATAGGATCGTTGGGAAATCACAAAGAGCTTATAAAATGTGCTACAGGAATTCCTTTCTTACACACAAACGAAGATATGCTGCAAGAAGACACGTTTCCAATGCCCGTGCTGAGCTCTAATGGGCAACGTAGCTCCAATAATGAAAAGAACCAGGTATGCTTGAGCATTCTGCCCTTTTTAGAGTCGCATCTTGTGACATCGTTTTTGGTTCGTTTAGGTGTCTTTTGTCCATGTTGCATTCATATTTCAATCAAACCGCACCAGAGCTTGTTTGGAAGCGGACAGAGACTCTTTTCAAGGGTCTCTGTCGGCTTGTTTGGTTCGGATGGTAGCATTCACACTTGTTCAGATGAACCGCACTAACAGAGCAATCGCACCGGACTTCATTTTAATTGAACCAAACCTGCCAAGTGTGAACACACCCTTTTATCTACTTTTTTATCTTCTCCAGTGGAAGCTAGAGAAGAAGAAGATATAGTTGCTCCATATGCTTTGTAAATGTGTAACTGTTAGTGTGTTTTGTGTATATTTGTTTTATGGCTGTATAGAACTTTCCTAGACAAATACACCGGCTACTGCTGCCCTATATTCTTTGAATTCAGTATTCTGTTTCACTTCGAAGTACTTTAGAAATCCATCAGGATTGTAAAAAAATAGTTTAGAATAGCGAATAGTGTTTAATTTCAATGGCAGTGCATATAGTTAAGCAAGAATCTGGAACAAAAATACATTCACCCCACACCGCCACTGAGCAAATGTTGACAGTTTGCATTAAAAATTAAGTGGACGCATGGGGAAAGAAATTAAACACTGTAAATTACATTATTGCAAACACTGTAACCACAGAAGCTTTACTTTATGTGTGAGGTTAGTGAGTGTGTGTGTGTGTGTGGTCCTGGTAAACCCTAAGTTATGGCGACAAAATGGCAGGGATGACAGTATCCGAAATCATTGTCCGTGTGGGGACATTTTTTGGTCCCCATGAGGAAAACAGCTTCTAAATCATCAATCAAGTGATGTTTTTTTTTGAAAATGTAAAAATGCTGAAAGGGTTATAGTGTAAGGGGAGAGAATATAGTTTTTACAGAATAAAAATCATGTCTATGGAACGTAGATGATATTAATACTCATGAATTAATTTTTATTTATTATATAAATTAACATCATAATGAAAGCATTTCCCACAATTTTGATTTCAATATTTTTTGGCTAAAATCAAATGTACAAAACATTTTGTGGTGCGGCTGTTTAATCATTTTGAAATCATTTTGTAGTTTAGAGTATAAAGCCATTTTTATGAACTCTTGTGTGGCACTGTTAAATTGACCTGTCATCGACATCCTGTGGAACGTGTCCAATTCAATTCAAACTCAACTCATGAATTGAAAGGGAGCCAATTCTAAAATTCTAAAGGGAAAAATAGGAGTCTTCTCTATTCCATGATCATCTCTCACATAGACTTCCTCTGGCTTCCTAATCTGACTCTGTGAGTAGATAAACAGCTTTCAATACATCTCTCTGTAGCCTACAGGAAGCCTGATGTGACCTGATGTAAAGTGTGTGTGAGTGAGTGCTGTGCCTGTAGGATGTCCAGTCTCTTTGGAGAGGGTCAGAGAGCCACAGGCGTCCTCTCTCTGTGAGTGTGTGTGTGTGCACGTTTACAGGTCTGTTCATATGAGGGCCACATAGTTAAAAATGTCCTCACACATATAGTAAAACTGAGTTGTGCGGACATTTAGGTCTGCAACGATTAGAAGAATCAGCCAAATCCTAGTGTTGCTTTCAATCTAATCATATCAACAGGTTTGTATGTGAGCTTAGGGATGTGGATGTGGTTATAGTAAATATTGTCTTAGTAGCTGTTGCATCTATGAGAGGTCCTCACTATTATAGCATAAGTAAAGATAACATTTGGAATAATATCTCTTCCATATAATGGATGTCGGGACTGTCAAGCTTCAGAAAGGACAAAAAAGAACAGTGGAATCATAACGGTATTTAGTGTCACTCATTAAAAATGTTGCCATCTGTTGTAACATCTGTCAAATCAAATGTGGCACCTTTGGATGCGTCAGATCAGGTTTGACATCAACTCTTCCTTTATAAATGTACAATTTTGTGTTCTCTGTTGTGTTGGTGCACAATCTGTGTCCATCGGTTAATGTAGAACATCATTCTCTTCACTGACTGGAGCTATTAGTTGTTTTCACACAAAATCAATATACGTTATAATCAATAATACTTTTAATAAATGTAGTAAAATATTGAACACTGGTTTCTATTATCATGCTGTTACTGATGCTTTTGTTGCTGTTTTATGTTTCGCCTAAGAACAGCCGGTAACTCTTTATTTTGACGGTCCCCTTTAGACATTCTGTTGACTATATTTAGCAACTACATGTCAACTAACTCTCATTAGAGTTTTATAGGCCTGTCGCGATTGGTCGATACAATTGACTGCGTCGACGCTGTTAATTAGTCGTCGTCAATATTTTTAGTCGACTGGGTAAGTTTGGTACGATATGAAATTGTATTAGTACCGGTACTTTAAAAACGACAGCCCTCTAATAAGAGCAGTATTTCTTAATTTGCGTCGATGTGTGTGAGGACGAGTGAGGACGTGTGTGTGAGCTCTGCTTCCACCGTTCACTAAACAATGGAAGCAGAACAGTCAAATATATACGCGCAGCTCAGGAAAAAGAAAGCAACAGAAACGCTTGCATTAAGTGCGGCGCGGCCGGGACGTGCTCGCCGCACACACGCCTTTCACTCAGACAGATCGTGACGCCAGTTTCGCGGATTATTGGGTTTGAATGGTCGGATATGTCTTTAGTGAACGTATACAGAGTTGAATGAGAAATACCGTGTTACAATGAATTTGGTCTGTGCAGCTCTTAAAGGCATAGCTGTCAACATTGAACATTGAAAATAAGGGAGATTTCCCGGAATCCATCCACAAAATAAGGGATTTTTTTTCTTACCCACAAACTTAAAAAAAAGCACTAATCATTAACAGTCTAAAGAGTTTATAACTACACAATATATTTTGATTTTGGCCGTCAGCGTCCTGATCTATCATCGCACATCACACTGATCTACTCTACTCTCCTTGAAGTTCACTTCCCGCTACTTTTTCCCTCTTCCTCCCGCCCGCCACTGCAACTGTCTTCTTCGATAGTAGCCTAAGCCAGTGTTTCCCAACCTTTTTTCAGTCATGGCACCCTTTGAAAATGTTCTCCATTTTGTGGCACCTCTCGCATACGTTAGGCTAGGGGTGTAATGGTACAGATTGCTCACGGTTCGGTTTGTATCACGGTTTTAGTTTCACCGTTTCGGTACGGTTCAGTATTTGCTATGTTCAGGGAAAAAAGGACTACTGTCAAATAAAAATAAAGAAAATAATAAGAACAAATCATTTAAATACAAGTAGCAGCACAAATAAATACTATTGAGCAAAGATACTAATAAAATAAACTATGCTTTTCAGGTTTTTCAGGTACGTCTCACATTAGTTTTCAGGTACATAAATTGATCAAATGTAAAATAACATTGCATGTTTGACTGTATAAATTAAAGATTTATCCTATTAAGCTTACAAAATCTATTCAATCAAGAGCAGTGAGTGATGTCCTTGTCTTTTGTTGTTTGACATTAAACAGACAGCAGTAAAGGCTACTGCCCCTTTAAGACCTAACGCACGGATATGCGCCGTCTTTCTCGACTGTATAAAGTTCACTTAAGGCATATTCAGACTATGTCTGCTAGAATACTCATCAAGATGGGCATGTTGACATACTTTTTGTGTGAGTTTGTCCGTTCAAGAGCAAGACTTGAAAGAGAACTCAGTATCTGCGCGCTGTGAGACGTGTGCGCGCTTTCGGATGAGTGAACAGAGACTCATTTTCTCACAGCGCGCGCGACTTCTCATTCGCGTCTTCTGGCACTACTACACCCTGGTGACGACGGCAAAAATGACTGGTCATATTCGAACATACGGCATGCAATGAACAAAGTTTACAAAGAGAGAATTATTTGAAAAATTTGTGTTCTGAGTTAACACAATCAGAGCAATCACAAAACACAAAACACAATCAACACAAAACACAATCAATTATCATTGTTTTTTAAACCCTAAAACAATGATAAAACAATAAATAGTAAGTTCTGTCATATTATTATATTACTTTTACAGTTTTTTGCCATGGTATCGATTCAGTATTGGTATTGAGGTATTTTAGTCTGGTATCGTATCGAAGTCATATTTTTGGTATTCTATATAAAAAGTATTTGCTGATATTCTCTTTTTTTATGTTGGTTTACATATTTGTACCTTTTTACATTTTTACTCTTTTAGTTTTACATTTTGTCAAGGGCTTGTTTACATTTATACTTTTTTATAGTACACTACTGAATGAAGGCCAACGTTGCAAGTTTGATTCAATGTTTTTAAGTAAAATTGTTGAAAATTATTGCGATAAAGTCGATAGATTAAACAATATAAAAATAGTTGTTAGTGGCAGCCCTAGAGTATTATTAGGCTGTGGGCTTAATATCTGCTAACTCTTTATTTTGATGCTCCCTAACAGACATTCTACTGACTAAGTACTAAGTACTTTTTTTTTACTAACCTGAACCCTAACCTAACAATCTATACTCGACAAATAATCTAATGAGAGTTAATCTTTATTTTACAGTGTCATTGTTACACATTACATAAGGGATAATGTACATCCAGCCGGTTGTTATCGCAGAATAAACCCCGACGGAGTGATCAGGACCCCGATGTGAAGCCGAAACTTTACTTGATAAAGTTTTAAATATGGATATTTTTCTTACACAAATGCATTGATTTTCTTCAGAAGGCCTTTATTAACCCCCCAGAGCCGTGTGGAGCATGTTATTTGACGGACAGATGCATTTTTATGGACTTCAAAAACGACGAATGTCATATAGACATGACTTGAGGGCGAGTAAATCATGGACTAATTTTCATTTTTGGGTGAACTAACCCTTGAAGTCTTCCATTGTAACCCATGGTGGTTAAGTGTTTTTCAGTCACAAGATGGCGCCAGGCAGTCAACGACAGTGGAGTGACACGTTAAGCATGTAAGTAGTACCGATCTAGATAACTCGTAGTACCTGGATGAGCGGTGTGTTATTCACTTTGGCGGTTGTTATCTGGGAATAACATACCGCTGGAATGCGCGATCGACCAATCAGAATCGAGTATTCCACAGAGCCGTGTAATAAATGTAGTTACTAAAGTAATAACTATAAATTATGCATAATTATGCAACTAACCCTAAACCAAACCCTAATCCTAACCGTATAGTCAGTACATTTAGTTCATTATTATTACTCAGTACTTAAATTTATAAATACAGTGTAACAAAGACACCGTAAAATAAAGTGTAACCCTTGATGTGATGGTAGTGGTTTGCTATTGGTG
Source organism: Romanogobio albipinnatus (assembly GCA_023566225.1). Lineage (NCBI taxonomy): Eukaryota > Metazoa > Chordata > Actinopteri > Cypriniformes > Gobionidae > Romanogobio > Romanogobio albipinnatus. The sequence continues at coordinate 48,266,140 of CM042250.1, read as the reverse complement.
GATCTCATGTGAGTGACAGGTTGCCCTGCCCTCGTCATCAGAGAAGAGAAGAGATGTCACTGCAAGAGGGAGGGGAAGTTATTCTGAATCAAGATTACAAGGCACATGAAATTATTAAAAATAATAATGTGCCTGGATGAACCATGTATAATAAAAACTGCAATAAAAAAAAGAATATAAGAAAATAAGAATTGTCAGGTTTGATTTCATGGTGACTCTATTTGACTTTTTATACGCTTACAAAGCTAAACTGACAATATTTGGAACTAATCTAATAAAAGTAATTTAGATAAAAGGTTTTTGTCAAATACATCTATTTGCATTGATTGTAACACATTTTAAAAAGTCCTAAAACTTAAAATTAGTGTTACATCGATTTAGAGTTTAGAGTCTTGTGGTCCAATGAACTGCAAATTGTCACAGAATATTGCTGCTGTTGATAAAATGGAGTGAAATGAAAGAGATTTTCATTGAGATGACTGCTCACTGAGGACTAATTCATGACCATCTGTTCAGGGTGTTTGTTTAATTGGTTCAGGGATTACTTCATTCTTTAACTGGCTGATTATTTCTAAAGGATTTCATATACTACCCCATGTAAATAATGTAATAATACATTAAATCTATTCAAAAGTACTGTATTCATATTCCTCAAATGGTAAAATTTTTTTGCTCTCCACACATTTCTTCAATTAATTCAGTCTAAACCACTTTGTGCGTTCACGTCGTGTCTTAATTACCGTAAGGTACGAGATTTTGACCAAGCGTTTCACGTCCTTGTAGAACTCGTAATTACAATTTGCAAACTGGGAATTCTCTCCAGCTTGTACCACATGAACACTGTACCACCTGAAGTGTTGATTTTGTTGCCTCTATGGAGCGTATTTAGGCCACGCCCCCACCGGGGGGGGGGGGGGGGCAATCCAACGCTCTCCATTGACTTTGCATTGTGCGAGGCTGCATCCTTGTCATTTTGGACTTAAAACAAAAAACAGAACAATGTCTAAAAGCTGATATGTGACAAAGTGTACAGCAAACAAGCTAAAAAACACAGAAATAAGTTTTTATAAGGAAGAATGGGCACATTTTGGGATCCTGACACTCAGTATGCGTATGTCATGCGTAAACATTCTGTCACTGTTGAGTCAAATATACAAATGTCAGTTTTATATTTTATATTTCCTGTCTCTGATTACGTTCCCCTGTAGTGGGTGTAGTTCTCAGGGTAATATAACGTGTCACGCTCTGTCTTTTTTGCCCTTAAACGCTAGTTTTTTGTGTCAACAGCTTATAGAAACTTCTGGGTTTTTGGTTGTGGGTTTTGTTTAGCTTGTTTGCTGTACACTGTGTCTCATATCCGCTTTTAGACATTGTTCTGTTTTTTGTTACAAGATCGAAATGACGAGGCTGCTTCACGCAATGCAAAGTCAATGGAGAGCATTCGATTGTTTTCCCCCCAGTGGGCGTGGATTATGACGCGTGTCGCTCTGTCTCTATAGGAAGGCATAATTCCATTAGTGACATCATTGGAATATTTGCATATTTCACAGATGAATTTTATCAAAGCACATTGACAAAAGGACAGTCATATAGCTTGGCATTATAGGTGAAAGCCAAAAGTCAGATCACTCATGACTGATGGAGTGTGACATCATATACCCTGAAAGGTTGAACAGGTTTTAAAGATCTGTCCACTGCAGTCGTCATGCTTTAGATGGTCGTCTCCCCATTTCATGATCAGATTTAAAGAGAGGCCCTCTTCACAGAAGGGCTGGTTGTAGTTTGGTAACTGGGTGACCTGATTATCTTGCAGCAGGAGTGTAAGAAACATATGGGTGTGTGAGAGAACAGCTGTGCGGGGCAAACATTCCCTCAACCCTACAATGACCTCGACAAGAACCTCGACTGGACGATTTCCAGTCCATGAAAACAATCAATCAGTAATTTTCAGTAGCCTAAATGGTAGGGTACAACGGGGCTAAAGGCTCCACGGGGTTAAAGACTAGATGGCACAAAAACTTGCCTCAGCACTTTCCAAAACATCCGCTTTCCAAGATGCACGTGGAAATTTGTCCGATCTTTGACGCGATCTCAGGCAGCAGCGCAAAGTTGATTCTGTGCACATTTGATCTAATATTTTATGTTTTTAAAAATGTTGTAGATTTAAGAAGAAAATAAGAATCGCTAAAATTATTGAATATATTTTTATTTTTTATTTTAGCAAAGCATTTGTGAAGCCACAATACGCACAACCTTGAGGCGGATGGGCTACAACAGCAGAAGACCCCACCGGGTACCACTCATCTCCACTACAAATAGGAAAAAGAGACTACAATTTGTACGAGCTCACCAAAATTGGACAGTTGAAGACTGGAAAAATGTTGCCTGGTCTGACGAGTCTGGATTTCTGTTGAGACATTCAGATGGTAGAGTCAGAATTTGGCGTAAACAGAATGAGAACATGGATCCATCATGCCTTGTTACCACTGTGCAGGCTGGTGGTGGTGGTGTAATGGTGTGGGGGATGTTTTCTTGGCACACTTTAGGCCCCTTAGTACCAATTGGGCATCGTTTAAGTTGTAGAAGGCACCAAATTCAAAAATAATTTCACATTTCTACTACATAAACGACCCAGTTTAAATACACATTCATCTTCCCAGCGCTGAAGTGCCCCTTTAAGATTCCCACCCCCACTAGGGCTGCGTCCGAAAATCTAGGCAGCTGACTAGTTGTCTCACTGCCTTATCCGACAATGACTTGTGAGGCAGCGTTAGTGCATGAAGGCACCTCACGAAACTCATTTCGGACAGACTTTTTAGGCAGTGTTACAGTTTAATGATGTACAGCAAAATAGAGAGAGCTTGGTGAGAACTAAACAATTATTTAAATACTACATTAGTAATTTCTTGCTAGAAATGACATCAGAAGTGGAAAACGTTTACACACAAACTGACCAGCGAACACATCTTTTGGACGCCATCTTTTTTTTCCAGCTCAACTGTCACAGAATGGAATGCACAGGATTGTGGGATATTAAAGGCAGCGAAGGATACATTTATGCTGCCTTCAAAACTCGATCAGATAAAGGTCTCTCAGGAGAAGTGAAGCTAACATTAGATTCGGACATGCCTTGGTGCCTTCCTGCCTTGAAATGCACCCTCCGAAGGCAGCATTTTCCAGGTTTCGTACGCAGCCTTCGAGTAGTGAAAAGCACATTTTTCTTAAAGGGGGGGGGGGGGGGGGGCACACTCAGTTTCAGTCAGTCTCATGTCAATCTTGAGTACCTATAGAGTAGCATTGCATCCTGCATATCTCCGAAAAGTCTTTATTTTTATTATAATTATAAAAGGAAGATGCGCTGTTCCGAGTCTTTCCGAAAAAAGCCGTGCAGCTGGGGGCGTATCGTGTGGGCGGAGCTAAAGAATGTCGAGCGCACTGTGTTGAGTGCGTCTGAAAGCTGCGTCATCCCTAAAAGCGGGAAATATCTTTATTCAACATAAAAAATGGCTTTTAATCAGATACAGCCATACATCTATGATCCGGAATCAGACCCAGAGGCTGAAGTTGAACAGGAGCAGCAGCAAAAACGACTAGAGCAGGACATCTCTATGTGGTATAAGTTACACTAACTATATAATATGCTTAGCGGCTTGTGTTATTTACACATTTATACTTTAATTATATCGTGTGTGTGTGTGTGTGTTTACGCGTGGTTTGTGTAGACATGATTTGTAGTAAGCGGACTGGTTTTGCACGTCAGGCTAGTGTTTACATAGAAAGACATGGAATAGTAGCGCATTTGAATGAAGAAGCGCGCTTATTTAGTTCAACATATTTCCCCATTCTTTGTGTATTGTTGTTTGGAGTGCTTTTACAATACACAAACATACACATATAGTGGCCAGCTAAACAAATGTACACACTATACATCGCATGCTCCATTGATCAATACGTGGTCATGTTTGGGCTACTTGATGGGCATAGGCAAAAACAGACATTTGAAGCAGTCTTACTCACTGCCTGCGGTTCCAACGTTGAGACCTTTATCGTTGGGACCGCTCCAGGCGATTTGAAAATCCGGAAAAGCAAATTCCATCCACTTTTGCCTTAACGCGGGGTTATTTGGCTACGAGCCAGCGCTTTGATGGGCGTAGCCTATTGCTTTCACGCGCTCTCTCTCTCTCTCTCTCGCGCGCGCGCGCTCTTCCGGTAGAATTGTTCGTACGGCCCATACAAGGAAATTACGCCCTGTTGACGTCAAGCGGACCCATGATCGAAAAAAACTTTCCGAAACTTATGACTAACAGGAAGTACTAATTTTGGCAAAGAAATACTCCCATCAAACGTCCACCTTAGCTTTTGAAACTGTGTCCATGTTTAGCATGGGAATCCAAGTCTTTAACAGTGCAAAAAGATCAGTATGCATGAAACAGCATTTCACCCCCCCTTTAACGTGTGCCTTTAGTCCCGTTGTACCCTACATGTGTAGTTTCCTATGTCCAGTATTACATGGTGGAAGTGTAGAGAAAAGACTCTAAATGAGTATTTAGCATGTTCTTCCTTTAGAACACAGCTGCCATAGGTGATGAAACAGGCCACAGTTCATCCTCCAATGAGAACTCCTTTATTTGACTGACACTTGCCGAAACAAATGACATCAGCGCTGATTCTGTGTGTGTGTTTATCTATGGACGCATGCTTTATATCTCTGTTGGCATTTGCCTGTTATTTCTGACCTTCTGTTAAAAGATTAATTAGCTCTGTCATATCCAGTCTATATGTGAAAGGTAAATGTCAGCATGTTCCTATCAAACTTAAATGTTCTAAACAAATGTCAGTGTCACGATATCTGCATTCCAATGATAAACTGCTGTGAGCATTCATTTAATGCGATAGAACTTCGAATGTTTTTTCATTCATTTTCTGAAATATACATATCACCTACTTGGAGCATGGCGACTGTTTGGGGTTGGCATGATTTTTTATGTTTTTGAAAGAAGTCTCTTCTGCTCACCAAGGCTGCATTAATTTGATCAAAAATACAGTAATAACAGACATATTTTAAAATAGTATTGCAGTTTAAAATATCTGTTTTATATTTGAATATATTGTAAAATGTAATTTATTCCTGTTATCAAAGCTGAATTTTCAGCATCATTACTCTGGTCTTCTGTGTCACATGATTCTTCAGAAATAATTCTATGTGGTGATGATTTTCTGCTCAGGTAACATTTCTGGTTATTATTAATGTTGATAACAAGTGTGCTATGTAATGTTTTTCAAAAGAAAAGCATTATAAATACACACGCTCAAATCCAGTGACAAGCTCTTTTCCAAAACTATTCAATTCATTTCAATTCAAATTTATTTGTATAGTGCTTTTCACGATACATATCGTTTCAAAGCAGCTTCACAGAAAACTAGAAAACTAGAGCCTGGAAACTATGCACGTTGTGTTTGTCACTTCAGTAAGAAAACATATGCCAGAAATAGAATTGTTCTCAGTTGAGTACAGTTGTACTCTCGGTTTAACATTCAAACAAACCTCTTCAGCACTCCCCTTTAGTCAAGAGTCACTCTTTACCTCCACACCTGCATGGCAGATGCTCTACACTCGATATCTGTATGAGACTCTTGTATAATAGCTGCTATAATATCTTCTTCTGTATTAGTGGTAGCTTGATGTGGAACTTGCATATTGGTGGTTGCAGGTTTTTGTATTATTTTCTTGTTTTTCTCCTTGGATATAAGGTCTAGGAAAGCGGTCTCCAAACTAGGACACTGCTTAGCTGGTCCAGGTGTTTAATTGGGGTTGGAGCTAAACTCTGCAGGACAGCGGCCCTCCAGGGCTGAGTTTGGAGACCCCTGGTTTAGGATAACATGCAACTTGAACATGCTGCAACCTGTCATGTGAACTGATTTTGTATGCTTTATTGTACGTTTGCTTTGGTAAAGCATTGTGAAACTTAGTTTCTTGCTTAGTTCCATTCTAAAACTTGCAAATGTTAGCTCAAAGGGGAAATATGAATAATTATTCATAACCAGGGCCGGATTAACATAAGGGCTAGGTGGGGCTGAAGCCCCAGGGCCCGAGCACGGAAGGGGCCCGTGATTGGCCGAGGAAATGATTGACAATCGATCGGGAGCACCTAAAGTTTTCCTTTTGGGCCGCTCGCCAAACCACACCACGCCCCCACATATTAAGCGCTGTTATATTATTTAGGCTACTGGAGTGCTGCGAGTGCATGGGAAAATCAAAAGCCAGGTGAAGAAATGGCGCTGAATAAACCGTGTGCGCATCCAGCAGTCGCAGCGCGAGAGCAGCTGGGTCGTCTCACGCACAGCGCTGACGAACTCGTTTGGCGCTTTCGCCGCTCTTTTGAAGTCATAACGAGCACCAGGCAGTCGCTTTATCCATTTGAATTTGATACAAGCTCAACATCATGTGTACAGTAAAGGCTCTGTGGTGAAACTGGCTGAACCAGACTGAAAAGCTCCGACCATGTCTGAAGTGTTGAGGTAAATATAGGCTGTCTACACGATGGCCGTAGCCAGCTATGAGGTCTCCGAGGTCCGGACCTTTGTATTTTTCCGAGCAGTAGGCTACATAGCTAATAAATGTTGTGAAATAATTGACCACCAATAGAGTGCTTTATGTACACAGAAGCTGCTGCGGGAGTCACGCGACGCTTCAGTAAACGGTGTGAGATGTAGGCTAAGTATAGCTAAACTAAACATTTCATATTTGACAGCTGTTTTAGGATAGAAATGTTAAACAAGGAAAAGACTATCAGCCAGAGCTCAGCTTTAGGAGGGGAAGAGAGAGGGCAAGAGAAGGAGACTGAGAGAAAAAGAAAGAGTAATGGAAATGAGAATGAGAGAGTGATTAAATGAGGAGAGAGCAGGTTTGACCAGTGTTGCCAACTCTCGCAAGACAAATAAGCAACCATAGCTTCAAAAACAAGCCCTATATTATTTATTATCATCAATATAATTTATTATCAATTATTTTTTATCAATAAATGAGCCTGCAACATATTAAACTGAAACCTCTCTGAGTTTGAAAACAGATGTGATTTTACAAAAATCATCAACACTGCATGAAAAGTGGGATTTTCGTCAGTATGTGGCACTGTAGATTGCCGTGAAACTTCAGGTTTACTACTGTGCACGGCAATTTGCAGGCAACTCCGAAAACTGCCGTAAATTGACGGAAATTGACGTGGGCCTTGCTTGGCAGTTGTCCCCCCATGACCCCCCCTCCCCTTAATTCTAGGGGAGGCTTTATCATGTAAATGAACATGCTGTGAGCTACACAAATGCAAATCAGAGTAGCAGCAGGGGGAGTTTTATCTAGGTTCTGAATTTTTTTAACTAAAACAAGTTTAAAGTTTAAGTTAAAATGTTAACTTAAATTTAAGTTAAATGTACTCGTTTTAGTTCACATTACTAAATTTTTAGGGCAACCAGTTTGCTCCAATTTTTTAAGTAGATTCAACTTGTCCGGGCTCACAGTGTAGATTAATTACTCTGTATGTCATTGCTTACACACAATTTATGAAAATATGGCTCCATTTCTTGTAACTCTACACACAAAACACACAACATGCAAAACATCAGACATCGCTTGCAAAAGCAACACTTTGTGCAAAACTATTTTAACTCTTCCAAAAATGTTGTTTTTGCATATATCTAACTACACACAAATATGCACAACTGAGGAATTTACAGTTGAACTGAAATCAGTTGAACTGAAATCAACTGAACTGAATCAACACTGAAGTCACTTGAGCTGAATATTGACACTATATTGGCTTGTTAGAGCCGGTTTACAGCAGAATTTGTTTTGAACTTGTTACTGAAGCTGCTATGAAACAATATATTTTGTTGTATGCATATTCTTTCTTTCTCAAACCTTAGTTTTGATTTCTAAGTGATCAATTTATGTATAAGTGTTTTCACACATGATCATTGGCTGTATGGGTCCTCAGTAAATTAATGTGGCATTTAAATGGCAAAAGTTATTCTTGTCTCTATAACTTATGGTTTCTTAAAGACACGTTATGGGTAAATAAAATATTAATAATATAAATAAAATGTATATCAAAACATATTTTAAATATAATGAAGTCATTTTATTATAGCACTCATCAGATGTTCCTGGAAACAAAACAGAGACAGAACAGTATAAACAAACTAAACACCAAATTACAAAAACATTATTATGTGAAAGTGAATAAAGTTGTGTGTGTGTGTGTTTTCAGTTATAAATATGTGCTGTGTAAATTAGCCTATATATACTTTTAGAAATTATATATAGCTAAATTATAATAATTGTATAATTAAGCATTTACTTAATATACATTGTAACATTAGGCTACTTTACTCTAGCACAGTAGTCAGTTAAGCAATTAATTAATATCTTATATTAATATGTATGTAGCCTAGGGCTACATCTAAAGGTAAGTCTGCTTTAAAAAAAAAAAAAATTACACTTCGACATGTACAGAATGTGCGCGTTAAGAAACACGTTCAAATGTGTCTTCTTAACATGTTAAAACTGTGCGTCGACTGTGTGTGTATGCCTGTTACACGACCAGAATGTGCGTGTCTACACATACAAAAGAAACACGTAAAAAATTGCTGCGTTGACAAACAGTGCGTGTTGAAACAGTCATAAGTCACGCGTTTCGTATAAAGAGATTTGGCCCCGGGCGCGTTCCATAGTAGAGCCCTAGTCCAATGATGTGTGAGGTCGAGGTCATGGCCATGACGCGTAGAAGACAAGCTTTAAACCTTTTTTTTTTACTGCTTTCCTTTTTCGTGATCAACAATGACAGGACGCCGTCTTCAACTCCTGGACGCGACCAACTTTTTCGACTCATTTTCAGGAGGCTGTCTTCGTCTTCACAACTCTGGTTCATAGCGCCTGCAGTTTGCCTCAGAGCATGGGTAATGTAACGTCACGATTTAAAGAATATGCTTTTATTCAGCTGTATAAGGAAATGGGTGCGTTAATAGATCCGAGCTTAAAACTGCACATTTTGTTTACACAGACTATCCTCGCCTCATAACGAAGCCGTGAGCTCTTATCTGCTTGGAGCGATTTCCAAGAGTCCAGATTTAACCGCTGATCACGACGAAATTGTGTGTAAGTAACTTCTAATGTGTTTCTCATTCCTAGTTTAATTTTTACCGTGACTGTTTTTATTAATACCAGTCTCATGTAATTGTTTTCCAGCTGCCTGTAAGACGTATTATGAATCGACACGCCGCAGCTTCAGATACAAACACTGAACTTACATAGCAGGCGGAAACTGCGAAGTTTAGCTCGAAGTTTAGAGTCGATCAAGAAGAAAAAGGGTAAGATTTATTATATTAGATCCGGTTTTTGTCAATGTGAGTATTTTTCAGGTTGCTTATTGTCTTTATGGATTGTATTACAGTTGCTGGAAGCGAGAGTGTGCTGGATGAGGTGGACATGTGGACATGTGGAAGTCCGCGACCATTGAACTCATGTTTGACGAGGAAGACGCATTGTTGACGGGGTGGAAGGATTGTGCGGCCACCGCTCTCGCAGCCTGGAGCACGCCGAACTTTACATTACATTACTGCTGCACTGTACATAGTTGTGTGTTTAACAATAAAGCTCTTTCTTTGAATAAACAGCTGTGTTTTATAAATGAAGCCCTTTCTTTGAATGAACAGCTGTATGCTTATAAATGCTCTTTCTTTGAATAAACGGCACGGTCCGTATAATTTTCCCATATATTCCTTGATGGTATGAATACTTCATAGCACAATAACATTAATATAAAACAAATTATTACAACATAAATTATATATTTATTAATATTATTGGGGTTTACATTTATAATGAGCCATGGGGACCAATAATGATTGGTTTGCAGTGATCTGCCAACCAATCACGAGGGATTTTTCTTTTTTAAATGTAGTGGCTTCAGCCAATAGTGAGTGAGTAAATTCAAGTCTGGCCGTTGACTCTCTGGTTTCGCTGCTATTCATATGCAAATTAGAGGCGTCGCACCTCCGCGCGGTCTCTCCACCTACGTCATGGTTCGTTTACGACAATTTGTGGCACAGACGAACGCGACGTTCGCTGCCTGTAAATTGTCGAAAACTGCCGAAAATTAGGGAGATTTCCAGGAGTATACAGGCGTTTACGGGGTCGAAAATCTCACTTTTCATGCAGTGCAAATTGCAATAAAGGGCACAAAATATCCTCCGATCAGCTGTGAACAGAAGAGGTTTGGAGATGGGAAAAGTGACATGAAGGCCAATTTAGTCTGAGTTAGTGCACACATAGGAGCAGAGTAGTGAACACGCACTGCAAACCGTGAAAAAGACAAGCCCTGCATCTCAATGTGCATATACTATCTGCCCTAAATAGTATTGAAAATTAATAATGTCACATGCTATTCAGGATGGATAGTATGCACATTGGGATGCATGCAAGCACTAAGGGAGTGCTGCAATATAGCCACATATTTATAATAAAATAATTTGGAACCATACCTACTGTTAGTATACTTGTTTTATTTTTATTATAGCCTGTAATGATAAATATGTTATACAAATATTTTAAAAATTACATGAGGTGCCTGTCCTCCCTGTTTCCTCTCCATCTCTGTGCTTCTCTGCTGGTGGCATTGTTTGTGGAAATGTATACGTCTATTTACGTCTACTAACTATCATTACGTGAATTTATAACGTCACATGCCTGCACGTTGAATGCAATTTTTCTTCAATGAGGGGGAGAAGGAGGCAGGATGTGAGGTCAAATTACTACAGCACTTGTATCATTGCACTGATTGGCTATTAGCTGAGAGAAGACAGTGTCAGTCAATGTATTGGACAAAACAGCGACCATAAATGTAAAGAAACGAAGTTGCTTGTCATATTTTCCTAACAAGCAACCACATTTTTTAAAATAAGCCCAAAAAACTGCAACACGTGATTTTTTTTTACACGACCTGCCATAAAAAGAAGCCCAAAGTCGCTTGTTATACGCAGACTTGGCAACTATGGGTATATGACAGATAATCTACTGCCCACTAACATGGTTTTGAAAGCTTTTTATTATTACATTTTAGCCTTCAAACATCTTAAAATGCACATATATAGATCAGAGAAATCAAAATTTTCTTGGGGGACCATGCCCCCCAAACCCCCCAAAATACCTCTTATTTGGGACCTCACAGGTCTTAAAACTCCTTAAGGCAGTTGTATATACTCAAAAGTTGTTGCTTTTTCTGGAAACCGGTTTGCTTTTACCTCATATCTGGAGTTAATGCATTTATGCTGTTAATGTGTTGCAGCCTGGAATATTTATATATAAGGCCTTTTGAATATTAAAATGGAAAATTCAGACAGTCATTGTATCTCTGTGCTTTGAAGATTTCGTTTTTGAAAAATACTAATTGTTTCTGTGGTAGAAAACGTTGTGGCACTAAGATCAGCTACTATGGGGGCCCTTGGGTTTGTCATAGCCCCAGGGCCCTACATGTTCTTAATCCGGGCCTGTTCATAACTCATTATGATTTTTTCATGATGATTAATTATGAATATTTGAATCAGTTAATGATATTAATTTGATGTAGCTACATTCACATTACAATCAATCAATAAGTTCATCCTATGAACACTAAGTATTGATTATTAATTAATTAGTATTTTCCTGGCCACAGAAAAATTATTTTTCCTGAGCATTTACAGCGCTTAGAGTGTGTAACTAAATCGATCATTGACTAAATTGATCATCTTTGACTGAAGAAGATATGATGAACTTGCATGGTTAGTTCGACTCCGTCATGGTCGAGGAAGCTGCACATGGCTTGAGGTGTTGTGTTGGACCTGCCGACCTGTGACTGTGGGGTCGGAGCGGGTTTCTGGTACCACACATGCGCAGCAACCAGTAGAAGCGAGAAAAGGAGCTAGAACTGTGCCTTTTTAACCTCTGAGGATAGCCTCTCCTCCTAGGGGTCAGTGAGCCAATCGCCAATCGGCTTTTGGAGGGAAAGTTTTATGATCCTTTGTCTTCTAGAAGGACATTTGAATATGTAATTTGATTGGGTGCTAAAGAGAAGAACCTTCAAGATTCGTATAATACTAATGTGGCACAGAGTTAGCAAAATGTAATTTACATTTATGCATTTGGCAGACGCTTTTATCCAAAGCGACTTAAAGTGCCCTTATTACAGGGACAATCCCTCTGGAGCAACATGGAGTAAAGTGCCTTGCTCAAGGACACACTGGTGGTGACCGCTGGGATCGAACCAGCAACCTTCTGCGTATCAGTTCCATGGTTTAACCCACTGGACCACCATCTCACATGTAATGTAAATTAACAAATGGGGAACGACATTTGGAGTTCGTAGAGACCAAACATATCATACACATGATTTTAGTTAACCATAGTATGCAATTTTGAAAAAAATCCAACAGAGATTTAATTAATACATAGACCAAACCCTATAAAAGAAAAATCATGAGATGGATATATGTTCATATATTTCTCAAGTGGTTATATATAGGCTTTAAGATGGTTTATTTGTCCTTTTCAAAAAGAATTAAGTGAGAGTCACAACTCTCTGCAAATTCCTTCTGGTCATAAACCTTATCAGTCTCCATGTGTCCTGTAACCAGAGGCCCAGTGGTAGCTGCACTGGGGATGTTAGTTTCAGTTTAGGGGGATGGTTCACAAATCTTTGTTGGGAGAGTGAGTTTGCTGGATTATTCATTAAATATAATGATTTGTCTCAGTCTTTACACAAATGTGTCTCTTTTTAACAGAGACTCAAGTTGTGCACACCAATCTGAGGTGCACTTCCCATTAAACGCCGTAACTCGCCGCTTAACTAACATGGTACGATGCATTGTTGAAGAAATCAACTAGCTAGTCACGACTGTTTCCCAAAACCGAATTGTCGCAAATTTGTCATTCGACCATGTTGGTCAATGATGTCATTCAGGTGCCATTTTTCTCAGTTATTTTGATTCATTTCCAGATTCCGTCATAGGCTTACATGCTACAGCACATACACACATGCAAAACCATCTTCAAAAACGTTGCATTAAACTAAAAGACATGAATGGCATTTGTATATTCAAAATAAAAGATATAGATTGAATGTCAGTTTGCTTGTTTTGCTCAAGATAATGATTTATTAAGGCCACATGTCATGCAGACAAGAAACTATGCTTCTATCTCTTCTAAGATCTGTTGTTCCAACTACATAACTTTGCGATGCTGTTTGCGAACATTCGTTGGAACTATGGTTTCGGGAAACACAGACTCGTTGAACTATGCTGATAACGACGGAACTTGCAACCATTGTTGGCTAACGATGTTTTTGGCAAATGCACGCCTGTTTGAAGCTGTGGAACTCAGCCCAAACAAATGAATGCAGCAACAAATGAAAACATAAGCAAGAACACATTTGTAATAAAAGGTGTGAGCGGCAGCATATTGGTTACCTTTGCAGATGAAAAGCACAGTATCACCTGAGCACCAGATGAAAAGGCCTAAGCGGAATGATTGGATTTCCTTCAAACCAAGAAAATGTCCTCTGAAACTCCACTGGCTCTGTTAGACTCCAGACGCCGACCACAGCCCAGAGATTAGAGAGCTACAAAGGGAAAGCCGGCTGAGAGAGGACCTGAAACCATGTGAGGAGTAGAACCTGGCCTGGAGAGGGATGAGGGAGCTCCATTTTGGATAAGAGTGTAGAGAGAGAGTAAAGCTGAGTGATCTTTCACCCTGCAGTGCTCATAGATACGGCCACACTTGCTCGCTCACACTAAGCTCTACAACCTGTGGTGTGTCCTGAGATATCTGTACAACTGATAAACAACCTGATTCCAGCTACTGATCAGCAGATGGAACATGTGGACCATCCACTTAGTATCTGATTATGCTTCAATTATCACATCACATCATGTCACATCACTGTCACCATGCCATCACATCCAATCACATTAGGCTTGTTCGAGATGCACCGCCGCTGCACAGACCGATCGCTGTATATGACATCAAAGCAAATGACGTGTTATGCTTTTGTATCGCTCTCGCAGCACTTTGATATCATCGGTCTGCGCAGTGCCAATGCATCTCAAAGAAGCCTAATTACAACCATGTCTAAACACAATCAAATTACAATCACATCCAATTATATCACAATCACATCCAAACACAATCAAATTACAATCACATCCAATTATATCACAATCACATCCAAACACAAACAAATCAAATCACATCCAAACACAATCAAATCAAATCACATCCAAACACAATCAAATCACATCCAAACACAATCAAATCATATCACATCCAAACACAATCAAATCACATCCAAACACAATCAAATCACATCCAAACACAATCAAATCATATCACATCCAAACACAATCAAATCATATCACATCCAAACACAATAAAATCAAATCACATCCAAACACAATCAAATCATATCACATCCCAACACAATCAAATCATATCACATCCAAACACAATCAAATCAAATCACATCCAAACACAATCAAATCATATCACATCCCAACACAATCAAATCATATCACATCCCAACACAATCAAATCACATCACATCCAAACACAATCAAATCAAATCACATCCAAACACAATCAAATCACATCACATCCAAACACAATCAAATCAAATCACATCCAAACACAATCAAATCACATCCAAACACAATAAAATCAAATCACATCCAAACACAATCAAATCACATCCAAACACATTCAAATCAAATCACATCCAAACACAATCAAATCACATCCAAACACATTCAAATCAAATCACATCCAAACACAATCAAATCAAATCACATCCAAACACAATCAAATCACATCCAAACACAATCAAATCAAATCATATCACATCCAAACACAATCAAATCATATCACATCCAAACACAATCAAATCACATCCAAACACAATCAAATCACATCCAAACATAATCAAATCAAATCACATCCAAACACAATAAAATCACATCCAAACACATTCAAATCAAATCACATCTAAACACAATCAAATCACATCCAAACACAATCAAATCATATCACATCCAAACACAATCAAATCACATCCAAACACAATCAAATCACATCCAAACACATTCAAATCAAATCACATCCAAACACAATCAAATCACATCCAAACACAATCAAATCACATCCAAACACAATCAAATCAAATCACATCCAAACACAATCAAATCACATCCAAACACAATCAAATCAAATCATATCACATCCAAACACAATCAAATCATATCACATCCAAACACAATCAAATCACATCCAAACACAATCAAATCACATCCAAACATAATCAAATCAAATCACATCCAAACACAATAAAATCACATCCAAACACATTCAAATCAAATCACATCTAAACACAATCAAATCACATCCAAACACAATCAAATCATATCACATCCAAACACAATCAAATCACATCCAAACACAATCAAATCAAATCACACCCAAACACAATCAAATCATATCACATCCAAACACAATCAAATCATATCACATCCAAACACAATCAAATCACATCCAAACACAATCAAATCACATCCAAACACAATCAAATCATATCACATCCAAACACAATCAAATCATATCACATCCAAACACAATCAAATCATATCACATCCAAACACAATCAAATCATATCACATCCAAACACAATCAAATCATATCACATCCAAACACAATCAAATCATATCACATCCAAACACAATCAAATCATATACATCCAAACACAATCAAATCATATCACATCCAAACACAATAAAATCACATCCAATCACAATCACATCTAAACACAATCCAATCACAATCACATCAAAACACAATCACATCCAATCACAATCAGATCAAAACACAATCACATCACAATCACATTCAGTCACAATCACATCTTATCACTATCAAATCTCATCCAATCACAATCACATCTTATCACAATCACAACCAAATCACAATCAAATCACATACAATCAAATCACAATCACATCACAATCACATCACAATCACATCAAATCACACACAATCAAATCACATTCACATTCAATCACATCTTATCACTATCAAATCTCATCCAATCACAATCAAATCACAATCACATCTTTTCACAATTACATCCAATCACAATCAAATCACAATCACATCTTTTCACAATCACATCCAATCACAATCAAATCACATCTTATCACAATCAAATCACAATTACATCAAAACACAATAAAATCACATACAATCACAATCACATCTTATCACAATCACACCCAATCACAATCTCATCCAAGCAAATCACATCCAATCACAATCACATCAAAACACAATCAAATCACAATCACACCTAGGGTTGGGCATCGAGAACCGATTCCAACTTGGAACCGTTTAAAAAATAAAGATGCCATTGGAATCGTTTAGAAAATTTGTTTTCAATTCCGATCATCGGTTCCAAACGTGCAAGTTTTGGTTTCCATAGTGGCCACCGGATTTCCGAGAATCAAAAAGAACCGGAATCGAAAGTAAGAATCGGAATCAGAATCTTATCACAATCACATCCAACCACAATCACGAAATTATTTTTTTTAAATAAATATTTCAAAATAGTACTGTTTTACTGTATTTATTTTTAAAAAAAATTAGCCTTGGTAAGCAAATATTACAATCTCAAATGTGTTAATTATATATTAGTAAATTAATAAAAACCTAGATTAATTATTGCCGTAAAAAATGTTCATTTTTAATTCATGATACTTAATGCAGTAGCTACAGTAATGTTAACATGAACAAACTTTATTTTAAAGTGATTAAAATCTCTTTATCTTTAGCCAAGAAGTGAATAATCTTATATTCGTTCAACAGGCTTTTACAAGCTGCTGTTCAACTAAACAGATAGTTCTGCGCCAAACTCACATTATTGATTGTGCCGTACTTACAACAGTGTTAGCCGTAAGATAATGCTGTGTGCTTATAGCAGTTTGTGCACAGTAATCTGGGATATAAATTATATTTGAACAACAACAAAAAAATAACGCCAGCTTTAAGCACTGTGTATTTAACTTTTGAACCTATTTCAGATTTGATGCTATGGGGAAAAGATAACACTATGAAGAAAAACTGGACCCACTTTATATTAGGTGGCCTTAACTACTATGTACTAACATTTTAATTAATAATTTGATACAGTGCACTTATTGTGTACATACATGTTTTTACATTGTACTTACATTTTAAAAAATACCTGCATGTAATTACATCTGTAATTAATTTCTGTAGTTACATTTGTAATGTAACTACAAAATGGCGCGAATGACGCGAATTTAACGCTCAAGTTGAAAAATCTGAACTTTGGCGGATATTCCGTGCCGCGTTAACCAATCACGGATCTTGATCCAAAAAAGGATCTTGCTTGGAAGAAAGTGAGTTATTGTGAGCCATTGTGAGCCTAGTGAGCCATTTCACAACGAGACAGGAGCAGAAAAAAAGAGCCAGAGCCAGCGGCAAATGTGAGAAGGACTAGCCGAGGAAAGGCGGGTCTCCCCGGGTAAACGAGCGTGGAATGTCACTGATCCCCTGGATCTCACAACTCCGAAAACGCCAGATAAAATGCTCAAATAGGCACTCTTTTTATAAATTAACCACAGATTTGAGCTTTAAACAACTATATCATCACCTGAAAAAGTCTTTAAACTACGTTTTGTCACACATTAATAGTAGTATTTTTTACAAAAAAGACGTCAAGTGACCGAGACGAGCTGGCTCATCTAGGCTCATATAGAAGCCCCTCCCATGACGCGAATTCGCGTCTGTTGTGTAGTTGTCACACGCGAATTTCACGTGCGAATGAAGCGAGTAAACTCAAAATGTTCAAACATCCACCTTCGCGCTATTAGCGCGAATTATTAGCGCGAATCGCGTCCGGTGTGAACGCCACATTACACCTAACCCTACCCTTAAACTTACCCACACCCCCACACCTGTCCCTAACCCTACCCGTATCCCACCTCAATATCAGCAAAAGTGTTTTGCAATACAATTTGAACACAGTAAGTACATTGTACTTATTTTTGATGTAAGTACATAGTACTTAAGGCCACCTAATATAAAGTGGGGCCGAAAAACTCTGTGGTCTGTCCGTTCTTGGCCAGAATGACCTGCAATGTCAACCAGATTGTATGCTAAGCAATTGTGGTTTGTTTTCCAAATGTCAAATGTGACATTTTTCAAATGTGGTATGAAAATTTGGAATGTGTAGAACATGGTCAGGATGAAGACTGTACACACACACACACACACATTGAGACAGTCAGCTGTGTATCTTTGTAGATGTTGTAGGGCTAATATGATGCATTAGTCCAGCAGCGAAAACTCTGCTACGTGGCATGCCAGAGAGAGACACATCAATATATGATTTATGGTCTCATTACTGGCAGCAAATGGGACTTGGAGATGACACACTCTGAAAAGCTGCTGCTCAGATAAACACACGTTAGGAAGGAGATGGTGAAGACAGGTGTCTCTGTTCTCCACCGCTGTGAAAGAGAAAGGAAGGTCATTCTTAATAGATCCTTTGATTTTGGGTTCCTTTGAAAACCTGGATACTTTGAGGGAAACTTAGGTGGGGAAATTGTTATTTGTGTGGACACAGCGTGAGTAGATGATATGAATAATTTAACATAAGCTTGATTACGAAAGCCAGAAGTTATCGCTTGATGCTTTATTATGACATCATATTCTACAATCAACAGGCACCAAAATAAGAAAAAATTAAGTTATGTATATGATACTTGCACGTTTTGTCCATCAAGATCATTTCAAGAAAAAAGACAATTTTTATGAATTCTAAAGCCTAAATGCAGTTGCAGAAGTAAAGAGCTAAAGGTTTGCTACAAACAAACTACACCACAGTCCCACGATTTCAACATCACCATCACTAAGCTTCCGACAACAACGCTTTCAATTTTTATCAAAAAATATTTTCACAGAAAGTTTGAGTTATAAGCAAAAAGTTACAATTATAAGCATAATGAGGTTACCTGTTTGGCGGGATGATGTTTAATCTCCCCCACTGCCTCTGTAGGCCCATTTAGCCACTTGTTAGTAACCGCCATTTCAAGACACGTAACAGCTTAACAGAATCACGAGTGGGGTTATACTGATGAACTTTATGTTGTAGAATAAAATGTGAAAATGTCTTGAGCTTGTGTACACCACAGGCCTTATTTCAGCCATTTAACAAAACATTTTAAAAAACTCATTGACTTTGGGACGAAGGAACCGGAAGTGCTAAAATGCTAACTCATTTCTGCATTTTGGCCTACAAAGTGATGTCATGCACCACTCTATATGTAAATATGTGCTGCGCAAAATGGCGTCATATCAGTTCGTTCTTCGATTTCGCTTGAAGTATATCTGGGCCTTTACTGGCCTTGGAAAGTTAAACTCACCCCCCTAAACCTCACTCCCATCCAGGTCACGACACCAACACAGCTCTTACTGGCCTTACATACACCAATCAGGCATAACATTATGACCACTGACAGGTGAAGTGAATAACACTGATTATCTCTTCATCATGTCACCTGTTTGTTTATCCCCAAAGTTGATGTGTTAGAAGCAGGAAAAATGGGCAAGCGTAAGGATTTGAGCGAGTTTGTCAATGTCCAAATTTTGGGGTCAGAGCATCTCTAAAACTGCAGCTCTTGTGGGGTGTTCCCAGTCTGCAGTGGTCAGTATCTATCAAAATTGCTCAAGGAAGGAACAGTGGTGAACCAGCGACAGGGCCATGGCTCATTGATGCACGTGGGGAGAGAAGGCTGGCCCGTGTGGTCCGATCAAACAGACGAGCTACTGTAGCTCAAATTGATCAAGAAGTTAATGCTGGTTCTGATAGAAAGGTGTCAGGATACACAGAGCATCACAGTTTGTTGTGTATGGAGCTGCATAGGGTCAGGGTGCCCATGCTGACCCCTGTCCACCAGCGAAAGTGCCAACAGTGGGCACGTGAGCATCAGAACTGGACCACAGAGCAATAGAAGAAGGTGGCCTGGTCTGATGAATCACGTTTTATTTTACATCACATGGTTGGTTGGCTGGGTGCATGTGTGGCGCTTACCTGGGGATCAGATGGCACCAGGATGCACTATGGGAAGAAGGCGGAGGCAGTGTGATGCTTTGGGCAATGTTCTGCTGGGAAACCTTGGGTCCTGCCATCCAGACCATGTACACACTTTTATGGAAACAGTATTCCATGGTGGCTGTGGTCTCTTTCAGCAGGATAATGTGCCCTGCCACAAAGCAAACAAAAATGGTTCAGGAATGGTTTGAGGAGTACAACGAGTTCGAGGTGTTGACTTGGCCTCCAAATTCCCCAGATCTTAATCCAATTGAGCCTCTGTGGGATGTGCTGAACAAACAAGTCCGATCCATGGAGACCCCACCTCACAACTTACAGGGCTTAAATGATCTGCTGCTAACATCTTGGTGCCAGATACCACAGCACACCTTCAGGGGTCTAGTGGAATCTATGCTTCGATGGGTCAGGGCTGTTTTGGCAGCAAAAGGGGGACCAACACAATATTAGGAAGGTGGTCATAATGTTACCTGATAGGTGTATATGTATCTGTATTTATTTTAATAATACATTTTACAATAATCTTAATTAATTTAACAATTAAAATAATTTAATGTAATAATTTATTATTATTAATAATAATAATAATAATACAATTCAATAATACATTTTAGTAAGAAAAAAATAATGCAAAAAAAGTTTTCTCAACATTTTGGCAATTCATGTATGATTTTGGGGGGAAACAGTGTAAAGAGAGAGTCTGATTTAAAACCAGAGTGCCTTACATGAACTTGTAAGCTGTTTGTCAGAAAACAGACAGTCTTTCTTTGTTCTTCCGAAGTAAAGCCTTGGAGTTCAAGAATAGCTGGTGCTTTACTTTCTGCCTGTGTCAGTCCTGCTATGAAGCGCCGCCAGCCACGATTACTCGTTTGACGGTTATATCAGTCTTGGTTTGTTAAAGTGGAATGTGCCTCAGGAATCATCAAATTGAATTTAATTAGCTGAACAGTACATTAATTGCTCGACACTTTTGGAAAGTACTCTTCCAATTATTTTCAGTTTATGACGGTCACAGTTGCTGCAGAGATGCTGTAAAGTGCTGAAAACTTTTCTCTGATTACGCAATACATTTTAATGACATTCACTTCATTTCTGACATTTACATAGGAGGCTGTAGTTATAGATAGCCGTCTGTAGAGCCAAACAGAAGTACACATCATTAAAATGTGAAGATTCAAGTTCAAAACACTGAATCAATGAACAATAAATTCCATATGAGGCATCATTTATTTAATAGTCTTATTATAAGCACTAGTCTTTTTCCAAAACTCCATGTCTTTTATGAGTTTAAAGGGATAGTTCATGCAAAATACAAAGTCTGTCATCATTTACTCACCCTCATGTCATTCCAAACCTGTATGACGTTGTATCTTCTGTGGATCACAAAAGAAGAAGCTGATTAAATGTGGACAGATGTTTGGAAAATGACCACTGAAGTATCTGTACGCCTGTCTAAACGTTGTCCATAGAGCAGTCTTCTGAAGTCACGATAGCCTTGTGAGAGAAACGGAGGAAAATTAAATCATTGCTTTGAACTGTTGCTGTATAGGAAAGAACTGTGTGAACTTTAGCTAAAACATCTTTTGTGGTCCATAGAAGAAAGTCAAGCTGGTTTGGAACGACATGAGGGTGAGTAAATGATGACAGAATTTCAATTTTCTGGTGAATCATTCTTTTAAATATGAGAGAGAGAGAAAGATGTACAAACTCTTGCGTGAGACAGAGAGGCATTTGAACAGTAATCTGTGGAAAGACAAGACACTTTTATGTACGCTGGCACATCGAAACACAGTGCTCCGTTTGTCTTGCTTCACTGCCATAGCAACCATGTCAAAAACACAGTCTCTGTAAAGCTGAATGAACCACGGAGAGTCCAGAGAGTGAGGGAGGTTTTGAAGGGTTTTTCGTGCAACTTCTTGCCAAACTGCGTGCGGTAGTTACTGCTCTGGCACTGCAAGGTTTAACCTCACAGGGCTCATATCACGAGAAAGCATTTTTTTCTTGAACTCTTTTCTTTCAAAAGATTGTGTGTAGAGCTATGAAAGGGACTGAAAGAGAGTTTACTGAAACTAAAATGCAAAAACCGCTCATTTTAGCAGTTGCATTAAAGGGTTAGTCCACCCAAAATGTTTATTTCTGTCATTAATTACTCACCCTCATGTCGTTCCAAATCTTCGGAACACAAATTAAGATATTTTTGATGAAATCCGAGAGCTTTTTGACCACACATGGACAGCAACACAACAACGATTTTCAAGGCCCAGAAAGGTAGTAAAGACATCGTTAAAAAAAGTCCATGTGACTCCAGTGGTTCATCCTTAATGTTATGAAGCGACGAGAATACTTTTTGTGCGCAAAAAAACAAACAAAAATAACGACTTTATACTCTCTTACGCTATTCACGTTGTTGGGCTATTCACACTAGTTTTGTCATGATACTGGAATTTCTAACTTTGATACGATACCTAAAAAGTATCGATTTTCGATACCACGGGGAAAAAACGCTGCATATACTGTCAAATAGATATTTTTTATATAATATATATTTTTTGTCCATCTATTGAAAGTCTAGGCAATTAAAAATGTATTCTGAAGAGATTACTTTATATGATAAAGCTTTTAAGGTTTTTCTCATATATAAACGTTGATCAATTACCATTACAATTATCTCGCAAATATTTGTTAACTAATTGTGTTGCAATAGCTTACATACAGCACAAGGAAGCTTGATTTCAAATTGAATTTAAAAAGATGAGTGAACAGTAATAAAATAAGAACAAATAAACAAATGACAAACAATAGCACAAATAAATACAATAGAATAAAGATACAAATTAAATAGACTGCTTTATTTTTTTCAGGTAGGTCTAACAGTATCAGGTAAGAAACTGAATTAAATAAACAAAGTAATCAAATTTAAAATAACATTGGGTAATCTTCATTGTAAAAAATTAAATACAGATGAATCCATTAGAGTTACACAAGTTAATCAGTCAAGAGCAGTAAGTGATCGTTTGTCTTTTTGTAGTTTGAATAATAAATAACTGCTGTCCCTTTAAGACCTGACGCACGCATGGATCCCAAACACTGTTTGTGTGTTTTTCTTCCTGAACTGTTTACAACTGTGTTTACATTAATACTCACCAAGATGGGCATTGAGATATTTTTTGAGTGTATTTGACCATTAATAAGCTGGAAAAATGAGCTCATTTTTGCATTTGTATGTCAGAGGCGGCTTTATTACGGTATGTGTGTGTGCTTCAGATGCGAGCGCGAAATCTGCGGGAATGAGTAGAATTAACGTTGTGTGCAATCCTGTACAAAATTCAGACCGGTCAAACCAACACTAACACACAGTCATGAGGAAAAATCCAGCAAAATGTTCATAGGGTTAACCGGACTGAATGAGAGGTGGCGGGTGCATGTCAACTCGCTGTCGGTTGGAGAGGAGAGCGCGGCTGGTATCGATACTGTAGAAAAGGAGTATCGTATCGTTTCAGATATTTCAGTATCGATACATATCGAAATATCAATAGTGTTTGACAACACTAATTCACACAGTACAGCGCTTCCGGGTTCTATGCCAGAACGACGGCTCACTATTGGCTGAGCACAACATGCATCAGGGCTGTAACCACCATAGACATTGAGGGGGACAAGACCCCCCAATAATTAGAAATGGCTAAATTGTTCCCCCAATATCTGTTATATTATAAAGTCCTTGCACTGCTCTCCTGCACTTCATTATGCAACGCTCTGTATGTTGCTGTTAGGATGACAAGAAGGTTTAAAAGTTACATTTTAGTCTGGTTTACCTCAGCGGTCTAACAGCGCCCGTCAATGTCAAAATGATTGAGATGGCCAATCAAATCAAAGTAGGCGGGGTTTATGTTCTCTTCTGTCTTCACACAGAGACGAGCACGTAAATCTATCACTTAATGCCGTTGCGGAGAGAGACTCTATTCTTTCCGGTGAAACCACAAAACAAGCACACAAACGTGTCCCTGCTCTTAATATACAATCATTGATGAACATCTTTGATTTTAATAAAGAATAAATAAAAACTAAATGAGAGCAGATCAGAACCAGGAAACTTTGACACTGTTTACAACAGTTCTGCCACCAGACCACTAGGGAATTCGAATGACAACAGCAGATCTATGTATTTATTCACTAATGCGAAGAATCTCCGGACTAATAATATATTTGATGCAAATGAATGCAAATATTGTTTGCAAATAGTCCCTAAAGGATTTTTTCCCAACTAGATTTAGACCTAGAATTTTGTTCTTCGTCCGGAATTGTTTAATATAACTGAAAGAAGAATGTCATATACACCTAGAATGACTTGAGGGTGAGGAATGGGCTAATTTCCATTTTTGGGTGAACTAACCCTTTAACACATATTGTCTTTTGGCTATGATAACAGATTGCCTTTGTTTACTTCCATTGTAAGTGCATCACTGTAACCTGTAACATATCACTGTTTTTTGTGGTAAGTGTTTTCTGTTGGGCTTTACTTGTACTGAAGCAAAACTATTCCTTTAATCTGAATAATGTGTATGCAAACGTGATCAGTGTGTATGAAATGGGTTGTGTTTTTCTGTTACGCTCTTTTTTAACCCAAATCAGTGACAGAAGTTTTTCCCATGACTTAGACAACAGAGGAAAAACAATCTTTCAAAGAGCCTGGGATCCAGAGCTGGTGAGATCTTGGCTCTCCAGTAGTCAGATTGTGGCAGCTCCCAGATTCAAAGTGACTGGCGATGGAGATGGCCCAGAATCCCATTGGGCAGAGCAGTCTACACATTAATTAACTGGGCTGGCCGGTCTAATGCAGTCGGTCGCAGAGTCCCTGCCAATCTGGCTCATTCCTGCTTCATTCGATTCCAAAAAATAAATCCCTGCACTCGTTCTCATCAAAATAAGCCATTTTGCGTTGATTACTGTGGAGTTGATTGCACTATGTGTGAACACAGGTTATTCACGGGTGGGTTTGTTCGTTTTCAGACTTGTTGAGAATGATCAGCCCTTGGTGTTTAGTGTCACACTAAAGGTCAGCTCTTCTGGCCCAATGGCTGTTCGTTCTCAACATTCCACCTCTACCAATATGTAAGAAAACGAACAACAATAACATAGTGAACAATCTTTTGTTTTCACACAGACCACAATCTGCACACAAGCAAAAACCTGTATGACTTTTATTTAGTGGAATATAGA
Organism: Romanogobio albipinnatus; assembly: GCA_023566225.1. Classification (NCBI taxonomy): domain Eukaryota; kingdom Metazoa; phylum Chordata; class Actinopteri; order Cypriniformes; family Gobionidae; genus Romanogobio; species Romanogobio albipinnatus. Next base: position 48,240,716 of record CM042250.1, on the reverse strand, counting down.
AGGTGAATCTCTGAGGAATATCCTGCCCATTCATTTCTATATAATGAAAGTGAATAAAGACTGGAACTGTCAATCAATCACCAACAAGCATGGCATGAGTCGGTGTTTGAGAAAAAAAATATGGAAGCTAACTCTAGAAACTCAAAATTTGCATTTAGAAGATATAAGCATTCAATATGGATTCCGCCAATATGGATCAATGATTTTGATGACATCACTCAGCACTTTAGCATCTCGTCAGATGTTCTGTCCAATCAAATGTTCTGTAGAGTCTAAAGCGTCCCGCCCCCTACATTATAAATAGACGCTGAAACTGCGGCTAAAATCGGTCACTTGTTCACACATTTACTATTTTCTACATGGTGAATGGCACATAGTGCACTATATAGGGGATAGGGGATAGGGAATGATTCAGACAGTGTAAATATGCTTTCCATTGGGGCGAATTAAGTCTGGTCTGATGTTAATGTCATGCGAACCTCCGCAGCTCCAGTCCAGAGACACAATTGCACATAGCTGATCATATGATCGAGTCGGCGCAGACTACAAAACGTATCTGAATTCTGCACATGATGTATTTTAAAGTGATATGGAGGAGATCAGGAGGAGAAACGGTTAGAGATTAGGAGGAAACTGCGGCTTTATCGAGCTCAATGGCTCTGGCCTAGTGATGTGTCGTGGCCTAGTGATGTGTTCATGAACGATTCGTTCATTTTTAACAAATCTTTAATATGACTCGAGAACAACGGGTTGTCTCAGAGAGCGATTCGTTCATTCAGAAACAGAATTGATTAGTTAATCTCTCGTGTCTTCGGGTTTGAGTCGTACGTTCATCAAGTCCCAGCCCCATAGGCAAGGCTATGCAGTCACCGGAAACAGAAAAGATTAGTTCACATCTCTCGTTTCTTTTCTTTCTAGTCGTTCTTTCAAGTCCCCATAGGCTGAATGCAGAAACAGTTAATCTCTCGAGTCTCGTTCTTTTGTCACGTGACGTGACAGCCGCGTTGGATACAGAAATTAGTTAATTCCTTTACAGTCTATGGTAAATTCACAACCTTTCTTACAAACAAATTAATAGTTTTTTATGTTTGTTTAGCTCAGTTTTTTAGCTAGTATAATAATTGATTTTCATACGAAGCCTGGACAGATTGGGTTGGTCAGAATGGATAGGCTTAACAAATGTGTATTGCACATATCTTCTTATGATTTTATAATAATAAATATATTACAACATGCAGTCAATAATATGACTGTAATGTATATGTTGCGAGACACTGAACAGGGAAGCGGTCATGTGAAAAAAGAACGACTTGACGAGAGATGAACTAATCAATTCTGTTTCCGGGCTGCATGTATTGCATGTGGTATGAGGCTGTCACGGCCCAGATCAGACATGATAACGAAACTAACGGCTCGTACCCGAAAGGTGAACTAAACTTTTCAGGGAACAGACGTATTTAAATGTGAAGTGACAGGAAAAAACGATTTGGATCGGGCGTGAGGTGAACTAACAGACTGCATACATAGCCTGACCCAGCTTAAAGCAGCACTAGGTAACTTTTGCTCTCGGGGTCCCACTACAGTTGGGAAACAGTATTGTACTCAACTACTGTCGTAAACTCTGTCATCCTACATCAGGGGATGCATGGCACGTGCATTTGTTGACATGACAACTATGATAGCCCTGAACACTGCAGGAGGAGTTCACATGCAGGTGTTCTGCTTGCGTCGCGTGTGAAATGTCTTCATCCCAGGTACAGTGGCATATGTTTCAGCATGTCATATGAATATAATTTCATGGGTTTTATTTATTTTTTTCAAACGCCAAATGATCGTGATGCTCACGTTTACAAGCCAGCGTCATTATAGTAGTCTAGTCTATTGGTTACCGTTTTACAGAATCTATATGATACTTCAATTCAATGTTTGAGTGGTAGGTAATAACCATAAATCGTCAATATAATATATTGACCTCCTTCAGCTCACGCCAACGAGCAAACGCTGGCCCAATGTTGATCCTCGTCCTGCCTTTAATACGGTCACTTTCTCGTTTCCTCTTTTTGCATTCCTCCGACAAAACCTTTGCTTTCTTCTTTTTCTGTGCTGCCTCGACCATGACTATAACATCCGGCAAACAAAGGATAGTTGGGCTCGCACGTACGAATTTAAGGAAGTGGGGGTGATGGTGGAAGTGACGTAATGCCGTAAAGCAGTCGAATTTTGTAGTTCTTTATTTTCTCGGGTTACTACCCGAAACCCGAAGTTTAAAAGTACGATTAAGACCGATACAGACCCCGTCAGGCTATGGCAGACGTGTCATTCAACCTATTGTAAGTCGATGTATCATCACAAGAGTCTTGAAAATATATTATGAAGGTTGAAAAGTTACCTAGTGCTGCTTTAAGCAATTAATTAATCTTTTCTCAAACGTTTCTCAAAATTTGGCCACGGCTGCATTAGCTTATAGTTTATTTTTTATTCCAAAAGTACTAAATGTGTTGAAAAATTTTACAATATAACATTTTGATTAGATTCTGCTGAAATGAACGAAATTACTTGAAAAAAGATTTGTTAATTTTGCTGAACGAGATTCAAAGATCCGAGTCAGTAAAATGATCCGAACTTCCCACTACTCTGGCCAAGCTGTGATATAAACTAAATGCTATTGGCCATTTAAAAAAAAGGGGAGGAGCAGTTTGATGCGTCCCACCCTGTCTTCCTGTTTCAGTGGAAATTACATCAACACATTAAATAATGTTGCGCGTTTCAAGGCACTTCAGTGGGACTTTAATAATTAATCTGAAAACATCATCTCACTATGAAGATGTCATGGGCCGCATTTCTGCAAGTTCAGGCAATCATTGCTTCTAGGTTGCAGTTATGTTAAGGGTGCGAGGCACGCGTGTCAGAAAACACATCTTACCTTTATTTTACTTTTTTTTTTATTGCAGAATGTACATAAGACAGGAAACAACCAACAATGTAAGACCCTTCCATTAGGACAAACACACAGAGTTTGAATTTGAGAACAAATGAAAATAAAAAACAAGGAGCAAGGGTGATAACAAACAGGCATTTCAAGCTCTGAAACATTTTAACAAACTCACGTCGAAATATATCAAAGAAGAGTTTACATTTTTTCCATTTACAAGTATAGATATGATATTTACGCATCAATAAAACAAAATTTTGTAACACAGACTGCTATGGTGAAAACATTGTCATATGAAACATTAGCGCTAATAACTTTGCTAATATTGTAAGTTGACCTTCAGGGGGAAAAACATTTAAAAATGCATTAGATTAATATTATTAAATGATCTGTAATTATGATATGGTAATTTCTTATGCATAAATGTGTGTCCCATCAAATATAGTCACTCTCACATGTAAGTGATTATTTGAATAGTGGAAGTCCTGAGGTATCCTCTAAAGGAAATTGCATAGTTTAAGACTCTTAAATATAGTGTTATGAAAGAAATGGCGCAGATCATTAATGGAGTTAATGGAAGACTGTGAGAATTTTTACTTTCCTAGAGTGGCAATTATAGGCCGAAGGGGGCATCAAATTAAAGCCCTCTGATGCGCATGTATTATGTACGTATAAGGAAATTTACAAAAGTCAAACAATTTCTGTTTGATTGGATGAATAAGAGGTTTGTTAACCTGATTGCCATGCTGTGTTCTGTCTGTTAATCATGTTGACATGTTCACAGAAACACTGCTGCGATCATAATTTCTGATTGTGAAATAAATGTTTTTCTCTAATACACGCTGGCCACAATTATTGGCACCCCTAGACGTTCATATGATTAAAATATCTATATATTCCAATTCATATTTACATTTGTTTTTATCGCACACCAGGGTGAGTATAGGATCATGAAACTATCTAGCCATGACTTCCTGTTTCACAGGAGAATAGCACAAAGGCCACATCATCCATCACAATGAGTAAAACAAAGAATAGTTCTGAAAGATTGTTGAGCTTCACAAAATAAAGGTGTGAAAAAAAAAATCGCTCTAAGAAAATATCCAAAGTATTGAAAACTCCCATTTCCACCATCAGGGCAATAAATAAGAAGCTCCAAACAGGGCTCCAGACTAACTTTTTTCACTAGGAGCACACAGTGGCCCCCAACTAAAAATGTTAGGGGCAAAACCAGAAAATGTAGGGGAGCACACCGTAAATCAACATGCTAACCAAATCTACTAATTTCCACTGTATTACAAATAAATACTTTGATAATAACAGGGCTCCAGACTAACATTTGAGAGCAGTGGCACCAGCGCTGGAGGAAAATTTATCATAAGGTTCATTTAATCATAAAATTACTATTGTTTTCCATTGTTTTGTTAATAAGTGCAATTACTAATAATAGTACATGTTTGTTTATTGGAAATTTAACAGTGAAGCACTGAGCTTGAATTGTTATGCAGAAATAAATGTACTTTTATTAACAACAGTAATGTGCAAAACCCTAATTTTTATAAGGAAAATTGTAATATTCCACTCTTATTAAATGTATCATTGTTCTTCAATAATATCATACTGAACTAAAAGGAACACTCTTTACTTGTTTTCTGTGTAATCCAGTCACAATTTGAAGAAAAGTTTTAGTTTTTCATGAGACTTTGTGACTTCCTACTTTTTTCCATATATGAAGGAGTGGAAATGTCTAATAAGTCAAATACAGTGAGGAAAATAACTATTAGAACACCCTGCTATTTTGCAAGTTCTCCCACTTAGAAATCATGGAGGGGTCTGAAATTGTCATCGTAGGTGCATGTCCACTGTGAGAGACATAATCTAAAAAAAAAAATCTAGAAATCACAATATATGATTTTTTAACTATTTATTTGTATGATACAGCTGCAAATAAGTATTTGAACACCTGTCTATCAGCTAGAATTCTGACCCTCAAAGACCTGTTAGTGTGCCTTTAAAATGTCCACCTCCACTCCATTTATTATCCTAAACTAGATGCACCTGTTTGAGGTCGTTAGCTGCATAAAGACACCTGTCCACCCCATACAACCAGTAAGAATCCAACTACTAACATGGCTAAGACCAAAGAGCTGTCCAAAGACACTAGAGACAAAATTGTACATCTCCACAAGGCTGGAAAGGGCTACGGGGAAATTGCCAAGCAGCTTGGTGAAAAAAGGTCCACTGTTGGAGCAATCATTAGAAAATGGAAGAAGCTAAACATGACTGTCATTCTCCCTCGGACTGGGGCTCCATGCAAGATCTCACCTCGTGGGGTCTCAATGATCCTAAGAAAGGTGAGAAATCAGTCCAGAACTACACGGGAGGAGCTGGTCAATGACCTGAAAAGAGCTGGGACCACCGTTTCCAAGGTTACTGTTGGTAATACACTAAGACGTCATGGTTTGAAATCATGCATGGCACGGAAGGTTCCCCTGCTTAAACCAGCACATGTCAAGGCCCGTCTTAAGTTTGCCAATGACCATTTGGATGATCCAGAGGAGTCATGGGAGAAAGTCATGTGGTCAGATGAGACCAAAATAGAACTTTTTGGTCATAATTCCACTAAACGTGTTTGGAGGAAGAAGAATGATGAGTACCATCCCAAGAACACCATCCCTATTGTGAAGCATGGGGGTGGTAGTATCATGCTTTGGGGGTGTTTTTCTGCACATGGGACAGGGCGACTGCACTGTATTAAGGAGAGGATGACCGGGGCCATGTATTGCAAGATTTTAGGGAACAACCTCCTTCCCTCAGTTAGAGATTTTAAGATGGGTCGAGGCTGGGTCTTCCAACATGACAATGACCCGAAGCACACAGCCAGGATAACCAAGGAGTGGCTCTGTAAGAAGCATATCAAGGTTCTGGCGTGGCCTAGCCAGTCTCCAGACCTATACCCAATGGAGAATCTTTGGAGGGAGCTCAAACTCTGTGTTTCTCAGCGACAGGCCAGAAACCTGACTGATCTAGAGAAGATCGGTGTGGAGGAGTGGGCCAAAATCCCTCCTGCAGTGTGTGCAAACCTGGTGAAAAACTACAGGAAACGTTTGACCTCTGTAATTGCAAACAAAGGCTACTGTACCAAATATTAACATTGATTTTCTCAGGTGTTCAAATACTTGCAATACTTGCATCTGTATCATACAAATAAATAGTTAAAAAATCATACATTGTGATTTCTGGATTTTTTTTTTTTTTAGATTATGTCTCTCACAGTGGACATGCACCTACGATGACAATTTCAGACCCCTCCATGATTTCGAAGTGGGAGAACTTGCAAAAATAGCAGGGTGTTCAAATACTTATTTTCCTCACTGTAAGTGCTCCTATGACACCACTTACTGGTTATAGTGTTTTTGTTAGTTTTTTTGCCTTATAGTGGCCTAAAAGTGGCCAGCACTTTTAAACTTTTAGTTTTACAAATCATCACACTAAAATTTGATAATATTTAGAGCTTTGAAGAGCTGGAAAAAGTGTGAAACACTTGAAAAGTGCTTGAATTTCACTCTCAAAAGGTTGTACGAGAGGTTGTACGAGTCTACCCAGAGATGAATAATGTAATAAAAAAAAAAAATAATAAAACATTTAACTATTTCTTCCACAATACCATGGGGTGTTACTACATTAAATCCATGGTGAATGTTTATGATTTGTGGACTGAAACCCCTGAATGTTTCAAAATGTTTCTCCTTGTCTCCACGTCAGCTGTGTTTGCTCTGAAATCTGTGGTTTATAACAGAGAATTCCGCACCAGTGCGACCTCTAACCAAATTCAGTCGCACCAGCAGGAAAAAAGGTCGCAAAATGCGACCATTTTAATCGCAGTCTGGAGCCCTGCCAATCAACAGGAAATATTTAACGAATATTTAACGAAATTTTCTGTATTTATTTTTTTACAGGTGTTTTACCTGCATTTAGAATGTTTTACTTTATTGCGTTCAAGTGGCCTCATTCATGAAACATGAGCAGAACAAATTTGTGTGTAAATTGTTCGTAAAGCCGCTCTGACATAAATTTTCGGATTCACAAAAATTTTCGTATTTTCAAAATGTTAGTTGGTACGAAAAAAATTTACAGCTGCTCCCTACCACGTGTAAATGGTGCGTAAAACATTTGAACGTTCTGTGTTTTAATTTAGGCAAACTTATGACATTGCATTTTGATGCACTATGTACCAGAATAATGTTTCAAGAGTTGATTTCCCCCTTTTTTTTTTTGTTTGTTTGTTTTTTTACTGTTCAACGTTGGTTAATAGGCAGCGCTCGTCACTGTCACTTTTTACCAATCTGTCCAATCACAGTGGAGGAGGGGCAGGACAAATACTACACCGACCAATCATCCCTGAACAACAATAATGGAGAAGGTAATACTGATTTTTATGGCATATTTATATTCAGTAATATTCTTCAAAATGAGATACTAGTAACACATTACTGCCATGGATATTCTGTATCATATTCATAACAATCAAAGTATCTCAGCTGGAAAACCAGAAGATTCCACAGCGTTCCTGGCCATGTCATTTGCAGTTGTAACTCATGGGCATGGATTATGCTAATTATGAATGAGAGTGCATGTCATATTTACGAATGTTTGGAATTCATTAATATACACACATTTAACTACCGAATCCGTGGTGTACGAAGCGTTTGTGAATCTGGAGGAGAGTTTTCATAAAGGTCCATTTTACGCGCAAATTACTCCGAATTTGCTAATATATTTACGAACATTTCATGAATGAGGCCCTATGTTAGGGTTAACAGAAATGTCCGTAAAATTACTGGATAATGTCCAGGTACTTTTAATTATTAATTTTTACAGTGCAGTCAATAATTTTATCCCTTAAAACTCAACTTTGATCACCAAAATTACATATTTAAACTTCATGCCTTAAAATAGCTTGAATGTAGTATACGCGGCTCTATGAATATGCAAATTCACTAATTCGCACCGGCTCAGAGACAGTCACACGTTGATGTGACTGGTTACAAGGTAGTTTGTGACGTCAGAAACACCAACGATTTCAAACCGAGTTTTTGGTTCACTGCAGTTTTAAGAAGAAAATACTCAGCAATAGTGTTCACTTGTGAACTTGCATGGTTTGCCTTAAAGCATATTAAAAACACCACATAGACATAAACAACATTAAAACCTTGATTTTCACCACAGGGGGACTTTAAGCATAAATAAATGATCACAGAATTATTTTCTTCTTCTTTCTTTTTTAGTGAAATGTCCCTTTAAGATGCACCTTTAGTTGCTTTTATGCTCCGGTACATCTTGACACTGGTGGCTTGCAGCATGACTCAAGTACCTGCTCAAAGAGTAAACATTCTCTATTGTCTTGGAGCTTTAGATTGTGCTCAGTGTTTCTCTGTCCAGATATGTGCTGTGCTGGCAGGCGGTGATGAGAGAGGCCACTCGACAGAGAGAAGCTTCAAAGCAGCGTGCCAAGCTGCATAGGGTACTATGGGAATGTCGGTCTGAGAAAGGACATTGTAAAAATGAGAGGCCTTTAGAAAGATGAGATGCATTGTTTTGCCTTAAAATGAAAGTGCTGCTTTAGACAGTATGGACACAAAACAGTTTGAGACCACGATTTGACAAACAGAACAAAATAAAATAACTTTGCTCTTTTTTGTGTGTTAATCATGAGCACGAGGAAGTCTCTTTGGGCTGTGCATTGCATTGCTTAATGTTTATAAATATTTGATAATAAAGTCTTAATCTTAATAATGATTTTGAAGAATAGAGTCAGCATGTAGTCTGGTTTTATTTAAGTAAATGTTGTCCCAGAACGCAAGTTTATCACTTTCATAGTGGAAGTTTCAATGCTTTTTTATTCTCGTTTCATTTCCCTTCAGCAAAAAGGTGTCATTAATTTTAAATACTCTATAAATATTTAACTGTTTTATGTAAATGTATGAGAATTTGGTCATCAAATATAGAAAAGAATAATGACAGACAAATCAAATAACAGAATTCCAGTGAAAGAGAAACATCTGAATTATATGATTCTATGAATTATTATCAGGTACTGTTCTGAATTTTGGGGTCGGTAAGATCTCTTCTGCTTACCAAGACTGTGTTTATTTGACCAAAAATAAATTAAAAACAGTAATAGTGTGAAATATTATTGCAACTTAAAATAACTGTTTTCTTTGTGAATATATTGTAAAATTGTATACATTTTCTAAATGTATTCCTGTGATCAAAGTTTTCAGTGTCAAATGATCCTTCAGGAATTAATATGCTGATTTGCTGCTCAAGAAACATTTATGATTATTATGTTGAAAACAGTTGTGCTGCTTCGTATTTTTGTGGAAACCGGATTTCTTGATGAATAGAAAGTTCAAAAGAACAGCATTTATTACCATTATAAGTGCCTTTACTGTCACTTTTGACCAATTTAAATAATCCCTGCTGAAAAAAAGAATACATTTATTAAAACATTTAAAATTGTAATATCAATAGACTCAGCCTGGATGCCATCCGAACTTAGCCCTGCCCACAACATTTGAGGTCGGGAAGTTCGGTCTGGACTTGATCCGTTGTGGAGCAACTATGCTTGGACCAGAGCTGTTCGGACCAATCAAATTGTCAGGGCGGGTTTTATATACGATGATAGACAGATGATAAACAGTAATGTAATCATCCACGTCACTAAAGAGCGCTTGGGTTGAATTCGTTCTAATCCTAAACGGAGAACTTGTTTGTATATGCATTCACCTTTCTCTCATTTCACATTTCTCTCAAAAATGATGTTCGTGTTGGTAAGTACTCCGTGTATCCTTAAATTATTCTTTACAACACCGGCAAGGATCGTTTACACTCATCTTCTTCTTCTACTTCTTCCACTTATTTCATCATACAGTAGGTTATGATGAATAATAGAAGTTTGAAATGTATACATCTAACTCATGGAATTATTACATCATAACTGGACATGAATTATAATATTTAAATAATAAAAACACCAGCAACAACAATGAATTCAAATGGCTTCATTTGATGAATTACTGCTGTCACAATTGCAAGAACATGTAAACAAACATATTTTAAATAAAAGCATTTACTGCCCATTTCCTGAGGGGAAACAATAGTGCTATGTTTATTGATCCTGACAAAAAAACGCAAGTTTTTCTGAATATGGCACATTCTGTAAGCCTAATTTATATTAAAAAAAAACGTTTAACATAAGAATTTTTTTTGTCAAATGAGTGGAACTAAAACCAGTATAATAAGTATATATATATACAGGTGCTGGTCATATAATTAGAATATCATCAAAAAGTTGATTTATTTCACAAATTCCATTCAAAAAGTGAAACTTGTATATTATATTCATTCATTACATACAGACTGATATATTTCAAACGTTTTTTTCTTTTGATTTTGATGATTGTAACTGACAACTAAGGAAAAACCCAAATTAAGTATCTCAGAAAATTAGAATATTGTGAAAAGGTTCAATATTGAAGACTCCTGGTGCCACACTCTAATCAGCTAATGAACTCAAAACACCTGCAAAGGCCTTTAATGGTCTCTCAGTCTAGTTCTGTAGGCTACACAATCATGGGGAAGACTGCTGACTTGACAGTTGTCCGAAAGACGACAACTGACACCTTGCACAACGAGGGCAAGACACAAAAGGTCATTGCAAAAAAGGCTGAGAGCCGAATCACAGAGCTCTGTGTCCAAGCACATTAATAGAGAGGCGAAGGGAAGGAAAATATGTGGTAGAAAAAAGTGTACAAGCTATAGGGATAACCGCACCCTGGAGAGGATTGTGAAACAAAACCCATTCAAAAAATGTGGGGGAGATTCACAAAGAGTGGACTGGAGCTGGAGTCAGTGCTTCAAGAACCACTACGCACAGACGTATGCAAGACATGGGTTTCAGCTGTCGCATTTCTTGTGTCAAGCCACTCTTGAACAACAGACCGCGTCAGAAGCGCCTCGCCTGGGCAAAAGACAAAAAGGAAAAAAAGTGGTCCAAAGTTATGTTAGTAATGAAAGTAAATTGTGCATTTCCTTTGGAAATCAGGGTCTGGAGGAAGAGAGGAGAGGAACACAATCCACATTTCTTGAGGTCAGTGTAAAGTTTCCACAGTCAGTGATGGTTTGGGGTGCCATGTCATCTTAACCCCATAAAAAATCTATGGGGTATTGTGAAGAGGAAGATGCGATATGCCAGACCCAACAATGCAGTAGAGCTGAAGGCCACTATCAGAGCAACCTGGGCTCTCATAACACCTGAGCAGTGCCACAGACTGATCGACTCCATGCCACGCCGCATTGCTGCAGTAATTCAGGCAAAAGGAGCCCCAACTAAGTATTGAGTGCTGGACATGCTCATACTTTTCATGTTCATACTTTTCAGTTGGCCAAGATTTCTAAAAATCCTTTCTTTGTATTGGTCTTAAGTAATATTCTAATTTTCTGAGATACTGAATTTGGGATTTTCCTTAGTTGTCAGTTATAATCATCAAAATTAAAAGAAATACACATTTAAAATATATCAGTCTGTGTGTAATGAATGACTATAATATACAAGTTTCACTTTTTGAATGGAATTAGTGAAATAAATAAACTTTTTGATGATATTCTAATTATATGACCAGCACCTGTAAATACCAATCAGGCATAACATTATGACAGGTGAAGTGAATTACACTGATTATCTCTTCATCACGGCACCTGTAAGTGTGTGGGATTTATTAGGCAGCAAGTGAACATTTTGTCCTCAAAGTTGATGTGCTAGAAGCAGGAAAAATGGGCAAGCGTAAGGATTTAAGCGAGTTTGACAAGGGCCAAATTGTGATGGCTAGACGACTGGGTCAGAGCATCTTCAAAACTGCAGCTCTTGTGGGGTGTTCCCGGTCTGCAGTGGTCAGTATCTATCAAAAGTGCTCCAAGGAAGGAACAGTGGTGAACCGGAGACAGGGTCATGGGCGGCCAAGGCTCATTGATGCACGTGGGGAGTGAAGGCTGGCCCGTGTGGTCCAATCAAACAGACGAGCTACTGAAGCTCAAATAGCTCAAGACATTAATACTGGTTCTGATATAAAGGTGTCAGAATACACAGTGCATCGCAGTTTGTTGCGTATGGGGCTGCATAGCCACAGACCAGTCAAGGTGCCCATGCTGACCCCTGTCCACCGCTGAAAGCACCAACAGTGGGCACGTGAGCATCAGAACTGGACCACAGAGCAATGGAAGAAGGTGGCCTGGTCTGATGAATCACGTTTTTCTTTTACATCATGTAGATGCCCGGGTGCGTGTGCGTCGCTTACCTGGGGGCACCAGGATGCACTATGGGAAGAAGGCAAACCGGCAGAGGCAGTGTGATGCTTTGGAAAATGTTCTGCTGGGAAATCTTGGGTCCTGCCATCCATGTGGATGTTTTTTTTAAACATACCACCTACCTAAGCATTGTTGCAGACTATGTACACACTTTCATGGAAACGGTATTCTCTGGTGGCTGTGGCTCTTTCAGCAGAATAATGTGACCTGCCACAAAGCAAAAATGGTTCAGGAATGGTTTGAGGAGCACAACAACGAGTTTGAGATGTTGACTTGGCCTCCAAATTCCCCAGATCTCAATCCAATCGAGCATCTGTGGGATGTGCTGAACAAACAAGTCTGATCCATGACAACTTACAGGGCTTAAAGGATCTGCTGCTAACATATTTATGCCAGATACCACAGCACACCGTCAAGGGGGACCAACACAATATTAGGACATAATGTTATGCCTGATTGGTGCATATTTCTAGTGTTCTAGTCAAAGATCATATGATATTTGATGATATTATGACATTATTTTCCAGTAAGCAGTAATTATTTGGCACAAAAACAATCAATTAGGATCTCAATTATTTCATCAAACAATACATATAATAAACTCTGAAAACCCCATCATTTTGAGTAGTAAACAAAATGCAAAAACAAATGATTCAGTCGCATGAACTGTCCAAACAAATCTAAATGTATATTTCAATGAGATTCAGGAGCTGCAGTGTTTTCAACAACAACCTAATTACAGTTGTTTTCCTCAAACAAAGCTCCTGCTTGAATTCAGAAGACATAGGACATAGCAAACAAACAATGGACTACTTTTATGATGTTTTATCTTTTGTCTTTATTTGAAAGTTTGACACCCTGAGTTCAGTAATACCAGGTTCTTTATTTTTAGGTGAACTAGTTTATAATAATAATTACATTGGGATTGTAATTATTAACCCTGGATTATGTTAACCCATGTGTGAAAGCCCTATTAGAGTAAATGGTGAGTGATTATTGGTGCACAGTCTACTTCTGATTGGATGAGCTGCATGGACTGCAAAAATATTTTCATTCACAAATTAAGTTATTGTGTTGCTCGCCAATTTCCAAAAATCAGTTAAACTAATGAATGATCTATATATACAGTACACTACTGATCATAGTTGGTGCTAAAACATTTAATTTAATAAAATGTTTTATTTATTTTTTACAAAAAAAAAAAAAAAATGTTTTATATAAATGCTGTTCTTTTGAACTTTCTATTCAACAAAGATTCCTGAAAAAATTGTAGCACGGTTTCTACAAAAATGTTTTCAACATTGATAATACTCATACAAATATTTATTGAGCATCAAATCGGCATATTACAATGATTTCTGAAGGATCATGTGACGCTGAAGACTGGAGTAATGATGCTGAAAATTCAGCTTTGATCACAGGAATAAAGTACATTTTAAAATATATTACAATATAAAACATTTTACAATATTACTGTTTATATTTTTGATAACATAAATGCAGCCATGGACATTGGTGTCATATCAATGTCGCCAACACGGGGCACTTTGATAACAGACTGTAAAAAACTGTAATACCTACTGTAGTTTATTCCCAGTGACTTTGAATATTTCTTATCCAATCAGATTGTAATGAGTTGCCTGTTATTTATAGGAATGTATATTTGACAGTATTAGATGTTGCAGGTATGACAGTGCCCTCGCAGATTTGTTCTTCTCTCATGAAGATCTTAATGAATCTCATTTCTCTCTTATCAGGACTGAGTGCTAGCATGTTTTTTGTTTGTATTTTTTGGACTAAATTTGAGCTTTTGCCTTGAATGTGTATCAGGCGCTGATAAGGCCTGGGAATCCGTTTTGCCGTCCACTCTTTTCATAAGCGTTAACACTGTGTCATTTTTTGCGCCAGTGCACTCAATTACTCAATTTCTATGTCTTACCATGGAGAATATTCATGGTTCCTGTGTAATGGCTCTCGTTTAGGGATGATCAGTTAGTCATGGTCGTGTTGCTTCCCTGGAGCTCTGGGTCTAATGATCATTGTGCGTGTTCTCATGGGCAACATCATCTATTAAACGCTCTGTTATGATGCTGCTACTGTAATGTGATGATTGTCAATTTAAAGGCGTCTGAGTATAAAGTCAATCAGTGCAGTATTTTATTGTAGTCTTGAGATTATCCATTTTATATATAACAGTCACAGTGTCTCTGCAAAACCCTGATCAGTGGAGTCGTTTACATTGATAATATTTTAGCAGTCATGTTGTGTGTGTGTGTATGTTTTGTGCCAGCTGTTAGCATCAGATAAAGGTCAGAATTATTCACTATTTGCATTAAGACATTAGTTAGCAAGTTTTTCTTTTTTTAAAGGTGGTTTTTAATATGGGTACTAGGTGAATTTAGGTTGTATTGTCCTTTGATGGTCCCCTTTAGACATTCAATGACTATAAGTAATGTTGCACTTACATCTCAACTAACTCTTTATTAAGATTATTAGAGTTTTAGGGGTAGGGTTTGTGTTAGTAGAATAAGGGGTTAGGGTTAGTAGAATACGTTGACATTTACTTGTAACTAGTTACTTATAGTCAGTAGAATGTCTGGGCATCAAAATAAAGTGTTAGCAGATATTAAGCAGACAGTCTACAAATACTCTAATGAGAGGGAGTTGACATGTAGGTGCAACGTTACTTATAGTCAGGGCTTGACATTACCTTTTTTGCTCACCAGCCACTGTGGCTAGTGGTTTTCAAAAGTTACTAGCCACTCAGCATTTTCACTGGCCACAATTTTTGGGAAATTACATTTTATATGATTAAAGTTGACTTTGGCATGCTTAAATTACTTGATTTTGAGTCATTTTACTTGATTTAGAAGATGTAAAACCCTTTCAAACTCTCAATGCAGAGTGACCACCCAAAATACCGGCTCTGCAGAAGAAACTCAACACCTACTTCATCATTGCCACTTTGGCCCCTCCCACTGGCGTGTTAGTGAGATGATGAGGAGAGAAGCGCAATACAGGATCACCGGACTGCGAATAACATTACCTTACAAAGGATCCTAATGCTAGGAATGTGGTTATTTATTTTCAACAATGTGAATGTCTCAGTTGAGCGTTATTTATTTGTATGCGGTACGTTTCACTGTGGATTCTTTGGTAAATCACCAAAGATTGGTCGCAATTTTAGCGCGGGCTTTGCAAAAATAATTTTACGATATGGATTTGACAGTAATGTGACAACTTGTAAGTAACCGTGTTAATTCTAATGCCTGATCTGTGGTCAGTGATTTCTGATATGTAATGATTCATGTACAGTCGGATGTTCTTTGTCTGTAGTAAATCAAACCATTGACTAAACAGTCAACTTCACATTGTTTCTCTTAGTAGGATGAAAATAATCAGTTATTAAATTATCTATAGAAAGTGATCAAAGAACGCTTTCGTTACAGTTGCTGGAGGTGTCAATCAAAGATCAGTGACTGAGTTCTGGACTTGCGCCAAAACTCCCATAATAATCAATGAATCTCTTATTTACATCGTGTTTGGACTGTTAGTTATGATGAAAGCATATCGTTAGTGTGCAGAAACCGAGTTGCAATGACAAGATCACTGCATTCATGCACTCAAAATGTCTGTGATCTGCTACAGTGCTCATCACTGCGACCACAGCAGCCCATCACAGCAGTGGGCATTTACACTGAAGTCTCACTGCAGAGACACGCCCCCTTCAAACAGCGTTTCAGAGCAGAGAGCTAAAATCAGGGTAGGAAAAAAGCCTTTTCATTCTAAATAATTTTTGATGTAAAAATCATGCTAACATTTTAAGAGCATCACAGTAAAACATTATAAAACAATGCAGTTCAGGACCCCTTTAAAGACATTCTTAATGTTCATTGTTTTTGTGAAGTTGTTGCTGTCCTTGTTTACTTAGTGAACACATGGATTTAACTTTCATAAGTGCTCACCGTTCATAATAAAGACATAGTTATCGGTTTAATTGTGTTTAATTACTCTGAAAATATTATATTATTCAGTCAGTCATATTCAATTACAGGCTATTCAATTTATGTCTTCCCACGATGTAATAATTCATCCGGAATATTATTTCCACTTAGTGTCATTGTGTTGTGCCCCTTTTGCACTAAGCATTTTTTACTCTTGTATTACACAAAAAGAAAGTAATTGTACAAATATGTAAAAAAAAAAAAAAGTACACTTGCATGAGGTGAAGACTTCAAACCTTGCTTAGCTTCCAAAATCAGATTTGGTGAGCCCATGCTTGTAGAGCCTGAGGTCTTGTTCGGCATAAAATAATACAATAACACAAACAGTAAAATGAAGAAATCCATTTTTTATTCACTGTGTGGCTCTTTTGTTAAGAGCTAGTGGCATCACATGATGTGCACTCTTTGAATGAGATATGGCATATATTTCTGGTTAGTAAAATAACATTAGTGTGCCATTTGAGACTACCCTTCTAAAATGTATATACTAGACAGTAGAATATGTACTTCATAGTGTAAGTGTATACAGTAGGTTGTCATTTGTGACTACTAACAAAACCGCAATATAACCACGAAATGCTGAAAGTATGCAGCTAAATATTAGATTTTTGCTCTTTAAAATGTGTAAGTTGTTTAGTTGTAGAGTATAGTTGCACACAGCCAGGACGGTCAAGACAAAATGGCTTTATGCTAAGTTAACTTTGTTAGATAATAGTCAAGGATATCTAGTAGGCTAGTTGTCTCCACAGAAACATGGGAATTGTGTCCCTGATGCTTTAGTAATGGGACACCTAAGTGTACAGTGTTGGTGGGAAGTGCCAGTAATTTATCAAGCAATAAAGTGAAGTTCTGCCCAACTCTGCTCTTATACCTCTCCAGTGAAGCAGTGCAGATTCTGACGTTCTGTAATGTAAGGCAATTACCTGTCGCTTTCGCTCTGCTTCGCTGTTCGGAGGCGGCACTCTGATGATGAAGTGGGAGGATATCACAGCAAAGGCTTTTGATGTCTCATTCATTTAGATCACTTATCCTGGATTGTCGTACAATCCTAAATATTCAAGTCAGCAGGAAATGCCGTTCGAAACCCATTTACGTCTGTAATCTGATCTGACATATTTCAAAGTTAAACAGGATGCTCAATGAGAATTTTGGGAAAAGTATCGATTTGAAAAATTGCCTTCCAACCTGGGCTGCGTTTCCCAAAAGCTTTGTAAGCTAAGTTGATTGCGGATGTGTAGGGCTGCAGCTATCGATTCTTTTTGTAATCGATTAATCTAGCACTTAATCGGTCGATTAACCGATTAATCGGATAAAACATGTTTTTAAACAACCAAAACAAATAATGCATAACGAAAATGAAGAGGAAAATCAATTTAATGTATTAATGCACAACAGGTTTCATGCTGTAATCTAGCCCTGACATCAAAGTAAATATCTTTCATGTAGATTTCTACATCTGCAGCATTTACCATTAGGCTACTAACAAATAATATATAATTTCTGGGGTGAGCCTATTTGCTATGGTAACCTAGCAACCTGTCTGTGTGTGTGTGTGTGTGTGTGTGTGTGTGTGTGTGTGTGTGTGTGTGTGTGTGTGTGTGTGTGTGTGTGTGTGTGTGTGTGTGTGTGTGTGTGTGTGTGTGTGTGTGTGTGTGTGTGTGTGTGTGTGTGTGTGTGTGTGTGCGTATGTGAGGCTTCATTGCAGGCTTCATTGGTACGGCAGAAATACATACATTCATTTTCAGTAGAACCCTGCATTTGGCCTGCATCACTTGCATTGCAGTGCATTTTAGGTGAAGCATCCTTTCGAAAAATCACATCACAACATCATGTCCCGGTGTATACAGTGAACACATGCTGAAATTATTGTTGCGTGGCTACATAAAAGTTTAAGCATATGTGATGCATTGCCACGATTGGTCTGACTGGCACGTGAGAGAGACGAGGGTACATGCGTGTGTGTGTGTGTGTGGGCATGTTTTTGTGAAATATCAGGACACAAATGTGTATAATGACATGGGTATGACATAGGTATTACAAAAAGAGGGTGAAATATGAGGACGTTCCCCATGTCCTCACTTTTCAAAATGCTTATAAATCACACAGAATGAGTTTTTTTTCACAGAAAGTAAACTGCGCAGTCTCCTGTGATGGGTAGGTTTAGGGGCAGGGGCAGTGTAGGGGGATAGAAAAAACAGTTTGTACGGTATAAAAACCATTATGCCTATGGAATGTCCCCACATTTCACAAAAACCCCTGTGTGTGTGTGTGTGTGTGTGTGTGTGTGTGTGTGTGTGTGTGTGTGTGTGTGTGTGTGTGTGTGTGTGTGTGTGTGTGTGTGTGTGTGTGTGTGTGTGTGTGTGTGTGTGTGTGTGTGTGTGTGTGTGTGTGTGTGTGTGAGAAGGGGTTCTTTTTTTTAGGCTATAGGCTACTCTCTTGCAATTGAACGTGAATACGTTTACTACTTAAAAACATCAAAGCTAAACATCATATCTAGTAAAACCGCATCACGACATCGCTACAAATACAGTATGGGATTAAAATCAGCGAACATCGATGTATAGGCTTAGGTATGGCTGTAACGATTTGACCAAAAATAAAAACCTCTAATTGAATTAATTGAACATTTTACCTCAATTACGATTAATGAACGATTATTTTGCTCTTTTTTTTTTTTTGCTTTCCATTTTTTGCCCTCATAAGGTTTTAGAATAAGTTCCTGATAAGGTTTTTACTGTAAATATTTTCTACTATTAAAGTTGGAATTTTTCCAACAAATGCAAAAAGGGAATTTCTTTGTGATTTTAAAATACTTGAAGGAAACGGTTCACTTTCAGCAGTTATTGTCTATGGGGCAGATTTCTGCTTGTTTAACATCAGATAGGCTACAGATAAATGAACACAGTAGGCCTACATTACATTTATTTGAATGCATTAATGAGAGAGAGATTGTGTGTGTGTGAATTACTCATGCTCTATTCACTATGAAGCTGTGATTTGTACTTACTTCAAAGGTATTCAAATATATGCCTATAACGGTTGAGTTGAGTTTCTAAGCTACTTTAGTGACTTTACTTGAGTCACAGGACAGCGTTGACACTGCGTTTCTGCGCTGCTCTCTGCGCGCGATCTTCACGTGAAAAGAGGTCTGCCTTTAGGGCGCGCGTGCATTGTCAGAGACGGCTCTCTGTGTTTAAGAAAAAAGCTGAGCACTGAACGGATACGTTTTCCATATTGTTGTTTTTGAATAGTGCACAATCGCTTCAATGTTCAAACTGGCAAGCCTTTAAACGCATTTACATGACAAACTTTATGAGGACGAAAGTGAAAGCGATCTGGCTTCGGGGCTTGCACGTGCCGTGTGTGTGTGTGTGTGTGTGTGGCAGCTATAAGAACGGCAATCAACTTACCTGTATAAACTGTGTAAAACATGCAGTTACTATAGTGATTCTGGGCATCTAGAATCTAAACTAAATTCAAAATGTATCACGCACTATGGTGTGCTTCCTGAACACTGAACAGCAGTCTGTGTGAATCAGATCCCTGTGCGTATAGTGCGTGTCATAGGAATTTAACGAGGCTTCGAGGCAGACTTTTTGCCTCAAGTAGTTTTTGTAATCGAGTTAATCGAGTAACTCGATGAATCGTTTCAGCCCTACAGATGTGTTTCTATGATCTGTTTTTGGGAAACACAGCCCTGGTTAATTTGGCATAGTTTGCATTAATCCACTATTATGAAGACAAAAACCACTCAAGTCAAGTCACCTTCATTTATATAGCGCATTTACACGAAAAAATCGTTTTGGTGGCCTGAGAACGTAAACTTTGATAGTTTTCAAAGTGCAAGTTTTTGAAAATGAGTTTTGAAAACGATACCATTATTATTTCTGTGTAAACGTTAATCGGTGAAAGCGTTGACGGCATTAACATGCGTATTACGTGTTTAGTCTATGCGAGTTCTCTTTATAAAGTGATGTTTCCGCGGATCCGTGTGAACGGGAATCATTTTGATAACGTGTTGATCTGTACAAAGGAAAAAACTTTTGGTCATGAAAAAAAAAAAACTTTCACAGGGATGAGTCTAGTAGACCCAGTCTCTGCTGACACTTCAGGGCTGCATTGTGGTCGTGTCTAGACGCAGGAGCTTCATCTGAATGGCCCGGATTCGGCTGACTATGGTAAACCTCAGGATAAACAGAGAGACTAATATTAGCATAGATGCCATTCTTCTTATGATGTAACGAGTACATCAGGTGTTATGGGAAGTGTTACCGGCTGACCTAATTTATGCAGCCTAACAATCATTTAACTGATTTGAATAATATAAATTGATAATTTGTTATGTGCATGCCAGGTTAAAGAGATGTGTTTTTAGTCTAGATTTAAACTGACAGAGTGTGTCTGCTTCCCAGACAACGCCTGTTCTAGAGTTTAGGTGCTAAATAGGAAAAGGATCTACCACCTGCTGTTGATTTTGATATTCTAGGTATTATCAACTGGCCAGAAGTTTGAGATCGCAGTAGACGTGAAGGACTATAATGTGTTAAGAGCTCGCTCATGTACTGGGGAGCTAAACCATTTAGTGCTTTTTAAATAATTAGCAATACTTTAAAGCGTAACGAAACCCTAAAACAGCTTTTTTTTAGCTAATGATCTGCAAGACTGGGGCTTTATTGGTGCCGTTTATAAAGTGTTTTAATTCTACAATATATGGTGTAAAAACGTGCTGCCCTCTTAAGGTTGAACGGTGGCTACAGCAGTTGAATTTTCCTATTGGATTTTGTTTGCCATCGTGATGTATGTTGGCTCTTCCAACGGCTCACTGCACGCCCCTGGCACGAGCTCACCACGCCCTAAGAATTGATCACATGAGAACGGCTTCACTCCAGTATGAACTCTCATGTTACATGAAGTAGAAACATTACGATTGAAACTTACTTGACACGTGCTATCAACATTCTAATGATGGAAATACGGTTAAATAATGCAGTTGTCAATACACGTCAGGCTTTTCTTTCGATATTTTTGCCGCCCGTCATGTGTACAGACACTGATACATGAGACGCGCTTTCAAGCCATGGTAAAGAAACACAAAACCGGAACATGCTGGCATATAAAGTATACATTTTATTTGAGGAAATTTATATTTATATTTATATATTTATATTTATTTATATTTATGCATTTGGCAGACGCTTTTTTCCAAAGCGACTTACTTACCCTTATTACAGGGACAATCCCCCTGGAGAAACATGGAGTAAAGTGCCTTGCTCAAGGACACACTGGTGGTGACCTCTGGGATCGAACCAGCAACTGTTTATAAATCTGTTTATAATAAGCTATTAGGTTTTAACTTATTGGTTCTGCACTGCCTATTGATTCAGTTAATATGAATAAAAATACATTGCATGTATCTGATCTTTTTTTAGTGGCATTCAGTATAAGGATTTGACTGTGCATAGATTAGGTCAGTGGTCCCATTCTCTCTTATGCTGCTGCTTCGCTAGCATCGTTGGCATTGGGAGTTAAGAAGTTCGAGCCAGCGACTCGAATTAATAAGGCTCTGGTCCTGTGTCCACAGACAATTCACCCTCCTCCACTTAAGGTGAAGGTGGGAATGACCGCTCTGTTGCAAAGCTACTGGTTCACTGGAGTCTGACAGCTGTCAATCAATCTGTCACTGTGGGTCTCAGGTGCACGCCCCCCATGAACTAACTGTTCAGCATTAGTCATTGAGAGCATACACTCACCTAAAGGATTATTAGGAACACCTGTTCAATTTCTCATGAATGCAATGATCTAATCAACCAATCACATGGCAGTTGCTTCAATGCATTTAGGGGTGTGGTCCTGGTCAAGACAATCTCCTGAACTCCAAACTGAATGTCAGAATGGGAAATGGGAAAGAAAGGGGATTTAAGCAATTTTGAGCATGGCATGGTTGTTGGTGCCAGACGGGCCGGTCTGAGTATTTCACAATCTGCTCAGTTACTGGGATTTTCACGCACAACCATTTCTAGGGTTTACAAAGAATGGTGTGAAAAGGGAAACACATCCAGTATGCGGCAGTCCTGTGGGCGAAAATGCCTTGTTGATGCTAGAGGTCAGAGGAGAATGGGCCGACTGATTCAAGCTGATAGAAGAGCAACTTTGACTGAAATAACCACTCGTTACAACCGAGGTATGCAGCAAAGCATTTGTGAAGCCACAACACGCACAACCTTGAGGCGGATGGGCTACAACAGCAGAAGACCCCCCCGGGTACCACTCATCTCCATTACAAATTGGAAAAAGAGGCTACAATTTGCACCAGCTCACCAAAATTGGACAGTTGAAGACTGGAAAAATGTTGCCTGGTCTGATGAGTCTGGATTTCTGTTGAGACATTCAGATGGTAGAGTCAGAATTTGGCGTAAACAGAATGAGAACATGGATCCATCATGCCTTGTTACCACTGTGCAGGCTGGTGGTGGTGGTGTAATGGTGTGGGGGATGTTTTCTTGGCACACTTTAGGCCCCCCTTAGTGCCAATTGGGCATCGTTTAAATGCCATGGCCTACCTGAGCATTGTTTCTGACCATGTCTATCCCTTTATGACCACCATGTGCCCATCCTCTGATGGCTACTTCCAGCAGGATAATACACCATGTCACAAAGCTGGAATCATTTCAAATTGGTTTCTTGAACATGACAATGAGTTCACTGTACTAAAATGACCCCCACAGTCACCAGATCGCAACCCAATAGAGCATCTTTGGGATGTGGTGGAACGGGAGCTTCGTGCCCTGGATGTGCATCCCACAAATCTCCATCAACTGCAAGATGCTATCCTATCAATATGGGCCAACATTTCTAAAGAATGCTTTCAGCACCTTTTTGAGTCAATGCCACGTAGAATTGAGGCAGTTCTGAAGGCCAAAGGGGGTCAAACACAGTAGTGTGCTGTTCCTAATAATCCTTTACGTGAGTGTATGTCGTAATTTAGATATATTTTTAAGATGGAAGAATGTGGTTTTACAGCTTTCACTTAAGGCTTAAAGGGATAGTTCACCCAAAAATGAAAAGTTTGTCATTACTCACCCTCAAGTTTTTCCAAATCTGTATGAGTTTCTTTCTTCTGTTGAACACTAAAGAAGACATTTTAAAGAATGTTGATAATCAAACAGTTAGCCAACAGTAGCCCTTGACTTCCATAGTAGAAAACAAATACTACGGAAGTCAATGGCTACCGTCAACCGTCTGGTTATCAACATTCTTTAAAATCTTTTGCGTTCAACAGAAGACAGAAACTCATACAGGTTTGGAACAACATGAGGGTTTTTAAATGATGGTAAAACTATCCCTATAATGCTGCAAGGCCATGTTTAATCCAACACGTTCAGTGACTGTACAATTCCTAAAAAAATGCAAGTAACCGTTAGAAAAGATCAAATGGAATCTGTCCCTGCTCATGGAAACAATGTTGAGGCAGAGTTTGAGATGATCCCTCGTTGTGTGTTTCAGAGATGAGTTATTAGCTTTAATTATTCATGTATTCATCTACATTTCACTTGATGGGCCATATTAGCCTCTTACAAATAGGCATTTGTGCACCACTGCAGATTCTACCTGCCCACTCAGATATGATTTTTATAAATGTATGAAAAAATGTAAAGTCTAAAGCCTGTTTCAAACCTCATGTATAAGAATCATGTTGATGCAGCAACAGAATAACTGCAATATAAATGATAGTGTCTGCACACACAGGTTTGTTTTGCTATCAAATCAGGACATTCCATAGGCGTAATGGTTTTATTACTGTACAAACTGTATATTCCATCCCCCTACACTACCCCTACCCCTAAACCTACCCATCACAGGAAACATTCTGCATTTTTACATTTTTAATTGTTTAGTATGTTTTTAAAGGACATATTTCATGTTTACGTCGTAATAGCAGTGTAATACCTAACCCATGTCATTATACAAATTTGTGTCCTCATAAATCACAAAAACAAACACACGGACACAGACAGACACACACAAAAGATGTCATCGCATCATAGACTCTCTATTCGTTCCAGTTAAATCACAAAATAAAATGTACACAAACGTGTCCGTGCTCTTGATACAGAATCACTGATGAACACCTTTGGTTTTCATGAGAGAGAAAAACAAAACAATACGATGGTGGATTCGAACCCAGAACTGAACCCCAGACATGCTCGCCGGACAAAAGCTCTACCACTTGACCTTCAAGGTACGCAAACATTTTATGCAAATCTATGTGAAGAGTCTTGGGACTGTCAATATTGTATTATGCTATAGTTAAGAGATGTAACGTTAAGGATGAAACTATCACCTTAAACATGACTTCTCATGACTTCCCCCACTCACCCATTTTTTAAAACAAAGTTATGCCATTGGATCACATTATAGATAACTTTTGATTGTGCGTACCTGAGCTCGTAAGATCGTGTTCACATCATCCAAACGTACCAAACTCTGATGTCGATCGAACCCGCGTGCGCACCAAAATTGCTAGTGTGAAAAAACCCTAACTCACTGCCTGCAATGATCAGCAAATCCAACGGGCCTTGCTTATAAACATTTGTCACCGAAAATGCCAGGAACACACTGAGTACACTGAACAAGGTTATTTTTCCCTCACAACCAAAAACACACTTCTTTGGTGACATTGTTAAAAAAATCCTTCTCAACTTGCGTTATCCGAATGATGGGTGTGCTCTCGCCCCTGCTCTGGTTTGTGTGTGTGTGTGCTTTTCCGGGAGAAGTGTCCATACAAGGATTTTCCGCCCTTTATGACTTCATACAGGGCCATACGCCAAAAAAAAAGTGTGCGAAACTTGTGAGAAACCGGAAGGAGTATGAAACTTTGGGACATTGGGAATCCAATTCTCTAACAGTGTAAGTAAGTCAGAATGTATGAAATGGCATTAGACCCCTAGCCTGACAAGCCAAACCCACATCAAGATGTTGGGTCTGGGAACACACCATTGGCAGGGCTCAATCCGAGGGGCGGGATAAACAGTTGTCTTTCAAATTCGCTCTGCACGCAATTGGATAGCGCTACAACCAACCAGAGCAACGAAGAAGGTGAAGTGGAGCTAGTTGATAGATTAAACTTTTTTCCGTATCCAGTCGGCAAAACCCTGAACACATCTTCCTTTCTTAAGAATAACTTCAGTGCCGTTCTTTGTTCTTTTCTCAAAGAAAAGCTTAACTCCAAGTCTTCCAGAGTCACGGCCAAAGCCGATTAGAAAGGCCGCTGTTCGCCAGCTTCTTTGTTTTCAAGTAGCACGCAGAACCGTGGCAACTCTGCCATCATTATGTTAGCCTGCCCACCGACTCTATACACGATGTGATTGGCCTGATTAGAGTTTGGTTTTTCCAGCTTGAAAGCCAACGGAGACTACCCTAGATTATAGGGTAGTCTCCGTTGGCTTAGTCTCCGTTGGCTTAGTCTCTGTTGGTAGTCCCCCCCCCCCCCCCCCCCTTTTAAAAGACCACACCACTTTTTTGAAAATAGGCAGTTAAACAGTTTACCATTTTCATATCCATTCAGCCGATCTTCGGGTCTGGCAGTAGCACTTTTAGCATAGTTTAGCATAGATCAGTGGTTCCCAATCACATTCCTGGAGGCCCACCAACAGTGCACATTTTGCCTCCTTTGTCTGACACCCCCACATCAGATTTTGGAGGCACTACTAATAAGCTGATGACCTGAATCAGGTGTTTGATTGAGGAGACATGCAAAATATGCACTGTTCGTGGGCCTCCAGGAATGTGGTTGGGAACCACTGGCATAGATCATTTAATCTGATTAGACTGTTAGCATCTCACCAAAAAAAATGACCAAAGAGTTTCAATATTTTTCCTATTTAAAACTTGACTCTTCTGTAGTTACATCGTGTACTAAGATACTAAAACGTGTACTAAAACGGAAAACAAAAAGTTGTGATTTTCTAGACCGATATGGCTAGGAACTATACTCTCATTCCTGCGTAGTAATCAAGGAACTTTGCTGCTGTACAATGGGTGATCAAAATGATCTTACGCAGCGCCTGAAAATAGTCCCCATCTAGCATGTTCCTTTAAGCCATAACGCTTACAAGATTTTTTTCTTGTGTTTTAGTGATTTCTTTGATTATTTTCAGTGATTTTATTTGTTCTTTTTTCAGCTTGAGTGATTTGTGATATTTTTGTCGTCTTTAATTGCACTTTTTGTTATATTTTTCATCTTTTTGTGACATTTATTCATATTTTTCTTCACTTTCATTCTGATGCTCTATTTTCTGAGAGAACCAGCACAGGTGATGTTGTGTTTACATGTGAAGAGTCAACTTTTAGCTGGTTAGCTGATATTATAACTGCACCATCTGGACTCGAAAAGCAAATTTCTTTATTGATGACCCTTCAAAAGTAACTGTTCTCTGATTAGATTAATTTCTGTTTGTCTCCAGAGCTAGTCTGATCCGTCACATGACATTTACAGTTCTGTATGTTTCATATACGTGATCTCATTACTAACCCAAGGTGAAGCATGACCAGTGTGAAACCTGTAAGAAGATTACGGTCACCTCAGGTTAAGTGTGTTATAGTGGGTAAATGACGGCGGGGGTTAATTCAGATAGCACTGCTGAATCTAAAGCTCTTGGATACAGACTCTGTGATATCAGACCTGCACAGAGCGATCATGATCTTTGTATTTTAGTGCTGCTCTCTTTCACATTCTCTCTGCCTGCATGTGTTTGTCTACGTGGGAATTGAGAGGTTTAAAGGGGACAAGGATCAAAGCATTGAATCAGAGTGGGTTTGCTCATGATAAGAAATTATTTGAAGTATGCTGAAATGCATTATGGGAATTGTATTAGTAATATATGCAAATGCAGCAACAAACGCCCACCATCAGTTAATGCTTTCATTACTTCTGACTTTTTCTTTTCTTTTCTTTTCTTTTCTTTGTCCCTTAATTTTACATGAGAAAATGATTACATGAGAAATGTATTGTAGAAGGGTAAAAAGAATATATTTGAAGTCATATAAGTTATAAAATGTATTAATTGTGGTATCGGCTTGATTATGTTAATCGGTTTATGGCAGTGGGTGGTCCCTGCTGGGGCTCTATTGGTGCAGTTTCTGTTTCTATGGCAACAGCAGCTTCTTTGATTGGTGGATCCTGTTTCAGGATAATGGGCAGTGTAGTTATTTACTGGAAACCTGCTAATTGCACACAGGTTTTACTCTGACTTATGGTTTCTATTTCTTTCTTTTCTTTACTTTCTTTCTTTCTTTCTTTCTTTCTTTCTTTCTTTCTTTCTTTCTTTCGTCTTTCTTTCTTTCGTCTTTCTTTCTTCCATTTGTTCTGTCTGTCATTAATTTGTTCATTGTAACTATCTATCGTTTGTTCTGTGTGTCGTTAATTTGTTCATTGTAACTATCTATCATTTGTTCTGTCTGTCGTTCATTTGTTCATTGTAACTATCTATCATTTGTTCTGTCTGTCGTTCATTTGTTCATTGTAACTATCTATTGTTTGGTCTGTCTGTCGTTCATTTGTTCATTGTAACTATCTATCATTTGTTCTGTCTGTCGTTCATTTGTTCATTGTAACTATCGTTTGTTCTGTCTGTCGTTCATTTGTTCATTGTATCTATCGTTTGTTCTGTCTGTCGTTCATTTGTTCATTGAAACTATCTATTGTTTGTTCCGTCCGTCCAACCATCCATCCATCCAACCAACCAACCAACCAACCTCAGCAGTCTGTGGAGTCTGTATTTGCCAAAAATGCTTGATTGTGTATCTGTAATCCAACAGGACACTGTGATCTTTTATGTAAGGTATATGAATTTAAGCAGCAGATTTTTACCTGCTCTGAATCAAGCCCTCCATGACCCCGGGGCACTGTGAGCGGCCGATGAAAGCTTTTCAGGGGACAGAGTTTATGTGTGAGATGCCACCCTTAGTTGTATCACTGGCAGAATACATTACCTCACCTGTCTGTCTCTTGGCACTCCAGGTAGTGACCCTCAGTTCTGCCCTGAACACTCAATTACAGCCCGATTGCAAATAGCCTTAACGCTATATTGGGATCACTAAGGGCTGATTGGCCCACAATTTCTTCCAATCTTGTGTGATTGGAGCCATTTCTTCTGCAGAATCAGCATGCCTCTGTGTTTTCCCAGAAATGTTGTCCCCTATACACCTGGCTTGCAGTGCCCTGGGTGGACATGTTGTCCAGAGAGGCCAACAGTGGGACCTGGTGGGTATTTGGTTGTGAGAATGCTTTATATGGTTAAATAGATGGATAATTCTTTTGGACTAATTATTATTCAATTAGTTTCTCATGTTTCACAGTGAAGCAAAAATGGTTATACATCAACATAAAATCCTCAACGGCAACAAGAAAGTGTCCTGTGAGATGTAGGTGCAATGCTCAAGGATGTTTTGAAGCTTTGCACCAGGTTTGACATCATTGATTGGTTCCCAGATGTCAGAAATGTGAAATGGAAAATTATGTGTGTTCTATCTATCTGTCATTTTGTTCTGTCTGTCATTCATTTGTTCATTCTAACTATCTATAATTTGTTCTGTCTGTCCGTCCATCCATTGTTTGTTCTGTCTGTCCGTCCGTCCATCCATCCATCCATCCATCCATCCATCCATCCATCCATCCATCCATCCATACATCCATCCATCGTTTGTTCTATCTATCTGTCATTTGTTCTGTCTGTCATTCATTTGTTCATTCTAACTATCTATAATTTGTTCTGCCTGTCCATCCATCCATCCATCCATCATTTGTTCTATCTATCTGTCATTTGTCCTGTATGTCGTTCTTTTTTAACTTTAACTGTCTGTCTGTCCATCCATCCATTGTTTGTTCTGTCGTTCCATCCATCCATTCATTCATTTGTTCATTCTAACTATCATTTGTTCTGTCTGTCTGTCTGTCCATCCATCCATTGTTTGTTCTGTCTGCCCATCCGTCCGTCAGTCCATCCATCCATCCATCCATCCGTTTGTTCTATCTATCCATTGATGGTTCTGTCTGTCGTTCATTTGTTCATTGTAACTATCTATTATTTGTTCTGTCTGTCGTTCATTTGTTCATTGAAACTATTGTTTGTTCTGTCTATCGTTCATTTGTTCATTGAAACTATTGTTTGTTCTGTCTATCGTTTATTTGTTCATTGTAACTCGTTTGTGCCGTCCGTCCGTCCATTCATCCATACATACATCCATCGTTCCATCCATCCATCCATCCCCTGTTCCTACACACTTCAGCAGTCTGTGGAGTCTGTATTTACCAAAAATGCATGATTGTGTATCTGTAATCCGACAGGACACTGTGCTCTTTTATGTAAAGGTATATGAATTTAAACACCTGAATGGAAAACTGTATTTTTATAGGTAAAGTTGGATGGAAGACTTTTAGAGAGTGAGTGATACATTTATGTGACGAAGACATTAATTTTGGGACAGAATTTGGATATCATGCACACATTGTACAGGCTACTTTTATGGTGCCTTTATGGTGTTTTTGCCCTTTTTGGAGCTTTGGGAAAAGCGTTATACGAGTAAACTCGAAATGAATTGAACTGAAAACTGTGGTCATATGGAATAATCTGTGTGAAGATTCTTCAATTCTGCATTTCTTTAAAAGTAAAAAAATCTGCATGCCCTGCACATATCAGACAGGACGTTTAATCTTAGTAAAACCTTATCCACGATGTTCTAATATCCAGGATCTTTAAGCCTGTTAGATTGGCTTAGAACATTACAGTTGTGTTACATCAATATCTAAATGTCAAGCAGGAGACTCCGCCGATCCGTACATAGGGAGATCTTAATACAGTGCCAGTGTTTGTCAAACCGACTGCTAATTCTTCCCATGTGCATGCAGAACAATATGCATTTGACATCTTCTGATGCTTAGTCAACCCTGATAATGTAACATGGCTTATTTGTTGACCCAGCATCAGCTGAATTTAAAAACGCTGGGCTTCACTTCAGGAATGAAGACTTTGTAACCATAGAAACAGACGTGTCACATGATTGCAGTTCCTGCACTGTCAGAAAGGATTGTGTAGCAAGAGAAAGCTCCTCCACTGACAGCTCCTTATGAGCCCCGCAGAATAACAATCCACAAATCCACATTCAACTTCAGTTCAGAGTCACTGCTATTCAGTTGATTCATGAGTTTTCTTATTCCTGCAACGGATAATTATGAATGAATGCTTCAGTATAGCAATTGGTCTTGCCTTTTAATTTTAGAAATTAAATAAGTGTATGTATTGTGAATATTTGGGCTAACTCTGCTTGGATGATTATTGAATATGATCATTGACTAGTGTGATAGAAGTGAATTTGAATTTGCTAAGCAGCAAGCTAGTAATTAGTTCAACCTTTCTGAAAAATTAGTCAGCTACTACAAGCAAATAAAGCAGGTTAAGCAGCAAGGTTAAAAAGGAGGGGCGCACATGTGCAGTCTTTAGAGTGAACACTAGCTCTACGAGGCCTGTGTACAGTAAGTGCCAGAGCTAATGCAGTGATATAGACGGTCCTGAGGTCACATCTCTCTTTGAACATGCTTTGCATATTTTCAATTTGAATGAACAAAGCAGCTCCCGATGGAAAGGACAAACCAAAAGCTTGCTCTCGTAAATCTCACCGGTGACAAGTTTATTTGGAGACTACTTGTCATTGGACTATTTGTACAGGGTTTTTTCTTCATGACAGTTGACAACCTAAACTGCCATGTCATAAAAATGTCTAAATATATATATATATATATATATATATATATATATATATATATATATATATATATATATATATATATATATATATATATATATATATATATATATATATATATATATATATATATATATATATTCATTATTATTATTTTATTTATTACATTTTAATACATTTTCTTCATTACAATCTCTGGATGGTTACACCAACCAGACTTTTTTTTACTTTGTGCTTCCCAGGATATAACTATATTTTAATTTCAAATCTTTTTAAACATACATCATATAGACCAGGTGTATTCAAGTCATCGTATTAATGCATTTTTAATGTATTTTGAATAAATAATTTATGTGGAAAAAAATCTTTCACGCCCCGCATTGACCTAAAGTTCAGTCCAAGTTAAAAAGTTGATCTAGAATGCATTAAGTACATTGTAAAAATCTTTTTTAAAAAGTTATAAATAAATCAAAGATTATTTAGAACATTTTCCGAGAAGTTTTTCTACTTCAAAATTTCACGTTTAATTCAATGTGTTACTAGTCATTTCTTTATAAATATTTGTGAAGTTTACTAGCAAATTCTGAGTGAAAAAGTACATCCTACAGCATTTTTACAGTGTACATCAGACAGACTGATGAGCAGCTGACATAATAAAGATTGCAAATAAATGCAGGTTCAGGTTGATTTGGTCCCTAATAAAAAGTATGACACACACACAAAACTCAGACATTTCGGTCCCACTTTATATTAGGTGGCCCTCACTACCTATGTACTTACATCAATAAATAAGTACAATGTACTTATTGTGTTCATATTGTATTGCAAAACACTTTTGCTGATATTGAGGTGGGATACGGGTAGGGTTAGGGACAGGTGTGGTGGTATGGGTAAGTTTAAGGGTAGGGTTAGGTGTAAGGGAAGTGTCAACAGTGTAATTATAAATGTAATTACATGCAGGTTTTTTTTTTTTTTAAACATGCATGTACTCAATAAGTACTCAATAAGTCCATTGTATCAAATGATTAATTTAAATGTTAGTACATAGTAGTCAAGGCCACCTAATATAAAGTGGGTAACATCTCTGTTTCTGAACTTCATTATGAGGAGAAACTCACGGCCTTCACACTCATGGATCGAGTTTTGTTGACTAACTGCTGGGAGAAACACAAAGCTGCTCACTTTCAAGAGAGAGCGAGAGAATGAATTACTGTCTTTTTCATTCAAGCTCAAATGTCGTCTACTGAAATCACAGCAAACAAACAGAGACTGAATGAATCCACATCAAACAAATAATCTGTGAGCATTTTGCTGTACAAATGCCTTCAGACTGGCCCGTTTAATATGAGGGGCTTCCCTCAGAGACCCCGCGGCCTCATTCAATAAAGGCAAGAATCCTTCCTCCTTCTCCTGACTGTGCGGTTATGAGATAACCAACGCCACAAACAACCGCAGCAGTTTAGCCACGGTCAGGGAGAAGCCGTCATTCAGTTTGGCAGGATGTTAAAAGCCTCTCTTCCTCCTCTCTCTGCAGATAAATGGCCTTTGAATGTTTGCTGAGCGGAACCTCGCGGGAACGAGCGCCGGCACGCCGGGCCCAGAAGAGCAAAATCTGGTTGGTAATCCTTCGATTTGGAGAGGCATTGCCGCCAATCGGATTTAGACCATATTGCTTTGTTTAATGACGGGTGACTCGTCCGGTCTAAGCCAGGAGGTCAGGCCAGCAGGTGGTTGAACGAAGACAATAAGCCGCGGCCTTATCCTGGGCTAAGACCTGCCGTGCCTCTCCACTCTCATTGGCATTCAGGGAAAACCTTTGTCCATAGGGCGGATTGCTAACAGACAGCTTAGCCAATGTCAACAAATCCCAGTGCACTGGGCCAAAAGAGCAGCGTGTTGATCTGTGTAAGGCACTAAAGCTGGACATGTTGTGCTATTGTTTTAAATGAGAGGGAAAGAGGATTGTGTACGTACGATAACAGAATATGATCAAACCTCAGCGACATCCGCCCGGCCATTCCTCTACTATTAAACTTTTTCTGTCTGTCATTGAGCAAAGACAACAAAGCCACACTGTTTCAACACATATTTGAAGCTGTGAAGTTGTGTTTCCAGTTGGGCTGTCTGTAGTTTTTTAACGTTTAATGAGATTTTGGACCCTATCATAGACCCGGCGCAATGTGACGGCAGGCTCGATGCAAGTGTTTTTTAGTTTCAGCCCAAAACAGTTATCATTTTCACGTCCTGCTCCTTTTTAAAAAAAAATATTAAAGCTGTATTTCATTTTAGAGTCAAGCCTAGGCCTCATGAAAGCAATTTTTAAAATGAGATCGGTGCCATCCGTTGGACACATTGAGCATTTTTATCACGCAATAGCACATTTTTACCACTATAGTGGATCTTGCGTTTTATAAAAAAAATTTAATCTTAGCTTCATCGGAACGGTCCAAAACTTGTTGACTTTATTGGTACTTGGTATATGAACACCCAAAAAAAATTGGGGACAGGATTTGAAAAGTCTAAGTGGTCGTAAAAGAAAATAGTCACACTCAGGACCTTCGGGTCAAAAATGACCCCCATAGGAAATGAATGGGAAATTAGTTTTTTTCTGCATACAATCTACAAATCAGCCAGGATGCAGAAAAAAAGGACTCAACAGTGAAGGGGTGAATCTCTAAAACATCAAGAGTGCAAAAAAGACAAAAAAACTCACACACACACACACACACACACTTATATACACAAAAACACACGCACGCACAAATTAATGCATGCCATTCCAAAAGCTAATTGTGTGTGTGTGTGTGTGTGTGTGTGTGTGTGTGTGTGTGTGTGTGTGTGTGTGTGTGTGTGTGTGTGTGTGTGTGTGTGTGAGTGAGTTTTTTTGTCTGTTTTGCACTCTTGATGTTTTAGAGATTCACCCCTTCACTGTTGAGTCCTTTTTTTTCTGCATCCTGGCTAATTTGTAGATTGTATGCACAAAAAAAACTCAGTATTTTCATATTTTTGCCAATTTCCCATTCATTTCCTATGGGGGTCATTTTTGTGGTCCTGAATGTGACTTTTTTTTACGACCTTTTCAAATCCTGTCCCCAATTTTTTGGGGTGTTCATATACCAGGTACCAATAAAGTCACCAAGTTTCGGACCATTCCGATGAAGCTACGAATGAAACAATGTGGGTCAGAAATGACTGAAGAGCCCCAGAGGGTTAAATGTTAAAAATAAAAGGATTCCTCTCTGGAGAAGCATTCAGTCTTTCTGCTTGTAAATTCCGCCATATAAATAGTGAATCCACCATGGTGCAAGCGCAACTGGCTTTTTTACAGGGAATGGGAGGTGTGACTCTGATTGGTTTATTGCACGATATGCCCAAAACACACCTATGGCTCATTAAGAGACTAGGTACAACGCTTTTGGACCAGGCATTTGGCACGCCGACGACTTTTTCCGTCGTTAAACTAGCAAAAGTGGATTAGGACATGTGCCAAGGCCTGTCACGATAACATATTTTGCTGGACAATAAATTGGCCAAGAAATGATTGCGATAAACGATAATATTGTCGTTCTGAGACCATTTTCATCTAAAATAATGATAATGGCATAATAAGGCAGGTACACCTTTTCAAAGATTAATAAACTTTTATTTCTAAAGACTATTTAACACTGAAAACGGAAAGCATTTTAAATATCCACAATAAATGAACAAAACAACCAAAACAAAAAAGCAATGGACTCTCAGTCTGTTAACAAAAAAATGCACTTGAATAAACAGCTGGGAAAACTGCAACGGATGATTGTGTTTTAGGTAGTGCTGGGAATTGATTAAATTTTTTTTACTAATTAATCAAAAAAATGTCTATAATTAATCACGATTAATATGTTTTTAATGTTTTGATATTGTAATAATTTCAGTTACTCTCCAAATTAATGTAGAAACAATTTATTGACAGCATATTTTAAACATGTGTTGAAATGGCATGTTTTTATGAATGACGGCCAGTATCACTGATACTAATGTCTCTATGAAACATTAATGACGTTACATTACAGTATAACTGAAAGCTTCTGTAATGCGCTTCTGGTTGGACTCCCCTCTTGTGCGATCCAAACTCTTCGAATGATCCAGAATGCAGCAGCACGTCTTGTCTTCAACGAGCCCAAAAGGACCCACGTCACACCTCTCTTCATCTCCCTGCACTGGCTACCACTCGCTGCTCGCATCAAGTTTAAGGCGCTGATGCTTGCATACAGAGCCACCACGCGCTCTGCTCCTGCTTACTTTGACTCCATTCTACAAATCCACACCCCCAACCAGAAGCCTTCGCTCAGCAAAGGAACGACAGCTTGTGGTACCATCACAGAGGGGGAAAAAATCCCTTTCCAGAACATTTTCATTCAACGTTCCCAGCTGGTGGAACGATCTTCCCAACAACATCCGAAACGCAGAAACATCATTCAAAAGTCAACTTAAAACTCAGCTCTTCCGTGAACACTTAACCTCATTAAAAAAAAATAAAAATAAAAACCTTTCCTTTCCTCTTTCTCTTCCTTCTTCCCTCCCTACTCTAGCCTGTGCTACACTGAGCAATGTACACGGTCTCAGGATTTCAGGCTCTTATTGCGCTTCTCGACTCTTCATGACCAATCGCTTCATGTACCCCCAAGTTGTAAGTCGCTTTGGGTAAAAGCGTCTGCTAAATGCATAAATGTAAATGTAAAGCTACCGATTTCAACACTTATTAGGCTTTAAAAAAAAAAACTTTTAATTTAAGTGAACTTAAAACAATCTTTACATAACCCCATTATAATAAATGTTATTTTTACCTGTGCCTTCCCTGTTAGACATATACAGAAATGTAATAGTTATCAAACACCTTTCTTAACTGCATAATGACTGAGAGTTAATGTTCATAAATTATTAATTATTATTATGTTTTGAACTCTGCTGTATAGCTGTATTTAGCGATGTGTTTGTAGTCAAACTCAAAAATGCTTATATTTTTAATGATTAAAAAAAGCTATTATTTTATTTTAAAAAGTTAATGATTGTATTTTGTTGACAAAATATTTTAGTTTGTCTTGTATATTTTTATTATTATATCAGGTAACATTTTAAGCTGTCATTTGGTCATGTTACATTGTGCCCCACTACATGTTACAATGTACCCCACCTACGGGGCATGTTGTCACATTTCACTTCCATTCTTTCGGGGTAAATCAAGAAAATAGTATACACTGTATTAATGAAACAAGACATGTGTGCAATTAATGTGGGAAACAATAAATACTCTGAACCCCAAGTGAATTTACACAAACTGAGAAAGTCAAAAAGCGTTAGGTTGTGCCCCGCACTCCCCTATAATACAAAATAATAATAATATAAGATATGAATGTGAAACTACTAAACTAGTTGTTCTGTGTTCACTCTAACTAACTGAATCCAAGAAACCAGTTTAGTTTTGTGGCAAGTGGTTTGGCTTTTAGCCATGTTCATTGCCATAGTAGCCTAACTTAAGTTCCTCAGCTAACCTGCTAACCTCCATGTTGTCTTGTTTGAGGTGATTGGACCAATCAGCTTTGAGCAAAGTGACACGTCTGATCCAATGAAGTCACTCCGCCAGTTTTTAGCGCTGATTATTTATTATAATGTTTTTATATGATTTATATAATTATTATAGCCTACCAATTTTAGTTTCACAGTTATTATTAAGCATTCAGATTAAGCATTCAGTTTAAATGAATATAAATATATACCAGTAATAAGTCATATGAATAAGTTGAATCGGTGGATAAAACTTTTAAAATGACAGTCAGACAGTCATTATGGCAAAATAAACTGCCTTACAGCAGTGAGTTTATTGTGTGACTGCAAATGATTCCTTTCTTATGAACCTCAAATTACATTTTTCTGACTTTGATCCACAAAACATTTCCACCTGTTGATGATGCTGCTCATTTCTTGTATTTTTCTGTCTTTTACGAACAGACACGATTGTGAGGCTCACGTGTGCGTGCGGTGTTGGTAATTCCCTCATGTTAGCAGATCTGCTCTAAACACAGCTCCTTTCAGACTTCACCAATCAAACGTGACTCTTCCATTACCACACACTTCAAACAGGCTTGTCAAACTCTTTGATCCCAGATGTAAACAGACTGCATGATATGACTTCTAATTAGAGTTTCGCTCTAGTTTACAAACCGCTGAGACTAACAACCAGAGGCAAACCTGGACAGTGCCATGAAGTTATGCCATGATATTGATTCCTTCTGTCATTTTATATTGATGTTTTACCAAACTTCAACCTAAAACACCACATAAATCTTGAAGATCTCAATAATTTCTCAAATTGTACTGCAACCAAAAGACAGTATGAACTAATTCTTATCTTGATCTGAGCTGCGGCGCCCTTTTATTTAACACTGTACACTCTTAGTGTATATCAACAGTTTTCATATTTACCGGTATGTCTATTTTTATTTCTCCTATGGAATTTTCAGGAGATACATCTGAGAACAACTAGATACTTAGAAGAAACATGACTGAGAACTTGAAGTTTCATGAGAAAAAAAGAGCAGTTTCAAATCTCAAACATGCATTTGTTCTCTCAACTCTGAAAGTAAAATATTGTGCATATATTAGAAACAATATTGTCTAAGAGGTACTCAAAAAAATACTATGGGTGCTCCAGAAAGGGTGCTTAAATGAAAACGATTGTAAGAGCTATATCCTCATGAACGAGACACAATTCACATTCAGGCACTTGCATAGATTTCAGCATTGAAATCCTTTATTTGCAGAGCTACATATTACAATCTCTTTCATGAGGAAGGATCCACTTATTAAATATTTTGTATATTTATATACTGTTATATTATTTATTCTTTTTTTAAATAAGCTTTTTAAGCTTATGTTTTAGTGATTTTATGTGCATTTTTCATTGCAATTTTACACATTTTTGTTATGTAAAAGTTTCTATCTAGCTTTATTTTATTCAGTTTTAGTTTAAGTAATTGTATTATTTCAATGTCATTTATTTCATTTAATCACCAAACAAACAATTGTATTTTTTATTTATAGACACTGGTTGCAATGGGACACTGGTTGCAATATATATATATATATACACCGATCAGGCATAACATTATGACAGGTGAAGTGAATTACATTGATTATCTCTTCATCACGGCACCTGTTAGTGGGTGGGATATATTAGGCAGCATGCGAACATTTTTTCTTAGAGTTGTGTGTTAGAAGCATTAAAAAGCGTAAGGATTTAAGCGTTTGGCAAGGGCCAAATTGTGATGGCTAGAAGACTGGGTCAGAGGCTCATTGATGCACGTGGGGAGCGAAGGCTGGCCCGTGTGGTCCGATCAAACAGACGAGGTACTGGAGCTCAAATTGATCAAGAAGTTAATGCTGGTTCTGATAGAAAAGTGTCAGAATACACAGAGCATCGCAGTTTGTTGTGTATGGGGCTGCATAGCCGCAGACCAGTCAGGGTGCCCATGCTGACCCCTGTCCACCACTGAAAGAACCAACAGTTGGCATGTGAGCATCAGAACTCGACCACAGAGCAATGGAAGAAGTTGGCCTGGTCTGATGAATCACGTTTTTCTTTTACATCACGTGGATGGCCGGGTGCGTCGCTTACCAATGCTGCGTTCCACTCCAGTTTTAGACACGCACTTGCAAACTTCCCTAAGCACTTCCCCTCGGGGGAATCCCTGCCGCCATTTTGAAGTGCGTTCCACTTTGTGAAGTGGACAAGGGAAGTTTATATGGACAGACCGTTTGCTCCCTCGATTTTGACCGAGGGAGCGAGTCTACTTCATATGTACACTTCAGGCAGCTTCATATACAGTTGGGCAGTCGTGGCCTAATGGTTAGAGAGTCGGAGTTGTAACTGGAAGGTTGTGGGTTCGAGTCTCAGGTCCGGCAGGAATTGTCGGTGTGGGGAGTGAATAACCAGCGCCCTCCTCCACCCTCAATACCACGACTGAGGTGAGACCCTTGAGCAAGGCACTGAACCCCCAACTGCTCCCTGGGCGCCGCAGCAATATGGCTGCCCACTGCTCCGGGTGTGTGTGCACTTGGATGGGTTAAATGCAGAGCACAAATTTCAAGTATGGGTCACACGTCACTTCACTTTCACTTTTCATATACCACAATGCAACACGATTGTGACGTCACCGCATATCGCGTTTAATTTACCCCACCACAAACAACTCTATGATATTTTGTATTATTGTTAAAAACATTTAAAACAACCCAAATACACCTATATACATATAGAATGCTGCATTAAACAATTTTGTAAAGGAAAAAAATTAATAATAAATTAACTCCATAGTGGATTCGAAGTGATCAAGGGCTTAGGACGTTCCAGTTCAGTCCATTGCAAATGGTCCTCCAGTAGTGGCACTCATGCAACGTAAGCAATGACGCACATCCGAGTGAACGAGACGGAGGGAAGTTAACAAGTGAAGGGCAAAATAAAAATGAACTGGAACGCAGCACTGGAGAACACATGGCATCAGGATGCACTATGGGA
This sequence comes from Romanogobio albipinnatus, assembly GCA_023566225.1. NCBI lineage: Eukaryota > Metazoa > Chordata > Actinopteri > Cypriniformes > Gobionidae > Romanogobio > Romanogobio albipinnatus. The sequence continues at coordinate 48,201,100 of CM042250.1, read as the reverse complement.
AGAAGGCAAGCCGACGGAGGCAGTGTGATGCTTTGGACAGCGTTCTGCTGGGAAACCTTGGGTCCTGCCATCCATATGGATGTTACTTTGACACGTACCACCTACCTAAGCATTGTTGGAGACCATGTACACACTTTCACGGAAACGGTTCATTTTCATAGTGTGGTGGCACCTCTTTCAGCAGATAATGCGCCCTGCCACAAAGCAAAAGTTGTTCAGGAATGGTTTGAGGAGCACAACGAGTTTGAGGTGTTGACTTGGTCTGCAAATTCCCCAGATCTCAATCCAATCGCGCATCTGTGGGATGTGCTGAACAAACAAGTCCGATCAATGGAGGCCCCACCTCACAACTTACAGGACTTAAAGGAACTGCTGCTAACATCTTCAGAGGTCTAGTGGAGTCCATGCCTCGATGGGTTACACTCTAAAAAAAAAAGGTTCTATATGGCACCAAAAATGGTTCTTGGCTCGTAATCATAGGGGAACCTTTTTTAGTGCTATATAGCGCCAATTTTGGTGCTTCAGTGGTTCTTCAGCGGTTCTTCAGAGGTGCTATATAGCACCTTAGTCAAAGAACCGGTGAAGAACCTCTGAAGAACAGCTGAAGAACCACTGAAGCACCAAAATTGGTTCCCCTATGATTACGAGCCAAGAACCATTTTTGGTGCCATATAGAACCTTTTTTTTTTTTAGAGTGTAGGGCTATTTTGGCAGCAAAAGGGGGACCAACACAATATTAGGTCATAATGTTGTGCCTGATTAGTGTAATACATCTTTTAATTCAGCTAAAATGTCATACTGTGGCATATCAGTCTTCTGTTGGTCACATGTCTTCATGTAATACAATTTCGCAGTTCATAGTTCACCGAATGCAGCGAAATTTGAACCGTATTTGTTTGAGTTTGTGTTTGCTGTCTCCTGCATTTGCATGCGTATGATGGAAAATGGAAAGAAAAGTGTAGTGTGACCGTACCAAATGTCTGCTCACATGATGCTGTTGATGTTTTTTACACTTTCTGAGGAATTTCAATGACACGATCGACAGGATCTTCAGGACCAAAACTTTGCACATTTGAAATGCTCAATATTTAGACTTTCTTATGGCTGATTGCCTGCTGTGTTTTCTTGACAACACATTCAACTTTACACCTTCAAATTCTTCAACAGCCATTCCACTGCTCTTTTTTAGATCAGGGATCATTTTGTGCTTCAGAAACTGAAGTGTCTGTTGTCTTTCCCAAATGAATCAACAAGGCTTCTTACTGATCTAATGAGGTATCCCTTTCCCTAACCCTGATAGACTGTGATGGTAGGGGTCAGTAATGGAGTAATTAAGTCAGTTCCCTTTCGAACGGTCAGTTCGTACTGCGTCTTAAGACGCCATGGGTAGGTTCTCCTACTCTCGAATATACTGAAGTAATTGTAAAATCACGCAGTGCTACTGCCCAGTCAAAACAGTGTCGAGACATCTCGCACGCTATTGGCTGGCCAGTGGGAACTGCATGAACCAATGGCAGAACAGCGTAATCTGAGCGAACCAAAGGGCACAAAGCCCGCGAAGCTGAGCGCAAGAGCCCGCGAAAGGGGCATATAAAATACGCTGTAACTGTCAAAAACGTCAGATTAATCTCCTTCAGCGACGATCTACGGTCCTCGCTGATAAACTCGAACTACACCACCTTCACCGTGAATTGACGAGCCTGCAGCGGAATAGCGAACTAACCAGCCCGGACGTCCTGCGAGAGTCAGCGGCCTGCTGTATTTTTCAGCGCGCTCAAATCGCCAGCGATCCCGCGAGCTGTCACGCCTTTCCCCTGCGCTCTTTGGTGAAACACTACGGTGTATCCTTTCTGTACAATACTGAGAAAAACATATCACTTGTGTGCAGTACTTACCTGCACTAGGAGGATAACCACGACGGGTGCGTGATCTGTCTGGGCAAGGCCCACGCGGACGCTGCTCTCGCCGGGTCCGGCTGCTCTCACTGCGAGGGTATGCCCATTTCCTCCCTCCGTTCGCGGATAGCGCTCTTTTCAGAGCGCGACCCCGGCCCTCGCGCTCTCCCGTTCCCCTTTCCGCCCGAGCCGCGGCGGGAAAGAAAGGCGGAGCCAGAGGGCTGAGTATACCGAGGCTAGCGAGTTTACGTCGGCCCAGTGCCCGCGTGACTCGTCTTCACCTCAGAGAGACGTTTCCCCTGTGACTTTCCCTCGATCGGACCTGCTCCCTCCGCTCAACGCTGAGGGCTTGGTTTCATTCGGCGGCAATGAGGAAGACGAATCCGCACGATTACCAACGTCTCGCTCTTCCTCTTCTCTCACTCGGGCCGCGCTAAGAAGCGCCGCGGACAGAGAATGCCAGAGTGGACGAGCGAACTAATGCCGGAGCTTCCCGCATTACTCGCTCTCAGACTGCTGGAGATATTGAGAGCGCGGCCGTTACAGACTCCGCTTTCTACAGCGGCAGCGCGTGCTCCCTCTCTCTCTCTCAGCGCGCGCTCACTATCGAGAGCGTGACTTACGTCATTGCTGTCTAGCGCATAATGGCGGCCAAGCCCTGCGCCTTTTTCACTCTCTATCACTTCTCTCAGTTCTATTCAGACGACTAGAGAGGTTCAACAGTGTAGTAAACGAGCCTGTTATGAAGCACGCCCACACTACAAAACCAAAACACCATCGAGAGCGCGACTTACATCATAGCCACGCCCTCTGCTGTTACGTGCACTTTCGCACACAGGGTCGCTGGTTCGAGCCCAGCTCTCACAGGTTTCTCATGGAGTCTCAATTAAGTGAATGGCGGCCAAGCACTCCACCACTTCTCTCAGTCCCCTATTCAGGCGACTGAAGAGGTTCAACAGTGTAGTAAACGAGCCTGTTATGAAGCACGCCCCCCCCTACAAACCAAAACACCGCCGAGAGCGCGACTTACGTCATAGCCACGCCCTCTGCTGTTACGTGCACTTTCGCACACAGGGTTGCTGGTTCGAGCCCCGCTCTCACAGGTTTCTCATTGAGTCTCAATTTAGTGAATGGTGGCCAAGCACTCCACCACTTCTCTCAGTCCCCTATTCAGGCGACTGAAGAGGTTCAACAGTGTAGTAAACGAGCCTGTTATGAAGCACGCACACCCTACATACCAAACACAGTTGAGAGCGCGACTTACGTCATAGCCACGCCCTCTGCTGTTACGGTGCACTTTTGCACACAGGGTTGCCGGTTCGAGCCCCGCTCTCACAGGTTTCTCAGTGAGTCTCAATTTAGTGAATGGTGGCCAAGCACTCCACCACTTCTCTCAGTCCCCTATTCAGGTGAATGGAGAGGTTCACCATTACAGTAAACGAGCCTGTTATAAAACATGCACGCCTGTACACAAAACGTTGTATTAACGGCGATCCTAATAAACAATTAAGAGTTTTTTCCTCTGTTATGACTGCAGGCAGTGTGTCCCCTACATAGGGTGTACCCCTATGCACTGTTAATTCAGCGCTATAGAACCACTCAAAAGTCCTGCTGTGGCTGGATTACCACCACAGACTTCCTTTACATTCTCTCAATCCCCTCAGTTCAGGCGACTGGAGATGTAAATATTGCAGTCAACTAGCCTGTTGTCAAACATGCTCGCCTGTACACCAATGCTGTTTTAACAACGACCTTACTAAAATACGTGCACCTTGCACATAAGCACTGTTCTCACAGATTTTCGCTCTTTAGCGCGCGCCCACTACAAGTGTGCTCCGCTACACATAAGTGCTGTCCGCACAGTGTCACAAACACAAACCAACCGGCGGACATCTGAACAGAGCCCTTATCAAATAGCTTTCAGAATGCTGACAAAACTGAACACAGAAAGCAGCCCTGACAGGCTGATCAGGAAGAGAGGAGGTTTGAGTCCCGCCCAAGCCGGTCCGCCTCCCAAAAGACTCTGAGTCTCCTCACGGCCCGTTTTTTGTTCCGGTCAGGGAGAAAAACATACTGTTCTGAATGTTTTTTTTCATGCAATGATTGTAAACTACGAGTCTGCTTAATGCGTGTTCCCTGCATTTTACCGCCATAAAGGCGAGTCTTTTGAGATTCGCGTTCGACGGGAAGGCTTATCAGTACACAGTCCTGCCATTTGGCCTGTCCCTGGCCCTCCGCACTTTCATGAGGTGCATGGATGCAGCTCTCTCCCCCTTAAGACAAGCGGGAATGCGCATTCTGAACTACCTCGACGACTGGCTCATACTGGCCCAGTCAGAGGAAGAAATAAAATCTCACAAATCTATGCTACTCAGCCATCTAGAATGCCTGGGTCTCAGAATAAATACAGCCAAGAGCTTATTGCTTCCCAGGCAGAGAACCTCCTTCCTGGGAACGATTTTAGACTCAGCCCAAATGAGGGCGTGGCTATTGGACGAACGCGCTCTGACTACACAGCAGCTTGCATGTTCATTCAAAATGGGAACCAACACACCCCTAAAAAATTTCAGAGAATGCTAGGCCTAATGGCAAAAGCTTCTCCAGTACTTCCGCTGGGTATGAAGCACATGCGCCCCCTGCAGTACTGGCTGAAATCACGGGTTCCTTCCCAAGCGTGGCATTCAGGCCAGCTTTGGATCAAAGTGGGCCGCGGCTGTGTCAAAGCCCTGGCCCCGTGGTCACTTGGAAACAGTTTCCAGACGGGTGGTGGTCACCACGGACACCTCCAACTCAGTTTGGGGCGCTCTGTACGAGGGCGAACCGGCCTTCGGCTCATGGTCGAGCACGGAGTCACGGTTGCACATAAACTGCCTAGAAATGCTGGCAGTAGTGCTAGCCCTCAAGACTTTTTTACCACGTCTCTCAGGTCACCATGTTCTAGTCCGCACGGACAACACGACTGTGATCTCCTACATAAACCGCCAAGGCGGGCTCAGGTCGAGATGGCTCAACCAACAGGTCAGACATCTCCTCCTATGGGCAAAAGGCAAATTACATTCACTAAAAAGCAGTGCATGTGCCAGGCAGACTGAACCAGGGAGCAGACATGCTCTCCAGGGGCCTTGTGTCCCCGGGGGAATGGGCCATCCATTCCTAAATGGTTCAAATGATATGGAGTGTTTTTGGGAGGGCAGAGGTCGACCTCTTCGCCTCCGAAGACAACTGTCATTGCCCAATCTATTTTTCAAAGAACAAGGATGCGCTGGCCCACAAATGGCCCAGCTGCATACTTTATGCTTTTCCACCAGTACCGCTCATTCCCCAAATTTTAAAAAGGATCAGGGAATGAGAGCACACATTCCTGCTAGTGGCTCCACTCTGGCGAACCCACATCAGGTTTCCCGAGTTGATTCAGTTACTATCAGCAGCCCCATGGCCAGTTCCCCTAAGGAAAGATCTCCTTTCTGAGGCGAACGGGACAATCCGGCACCCCCACCCCAAAATTGTGGGCGTTACATGTTTGGCAACTCAAGGGGGGCTCAAGAACCTCCCAGTGAGTGTCTTGAGCACCGTCAGTGAAGCTAGAGCTCCGTCTACTAGACGTCTCTATGCCCTTAAATGGTCAGTGTTCTCTGACTGGTGTTCAGTCAGGAACTATAACCCAGTGTCATGCGAGATATCACAATTCTTGTTTTTCTATAAGAGATGTTGGATGCAGGACACACTCCATCCACACTCAAAGTCTACACGGCAGCTATCGCCGCATCTCATACGCCTATAGCTGGCCAATCAGTACGCAGACACACCATGGTCATAAAATTCTTAAAAGGAGCCAGGAGGCTTAACCCCCTTCTCCCTCCTACGGTGCCATCCTGGGACCTTCATTAGTCCTAAGAGCACTAAAAAGACCTCCCTTCGAGCCGCTGCAGACGGCTGAATTAAAGCCACTTTCGCTGAAAACTGCCCTGCTACTAGCACTGGCATCTGTTAAGCGTGTCAGTGACATTCAAGCGTTATCTGTGAACGCATCATGTTTAGATTTGGCCCAGGCGATTCTAAAGTCATCCTCAAACCAGGGCATGGTTATGTACCTAAAGTGCTTTCAACACCGTTCAAAGCACAGGTAATCACTCTCTCTGCCCTCCCCACTTCGGAGGATGAGAGACAGTTACACCTGCTCGGCCCTGTTAGGTCGCTTAGAGCATATATTGAGCGGTCCTCCCACTTTAGACAGTCGGAGCAGCTCTTTGTAAGTTTTGGTGACCGAACTAAGGAACTTCCGGTCACCAAACAAAACCTAGCCAGATGGCTAGTGGACGCGATAGCGTTAGCATATGACACTATGGGCCTCCAATGCCCCATAGGTGTCAAAGCTCACTCCACCAGAGGCATGGCCTCCTCTTGGGCGTGGTCTAGTGGAGTTTTCTATGGGTGACATTTGTAGATCGGCAGGTTGGTCCTCACCATCTACTTTAACCAGATTCTTCAGTCTGGATGTCCCTGCACTGCAGGCACAAGTCCTCGCTGTATAAAAATACTAAGACGGCCTAACGAATATCAGACGGCCTTGTAAGCCCGTCCCCGTCATAAGTTGGCATTGGGGCCTTCATATGCTTCAATGCTTACACATTCCTTATAGTTACCGGCCTCTATGAGCCCAGTAGTATAAGACGTGTGTACATATATATTATTAATATAAATGATGTGTCAGTAACTCTAGTCTTGAGCCCTTTCTAATAAGTGTTCAAACTTGAGGGAGTACATGTCACTGCGCTTATCATAGCACGGCGGGATTTTACAGGTTCCCATGGCGTCTTAAGACGCAGTACGAACTGACCGTTCGAAAGGGAACGTACTCGGTTACTTAACGTAACCTCGGTTCCCTGAGATAAGGGAAGGAGTACTGCGTAGACGGCCGTGCTATGGCGCTGACTCGGGTGATCGTCGCTTCAGTCGATTTAACCTGACGTTTTTGACAGTTACAGCGTATTTTATATGCCCCTTTCGCGGGCTCTTGCGCTCAGCTTCGCGGGCTTTGTGCCCTTTGGTTCGCTCAGATTACGCTGTTCTGCCATTGGTTCATGCAGTTCCCACTGGCCAGCCAATAGCGTGCGAGATGTCTCGACACTGTTTTGACTGGGCAGTAGCACTGCGTGATTTTACAATTACTTCAGTATATTCGAGAGTAGGAGAACCTACCCATGGCGTCTTAAGACGCAGTACTCCTTCCCTTATCTCAGGGAACCGAGGTTACGTTAAGTAACCGAGTACGTTCCCTTTATTTGGGTTCATTTTACTTGGGTGAATTACTTGGAAAACTTTGCTCTTTTAATAAGTTCTTAATATAATTTTAGATTTTAAACTGTAAAAACTTGCAACGTTGGAGATGTTTTATAACTGAAGTATTGCATGCATCCTTTACTGGATGCCAAGACAAAAAGCCTTTTTTTGTGAGTGTTACTGCGTGAGAGAGAGCTGGAGGAAAGGGTAAGTGATCTCTGCACACAGCATGTCTCCAGTCTTTCTCTGCAGTCCCCTAAGTGAATGGGAGGGGGGCTGTGTGTAACTCTGAAGCACATTTTGACAGATCATTTTTCAGGCATATGAAAGGCAGAACCCCGAGCGTAGAGGATGAGTCGGATATTGAACGGACCTGTGTCGCTAGAGAGGGTCTAATTCTGACCACCAGACGCAGCTCAGATGAGCTCTGTCTGTACACGCCTGAAAGCCACCGGGATCGAGCGAGACGCACACACACACACACACGCAGCGTGGCAGCTTTATATGACAGCTCTGAATGTTTCACTGTCTGTGTGCTGCTGGTTCCGCTCGATGACTGCGTTGTCTTGGGTAGGATTTCAAAAGACACCTCCATTTTTCTTGTACTATTTGAATCAAGTAAAATACATTTATTTAATACTAAGTGTACTAAGTGCACTTCTTTAATGCAAATGTCTTTATATTAAGCCTAAAATGTATTTTAATATCACTATTAGTAAGGATAGTATCACATATTATAATATCATATTTTTTGGTAGCTTTTGTTTATTTTATTTTACTTTATATCAAGCCAATGTGATTCTCTCCAAATGGGTCAAACACGTCAATGTCATATTTGAGCTCAAAATCAAAAGAAAAATGGAATTCTCAGCTTTAATAAAATAAAGAGCATTAAGACATTTTGCAATGTGACATTTTCACAATGATGTTTTTTTTGTTTTAAATGAACAAACGTCTTTTCTATAAATCGAATGCAAGTGCTAGGCAATTTGGTCTTGATTGAATTTGATGAAAAATGCTCATATTGTATTAATGAAGATTGGTTTGAGGAGCACAACAACGAGTTTGAGGTGTTGACTTGGTCTCCAAAGATCTCAGTCCAATCGAGCATCTGTGGGATGTGCTGAACAAACAAGTCCGATCCATGGAGGCCCCACCTCGCAACTTACAGGACTTAAAGGAACTGCTGCTAACATCTTCAGAGGTCTAGTGGAGTCCATGCCTCGATGGGTTAGGGCTATTTTGGCAGCAAAAGGGGGACCGACACAATATTAGGTCATCATTTTATGCCTGATCAGTGTAATACATCTTTTAATTCAGCTAAAATGTCATACTGTGGCATATCAGTCTTCTGTTGGTCACATGTCTTCATGTAATACAATTTCGCAGTTCATAGTTCACCGAAATTCAAACCGTATTTGTTTGAGTTTGAGTTTGCTGTCTCCTGCATTTGCATGCGTATGATGGAAAATGGAAAGAAAAGTGTAGTGTGACCGTACCGTAAAATACATTTATTTAATACTAAGTGTATTAAGTGCACTTCTTTAATACAAATGTCTTTATATTAAGCCTAAAATGTATTTTAATATCACTATTAGTAAGGATAGTATCACATATTATAATATCATATTTTTTGGTAGCTTTTGTTTATTTTATTTTACTTTATATCAAGTCAATGTGATTCTCTCCAAATGGGTCAAACACGTCAATGTCATATTTGAGCTCAAAATCAAAAGAAAATTGAATTCTCTGCTTTGATAAAATAAAGAGCATTAAGTCATTTTGCAATGTGACATTTTCACAATGATGCTTTTTTGTTTTTTAAATGAACAAACGTCTTTTCTATAAAACGAATGCAAGTGCTAGGCAATTTGGTCTTGATAGAATTTGATGAAAAATGCTCATATTGCATTAATGAAGATCTCAGGCTTTTGATTGCAGTGATCTTGTCAAACCTGAACACAGTTTGAGACATTGCAGAAATCTCTTTTGAAACTCTAGAGGAGACACATGCGAGATTACTGTGGTCTTCTCACATTACATCTGGGAAGAATTCAGAAGATGCCTTCAGAAGAAAATCTTCATGGAGATTCTCTCTCCAAGCAATCTTAATACAATGTAGGAGAAACAATTGAGATATTAAAGAGATACCATTGGTGATTTTCCCTTCCTGTGAGTGTTGTTGACAGAATTGTTGTCATTTCCTCACCCATAATAGTGGGACCCGACTCTTTTCCACTCTGACCCCTGTGGCTGAATTATTAATCAAGCTCAACCAGCCGGCATCCAAAATCGATCAATCATTCCATCTGCCCAGAAAATCTCCAACTCAGTATGGTTTATCTCAATACACCACCAAACCCGTACTTGAAGGTCATAGGTTTAAACTGTGACAGATTGGCTCATGTTTTAGGGTGAAGTCAGGCGCTTTGAAATCATTTATGTTGTGAATATATTGTTGTATGTTGCATAAGCACATGAACATCAAGGGCACTTGACAAACTCTTGTGCAGACAGATGTATAGAAGGATGCAATGCTCAGACAGCTCAGACAAGCCGCCGAGCCAAAACGTGTGTGTTTGTTTGTGTGCGTTCGCCCACCTGCGTTGGTGTGTGTACGTGTGTGAGCTGATCAACTGGCGGCTGTAGCTTTGTAACTCCGCACAGCAGACTCGTGGATGACAAATAACTCCCCGGGAAGTCTTGGCAGTGTCTGGCCATATTTTTCTACAGGGTCACCTTGCTACGCTCATGCAGTTTCCTCCTAACAGAGTGATAAATACAACAATTCATACATCGTATCATAGAAGCGCTGAAAAGCTGCAGCTGTGAGTCCTTTTAAAAGGAAACTAGATCAATTTTACCATTGGTTTGTTATTTTCAATGGAATTTTTATTGCAGGGACACTCTGGAACTCTACATCTGCTTTTTTCTATTTCAAAAGGAGGTGATAAAACCTTAACATTTGTATCAATATATATATATATATATATATATATATATATATATATATATATATATATATATATATATATATATATATATATATATATATATATATATATAATGTTTTTTTTTTACATTTTGTAATTTTCTAGAATAAGTAAAAACGAAACGGTTAAAAGAAAGTAAAAGAAAACGGAAACAACGAACAAGGAGGTGATAAACCTGAACATTTTTATCAAGATTTTATTGAATATTTTAAAGATTCTTTTAAACCGAAATGTTGGTATTTTCTATAACAAGTAAAAATAGGGGCAAAAAAAGCAACAATAGTGCCAATTTGAGTTATAAAAATGATTAATATCTGACATTTGATGTTTTAAAACTAGGTTGCTTACAACAACACAGTTCTCACAACAACAGATGGCAAGATATGACCATATTATTATTTATAGAAAGTGGCCAATTATCGTTAAAGTTAGTCTGCTATGGTCATTATCAATCACTTGAGGACTTAAAGGTCCCGTTCTTCGTGATCCCATTGTTCAAACTTTAGTTAGTGTGTAATGTTGCTGTTAGAGCATAAATAATACCTGTAAAATTATAAAGCTCAAAGTTCAATGCCAAGCGAGATATTTTATTTAACAGAAGTTCCCTTTCAAAGCCTACAGCGAACGGCCGGCTTGGACTACATCCTGGTACTTCCTTCATAAATGACGTCAGTAGAACAGTAGAACAGACTAACCTCCGCCCACAAGAATACGTGACAAAAGGGGGCGTGGTCTTGATGCTGGCCCACATGGAGAAGAGGACGGTCGCGTGGAGAAAAGGAAGTGTTGCGTTTGAGTGTGTTTGTCGCCATGTCGTCGAGACGCTGTTATTTTCATCCCGGAGTCAAATCACCTTTGTTTGGCTTTCCCAGGGACGCTGTAGAGATCATTAAGCGCATATATCTCCCGTTAAGAGGCGTGACCTTTCCACGTGCGCTAAGCTGCTGTCGAATCACAACACAGGAACCGGGCCACGTTTGCTAAGATGCGGTCAAATCACAACACAGGAACCGCTGGCACAATCAGAACTCGTTACGTATTTCTGAAGGAGGGACTTCATAGAACAAGGAACTCATCAGCCCGTTTTTAGGGCAGTGAAAACAGCGGTGTACAGATAAGTAAATTGTGTTAAAAATACTGTTTTTTTTTACACGCGAAACATGAACACATGTTATATTGCACACTGTAAACACAATCAAAGCTTCAAAAGAACACGAAGAACGGGACCTTTAAGAGAACATATATTTTGATTAAACTGCATCGTTTAATTGTAATTATTAGATTTTTTTTTTTTTCGTTTAAAATCAACCGTCTTTGTCTTCATTCTAGTTTCATGAACCAATCATAACCCTAATAGCAATCTGTGTGTTTTTTTTTTTGTATTTTGTGACATAGGTTTTAAAGCTATTATATGTAAATGATGTTTGAAGTGAAATAATTCTCTCATCTCCTCCTCTCTGGGTGTCCTGGTATTTATACACATCAGTCGTCTCCTGTTCTCTGATGACTTGTGTTCATGAGCTGTGTATTTTATTCATGACTTTGTGTGTTTTTTTATCTATTGTAATAATATTACTTCAGTTAAATGTTCCGGGTAAATAAAACTAAATAGGAGAACTAAACAAATCAGTTATATGTGAGAATCGTAACAAACTAATTTATCATTTCCCACTGAGAGGGAAGACAATCTTTATTACTTTATTTAGAATTTTAATAAGATGGCAAGGTCACAGCAGTTCAGGCAGATGAATTTGGTGCTTTTAGTCTTTCCTAGTGGGAATCTGGTTAATGTTCCGCATCTAAACAAACCAGGAGGGGAATCAGTTAGCAAGGTTTCAGTCAGAGGGTGTGAGTGCACAGAGTAGCACATGTAGGCAGATATTACCAGTCATGTAAGGACAGTTTCTGTTTATTTAACATAAGTAAAAACATCCAAAAGATGCGATGCATTTTGCTTTAGCTCAAATAATGCTGGTGTATCTGATATGAATGTATATTCGACAGTAAAATGGTCCCGAAGACCACCAGAGGCCATATTCACGAAACATCTTAAAGGTGCACAATGGAACTTTTCTGTCCGCTTGAGGTCGCCTATTTAAAACATAGGCGTAGTTTGATGATGCCAAGTTTGAACGCAGAATCTTGGGACACGTGGTCTTCACCTCACAGCCGGTGGAAAATAATCGGGATAGGACTCGGGCAGAAATCATGTTGATGGATGCGATTATTAACGTTACTGTAGTATGAAGCAGAGCAGGACCGAGTGTTGTGGGAGCTGAGCAAGGCCGCTGGAGCGATTATATAGTAATAAGAACGCAACAAACGCGAGCAGCGGGACTTTTATTATGCCACAGTTGCTGGCGCCACTTTCGCTTTTCTGGTCATGAGTCAGGGTTTCCGTGGGGTCTTAAAAAGTCTAAAATTCCCTGAAGTATTCTGTTCTAGGTCTTAAATAATTTTAAACAGGTCTTCATTTTCCTACGTCCATGTAATGTTACCTCTAATGCTTATTGAAATCCTGCAGCACTTTAGAATGTTTAAGTAGTCCAAATAAAATTTGCTGTATAATACGACTACAAATGAGACCAATATGCAACTTATATTGCAGCCAATCAGCTTTAGTGTTATTTGAGTCTTTTTCAGATTGTACCACAGACACATAAAACGGATTTTATTCTTCAGCTAATAGTCTTGTTTTGCGTGTTTCTGCGATTACTAAATATAATGACAAATCAACATGCATTTTTTTTTGAGATCCTGCATTATTTTTAAACCAAAATAAACAAGATTTATTTTTATTATATTTAGTTTTTTATTATATTGTCATGTGTGGCTATTGTGCATTTAACATAATACATAATATGATAAATGTTAATAATTATGAAAAAAAAATGCAAATGCTAATTTCTGGAAATTACCACCACAAAATCAGCAATTTTGATCTAAAAAAATCACAAAAAGTAGCGAAATGCTGTTGGGATTGAGCTATGAGGAAGTGCAAGTTTATCGATTTGTTCAATTTGAATAAAATAATTTACTTTGCAAGTAATTTTGTGACTGCATTTCCTTTATAGGTCTTAAATTGAATTCATAATGGTCTTAAAAAGGTCTCAAAAAGTCTTAAATTTGACTTGGTGACACCTGCAGAAACCCTGTGAGTATGAGGTAACGCAGCTCTGTTTATCATATTAGCCTATGACACTTGTTGCACACTGCAGTGAGAGTAAAGTGTTTCTGCAAAATAAAAATGGAAACCGAGGGTAACGCAGATATGACGCCATTGTCAGGCGACTCCCTCACACGTCCCGGTTCCTTGGTTAAAATAGCAATTTTCTCACGATTTACAAATAGTTGGAAACGTTTGGGATATTGTAAGCACTCAACTGAATAAAATATATAACACTGGCCTAGTAGTTTTTGGATATTTTACTGAAAAAGTTTTTACATAGGGCACCTTTAAGGCTAAAAGTAGATCCTAACTAAAAAATAATGGGCATGTAAGTCCTAATTTTAGGACTCCTATCACAAAGCATCCTAAATCTGTGAAAAGCTATGAGTAGTCAAAAGGACTCCTGAGTCACTAAGACTAAATCACAAAAAATCCTAAAATGGCTGTTACCGGCAATCTGCCCAGAGACACTGTATGAGGCAATAGGCGAAAGAGCCTTGGGTGCTGAGCCTTTTCTTCATAAATGCAATAAATGTTTTGATTTATAGATTTTAATCTGCGATGACATAACATAAAGGTTCATTTAGACAATATGCCTTGAATGATGGCGAGTAAAACATTGCAGTCAAGTCCCATCGTCTGTGCGGATTGCCTTGTGGGCATGCAGCTCGGATGACCCGAGTTCCAGTTCCGGCCCATGGACCTTTCTCCCTTTTCTCTCTCCCACTTCGCATCCTGTCTACTCACTGTCCTATTATAATAACACCCTAACGTCTTTAATAAATAAACAAATAAATAAAAAAGTAACAAAAGTCTGGTTACCTGTGGCAGTTGTTTCATGAGTTCACACTTACAAATGATCATAATCCTATTTGCTGTGCTGTCCGAGGGGATCAAGAGCTCCGAGCTCGAAATTTAGCCCAATCCCAGAGTATCGATCCATATCCCTGGCTGGGCTGAGAGTGAGGAATCGGGGTGGTGGAGGGATGCAGAAAACTTTCTAGGTAAATAGGTGAGTCGGCTGTGTATACTGTATATATGCCTCCTCTTGAGCTGATTAGATAGGGCTCCTTGCTGTACTTTGTTTATAAAACAATTTTTGTCGCTTGAATTCTGCAAGACAGATAGCTGAAGACAGTAAGACAGATAGCTGAACATACAGGTACTTGTTTAATTAGTGACATTTAGCCTATTTTTTTTAAATCTTGATTTGAATATTGCAACATAATACCTTGTTTTACTATATTTCTATGATTAAATCACTGACAAAGACCCCTCCTGCATCAGCCAATAACTGTGTGCATAGTTAGTAAGCATGTTGACATCATCCATTTGTAACGGAGGCCTGCTAGTAGTTGCTGTGTGAGTAAATCTCACTCCTCTGGTCTCAAGAGACACTCGAGCGACTGACACTAGAGGTTGCAGCCTTTAGCCTCCTTGTTAGAGCGTCCAACTCTCATGTCGGCGGACCCGGGTATGAGTCCTACTTAGAGCATGCAGGTTCGAACAGGAGGGGTTACATTGGTGCCGTGTCCCGGATGGGAGTGAGGTTTAGGGGGGTGAGTGTAATGGAGGCCAGCTAGTTGCTGTGTGTGTAAACCTCACTCCTCTGGTCTCAAGAGACACTCAAGTGACTGATTCTAGAGGTTGTAGCCTTTAGCCTCCTTGTTAGAGCGTCCAACTCTCATGTCGGCGGACCCGGGTATGAGTCCTGCTTAGAGCAGGCAGGTTCGAACAGGAGGGGTTACATTGGTGCCGTGACCCGGATGGGAGTGAGGTTTAGGGGGGTGAGTGTAATGGAGGCCAGCTAGTTGCTGTGTGTGTAAATCTCACTCCTCTGGTCTCAAGAGACACTCTAGTGACTGATTCTAGAGGTTGTAGCCTTTAGCCTCCTTGTTAGAGCGTCCAACTCTCCTGTCGGCGGACCCGGGTATGAGTCCTGCTTAGAGCAGGCAGGTTCGAACAGGAGGGGTTACATTGGTGCCGTGACCCGGATGGGAGTGAGGTTTAGGGGGGTGAGTGTAATGGAGGCCAGCTAGTAGTTGCTGTGTGAGTAAATCTCACTCCTCTGATCTCAAGATACACTCTAGTGACTGACGCTAGAGGTTGCAGCCTTTAGCCTCCTTGTTAGAGCGTCCGACTCTCATGCCGACAGACATGGGTTTCGAGTTCCTCTTGGAGTGGGCAGGATCGAACACGAGGGGTTACACATAGCAACAAGGTCAACCCCGCCCTTACTCTTAGCTTAAGACTTCTCTCTATTCCTTAGTAAAAGTTGGTCTCATCAGCTTTGTGAATAGGTTTTAAGAGAAAACTCTTACCTAAGAACTTTTACTGCTATTTAGGAGAACTCTTAGTGGTAAGTTAACAATTTTTTTGAATACTGCCCCTGATGTCTTTTTTTGAAGGGCAGCACAACCAGAGCATGTTGAGTGTTGTGATTTCATCTATTTATTTTTCATATCTTTAATTTCATAACAATAGACAGAGTTGCAGCTTCTTGTTTATTTGTCACTGTGTTATTTACAGTGTTAAAACTATGTTAAATTGTAGCCTGAATGTAGCCATATGAAAAAGTAGTGCACTAAACTAAAAGTTAGTAGCTGCCAACATTGAAGCTATATAGGGTGATAATATGTTTGTATGCAAAATGCTTTTTTAACAAATGAATTTGATTGAAAGCATTTGCTAAAATTAAAATGAAAGCTAATTGAGAGATACAGTTTCTTCAAGCATCTTGGAGACGTTGCCACTGTCTCTATGAAGCCCCTTCTTCCAAAAAGCACAATGTGCTCTTTGATTGGTCAGCTGGACCAGTCAGTCCCTCCAGAAAAACGTGCTTATGTGATCGCATAATTCAAAGCATAATCAGCCGAAGTCCGCATATTTATGCGGGGGCCACATTATTTCAAATACACTGCACTTTCACCGCATAAATTGCCAATTTCCGTTCCCAAATAATGCAGGGTTTGCATGATTTCATAATCCCCGCATTTTCGTTAGTCACACATCTTAGCAGAAAATTTTAAAATGTTGCGTTTACTTCACACAAGAGCAGTTTTTATTTTAACAGAATATGTCTGTTTTGTATAGCTACCTCTGTAAAACAGGAAGCACACATTTTATTTTTTTAAATATTTTATTTATTCATTTTTACAGAAGCTACAGAACTTGTTTGACTCAATGTTTTGTATGTTTGAGCCATGTGTTTATTAAGGTCTGAAATAAAACAAGATGAGCACGTAAATATTCCCAGCACTTTCTGTGATGTAGCATGCTTGCTTATCATAGGAAGTAATAAGAAATGACTCTTTACATGAAGGTAGTAGCCTAGTGAGAACAGGGTGTTGCTTTTTTTTCTCTTTTTCATCAAACTGCAGTTTTTGCAAGTTCCTGCAATTTCATCGCATAAAATTGCATAAATATCCTGCATATTCCATCGCATTTTTTAAGAAAACATGCCGCAAAATCAAGGATTTTTGCCCGCACCAATCACAAAATAAATCCGCATTTTTCTGGAAGGACTGACCAGTGTTGTGATTGGTCAACCGCCTCAAGCTTGTTTTTGAAATGTCCCACACTTTACCATAACAGCGAGTTTCAGCTTCTCAGGTCAGTTTCAGATAATGAAAGCGTAGAAGAACAACAACATAACTCAACTAGGCCTCACACCTTTATACCTGGGGCAGGAATTATTTAAATGAGGAATATTGTGGTGTGTGTTCCCGGAAGAAAACTCAAGGGAGTACAGAACCAGTGACACTGATTTAGAGAATACCTCCCGCTGAAGGGACTTTGGAACTTTGCAGACTTTTTTCATACTCAAACCGCAACATTACACACTAAAGAAAGATGAACATGTAAAGAAGCATATATGTCCTCTTTAAATAATCCCCTCCCAGCCTTCATTGCAAACTCTCCCATTGTCACAAAGTATTCATGAACCTAGAGCGTGTCGTTCCCCTCATTTTAAAGGTCTCATCATTGCGGTTTAAAAATCCTAATTCCCTTATTTAAATCACACTTGGAAAAACTGCAGAGTGCAAAGTCCAAGTGCAGAGTTTTTAATAGTGTTTGCCCTCTGTGTCTGACCTCTGACAGTCGCTTACTTCTCATTATGCTTCTTTCTGTCCAGCTCTAATGGCCGCCCTCGACCTCATCTCCTCTCGATGGAGGCGTCCATTAGACAGAGACGGCACCTGCTCTCGCCGCGAGTGATTGTCAGAGAAGATATTTAGATGTTTTAGTTCCTTGTGCATGTTAGGTATGACAGGCATATGGAATAACTCATCAGTGTGTGTTTGTGGCACTCGCTGACTTAATGCACCATATGTGGCTTATTTATTTAAGGGTTTTCTCGGCCAAGCAAGATGTCTCTCAATATTTTAATTACATAAATATATTACATTAACAGACTTTACGCAACACCATGGCGATGTGAGTAATGAGCTCACTGATTAATGGTACAGCTCATTTTTCGTGTTTTTACAAATATGCGGGTGATATTATAGTGCATTTGCTGCCAGTGCTGAGAAGCTGCCAAAGTAATTAACACCTCGCTAATTCATTAAGTGAAAAGACAGTTTATTTGTTCGTTTGTCTGCACTCAGATTAATTGCACTGTCTTATTGATTTTTAATATAATCTTTTGTTATATCCAGGTCTTCACGGTATATGCTCGTCTACAGAAAGCTCAGCAGATTTATGCAGAGTTTCAGTGTTTGTTTATTCAACATTTTGGACTAATTTGGTTTTGCTTTACAGCCACAGAAAATGGCAAATATTTACACACATTTTGCCATAGTTATCTATATAGTTTCTTGAAGTTCATCTTAAACAGAGGTGGGTAGAGTAGCCAAAATCTGTACTCAAGCATAAGTTCAAGTACTTACGGAAATATTTACTCAAGTAAAGTAAAAGTAACAATCGTAATATTTACTTGAGTAAGAGTAAAAAAGTATTTGATGAAAGAACTACTCAAGTAGCTAGTTACTAGTTACTTTCGATCTGATATAAGATAAGAAGCAATGAATTTCAGACTACTTGGAGAGCTTTCACACACCTCTCGGTAACACAATAAAGTTGTATTACAGTTTTTGCCTGTTGCTTGAACACTATAGACACATGCTTAAACCAAAGTAACATAACTTGAAGTTGTTTTTACTATACCTTAAACAAAGTGTAACCATACCTTAAACAAAAGCGCTGCTTTGCACTTTAGTTGCAATTCTGTAACACACTTGCTCCTTTCTGCAACACACTTGCTCCTAGACACTACACACTATTTCATACATAAGACACTTAGTTCAAAAATGAAATCTCCGGGTACCATTGGGAAAACACATCAATTCAAAATACAACACACATTGGTTATACCAATCAGCCAGCTACAAAAAGGCCCCAGTTAAGCCATTTTGAGAACTTTGCAAGCATGGAGGCAGGGAGAGCTAGAGGCAGAGGAAGAGGAGGACAGAGAGCGAGAGGAGGACAGAGAGAGAGAGAGAGAGAGAGAGAGAGAGAGAGAGAGAGAGAGAGAGAGAGAGAGAGAGAGAGAGAGAGAGAGAGAGAGAGAGAGAGAGAGAGAGAGAGAGAGAGAGGAGGACGTGGTCAAAGAGGCCACGCAAGGACCATTATTTCGGATGACATAAGGGCAACTTTGGTGGACCATGTCATAAACCATGGCCTGACTATGAGGGAAGCTGGGCAGAGAGTCCATCCTAATCTAAGCCGCTTCACAGTTGCATCCATAATAAGGACATTCCGGCTGGAAAACAGGTATGTCTTCAACTCTCTACTCTACTCAGACTGTATAGAGTATTTACAGTACTGTACCATATCACATTACTGTATCACATGTATTGTATTCCAGGGTGGCTAATGCTCCTTTTTCAACAAAAGTGGTAGTTTTGTGAAACATACCTTGATACAGTAACGTGTTGAGATGTTTCAGTACTGTGTATGGTAAATACAGTAAAGTTCAGTATACACAGTACTGTAAAAAAGAAGCAGACGAGAACAATTTGTGGTTGCATTTTTCTACAGAATGGCTAGAAGACCTACTGGGGGTGGACGCCAACGCCTGTTCACCCAACAGCAGGAACTTGCCATAGTGAACCTAGTCAGAGCAAACAATGCAATCCGTCTCCACCAGCTACAGGAACAAATACTTGCAGATAGGCAAGTATTCAACAACATAAATCGAGTAAGCATCACAACTATCAGACGGATCTTGGTAAAGCACAACATTACCATGAAGCAACTGTACAGAGTCCCATTTGAGAGGAACAGTGTCAGGGTCAAAGAACTTCGACATGAATATGTACAGGTAAGGGTTTCAGTCCTTTACATTTACAATAAAGAATGGGTGCAGTCCAGTAACAGATGAATATGTACCACTGGATTAGTACCATATAGATACATTCAGAAAGCTACACGGGTACCTGTGTGGTGGGATGGGTCGGTTCTGTGTAGTGTATGTGTGTGCTTTGAGTAAAGCCATCCACAATATGTTTTTTTTTTTTTACAGAGAATCTTGGACATGGATGGAGCTGCACAGCTGCATTAATGTATTTACATTGACGAGGCTGGATTCAACATTAGCAAAAACAGACGACGGGGATGTAATATAATTGGCCAAAGGGCAATTTTGCACGTTCCGGGGCAGCGCGGGGGAAACATCACACTGTGTGCTGCCATAAGTCTTCGAGGGTTACTGCACCATCATGCCAAACTGGGTCCCTATAATGCGCAACACATAATCACATTTCTAGATACACTTCATGATGCAGTTGTACAGGATGGACCAAAGAGCAGCCTAGGTTTGTTGTTGTCTGGGATAATGTTAGTTTCCATCGGGCTGCTCTGGTCCAGAACTGGTTCACCAACCATGATCAGTTTGAAGTTCTGTACTTGCCCCCTTACTCGCCATTTCTAAATCCTATAGAGGAATATTTTTTCCGCTTGGAGATGGCGTGTATATGACCGCCAACCACATGCCCGTATGCCTCTTCTGCAGGCAATGGAACAGGCCTGCGGAGACATTGATGTGAGGTCAATCCAGGGATGGATTTGGCACACAAGGGGATATTTTCCCCGATGCTTAGCGAGAGAAGACATTGCTTGTGATGTTGATGAGATCCTGTGGCCAGACCCCAACAGACGGCAGGATCCATAAGCCCACTTGCGCACAATTGTGTTTTTGTGTTTACAGTAGTGTATTGTTTTTTATTTTTGATTTAACTGAATTTACTGTACTGTAAAATATACTTAATGTAATGATTTTGAAAACAGTATTTAATTTTTTGGTTGTGAAAACATGCCCTCTGTGGAACTGAATAAAAACACTGAAAGCAAAAGAATGCAGTTTTTTATATAAAGTAGACTAGTGTGTTGCTGCTAATCTGAAAGTGTATTCATATGATGCAAGTGGATATCATTTTGTCATCAGAGTGACATTATGACAAAGGATTGTTAGGTTTTGATAGCAGAGTTTCAATTTGACATAGATGTGAATGGTTTTTGACACAAAGAGCCAAATTTAGCAAAACGTGTGTAAGCAATCGGCAAAAACTGTAGTTAACATTAGTTAATGCATTAGTTAACATGAACTAATCATGACCAACACCTCTGTTCAGCATTAGTTAATCTTTGTTAACGTTAGTTAATATAAATACAGCTGTTCATGTTAGTTCACAGTGCATTAACTAATGTTAACAAGATTTTAATAATGCATTAGTAAACGTTGAAATTAACATTAACAAAGATTAATAAATGCTTTATAAGTGCAGTTCATTATTAGTTCATTAGTTAACTAATGTAGTTAACTAATGTTAACTAATGAACCTTATTGTAAAAAAAAAAAAAACGGGATATATATATATATAAATTCTTTAGGTAGGCATGAAATACAATCCGGTTTTTATCTTTATGTATTTTCTACACTTCAGACAGGTGTCTGTCTGGATTTGTGTATAAATGCAAGACGTCACATTAGGCTATTCAATTTGTTTCGTTTTGTGGAAAAAAGTATGTAAATGTGCAGATGTGAACGTTTGTTCGTGGACGTGTGTTGTTTGGAGGATTCAAACGATTATGCTTGCACAAGAGCGCATATGAGGAAAACACTCGGACAGTGTGTGAAATAGTATTACAAGTATTACAATAAGGGAAAATTTCCCATAGTTAATAAATTGTCATTAATAGTTTTTAAATATAGTGGCATTATTTTGATACTTACCGCTACATGTTTTTTCAGGGTGGAATTCTTGTATGCTGAGATGTCAGTTCGTTTTGGTGCACACACATTATGAAACTATTCTTTTTGACATCTTGGAGTGAAAACATAGACTGAACTTGATCCCACGGGTGATCTGCCTCCCGTAACTCACACACATCTTCCTCTGCTTCGGCCATCATCTTCCGACTAAACGCGCAAGTCATAAGTCATATTAACTTATTTAAAAAAATATATAATATAATTATTACCATTTGACAGTAGCGGAGGAACGCCACCGAATGTATCTAAGTACAGTTTTTTCACAAGAAATGTACTTGAGTAAGAGTAAAAGTACCCATCTTTAAGAGTATCTCTAAAAGTACAAGTTACCCAAGTAAATGTAACGAAGTAAATGTAATTCGTTACTACCCACCTCTGATCTTAAAGTCATAGATAAAAAATGTTTTATTTTATTATACATATCCATATTGTGTCATCATATTCATAATCATATTGTGAATTATTCATCTGTGCATGTTATAAAATCAAAGATTACCAGTTGTCATCAAAATGTAACTTGTTTTGCCTCCGAAATTACTTTCAGCTCATGTCATCCGCCCCTCTAATTTTTCAACCACAGAGACACTTTTCACCATTGGTTCTCCACCACACCTTACGTTTTCTTTCTCATTGAATATGACATATCCTGTCATATCCTCTCAGTAGCGTAGCACCATCTCGGGCCTGCTGGGAACTACCCTCGCTCCTGCGCCTGCACTCCTCCCACCCTCAACCTCAAAGTGGACCATCGGCCATTGCCGGACTTCCTCGAAAGTCGAACCACCTTCGCCACAGAATTTCAGGCCGGTCGCTCTCCGACCCTCCATTCCTTTGGCTTCGGCTAGCTCCGTCTTCTCTCAGGCTCCACCTCCATCTTCGGTTGCCCCAGCTCAACCTCTGGCCTCCAGATCCCCACATCCACCTCGGAAGGTCGTCACTGTGTCTCTGTCATGGCCACCTAGATCTTAACTTTCTCTCCACCATCTCAGTTCTTCGGCTGCGTGGTGGGCTCCATCCACGCTGTCCCCATGGTGATTTCCATCAGAACTCCTCCATGGCTCCTCCCTCCAGCAATGCCGCTGTGGGGCACATCCCTGTCTGTGGCCTGAATAAACATCCAGCATCCCCTGCTTAAGCTATTGCTCTTGGACTTTTTTGTTTGTCCTCCTCCTGGTCATCTGTCCACCTCCAGAGCCTCCTCCTGCCTGTTTGTACCATCCCTTTGTCATCTCCTTCGCCATCCCGCCTCCTCCTCTTTACGACGTGAGGACATACCAACCGGGAGGGGGCGTTCTGTCACAGTTCTGTTAGTTTGGACTTTTTGGCTGTGTTCGAAATCGCCCCCTATACCCTCATTCACTATTCCCTACATTAGTCCAAAATAGTAATTTTTTTAAATTAAATGCTTATTAGTTTATTATTCATTACCCTTTCCAAGTAAGTTCAATGCCACACAAAAGAGCAATAGGGTTAACTTTAAGCTTGTTGGCTCGTTTTGGAGTAGTGGAGTAATGGAGAATGAGGGTACATAGGACAAATCAGACAGTGGTAAGTTAATTCATTCAGGGCGCGACTCTCACAATGCGTTGAGAGTACATCGTCTGGTTGAGAGTGAGAGAGCGATTCAAAAGCATAAGGAGTCGTTTCTCGTTTGCTCTCGAAACGCTCTCACGGGACTTTGCTGTCATACGCCGATCGGGCATCGGACAAGCATATTCTCCAGCGCGTAAATCTACTGTACACTTATTGCGGTGCATTGTGGGATTGAATGAGTGCACTCAAAATCGTCCACTATTGTTTCGGACACCACTACAAATGGATGTTCACTCAAATAGTTCCCTATTTAAGGGTATAGGGGGCGATTTAGAAAACAGCCTTTGTGTTTCGCCACCCTTTTGCCTGAGTTTATCATTTGTTGTCATGGACACTCATTATGTTCAGCTGTTCACTCATTAATCTGCTCATTATCACGCGTATATATGTTCAGTTCTGTTTGAGTTAGGTTGTCCAGTGTTGTCAGTTTATGGATGTGTTGTATGCTACTCTGTTCTTGTGTATTATCCAGAGGATTTATCAAATATTGACTATTTACCTTTATCTTCATCTTTGTGTGCATTTCTACAACCGCCCACTTGACAATTCCATCTCTCTAGTAAACACGTCACACTGAAAGCATAGTAACCCACACACTGATTGATGTTGTGTTTCCCTGTAGGCACACGTGAATCCAACAAGTTTTACCTTCTATCTCTTACTTGGTGGTACATTTAATTTCCCTGATATGTAATTAAAAATGGTCTCAAATTCAAGGCTGTTGGTGCAGCAAGTAATCATTATGTTATTATTATGGAATATAGGGCCTATGTGGGATTCTACATTCCCTCATTCGATTCTGTTCTGTTTCTGGAGAAAACTTAGGGTGTTTACATTCATGCAGAACTCATCTCCATAATGTTTAATTTTGAAGGTTGCATTTGTCGGCCGCATACATCTTCAAGGATATCTGATTTTAGAAAAGTAACCATTAAAAATGTATTGTTATTCCCTGTAAAGTGTAAATTGTTGTAATTTCTTTATGACTTTGGAATGTAATAGTTACTCGGCTGAAATGAGGCAGCCTCAATGACTTATGCAGCCAACAAATGTGACCTCCGGAGGATGCAGCCTTCGAAATGAGACACAGAGTGTTTCTGTACGCTTGTTCTTGGTGGTTCTTAATGTATTATGAGTTGCTAGGTGGTTGCTCACTGGGCCTAGTGGTTTAAATGAGTTATACAGTAACTTCAGACTGAACATATAGTACCACCGATAGTGTTTTTTTTCCAGAAAGGATGCATTAAAGCAGCACTAGGTCACTTTTCAACCTTCATAATATATTTTCAAGACTCTTGTGATGATACATTGACATACAATAGGTTCGATGACACGTCTGCCATAGCCTGACGGGGTCTGTATCGTTTTTAATCGTACTTTTAAACTTCGGGTTTCGGGGAGTAACCCGAGAAAAAAAAGAAGTACAAAATTCTACTGCTTTACGGCATATACGTCACTTCCACCATCACCCCCACTTCCTTAAATTCGGACGTGCGAGCCCAACTATCCTTTGTTTGCCGGATGTTATAGTCATGGCCGAGGCAGCACAGAAAAAGAAGAAAGCAAAGGTTTTGTCGGAGGAATGCAAAAAGAGGAAACGAGAAAGTGATCGTATTAAAGGCAACACGAATTAGAAGTCTAAAATTAGAATTTTTAAAAAGAAATGTCAGAGGATTTCGATATAAGAGAAGAGGAGCTTGAGTTTTTTGTCCAGCCCTATTTGTTTGAACCATGGGAGGCGTCAAAGGCATCAAAGCCTCCTAATCATAAATGTTTCTTGAGCATCAAGTCATAATATTAGAATTATTTCTGAAGGATCACGTGACACTGAAGACTAGAGTAATGATGCTGAAAATTCAGCTTTGATCACAGGAATAAATTACAATAATTTTACAATATATTCGGTCCCACTTAGGTGGCCTTAACTACTATGTTCTTACATAAAAAAATAAGTACATTGTGTTCATATTTTATTGCAAAACACTTTTGCTGATATTGAGGTGGGATACGGGTAAAGTTAGGGACAGGTGTGGTGGTATGGGTAAGTTTAAGGGTAGGGTTAGGTGTAAGAGAAGTGTCAACAGTGTAATTATAAATGTAACTACAGAAATTAATAACAGATGCAATTACATGCAGGTTTTTTTTTTAATGCAAGTACAATGTAAAAACATGTATGTACACAGTAAGTGCATTGTATCAAATTATTAATTTAAATGTTAGTACATAGTAGTTAAGGCCACCTAATATGGTGGGTCCATATATTCAAATAGAAAATAGTTATTTTGCATTTGAATAATATTTCACTATTTTTACTATATTTTTTAATCAAATAAATGCAGCCTTGGTGAGCAAAAAACAGCGCAATAAAACAAGCACAAGATTTCTGCTTAGAATTTTTATAAAATAAGAAACTGAAAAACATTTAAAGTCAGTAAATTGGCCTCATGGTAGCAGTTCATCTTCAAATTGATTTACATCCTACTGAATGTGAGAGAAAATGAAAGAAAGAGCTTTCTTGGGCTCTAAGAGGCCCATGATCATTGAATAAACAGAATAAGATTATTGATTAGAAAAAAAAAATCACATCAAGACACTTACTATACTGTGTGCTTCTACATAACCTGTATTCTTGCATAATATTCTCAGCCTTTAACAAATAATGTTAAATATCAAGTTTAAGTTTATTGAGTACTTCATGTTATTTAATTGCAAATGCACTTGGTAATACGAGGCCCCCCCTCACAAACCGATGTTTAGCTGCTGGTGAGAGTAAACGGTTGCCGGGCAGGTTTTTTTTGCGGTCAGAGGTGCAGTACATCAAGCTCTTGACATTCTCTTTGAATGTCTTTAATAGACAGGCTGTGGGGACCTGTACATTATCATAATCACATGCTTGGGCCGCACTTTAGTTGCTAAGGTAACTCTATTACCTGTCTAAGTAGATTACGAATGTCTTTTTGAAAAACTTTGCCAGTACCTTTGGCAAGAGCTCTCCCAAATCTATGTTTTTGTATTTCCTCACTGGATTCTCGGTGATGTGTGTGTAGGCGAGTTTGTAAGAAATCCATAAAATTGCCCTTTTACATTTTCTGAAGAAATGTGGTGCTTGCCCCATACTAGGGAGTTATTGGTGGTTTCCAGGTTGCTATTTGCTTGTTAAGGTGATTTTAATTTGTTATTTTAATGCAAAATGGTTGCTAGGGCATTGTGAGGGGTTGCTAGGGCTTTGCTATGTGGTTGCTTGTTAGTCCTAGAAAAAATATCTGACCCTACTTCTGGATCTCTATGATAATATGGTCCTTAAATGTTTCAAGGTTTCCCCTTTCATTGTCCTCTAGGTAAAAATTTTAAAAAAGTCTTCATAAAATTTTATTTATTTATTTCCCTCCCGGTAGGCGTGTCCTCGTGCCTCAGTCCATCTGAGTAGGGGAGAGGGGGCTCTGTAGGAGGGTGTGGAAAGAAAAATGAAAAACACTGTCCAAGGGAAAGAAAAACTGTCCATGGAGGAATGGATGGTGGGAGGAGCCAGTGAGGAACCAGAAGCAGGAGAAGCCAGGTGTAATACCAGGGACCAGCCAGGACGAGGCCCCAGGATGGAATACACCCTGGGGACGACCGACGAGGATACCGCCACTGATGATGGAGCCACTGGAGGAGCTGCTGAGTCAATGAGCCTGCGCGAGACCGGCGACCCAGGAGACCGAGGTGGAGATGGATGACCGCAGGACAGAGGCTGAGGTGGTGGGGCAGAGGACGGAGGCGCAACCAGGGGGAAGGCGGAGCCAGACGGGGCCGAAAGTGGCGGCAGGCCGACGGCTGACCAAGGCGGAGCCGGAGAGACGAGGGAGCCGTATGGCCGAAGGTTTCCGGGGGAGCCGAGGGAGGGAGGAGCCAGGCGAAGGCGGCGAAATCCTCATTTGGACTGTTTGCTGGAACGCATGCCTTCGATCGCTCTCGCTCAGGCTGGCATGGTAAAAGACACCGAGCAAGCGGTCTAGGTAATGCGTCTGACACGCAATATGTAAAAAAATCGATGTATGCACTTCCAGCGAATGGTCATTCTGCTCCAGGCAGAGTAACTGCACTGCGGGGAGATCCATGAAAGGAAAAAAAAAGGAAACAAAAAAAGGGGAAACACCACAAATAACAAACTTTCTTGGTCCGTCACGTAACGTGTTGATCAAAACTCACAAAGACGATGAAGAACTGGAAAAAGGAACTTTAATAACAAAAACCTCAGGAAACTCTCATATAACACTAAAGTTAACATTGACGACGACGGACAAACACTGAGGGAGAACTGAAGGCTAAAGACACAGGGCAATAGAGATGTTTAACAAGACAGGTGGATGACATAACTAATTAGACAGACTGGGGAAAACTAGGTCACAGGAACTTTAGCCTAAAACACAATGAAAACAAAAGACAGAGCATACAAGTAACAGTAACTTTGCAACTACATGTCAACTAACTCATTAGACTATTAGAGGTAGAATAAGTTGACGTACTTAGTAGAATATCTGTTGAGGGAGCATCAAAATAAAGTGTTAGCAGATAGGCCTATTAAGCAGACAGTCAACTAATACTCTAATGACTGTTAGTTGACATGTAGTTGCAAAGTTACTTAAAGTTATCGTTTCTCGATTGCACATACCCCCATTTGATGGTGTTTTGGGAAGAATTCTCAGTGTGCTCAGATAAGAGTAAATAGTGTGTGTGGCTCTGTTGTATCTCTTTTCTCTTTATCAAAACACACAGACGAGAGCAAAACCTTGAAATGTCATTGCCTACGGCTGCAGCAACTATGTTATGAATTTAAGATATCTGGACATTATTCGGTTGTTGTCCAGTACATGTCACGGTCAAAGTAGAACTAAGAGAGAGAGAGAAAGAGAGTAATTTTTGCAGAATGAAGCAGCATGTCTTTGGCTAATAGACATACTGAGAGATGGCAGTGATTCTTCAGAGAGTGGCATATTCCAATATTCCTTTTGTCATTTTGATAATGTCGGCCACTTGACAAAGCTTTTAGATGATGATTGTCCAATTATTCTGTGGAGATGGGATCAGCTAGCAATGAAGATGTGATTGAGCTAAAATCAGTGTTTCTATTTGAATAATTTGATCATTTATTCTGGCAGTATGAATGTGAACATCGAAAATGAATACGTTCTCTTGACGTGGAGGCCGTTATTATCAATGGCAGCAGTGTTATTTTAGTACCACTGAGATATTATTATAGTTTCTATTAATATTTTGAATCAGTTTTGATATTTTCTGTTTTCATTTTAATTATAGTTAAAGTTTTAGTAATTTTGTTGTCAATTTTTGTAATTTTTATCGGATTTTTTAAACCTCGCTATAGTTTTTATAAAGTTTTATTTCAGTTTTAGTTATTTTAGTACATTAACTTAAACTACACTGAACAAAATTATAAACAAAAACTTTTGTTTTTGCCCCCATTTTTTATGAGCTGAACTCTAAGACTTTTTCTATGTAGTACACAAAAGGCCTATTTCTCTCAAATATTGTTCACAAATCTGTCTAAATCTGTGTTAGTGAGCACTTCTCCTTTGCCGAGATAATCCATCCACCTCACAGGTGTGGCATATCAAGATGCTGATTAATTAGAAAGCATGATTATCACACAGATGTGCCTTAAGCTGGCCACAATAAAAGGCCAGCCTATTTCTTTTTTTATTTTTATTTTTTTTGCAGGTTTGTTCCACTGTATAAAATGAGCGACATTAATAGTGGTTACAGTTTATTCTGATAGTCCACTTTAGACATTCTAGATGAGATTAGATTAGATTCAACTTTATTGTCATTACACAAGTACAGGTACAAGGCAACAAAATGCAGTTTAGGTCTAACCAGAAGTGCAATAGCAACAAGTGCAGGATATACAATGGTTGAATAAGTGCAGGACATGGATATTTACTGAATATATATATGTATGTAGTATATATAGAGAGATGTTTATTAATATAAAGAGAATAATACAGATGGCTATTACTATCAACAGAATTTACAGGTGAATAATGTACTATGAATATAATATACAGATGGCTATTACTATAAACAGAATTTTACAGATAGAGGTATACAATGATATGTTAGGCTAAAATAAGGAATATAGCAGTGGATTTAAGTGTAAACAGCTCGCACTCGCTGTATCCTTCACCACCTTTGAGGTGAATTTGTTTGAACTGAGCGGTGCATCTCCAGTGCTGTGCGCACTCGTATATAGGCCACCCAAATACAACAAGGATTTCATCAATGACTTTTCTCAATTTTTGGCTGAGTTTGTGCCAATGTATGACTGCCTCCTTATTGTAGGGGACTTTAACATCCAAGTATGCTGTCCTGAAAAGCCAATGGCAAGAGCCTTTTTAAATGTCATCGAGTGTTTTAATCTTGTACAGTGTGTATCTGGCCCCACGCAGGAACGTGGGCACACTCTTGACTTGGTTTTAACTCATGGCTTAACGGTTACTAATCTTGAGGTCTGCGATGCTTTTTTCTCCGATCATAAGCCTGTTGTATTTGAAATTTCCCTCTCTTGTGTCGTAGTTAAACCGTGCGCTCCTGTGCGCCGTGGTCGGATAATTAACCCTTCCACTGCTGCTCAGTTTTCCTCTGTTTTTAATCTAAATCGTGTCTCTCTTTGTCCTAACACTACTGTTGAAGATCTGTGTGGTGGTTTTAATGCTGCCTGCCAAGCAGCATTAGACACTGTAGCCCCCGTAAAAACCAGGCTGTCCAAACCGAGACCTGATCCTTGGTTGAACGATGTTACCCGTGCTGCCAGACGCGAGTGCAGAAGGGCGGAAAGAAAATGGAAGAGAGATAAACTCGAAGTGTCTTTTCAGATACTTAGAGAGAGTTGGCGTTCTTATCAAAAAATTGTAAAGGCTGAAAAGACCAAGCATGTGTCTAACATTATTTCTTCTAATGGTCACAATCCACGAGTTCTTTTTAATACTCTCAAAACTGTTCTTAATGTCCCACAATTCCAGTGCCTGGAGAACCCATCAAAAGTGTGTGAGGAGTTTCTTCACTTTTTTATCCACAAGGTGGAGAGCATTAGGGCCCTTATCGGTCCACCTTTGTATGACCCTGGCATTCCTGTAACCTGTTCTGCTGTTTTGAACCAGTTTGAGCCGGTTAGCTTGCCTTTTTTAGAAAAGGTTATCGGTCAAATGAAGATCACTGGCTCCCCCAATGATGTGATTCCCCCTCGTCTTTTTAAAGAGGTTCTTCCGACAGTGGCGCCCTGCATACTTGATATTGTTAATGTCAGTTTAATTACTGGAGTTGTACCTATGAGTTTTAAACATGCAGTTGTTCAACCCTTGTTAAAGAAACCTGGTCTGGACCGACTTGAGCTCTCTAATTATCGGCCTATTTCGAAGCTTCCCCTGCTTTCAAAAATTATGGAGAAAGTTGTTTATCTGCAGCTGAGCACATTTTTGAATGAAAATGGTATAAATGAAATTTTCCAGTCTGGGTTTAAGTCGGCCCACAGCACTGAGACAGCTCTGCTGAGGGTTTTTAATGACATTCTTCTGGCTTCAGACTCTGGTGATACTGTTGCTCTGCTGCTACTGGACCTTACGGCTGCGTTCGATACAGTTGACCATCAAATTTTATTGTCTCGACTGGAGAACTGTGTGGGCATTAAGGGTTTGGCCTTGGCCTGGATTATGTCCTATTTGAAAGGCAGAAGTTTTTCAGTTCAGGTCAGTGATGCTGTGTCCTCTTCAGCTTCTCTGTCGTGCGGAGTTCCTCAAGGGTCTGTCCTTGGGCCGCTGCTCTTTACAATATACCTGTTGCCTCTGGGGTCAATCCTTAGAAGTCACAATGTTTCGTTCCATTTTTATGCCGACGACTGCCAAATATATGTTCCGCTAAGTCAGTCAAAAACCCTTTTAGAGTGTCTAAATGAAGTGAGAGCATGGATGGCTATGAATTTTTTGTTTTTAAATGATAGCAAAACTGAGTTTGTTTTATTTGCTCCTAGTGACTCAGCTACTGCGGTTCCTGTTGACCTGGGTTATCTAACCCGAGCCATTAGCCCTGTGGTTACAAACCTAGGAGTCAAGTTGGACGGTCATTTAAAACTTGATGCACAGATTAGTGCAGTGGTGAAGACCAGCTTCTTCCAGCTGAGGCAACTAGCTAAAATAAAACCGTTTTTATCTCGACATGACTTTGAAATTTTAATCCATGCTTTTATCACCACTCGTTTAGATTATTGCAATGCACTTTACACTGGTCTTAGCAAATCACTTATGGCAAGATTACAACTAGTCCAAAATGCAGCTGCTCGTCTTTTAACTGGAACTCGGAAATTTGACCATATCTCACCCATCCTCCAATCCCTCCACTGGCTCCCTGTGCATTTTCGCACTGATTTTAAAATTATTTTATTTGTTTTTAAATGTCTGCATGGCCTGGCCCCCCAGTACCTGTCTGATCTGCTTGTGCCCTACACCCCCTTACGTTCGCTTCGGTCGGCTGACCAGGCTCTGCTGGTCGTCCCCAAGACCAAACGTAAACTCAGAGGTGACCGTGCGTTTGCCGTGGCAGCTCCGAGACTCTGGAATGAGCTGCCTCTGCACATCAGACTGACTGAGTCTCTTCCTGTTTTTAAATCCCGTCTTAAAACTCATTTTTTTTCTTTGGCTTTTAACACAGTCTGAGGGTTGACTTTTTAGTTTTATATTACTGTTGTATTTACTTTTATTGCTATTGATTGTTTTATCATTTTTGTTGCGCCTTTGTTGTTTGTTATTGTTTATTTATAGATTGTGTTCAGCACTTTGGTCAACAGTGTTGTTTTTAAAGTGCTTTATAAATAAAGGTGGATTGGATTGGATTGGATTAAGGTAGTGCAATAAAGTATGGACAGAAGCTATGTGCAGTGTAAAGTGATTGCATATTACAGTTAGAAGTACGGTGCAAAATGCAAATGTAAACAGTTGGTACTGTAAATAACAGTCGGCAGTGCAAATGAGCATAATCCAGTTAGGTATGGTAGTGCAAGATGCATAAGTAAACAGTTGTTACTGTAATAAACAGTCGGTAGTGCAATTGACATTCCAGTAGTGCAAATAACAAAGTGAAGGCAGATGTGAGGTAGGAGAGTTGGCAGTATATGAGGGAAGTGGATCAACGGGGGTTCGAGTTCAATAAAGAGACAGCTCTGGGAAAAAAAAAACTGTTCTTTAGTCTGCTGGTCCTGGTCCGGAGGCACCTGAGACGCCTGCCGGAGGGCAGGAGAGAAAACAGTCTGTGGGCTGGGTGAGAGGAGTCCTTAAGGATGCTGCGAGCTTGATGCAGACAGCGTTTCCTCTGGATGTGCTCGATGGCAGGTAGTGGAGTCCCTGTGATGCGCTGGGCAGTTTTCACCACCCGCTGCAGTGCCTTCTACTAACTATAAGTAACTTTGCAACTACATTAACTACATTAAGAAGAAATGGACTAATCAGAGCCGAGCAGTTAATGCATGCAGATTAGACATGTTGGCACTCATGTGGGTGACATGTTTCCATACAAACATTTTGGCATAATGGCATGAAAAATGTGAGTAGTTTATTTGGTAGAGATTTCTAGGGAGAGAATTTGAAGGACTCTGAGCATGCTGTAGGGAAGCTTTTGAACGGAAGGAAAGGGAAGCTTCGCTCACTGGACATGCTCCATTCAGATATCTCGCCCCATCGCCACTCACGGCTCCAGCTCTCTCGCTCTTGCAGGGCGTATCATCTTAGAGAGACTTGCGCCATCGTTCTGTGTTCATGCCGTGAGTCAGAGCTCTGTGGCCATCTGTTAGTGCCGGTACCTTCAGAAACGCTCAAGTATGTCTAATATTAGCGTTTTTTTCTACTCTCGCCCAGTGCACATCCCATTGGAGGCAGTGTCCTGGGGGAGGCCATCTGTCTGTGTGGCTCTGGGTTTGGCCGGACATTGTAGGGGATGGATGTCCAGCTCCTGTCTCAGCATTGCCACTGTGGAGATTGTGAAGTCAGTGATACAAGTAAATGATTGTGGGCTTGTGACCTTGCGTGCTTCATTTTGAATAAATGAACCGTTAAATATATGTTAAAACTATAAAGATATACATATATAGATAAAACTATAACTTCCAAAGGCCAAAAATAATATACAGTATATATATATATATACAGTGAGGAAAATAAGTATTTGAACACCCTGCTATTTTACAAGTTCTCCCACTTAGAAATCATGGAGGGGTCTGAAATTGTCGTCGTAGGTGCATGCCCACTGTGAGAGACATAATCTAAAAAAAAAAAATCCAGAAATCACAATGTATGATTTTTTAACTATTTATTTGTATGATACAGCTGCAAGTATTGCAAGTATTTGAACATCTGAGAAAATCAATGTTAATATTTGGTACAGTAGCCTTTGCAATTACAGAGGTCAAACGTTTCCTGTAGTTTTTCACCAGGTTTGGTTGATCATCCAAATGGTTATTGGCAAACTTAAGACGGGCCTTGACATGTGCTGGTTTAAGCAGGGGAACCTTCTGTGCCATGCATGATTTCAAACCATGACGTCTTAGTGTATTACCAACAGTAACCTTGGAAACGGTGGTCCCAGCTCTTTTCAGGTCATTGACCAGCTCCTCCCGTGTAGTTCTGGGCTGATTTCTCACCTTTCTTAGGATCATTGAGACCCCACGAGGTGAGATCTTGCATGGAGCCCCAGTCCGAGGGAGATTGACAGTCATGTTTAGCTTCTTCCATTTTCTAATGATTGCTCCAACAGTGGACCTTTTTTCACCAAGCTGCTTGGCAATTTCCCCGTAGCCCTTTCCAGCCTTGTGGAGGTGTACAATTTTGTCTCTAGTGTCTTTGGACAGCTCTTTGGTCTTGGCCATGTTAGTAGTTGGATTCTTACTGATTGTATGGGATGGACAGGTGTCTTTATGCAGCTAACGACCTCAAACAGGTGCATCTAATTTAGGATAATAAATGGAGTGGAGGTGGACATTTTAAAGGCAGACTAACAGGTCTTTGAGGGTCAGAATTCTAGCAGATAGACAGGTGTTCAAATACTTATTTGCAGCTGTATCATACAAATAAATAGTTAAAAAAATCATATATTGTGATTTCTGGATTTTTTTTTTTAGATTATGTCTCTCACAGTGGACATGCACCTACGATGACAATTTCAGACCCCTCCATGATTTCCAAGTGGGAGAACTTGCAAAATACTTATTTTCCTCACTGTATATATATATATATATATATATATATATATATATATATATATATATATATATATATATATATATATATATATATATATATATATATATATATATATATATATATATATATATATATATATATATACTAATGTAAATGTATATAAATTATATATATATATATATATATATATATATATATATATATATATATATATATATATATATATATATATATATATATATATATATATATATATATATATATGTATAAATGTATATACATTTATACAGTAGACTTACGGTGTAAAAGTCTTAGGCCAAGAAAAATGTTTTTATGTCTTCTGCTGTAGTGTGTCAGTAGGAAATATCAGTTTACATTGCCAAACATTCCAAGTTTCATACAATATTTTATGGTGAATTAAATGCAATTATTAAGTCAAATTATAATTATAATAATAACAATAATATAATACATTTACTTTTTTGTCGGCTGCACATCCCTGATGTGAATCTCCCATTCCTTCACATCCCAAAGCTGCTCTATTGGATTGAGATCTGGTGACTGTGGAGGCCGTTTGAGTTTAGTGAACTCGCTGCCATGTTCAAGAAATCAGTTTGAGATGATTTGAGCTTTGTGACATGTGCGTTATCCTGCTGGAAGTAGCCATCAGAAGATGGGAACACTGTGCTCATAAAGGGATGGACATGATCAGCAACAATACTCAGGTCGACTGTGGCATTTAAACACTGCTCACTTGGTAACAAGAGGCCCAAAATGTGCCAAGAAAATATCTCTCACACCATTACACCACCAGCAGCCTGAACCATTCATTCAAGGCAGGACGGATCCATGCTTTCACATTGTTTATGCCAAATTCTGACCCTACCATCTGAATGTCGCAGCAGAAATCCAGACTCATCAGACCAGGCAATGTTTTTCCAATCTTCTACTGCCCAGTTTTGTTGAGCCTGTGTGAATTGTAGCCTCAGTTTGCTGTTCTCAGCTGACAGGAGTGTTACCGGTGTGTCTTCTGCTGCTGTAGCCCATGATCTGCTTCAAGCTTGGACGTGTTGTGCGTTCAAAGATGCTCGTCTGCAGACCTCAGTTAACGAGAGCTTTGAGTTAATGTTGCCTTTCTATCAGCTGAACCAGTTTGGCCGTCCTCTGGCATCAACAAGGGCCTTTTCACCCACAGAACTGTCGCTCACTGGATACTTTATATTTTTTGGACCACTCTAGAGATGGTTGTGTGTGAAAATCACAGTAGATTTATGAAATACTCCACTAAATATGTTTAGTTCACATTATGCATTTACTTAACTAATTAGATTAATCATGATTATTTTAATCTATTGATAATTGATTAACATTTAAGTGCATTTTCTACTAAAGTCAAATTCAGACTACATGACTTGAGTTGTTTACTACTGATAAAGCCGTTCACACAGTAGGGAGTCTTTGCAGACGGTGGCCTTATCGACATTGTTATTCGACAAGCCAAATTTGTTTGTGAGGAGTGAGGTGAAAGCTTGCAAATAAGTGTAATGTGAGACTTGCTGGCAGACGTGTGTGTCGGCTGCACGCTGATCTCTGTGGATGAGTGAGTAGACGTAGAGCTGCATGTGCTCATTAATGTGTGTGTCGTACAGTCGAGGATGGACATAAATAGTTGGCTGTCACTCACTGCACTAGCTTTCAATCTTAAGAGAACTGTAACATAACAAAACAAATAATCTCTCTTCCTCTCTCTCTCTCTCTCTCTCTGTTGGATAGGCTACACCTGTCTGATTCAGATAGCGGGAGGTTTTATCATCCTATTTTTCCGGTGCAGAAATGAATTGATAAAGTCAGCAATTTTGAGACCATGGTATGTGTGTTGTATGCGCATACAGATTGAGGACAAGAGAAATATGCTTGCTCTTTTTATCTCTCTCAATACGAACCATTTGCATATTGAAAAGGAGAAGGTTTCATCGTATATGTTTGGAAATATTTCTGTGCAAGAAAAAAAAAATCCTTCAGGAATTGATTGAATCGTGATAAGTGGTTGAAAAGAGGGATTGGTGATATCAAATGAAACAAAGCAAAAACTGTCCATTTTGATTTAATTGATTTTTACTGTATCCTTGAGTCCTACAAAAACAGAACCGTATAACAGTACTCACAAAATACAGGCAACAAGCACAGCTGAACGTATAGATACATTTTTTCCTAAATTAACTTCTTAGATTATTTTTACTGCAACTTTAATGTGAAATTTGATGTGAAATGTATAAATTATGAGATTTGGAATATAATTTACAAAATATCTTGCTCAAAGTGCATGAAAGTCTGTTGCATATATGCATAGTCTGTTATTTATATATATAGGGCTGTAAAACAATTAATCGCAATTAATCACATCAAAAATAAAAGTTTGTCTTTACATAATATGTGTGTGTACTGTGTATAATTATCATGTATATTTAAATACACACACATACATGTATAAGAAATTTTGAATATATATACAATTTATATATACATAAATATAAGTATTTTATATACAACATTTTCTTAAATATATACATGAATGTGTATGTTTTTATATAATAATTATACACATGCATATATTATGTAAAGGCGTTTCGTTTGACATTATTATGTGTGTGTTATGTGTATTTATGTATACATAATAATTATATATAGTACATACAAATATTATTAAAGGTGTAATCGTTTGACAGCACTACTATACACTCACCTAAAGGATTATTAGGAACACCATACTAATACTGTGTTTGACCCCCTTTCGCCTTCAGAACTGCCTTAAAGGTAGGGTAGGTAAGAATTATCTAAAAGACTTTTGTCCAAATTTGTTTAAACTTTCTTTATATGTTAATACATTATTAAAATGTAAGTACTCTGAAAAAGAGAGTATAAAAATCGAGTGACTCTAGACTTTAATCTGCAATAAACACTGCTCATTATTTTCGTCCGGGACGAAACAAGTGATTGGCTTGGGCGATTGTCACTCTCTCTCGCTACCATGGCTACCACCCCTTTTGCTACAGGATCTGCCCACATGCGCGCACCCGTTTGATTTGAGGAGTTCAAGAGGCACGAAACCTAGGAACAGCAAAATAATGGCAGAGAAAGAGCATTCAAAATTCACAGTGCCAGGTTTTGCAGTCAGCGAAGGCAAAAAATGCAAAAAAAGGAAGACAGTACAAGAAAAGGCAATGCACAAAAAGTCTTTGGATAAACAAAGAAATCAAATGCGAGTAAATATCGGCGTGGCTTTCCAACGATGGCGAGAACTGAGGGACCTCAAGGGGCTGAAAAGCGACTCCTTGATGGCTGTATTTCTGCTGGACAGATAATCTTTCATTTTGATTATACATTTTTTTGGTTTATGTTTTCATGAAGCATGTATCGCACACGTAGCTGCTTAATATAGCTAACATAACATTACTTAGCATAAAGTTACAATGTTATACACTTAGCGAGCCATTAGTAGAGATGATAAATACTCAATATGCTTAGCTCAAGTTAATCGCTGTCGTGTTGAATTACGCAAAATTTAACTTTAGATAACAAAATGCATGTGTAAAAGCTAGTACACCGCATCCAGAAACTTTTTTTTTAGAACTAAGTTAGC
This sequence comes from Romanogobio albipinnatus, assembly GCA_023566225.1. Lineage (NCBI taxonomy): Eukaryota > Metazoa > Chordata > Actinopteri > Cypriniformes > Gobionidae > Romanogobio > Romanogobio albipinnatus. The sequence goes on along the minus strand of CM042250.1, from coordinate 48,163,015 downwards.
TTTAGCTACTACCCTCTGTCTACAACTCTTTTACAATGTTCACTGGGAACTTTAAGTCAACAATGCTTTCATCATGGAAACTCTTACATGCAAAACATTTATACATACATGCATTCATTTGGCAGACGCTTTTATCCAAAGCGACTTACAGTACACTTATTACAGGGACAATCCCCCTGGAGCAACGTGGAGTAAAGTGCCTTGCTCAAGGACACACTGGTGGTGACCGCTGGGATCGAACCAGTAACCTTCTGCATATCAGTTAAGTGGTTTAACCCACTGGACCACCATCTCACCATCTCTACAGTGCAAAACACCGTATATGTTATGAATCTTACACAAAATTTATCTTCAACACAGTATAACGGATGTTATTGGAAAAACATGTGTCAATGCTACCCGTTTTTAGCTCTGCCTTATAAATATAACTAGCTTGTTACCGAATCAAACAAAAATATATTTTAAACTTTACCAGTATTGGTATTCTAGCTTGATAGTGAGTACTAAAAGACATCTTATTTGTTTATATTCATAATGATAAAGTTAGATTTTTTATTACATGTGACTCTGACATGATGTCACTACATGCACTCCGCTCCTTCTTCTCCGCTCATCTCAGGTAAATAATGCGTCTTCCAGCTGAGTGGTCGGCGTAGCGCGTTCATGTGTTTTGGGGCGTGGCTTTGGAAAGAGCCCAGAAGGGAGAAGGTGGAGTGAATGGAAATAATGAGCTGTCTTTAAAACAGTCGTGAGAGGTCTACAGACACTCAATTTTTATACTTTCTTTTTCAGAGTACTTACATTTAAAATTATGTATTGATATATAAAGAAAGTTTAAACAAATTTGGGAAAAAAAGTTTTTTAACCAATTCTTACCTACCCTACCTTTAATTCTACTTGGCATTGATTCAACAAGGTGCTGAAAGCATTCTTTAGAAATATTGGCCCATATTGATAGGATAGCATCTTGCAGTTGATGGAGATTTGTGGGATGCACATCCAGGGCACGAAGCTCCTGTTCCACCACATCCCAAAGATGCTCTACTGGGTTGAGATCTGGTGACTGTGGGGGCCATTTTAGTACAGTGAACTCATTGTCATGTTCAAGAAACCAATTTGAAATGATTGGAGCTTTGTGACATGGTGCATTATCCTGCTGGAAGTAGCCATCAGAGGATGGGTACATGGTGGTCATAAAGGGATGGACATGGTCAGAAACAATGCTCAGGTAGGCCGTGGCATTTAAACGATGCCTAATTGGCACTAAGGGGCCTAAAGTGTGCCAAGAAAACATCCCCCACACCATTACACCACCACCACCAGCCTGCACAGTGGTAACAAGGCATGATGGATCCATGTTCTCAATCTGTTTACGCTAAATTCTGACTCTACCATCTGAATGTCTCAACAGAAATCGAGACTCATCAGACCAGGCAACATTTTTCCAGTCTTCAACTGTCCAACTTTGGTGAGCTTGTGCATATTGTAGCCTCTTTTTCCTATTTGTAGTGGAGATGAGTGGTACCCGGTGAGGTCTTCTGCTGTTGTAGCCCATCCGCCTCAAGGTTGTGCGTGTTGTGGCTTCACAAATGCTTTGCTGCATACCTCGGTTGTAACGAGTGCTTATTTCAGTCAAAGTTGCTCTTCTATCAGCTTGAATCAGTCGGCCCATTCTCCTCTGACCTCTAGCATCAACAAGGCATTTTCGCCCACAGGACTGCCACATACTGGATGTTTTTCCCTTTTCACACCATTCTTTGTAAACCCTAGAAATGGTTGTGTGTGAAAATCCCAGTAACTGAGCAGATTGTGAAATACTCAGACCGGCCCGTCTGGCACCAGCAGTCATGCCACGCTCAAAATTGCTTAAATCACCTTTCTTTCCCATTCTGACATTCAATTTGGAGTTCAGGAGATTGTCTTGACCAGGACCACACCCCTAAATGCATTGAAGCAACTGCCATGTGATTGGTTGATTAGATAATTGCATTAATGAGAAATTGAACAGGTGTTCCTAATAATCCTTTAGGTGAGTGTGTATATATATAGTATTTTTCTAAGTGAATCTGTGTTCAAACAATAAGGTACTTACTCTAAATTCATGTTATTCATGTAATTAATCATTCATCTTTTTCACACATTATAATTTGTATTTATGGTTTCTATGATGTCTGGGGCTGGAATTGTCATAATCTTATTATAGACCTGTTTGATGTGCCATATTTCTCATGAACTCAAGCTTTTTATGCACACGGTCTGTAATGAAAAGAATAACAATAACGCTGCAATTAACTGATTCAATGATATTACTTTCTCTGAGATTCTGGCAGTTGATGGGAAATACCAAGTTGGCAGTTGATATTGCACATGCCAAAAACACATAAACATATACATTGAAATTTGCAAAAGCATTTATTTTTGACCCACACACATGGTTAATGTTTAATAATAGATTTACTTTTGTGTAAATTTACTTGCAATTTACTAAACAAGTTACATTGTAAATGCGTAGGTTGAGACCAAAATCTTTAAAAGATTTAAAATTCCTGTATTAGTTTCTTAAAGCTGCACTATGTAACATTTTTTGCAGAAAAATATCCAAAAACCACTAGGCCAGTGTTGTATATTTTGTTCAGTTGGGTACTTACAATATCCCAAATGTTTCCAATTATTTGTAAATCGTGAGAAAATTGCTATTTTTACCATGGAACCGGGACGTGTGAGGGAGTCGCCTGTCGATTGCGTCATATCTGCGTTTCCAAATTTATTCTGCAGAAACGCTTCACTGCGTAACCTCAAACAGAGCTACGTTACCTCATACTCACGACCGGAAAGCGGAAATGGCGCCGGCGACTGTGGCATAATAAAAGTCCCGCTGCTCGCGAGGTGTGTGTTCCGCTCTTCTTATTAACAATCGCTCCAGCAGCCTTGCTCAGCTCCACAACACTCGGTCCTGCTCTGCTTCATACTACAACGTTAATAACGTTAATAATCGCATTAATAATCGCATCCATCAACATGATTTCTGCCCGAGTCCTATCCCGATTATTTTCCACCGGCTGTGAGGTGAAGACCACATGTCCCAAGATTTTGCGCTCAAACGTGGCGTCATCAAACTACGCCTTTGTTTTCAATAGGTGACCTCTAGTGGACGGAAAAGTTACATAGTGCACCTTTAAATAAATAAAAAAAATTCAAATAGAGAAAACAACAGTGTTTGAAAGAAAACATTTACATTCACACAGAATGTGTTTTTCCATGCCACTGCGTAACTTTTCTATTATTTATCAATGTAAACAGGCACTAGACGGATGTCTAGCGTCATTAGCAGCATCTCGCGCATGGCATGGCATTCTAAAAACATGCCACTCAAGTTAAAAGAAGTTCAACTTTGCACCTTCTTTTAGTTCTACTGTCCTGTCTTTCGTTCTGTGCGAACCAGCCCTTACACTTCTTTATATTTGTCTTGACATTTTGCTATCGGTTTCTTTTCTGGTTTGTGCTAGAAAACAGAAATACAGACAGCTGTCACATGTCAGCTCAGACAGCATGTTCTCCAGGATGAAGCAGCTAGCGAAGCATTTTGACTGCAGACAGACAGTATGTGCAACTGTGGAGCTTGACAGAAGCTTGTTTTCTTTTGACCTGTAATCATACCCATCATCCAGCAGTAAAGGATCTCTGTTATCTCCAGAGCCTTGCACGAGTTATCCAATCCGGGGCCATTAGTGAAGAGCCCTGCGCTACACGGCTTTGCATTCAAGAGATTAAAAATTAACCAGTTTGATATCTTTTTTCTGTCATGCACAGGTTTGGATAGAGGGCGAAAGAGAAACTCCCAGTGCTCAGCCACACAACATGACGTCAGAAACCCGATCGGCCGAGGGAACACTGGCGAGAGAGCGAGCGCGAACGAGCGAGGATAAACGAGACGTGCAGATAATTATGATTATTAACGAAGTCAGTGAGACAGAACCCATTTCTGAGCTGCTAAGGACAAACAGAAAATAGCTCAGGAATAAAACTCTGAGTGAAATGCATTAGCGAGAGTCTGACAGGAGAGAAAATTTCTCAAGTTTGATGTTATCATCATCAATAGGCTACAAATGACTCACACACAAATGCTCATTGTCCTTTATTATACATCAAATGTAAACACATACTAAGGAGGTACTTTGATATGACCCTTAAACATTTTTTTTTTTTTGTGTAAGCTGCGGTAGCCTGGTATATTTAGTTATATTAAATAATTTATTTCATAATTAATTTTTATTTAAACCAGTTAATAAAAATAACAACATATGAAAGACCAAAAAAGCGCATCTAGCCATAATAAACATACTCCCCATTAGGGGTGGCACGGTTCACAAAACCCACGGTTCGGTTCGTATCACGGTTTTAGGGTCACGTTTTTCGGTTCTGTATGGTTCTTGTTGTTTTTTATCGTTAACACTCAAGAAATTTACTTCAGCATATGATATATACCTTAATCATCCACAATTAGGATACAGTATGAAAAAATTGTTATATCAACTGGCTGTCTACAGAGTCCGACACATTGGCGTAACATTTTTCATGTTAATCATATCAATTTTGATCAGAACAATGCACTGTGGCTTTAATTCAGCTGACCTGATTAACAAATTTCACCATGAAGTGTTCCGTGTGTTTCACAATCACCATATGACATCCAGCGCTGTGAAAAGAAAAAGAAAATACACAAAAACACAACTCTGCCAGAAGTTTTTGCCCAAACTTCAAAGGCATGTTTAAATTATTAAAACTAGAAGCATCTTAACTTTTAAATGTTACATTTATCATGTGAACTACTTATATACATCATGTTATATGCATGTGTGTATGAGACAGAGGGGAACACGGTCGCATTTGCAGCAGATATATGCTGCCCATCATAAATCAAAGCACGAGACAGACAGGGGTCGGAGGAGAACACCGGAAAATGTGACCGAATGGACAATATTTGTCTATATTTGCAATACACGAGCCGCGGTTCAGCTGCGCGAGACAAACACTGCCAGTGTGTGAATGCACGCGCGCGCGCATACGCACTGCATCTGCCCTTCCAGCTATACGTCGCTGGCGCATCCTCCAACTCTGGGCAGCCTTCCTTATCTCTCCCACTTGCATTTCTACACGTGACGTGACCTTCAGCACTCCACTTTTACTTTATTTTACTGTATGTCCACACACACACACCTCTTAATTCATGCGAAAAGGACACCCACTATCTGAGGTAACATACGGGCACGAGGATACATTGCACATGCGTCGAAACCGTGCGACTCTCTGAACCGAGACAAGCAAACCGAACGGTTCAGGTTTTTTTCATGTACCGTGCCACCCCTACTCGCCATGGCTCTGTGGGGTTAATAAAGGGCTTCTGAAATTAATAAATGGGTTTGTGTAATAAAAATATCAATATTTAGCTTCGTTCAGATTGTCTTCCGTTTTCATTTTACGAAGAAAGTGTATAACGCCTCTCGCAATTAAAAACGCTTACGCTACGTTGCATCAGTGACGCTTTTTCCGTAAGTTTAATACCGCAGGCGGTTTGGCGGGAGCTAGATATTTTACTTTATAACGTGTTAAAGGGTAACTCAACCCCAGTCCAGAGCCTAACTCCACCCACTGGCAATATTTGAAAAATGCTGGAAAAGTGGGCAGAGCCCAGCGGAGACAGAGGGGATTGGGCGTGCACACGAGACCCTCAGTGATGGATTGATTGACAGCTGTCAGACTCTCAAAGATGGAGAATGACTGGAGTGACGCCAGTAGCTTTGAAACAGAGCGGTCATTCAAAGTAGAGGACTTTTCTCCCCCACCTTCACCTGAAGTGGAGGAGGGTGAACTGTCTGTAGACATAGGGTCAGAGCCTTATCAATTCAAGCCGCTGGCTCAAACTGCTTTAACTCCCGATGCCGACGATGCTAGCGAAGCAGCGCAAGAGAGAATATACAGTCAAATCCTTATACTGAATGCAACTAAAAATAGATCAGATACATGCAATGTATTTTTATTAAAATTAACTGAATCAATAGGCAGCGCAGAACCAATAAGTTCAAATCTAATAGCTTATTATAAACAGATTTCCTCAAATAAAAGTTAGAATGTACGCCAGCACGTTATGGTATTGTCGTTTGTTGCCACGGCAACCACTTACGTGTCAAGGTTTGAAAGCACGTCTAATGTATGAAAAGTGTCTGTACACATGACGGGCGGCAAAAATATCACAAGAAAAGCCTGACGTGTACTGACAACTGCATTATTTAACCATATTTTATTCATTAGAATGTTAATAGCAAGTGTCAAGTGGGTTTTATTCATAATGTTTCTACTTCATGAAACATGTGAGTTCATACTGGAGTGAAGCCGCTCTCATCGTGTGATTGGGGAAAACATTTCTTAGGTCGGGGTGAGCTCGTGCCAGGGGCGTGGGTAGTGATCCGTTGGAAGAACCATCATTCGTCATGATGACCTACAACGTCCAATAGGAAAATTCAACTGCAGTAGCCACCGTTCAAACTTCAGAGGGCAGCACTCAGATGGTTTTACACCATATATTGTAAAATTAAAACACTTTAGGCCCAAATCTCAAAACATATTTACTCAAATCAATGAACAGCACTAATAAAGCCCTAGGGCCCTATTTTAACGATCTGAAACGCAAGTGTCAAAGCGCAAGTAACTTTGTGGGCGGGTCTCGGCGCTGTTGCTATTTTCCCGGCGGGATAAATGGCTCTTGCGCCCGGCGCAAATCTAAAATGGGTTGGTCTGAAGTAGCTTCATTATTCATAGGTGTGGTTTGGGCGTAACGTGAATAAACCAATCAGAGCATCATCCAACATTCCCTTTAAAAGCAGGTGCGCAAGTTCCATTATGGATTGCTATTATTATGGCGTATTTACCAGGCGCACGCCAGGAGCGGTTCACAGCCGAGGAGACTGATGTTCTTGTAAGAGCAGTGAAAGACAGAGAAGTTGTGTTGTATGGGGATGGGAGAAACCCACCCAAAATAGCGTCGGTTAAATAAATAATTAGCCTGAATAAATTGTAAGCTAGATTTATGCCTATTTTTTCACATCTTCGTGGCACACCACAATGATTTCCGTCATCTCATGTGTTAATATTTTTTTAGTGTAACAATTTATGATTTGCAAAAATAACTGTTGCATCTGTGTAGATTACATGAGCAAAGTGTATGCGCGTTGTGCACTATGGTCAAGCATGCGCCCTTAAACTAGCATAATGAACAACGCGCAACGCGCCACTGACTTTAGACTAGGTTTTTTCTGGTCAGTGGTGCAATTGGAACAGCAAAATAGCACCAGGGATTGTTTGCGCCGGAACACGCCTCCTTTTTTGCGCTGAACCGCCCAGGGAGCGCAAGTTCATTCACTAGTTTAGCGACGTGCTTCTGTGGAGGGAAAAGCGCGCTTTGCGCGGGTGCAAAATAGGAATGACACATGCGTCGGTGTACAAAGTCAATTGCGCTGGGTGCAAGATAGGGCCCCTAGTATTACAGATCACTAACTAAAAAAAGTTGTTTTAGGGTTTAGTTACCCTTTAAATATGGATATTTTTCTTACACAAACACATCGATTGACTTCAGAAGGCCTTTATTAACCCCCTGGAGCAGTGTGGATTGCTTTTATAATAAATTTTGGGCTGCCATTATAAAGCTTGGATTAGCCAGGACATTTTTTTAATACAAACTCTGATTGTATTCATTTGAAAGAAGAATCTCATATACACGTTGGATGTCTTGAGAGTGAGTAAATCATGGGGTAATTTTCATTTTTGGGTGAACTTAATCGCAGGAAGATGTTTCCATGACTTCTTCATGCAATTTTCATTATTCTGATATTTCACAAATAATTGTGGTTATTTTTAGAGCCATTTTCACATACCCAAATGCACAGCACAAATGATGAACTCATAAACAGTAGGCGTGTTACCAATGTTTTATTGTACTTGCATCAAATGCAAAACACATCTCTATGGATGTATTGGATTTTTCAAGTAGCGCACCTAAAATATCTTTGTTTCATTATCTATCTATCTATCTATCTATCTATCTATCTATCTATCTATCTATCTATCTATCTATCTATCTATCTATCTATCTATCTATCTATCTATCTATCTATCTATCTATCTATCTATCTATCTATCTATCTATCTATCTATCTATCTATCTATCTATCTATCTATCTATCTATCTATCTATCTATCTATCTATCTATCTATCTATCTATCTGTCTGTCTGTCTGTCTGTCTGTCTGTCTGTCTGTCTGTCTGTCTGTCTGTCTGTCTGTCTGCCTGCCTGCCTGTCTGTCTGTCTGTCTGTCTGTCTGTCTGTCTGTCTGTCTGTCTATCTATCATCATCTATAGGTGCTGGTCATATAATTAGAATTTCATCAAAAAGTTGATTTATTTCACTAATTCCATTCAAAAATTTTGACTTGTATATTATATTCATTCATTACAGACAGACTGATATATTTCAAATGTTTATTTATTTTAATTTTGATGATTATAACAAACAACTAAGGAAAATCCCAAATTCAGTATCTCAGAAAATTAGAATATTACTTAAGACCAATACAAAGAAAGGATTTTTAGAAATCTTGGCCAACTGAAAAGTATGAACATGAAAAGTATGAGCATGTCCAGCACTCAATACTTAGTTGGGGCTCCTTTTGCCTGAATTACTGCAGCAATGCGGCGTGGCATGGAGTCAATCAGTCTGTGGCACTGCTCAGGTGTTATGAGAGCCCAGGTTGCTCTGATAGTGGCCTTCACCTCTTCTGCATTGTTGGGTCTGGCATATCGCATCTTCCTCTTCACAATACCCCATAGATTTTCTAGTTAAGGTCAGTTAAGGTCAGGCGAGTTTGCTGGCCAATTAAGAACAGGGGTACCATGGTCTTTAAACCAGGTACTGGTTGCTTTGGCACTGTGTGCAGGTGCCAAGTCCTGTTGGAAAATGAAACCTGCATCTCCATAAAGTTGGTCAGCAGCAGGAAGCATGAAGTGCATTAAAACTTCCTGGTATATGGCTGCGTTGACCTTGGACCTCAGAAAACACAGTTGACAAACACCAGCAGATGACATAGCACCCCAAACCATCACTGACTGTGGAAACTTTACACTGGACCTCAAGCAACGTGGATTGTGTGCCTCTCCTCTCTGCCTCCAGACTCTGGGACGCTGATTTCCAAAGGAAATGCAAAATTTACTTTCATCAGAGAACATAACTTTGGACCACTTTTTTTCCTTTTTGTCTTTAGCCGAGGCGAGACGCTTCTGACGCTGTCTGTTGTTCAAGAGTGGCTTGACACAAGGAATGCGACAGCTGAAACCCATGTCTTGCATACGTCTGTGCGTAGTGGTTCTTGAAGCACTGACTCCAGCTCCAGTCCACTCTTTGTGAATCTCCCCCACATTTTTGAATGGATTTTGTTTCACAATCCTCTCCAGGGTGCAGCTATCCCTATTGCTTGTACACTTTTTTCTACCACATCTTTTCCTTCCCTTCGCCTCTCTATTAATATTCTTGGACACAGAGCTCTGTAAACAGCCAGCCTTTTTTGCAATGACCTTTTGTGTCTTGCCCTCCTTGTGCAAGGTGTCAATTGTCGTCTTTTGGACAACTGTCAAGTCAGCAGTCTTCCCCATGATTGTGTAGCCTACAGAACTAGACTGAGAGACCATTTAAAGGCCTTTGCAGGTGTTTTGAGTTCATTAGCTGATTAGAGTGTGGCACCAGGTGTCTTCAATATTGAACCTTTTCACAATACTCTAATTTTCTGAGATACTGAATTTGGGATTTTCCTTAGTTGTCAGTTATAATCATCAAAATTAAAATAAATAAACGTTTGAAATATATCAGTCTGTGTGTAATGAATGAATATAATATAAAAGTTTCACTTGGAATTAGTGAAATAAATCAACTTTTTGATGATATTCTAATTATATGACCAGCACCTGTATATATAGATGATTGGCTTCATCACTTCATGGCGCAATATGGCTGCCATAGCATCATCCAGGTGGATGCTGCACCATGGTGGTGGTTGAGGAGATCCCCCTTCTATGTAAAGCTATTTGAGTGCCTAGAAAAGCGCTATATAAATGTAACAAATTATTATTAACACAAACTCCACCCCAAACATGTGATGCCTTATACTGCTATATTTATGAGTCTAATGACAATGTCATCCCTGTACATCACAAGCACAGAATAGATGTGAGTAAAGAGTTTACATGCCTGTTTATTGTGATCAAATTGTGATCAAACTACAGTTATGGTTGCTACGATTATGAGCTTAATTGTATCAAAGTATTGTGTTTACATGAAGTAAAGTTGAATCACAATATTGCCTAAATCTCATTATAATTGCATTATGAGGGTTCATGTAAACATATTTGTAACAATCAGGAAGTATTCTGTTAACAGCCAGGGATGAGTGTGTCAAAGTAATATGTCCATATGGCAGTGATGTAGAGCTATAAAATAAGTTATGTGGTTAGTTAACATTATTTATTTAGTTAAGCATACAAAATGAATGTGTTAGGCAGCGATGGCAGCTTTTGTTCGTAATGATTACAATAATGTTTGTCGATTCAAAGTTGGAATCATCCAAAGTTGGTAAAATTTTAATCAATGCTGTTAAACGATGACATCTGCATTAGGCCATTATTGCTATGTGCTCTTTTGACAGGATTTACATCTTTCTGTTTCTCAACATAATCTTTTTGTTTAATGACAGGATGTCTGTGATATGTGAAAGACTTAAATATAAAGATAATAACATAGGCCTACTTCTATCCCTACAAGGTCACTGTAAATGTAAGTTATTATTATATAAAATAGATTACTGTAATGGTCACTGTAAATGTAAGTTATTATTATATAAAATGGAGTTATTTGTTTGTCTGAACGGCAGGTAGAAGGAGTGTTTAGGAAACCCATTATTTATTATTTTTGCAAATCCATGCTGCCAATAGTGCAAAATGACACGCTGTATCTTTAAGTGCATGAAACAGCATTGTGAGGACAGTCATTTTTCAATGACAAAGAAGACCAGAGGAGATTAAGTGCTTTGGGACTCCTATAGCCGTGAAGGAACAGTGATTCCCAAGACATCAGCTATAAAATAATCAGAGAGTTGGATTTAGAGTGCGAGTAGTTAGTATATGCCCTCCAATGGCATGTTTCATGTGGGGTGACAGTTGATTTCATTTATGGGGTGACGTGAGGTCTTGGGCACAGTGAGATCTTATTTTTGGTGGTGTGACGTGACAGTCACTATAGTCTAATGGTAATCTTAATTCCATGTTGAAATGAGACACATGTCATTCACACATCCCGAAATCCAGCTGTCAATCCCCACAGCTGTTTGAGTGAAGAGTGATCCACAGGAGACGTCATTTCATGAGCTGATGGGAAGCTTCATGCTCAATCATCAGAATAATTACTGTCTGTCTTATTCCTCTTACATTCTCTCTCTCTCTCTCATCTCTCTCCTCTCTCTCCTCTCTCTCTCTCTCTCTCTCTCTCTCTCTCTCTCCCTCTCTCTCTCCCTCCTCTCTCTCTCTCTCTCTCTCTCTCTCTCTCTCTCTCCCTCTCTCTCTCCCTCTCTCTCTCTCTCTCTCTCTCTCTCTCTCCTCTCTCTCTCTCTCTCTCTCTCTCTCTCTCTCTCTCTCTCTCTCTCTCTCTCTCTCTCTCTCTCTCTCTCTCTCTCTCTCTCTCTCTCTCTCTCTCTCTCTCTCTCTCTCTCTCTCTCTCTCTCTCTCTCTCTCTCTCTCGATGTTTTACACATACAGTAGCCCAAAAAGTATTTAAGCCACTTAAATACATTTAAGCCACACTTAAAAAACGTGAAATGTTCCTGTAGCTCAAACAGTAAAAGCATGCATGGCGCTATAGTGATATATTGAATGCAGTGTAAGTCACTTTAGTGAAAAGTGCCTGCCAAATTCAAAAAATTGAATATAAATTAAAGCTGCCGTCCATCATTTTTTTTGGTTTGAGCAAGTACATAACCATCCAGTGTTCAAAACTATCTCCTTACCTTTGCCTAAGTGTTATAATTTGAGTAGTACTGGTAGCTTTCTGAGGGAAATTCGAGCTTGGCACCTTTCATCTTTGCGTCATTACATCACGTCTGTATACATAAATAAGGAGTCCGGCAAGTAGGCTATAGCGCATGTGAGGATGCTGCAGGTGGTGGATCATTTATAGCCTTTTCCCACAGCAGCTGGAATAATTAAATGTGTAATTTTGATGGTGGATTGTAATACAGAAAGGTCCAAACGACAATCATCAGTGACAACTGCACCCGTAGTCAAAAGCAAAAGATTAGACTGGACAGAAATAGAAATCTACAGGTAACGCTAATGCACACTTAATACACGTCATGCAATGCTGTAGTTTTTAACATTAACAATTTGAGTACAAAGTGTAAAAATTATTATAATTTGCATGTTTTGATGTGATATGAGCTAAGCGATTGTTTTCAGTCACCGTTGGTAGCGCGATTTCTTGTAATTATTTTTTTTCTCAGTTGGTCAGAACAAAAGTGGCAGACATGTTACTCACTTGTTCAGATGACATTTTCCAGTGAAAATTCTTATTTTGGTCGTACTTCCAAGACGGAGAATCTGTGATTCTGAAGTACAGTATCCACACCGGTGCGGTGAATGAATGACAGCCACACACACTCCTCAAAACATTAGATTCATCCACGCTGAGGAACCGCGCTGATGCATAACCCACGTCAAGATGATAATTCCCCAAATAACTGCAGGTTTAGAGGCAAATCTTATGGACTGCAGCTTTAAATAAAAATGCCACAAAATATATGTAAAAAATCGCCACATTTATTTTACCCATTTGCTTTGGTAGCACTGAGGAAGTGTGCATTGCACTGTATAGTCTACATTCTACAGTTTTGGATTTCAGTTAAAGATGGCCAATTGCCCGATTGCAACACATTGTTTTTTGTGTTTAGTGGAACATGTCTGTGATTCTCTACACATGTGGTTCCTCTGCTATAGGACACCTGTGTGAACTTGAGGAGAAAAGACTTCATACCTTCACTGAAAATGACAAAAACACCAGCTGGTGAAGTTAGTTCCACTTGCTTTGATGTTTTGATATTCATACATTTTTAAGTCTGGCTTAAGTGTCCAAATACTTATTTGCTCCACTGTGTGTGATAATAGTATAGTTAAAAGTAGATAAAAGTTGGTCACGCGTTATAATAATTGCATTCTATGCATCATTAATGATTAGTTAATTCAACATTTATAAAGCATTAATAGACATTAATAAGCAGTTTATAAATACAGCTATAAATGTTCTGTTCTTGATTTATAAGCTTATCTATAATGTGTTTAATAATTGTATTTTCATACTTTATTAATGATCAATGTATCATTTCTAAATTAAGTATTACATTATTTACAACCCAGTTATTTAGGAGTTGTCAGTGGTTCATCAGATCATTTAGAAAGTGTAAGTAAGTGATTAATAAACTATTTAAATGTACATTTATACATCTTATTATTTAGACATATAGAAATAGTTACTCAGTGTGTTAATAAGTCACATGGGTATATTGGTGGCAATAGCCAACAATACATTGTATGGGTCAAAAGGATACATTTTTCTTTTATGCCAAAATATGCATTGCTAAGGACTTCATTTGGACAACTTCAAAGGCGATTTTCTCAATATTTAGATTTTTTTGCACCCTCAGATTCCAGATTTTCAAATAGTTGTATCTCTGCCAAATATTGTACCAAACCATACATCTATGGAAAGATCCAAATCTCAATTTTAAAAAAAAATTGTCCCTTATGACTGGTTTTGTGGTCCAGGGTCACAAATGCTTTATTAGCATGTATTCCTACTGTAAATCATGATTCATTCAGGAGGTTATTAAACATTGAGTAGTTGTCAGTTAACTATTTTTGTGAGCTCATCTAAAGTGAGGATTATTTATGCCTCGTAAAGCTTTTACAAACGAGATTTAAAGGCTCAGTTCTCTTCTGCACTGCTGTTCTCTAATGTTTTAAAGTTAGTACTAAGGTTTTGACACTGTGAAATATTTTATTATATTATTATTTTTTTATCAAAATGTTATGTTTGTTGTATTTTGGCACCCCTGTAATCCAGTGTTGGCACTGGTAAATTTGTATTCAGCAATGTTTAAACTTTAAAGAAATGTATTTTATATCAGTTTGCAGAGGCTTAGTTTAATTTTCCTGCACAGTGAAGTTTTCTGGAGGTGTACAGAAATTTTTATTTTCTATGACATCGAAGAGGTTTCATTTTCATTTTATATCAAGTTACCAGTTGTACAGTTTCACTTTATGCACACGTTTGATACATGTTCTGTTTCACTCTTTGTTGTGATTGTTTCCTTTATCTGTTTAGAAGATAACGCGCCTTTAAATCTCCTTAGTATTTCTTTTTAGAGTAACACTTTATTTTAGGGTACAATATTCACTATTAACTAGTTACTTATTAACATGCATAATTCCTATGATATTGTCTGTTTATTAGTACAGCACATATTAATGCCTTATTCTGCATGACCATATTCTACATTCCTTAATCATACCCAATACCTGAAAACATAACAACTAACTATTAATAAGTAGTAATGAGGAGTTTATTGAGGCAAAAGTTATATTTAATAGTAAGTTAATAGTGAGAATTGGACCCTAATCTAAAGTGTGACCAAATAGTTTATTAATCATTTACTTACACTTTCTAAATGATCTTATGAACCACTGACAACTCCTGAATAACTGGTTTGTAAATAATGTAATACTTAATTTAGAAATTATAAATTGATCATTAATAAAGTATGAAAAGACAATTATTAAAAATATTATAGATATGATTATAAATCAATAATAGAACATGTATAGCTGTATTTTTAAACTGCTCATTAATTGCTTAACTATTAATTCATAGCATGCAGTTATTATAGTATTACTGAAAAGTTTTATAAGATGTATTGTGACTATATTTGTAATGTTTAGATGAAGAAAAGCTATGTCTGTTTATGTAGAGCTCTGCTTTTTGAGTCCAAAATATGAACCGGTATGATCAAATGCTGTGTTTGGTGTTTCACGCCATTATCACCATGAGAAGAGTGCAGGCAGCCTGCAGAGTATTTTCCCCATCAGTGACTTCTCAGTCTACAGCTGGTGTTCTTTAGCCACCCAGTTTCTTTGAATTTCAATTTAGCCTGAGCTCATTTGAAATTTGCAAAGGTTCAAGAAGCTTGTTTGCCTTGAAGCTCTGCCTCCTCCGTCCCTCTCTTACTCTTTCTGTCACTCTGGCATCAACACTTAGAATTCTCCAAGAAATCAACAGAACGTATTGGCTTGGGGTTTAAAATATATATGTATGATAAATTGATCATTAATAAAGTATGAAAATACAATTATTAAACACATTATAGATTTATAAATCAAGAATAGAGCATTTATAGCTGTATGTATAAACTACTTATTAATGCATATATATATACAGTATATATATATATATATATATATATATATATATATATATATATATATATATATATATATATATATATATATATATATATATATATATATATATATATATATATATACTGTATATATATGCATTAATAAGTAATAGTAATAACTATAATAATGGCACTTCATATACAGTTTTTTTATTTCAGTAAAAATACTATAATGTATAAGTATAACAGATTCTATTGAATAAATACATCACGATTTAAATCACATTTAGTAATTTTGTCTTATTCAATAGAATTTTGGGGGGAAATGTTTTCGTGAAATTCATTCAAACAGGTCCCAGTCACATTTATAATAAAAACAACTCTTATTATTTTTGGTATGATTGTTATTATCATTATTATAAAAATATATACAATATTAAAATAGTTGTATTATTATAATAATGCCGCTTATTATAGTATTTTGTCTGTATTTCAATAGAAAATACTATAATGAAACGATTAAAACTAATACTTCACAATTTAAATGCTAATTTAATATTTTCTGTAATCTACAATAATGAGAATTTTGGGGGAAATGTTCTTAATCATCCTGATAATGTCACAATGCAAAACATTTAAAGCAAAATATAATATCTTATTTCTTGATTTTTTTAAATATGACCAGAACACTGTCACTGACAGGGTTTGGGAGATTCATTTCTTTGGCTGTCGTAGTTCCCAGTGTCTGTGCTTTATGCGATCTGCATATTAAATAAAAATGCTCCTTTGGAATTAATATTTAGTTTTTATATAACATTCATCAACCTCAGAACCATAATAACCGAGTCTGCCTTTATAGTCAGCGAGACTTCAAATTTAATTAAGGCATGAAAGAGCGGGTGGCCAATCCCCTTACTGACGCAGAGGCAGGACTTTGAAGACTCTTGAGCGCTAATGAAACTCTGGCAGTTCTAATGAGATTAGTGGGTGTGTTGCTGGCTTTAATTGAATTGTTGACCCCACCCATCCTCATGTGCAGGTATAAAGTAATTGAGGAGCTTGAACTGGAGGTCAAAGGGTGCTGCAGGCTGTAAGAGTCAGACGCTGTCCCTAAGGGCTCGTAAAGGATGACGCCGAGCTGTTGTTGCATTGTTTGCCATCTGTACGCTGCGGTGAGCTCATAGCAGAGCCTGACTAATCAGCCGTATTAGAAAGAGGTCCTGACCCACCTGCTTTCACTCAGTGATGATACGTATGTCTGCGCAGACAACATAGCCAGTGCAATCCATTAGTGTGCGTAAACCCACAAAGAAATATCACACAAGACATACAACCTAAACGCTATGAAGATTAATCCAATCAATTCCATATGCACAAAAGCATATGAAAGCTCTGTGTTTTATAGTCTATACTGCTAAACACAAAGTCCCAGAGGTCTTTCTCTAGTTATTGTCATTGCATTGCATGTGACAGGATACACTTAAAAGACACATATGCACAGTCAATGCATTCACATCTCATTGTATACGGTGGTCTGATCGATTGTGACATTTGGCTTGTGTTTTCCAGGTTACGCATGACATCCACCCCGCATTGCATGCATGTTCTTCAACACCTACGTTTCCTTTCTGCTCCTTTCACTCAGTGTTTGTTTTTGGGCAACATTGCGGCTAAATAAGGGTGACTCAAATAGATGACAGATATAGGATATGTCACACGATTACAATGTACAATGCAATAAAAGAACCATTGCTTGTCAGGTTGTGCACTATAAATAAGCCAGTATTTACAGATGCACAGCATAATTATACTTAAAGGGATAGCTCAGCCAAAATGAAAATTAGCCCATGATTTACTTGTCATCCTATCACTCTAAAAAAAAAAGGTTCTATATGGCACCAAAATGGTTCTTAGCTCGTAATCATAGGGGAACCTTTTTAAGTGCTATATAGCACCAATTTTGGTTCTTCAGCGGTTCTTCAGAGGTTCTTCAGAGGTTCTTCACCGGTTCTTTGACTAAGGTGCTATATAGCACCGCTAACTATGGTGCTATCTAGTACCGCTACCATATACAGAACATGTTAAGATATGGCGCTATATAGCACCAAAAGCACCTCTATGATTACGACAAAGAACCATTTTTGGTGCCATATAGAACCTTTTTTTTTTAGAGTGTAGGGGTATATGACATTCTTCTTTCAGATGAATACAAAGTCATACAGATATAGTCACATATATATATATATATATAATTGTCAGTGGGGGGAGTCAATAACCTGCACCCTCGTCAAGTCAAGTCAACTTTATTTATATAACGCTTTTTACAATGCAGATTGTTTCAAAGCAGCTTCACAGTGGTAAACAGGAAAATAATGCAACAGAATTTTATTCGGCCATACAGCCGCTCCGGAGAAAATGGTGATGTCATCTAGCTCATTTCAATTATCATACAGTGACAATGTGGGCATTAGATTAGTAATCAGATCAGTAATTTAGTTTATATGGTTAATTTAGTTTACTAATTATTTATTTGGATATTTAGTTGAAAAATTCAGTGTTCCCAACTGAGCAAGCCAAGCCAGAGGCAACAGTGGCAAGGAAACCAAAACCCCATCAGGTGACCTAATGGAGAAAAATAAACCTTGGGAGAAACCAGGCTCAGTCAGGGTGCCAGTTCTCCTCTGGCCAATTAACAAACAGCGTATGATTATTATTCTGGAAACTTTACAGGACAGGGGTCATATTAGATCGGATGATCGATTGATTGATTCATATTAGATTAATCGGTCATTTTAGATCGGAATATTCAAAAGATTGGAGGCAACATGCCAGAGACTGGTTTATTGAGGATGCCGTAGAGGTTAAACAATTATTAAAGTGCAATATTCAAAAGATCGGAGACGTCAGGCCAGAGATGGGTTTATTGAGTTTATTGGGTTTATATTCCACCCCACGACCAGTGTTGGGGAAAGTTACTTTGAAAACAAATGCATTACAATATTGCATTACTCCCTTAAAAAGTAACTAATTGAGTTACTTTTTAAGAAAATTACTTTTGTGTTACTTTTGTGTTACTTTTTCTCACCTGGGCTGGGCTTGGTTTTGTTTTGTTTTTTTGTTTTTTATAACACAAAAGTTCAATTTTTGTGCAAATGTAAAGACCTCTTCATACCAAAATTGACATAATAAGCAAATTCGATGCCATTCTGGATAATGGACGCAGGAGAAAAAAGTTTTACCAATAAAAACAAAAAATCTAGTAATTGTTGCTCATGATTTAACTGAATCATCAAAGGTCAGCAGCAAGACATTGGTCAATAAAGGTAGATTAAATGCATACAAATATGTTTAACATTTAATATTGGAGGTTTGCATAGTACTCTGATTTTGCATTTGACTGATTTTATTCATTTTGAGGAGTACTGAATCTTTATTGTGCAAGTGAGATGAATACATGCTCACATTTAGTCTAGAACTACAATAACCATCATGTTTACACACAACGCCCCTGCACTTACTCTCAATTTTTCTCGACATGGAGACAAGAGAGCTGTCAGTCAAATAAATGTGAAAAAGGAACTTGCTTTACTTTTTGAAAAATATTTTTGTATTATATTTAATTAATTCATATTTTGTTGTAAATTTGAAAAGTAATGCGCTACTTTACTAGTTACTTGAAAAAGTAATCTGATTACGTAACTCAAGTTACTTGTAATGCGTTACCCCCAACACTGACCACGACTGAGGTGAGACCCTTGAGCAAGGCACCGAACCCCCAACTGCTCCCCGGGCGCCGCAGCAATATGGCTGCTCACTGCTCTGGGTGTGTGTTCACTACTGTGTGTGTGTTCACTACTGTGTGTGTGTGCATTTGAATTGTTTAAATGCAGAGCACAAATTCCAAGTATGGGTCACCATACTTGGCCACACGTCACTTCACTTTCACTTCACTTTCTCTCCAGATATATAATATTCAATACAGATACAGTATTCATCTGAAAGAAGAATGTCATACACACCTAGGATGACTTGAGGGTGAGTAAATCATGGGCTAATTTTCATTTTTAGGTGAACTATCCTTTTAAACATGTGAGATGGTGTTCCAGTGGGTTAAACCAATGAACTGATATGCAGAAGGTTGCTGGTTCGATCCCAGCGGTCACCACTAGTGTGTCCTTGAGCAAGACACTTTACTCCATGTTGCTCCAGGGGGATTGTCCCTGTAATAAGGGCACTGTAAGTCACTTTGGATAAAAGCGTCTGCCAAATGCATAAATGTAAATGTAAACATACCATCTTAGAGCAGACATCGAATAAATGCCTGACGGTCAAGTGAGCTTTCTTATATAGTATCTTGATAAATGTACTTGGATGTTAAATGTTTTCCCCAAAAAAAATCCACAGTAATATGTCCCATTATCTGAGCAATATTACTTGACTGAGTTTGCTTTCTCTTCTTTATATTGTTGTGGCATTTACATATTTAGATATTCGCTTATTTTTGAGCGGTAGCATCGAGAATGTTTATTTCATTATTTTGAGCTTGCCTATTTGTCTGTGCATCAGCCCACTCAGGGGAACTGAGCTGCTGGGAGATTCAGATGAGCCATTCAGTGTTTCGTTTTCCTGTGCCTTATCTCTTTCCCATGCGGAAGTCATGGATAAAAGATTTATGTCCTATAGGGCCTAAGCCATCGGCCCCCCCTCTGTATTGTGGTTGTTTTTGCCTTGAAACCAAAGGAAGGAAATCATTTTTATTGAATGAAGTATTAAAAATCAATCTGTAATATCACAGCTCACTGCCAAAAATATTATCCTTTGTACCAATCTGAAATGCTTGAGAGGTTGTACATTTCTGCTTATTTTGAAATGCTTGAGAGGCTGTTAATTTAAGAGGCAGTGCAGAAAAGAAATGTTTCCTCGACTGCTGAAAGCGGAGATCAGGTGTGTGCATGGTAAACCGGATTGAAGCACTGATCATATTGTACATTCAAAAAGAGAATATAAGAAAATCCTATTTAAGGAGATGTGAATGCACATAAACGTAAATGAATTATGTGATTGTAAATTAGCTTATTCCATTTGTCTTTAATGAACGTAATCTAAATAGGATTATGGGTGGGTCTGTACATTTTAATGAGCAATTGAATAACATAATCTGGTTAGATTTTTATGCAAGGCTTGTTATAGAAATCAATACAGCGTCTTCTGGCACCCTGCATAAGGTCAAGAAATGGCATGTGTTTGTAATATTCCGCCTACATTTCTAAGGATTGCAGTATTAAGTAATGTTTTAGCACAAGTGCTAAAATACTACTAAGGAACTTGGGTGATGGCAAATCTATTCTATATATTTATAAGATTGATTGTCTTTTTTGTGTGTGTGTGTGTGTGTGCATACATGTTGATGTATAAACTTGGAATTTATTTGTCCATATGTAGGAAAAGCCTAAAAAGAAAAGAAAATTGCCTAATTTATTAGTTATCATTAGCTACCTTGACACTTTGATTCACAGATTTCCATAAAGTATATTCATAATATTGTTCTATAGTTCTGGTCCTCAAATCTGATATACTCATGGCAAAGTTATTTTTCGTTCTTAGTTTTGGGGTAAAACGAAGTTCGAAATATGTGAGCATCGATATACTTTTAGCGAACATTCGACGTCGCCCACACTGCTGAGAACGACGGTTAGATGAATATGAAAATATGTACTGCACGCTTTCCTCGCGATAACAAAATAAACACAAAATTGAGAAAACAGCAAGCATTTTTTCTTACATAAGAAAAGTATCTGATCATAGCAACATGGATATGTTTGCCAGAGCTCTGCAATTCGGCACTCTAAAGTCACGTCACATTTATTTATATATCACTTTATAAAATAGATAGCTTAAAATCAAGCCGTTTTACCATATTAAACATGAAAAACAAAGTCAGTACAAATAAATGTTCTACTATAAAGCAGCTCAGAGTGTTTATATTTTCACATGCAGATGTCTGACCTTGCCGGTGTCATGAGAAATCCTGTCCCCCTGTGAAATAGTGTCCGCTTAGGACCCAACGTGGTAGCTGTTTTAAATGCCGGATCAAAAGCTACTGCTATAATGGGAGCAATAACATGCCTAACATATTGTAAATTATTACTAAGTAATAATACCAATACAAAATCATAACATAGTAATGTACCTATAATGTAAATTATAAAGAATTAAAAAAATAAATAATAATATACAGAACAGGTGCACAAAATAAATACAACAGGATTTTTTTTTAATTGTATAAATATTAAAGCAGGGATAGGGCTTTTAAGACGTAGGGTAAGTGCAACCGTGGTGTATAAACTAAGCTAAGCGGGTAGCTGTATGCTATGCTGAACGTACGCTAACTAAAAAAAAAGAACGAGATATGCTTGATTTCACAACTTATAGCTTCGGTTATATACTAGTATATGAAACATGATTTGCAAGACGTTAAAGTCTATTTTAACACAATTTAAACGACAAAAATCAAAACGTGATTTTGTAAGAATTGTAATCAGGCTCTCAACAGATTACCCATTAAAAGTTCTTTCAGTCAATAGAATCGCTCTGGGGTCCTAAGCGGACACTATTTCACAGGGGGACAGGATTTCTCATGACACCGGTTTGAACAGGAGAAATTAAGCGGAAAAGATTTCCTTGGAAAGAAGGCGGAGCCTCAGAGCCACACCTACCTATTACATAATCGCCATGGACCAATAGTATAAAGACGTTTACCAGCTGGAGTGAACTTTTCCGGAAAGTTGATATGAATTAAGTATATTGGGCACTTTGGTATTACTCCGCTTATCTGTATTTGTTCCGCATAGATTTTAGTCTGCATATTAATGGTGTGAGTTTTAAAGTGACAGGTTCTGCTTTGGCTTTGATCAGAACTATTTTCGTTGAAATACACAGAAATAAATAGGCTACATGCAGGGCTTGACATTAACACCTGCCAAATGCGGGTGGATTTCAACAGTGGCGTGTAACACAGTCACTCGCACTAGCCACTTTGACAGGTCGAATTTTGTATTCAATCAAAAGAATATGCGCTGTGGGTTTCAGAGTGAAGCTTGTTTATTTACATGCATGCTGGTTATGTGTTTTTTCCAACATCTCAGAGCAAGTTCACAGTTGCTCCACACAAACTGTGTCTGCATGCGCTGTTTGTTTGGGTTTCCAATAATGTGCATTTGAGAATGCATATAAAGTCTGATGCGCTGTTTCATAGCAAAGTGTTGCACTGTTATTAATAATGTGTGGAGCGGGTCTCGCTGTGAGTTTGGGTTGCTTATAACGTTCATCTGGGAACACGTGCCATTTCACCATATTTATAACATAAATCATTTATAAACCCTATAGGCCAACACAGGAGAATACATCAATATGTTTCTAAATATACTAATTGTTTTTAATAATAGTTGTTATCACGATTTCAAAATAAAAGTTTAAACCCTCGGTCTGAGTTTGCATGTTTTGATGTTCACATGTTCTTCTTCAAGATATTAAAATTGTTGTCGCATTTCTATCATAAAGAAGTGCCAAATATTCACGATTAAATGGACATTTGATGATGCTGTAAAGTGTAACAATAACTTTTTGTATTTTAACAGTATTGTTCAGTAAAAGCAATTGATTACTTGCTTTTGATAATTTATTTGAAATAATTATTGTTGCCTCTGCCTCATTTGTTATTATTTAGGTATTTTAAGTGCAAGTATTTTAAAGTGTATTTTGTTATGGCTATTGTTCACTTAGGTCTATTTTTATATAGAAAAAAATATTATCTGATTACTCGATTAATAGTCAAAATAATCAACTGATTACTTGATTACCAAAAATAATCATTTGTGACAGCCCTAGATTAGTTAAAGGTCCCGTTCTTCATGTTTTTTTGAAGCTTTGATTGTGTTTACAGTGTGTAATATAACATGTGTTCATGTTTCGCGTGTAAAAAAAACAAAAAAAATTTCACACAATTTACTTATCTGTACACCGCTGTTTTCACTGTCCTAAAAACGGCTGATGAGTTCCTTGTTCTATGAAGTCCCTCCTTCAGAAATACGTAACGAGTTCTGATTGTGCCAGCGGTTCCTGTGTTGTGATTTGACCGCAGCTTAGCGAACGTGGGACGGTTCCTGTGTTGTGATTCGACAGCAGCTTAGTGCACGTAACTTGCACGGAAAGGTCACGCCTCTTAACGGGAGATGTATGCGCTTAATGATCTCTACAGCGTCCCTGGGAAAGCCAAACAAAGGTGATTTGACTCCGGGATGAAAATAACAGCGTCTCGACGACATGGCGACAAACACAGTCAAACGCAACAATTCCTTTTCTCCACGCGACACGTCCTCTTCTCCACGTGGGACAGCAACAAGACCACGCCCCCTTTTTTCACGTATTCTTGTGGGCGGAGGTTAGTCTGTTCTACTGTTCTACTGACGTAATTAATGAAGGAAGTACCAGGATGTAGTCCAAGCCGGCCGTTCGCTGTAGGCTTTGAAAGGGAACTTCTGTTAAATAAAATATCTCGCTTGGCATTGAACTTTGAGCTTTATAATAATACAGGTATTATTTATGCTCTAACAGCAACATTACACACTAACTAAAGTTTGAACAATGGGATCACGAAGAACGGGACCTTTAGTTCATTCAAAAACAATGGCTGCATTGTTTTGGATTTTTGTGACTTTCAGTCGAATAAAAGACTATTTTTCCGGTCATATATTTCACCATTGAATATTTCTTAAAAATAGTGTTGTAATATCGTCTTGTAATTATCCCAATATCATGTATTGTCTGGTGAGCTAAGTGTTTCGTCACACCGCTAATAAAACGTGATTTCCAAGCAAAATTGTGGCTAATGAAAATGCTGAGTGGCTAAGCCACAGAGGCTGGTGAGCAAAAACAAATATGTCAAGCCCTATGCTCATTTTAGCGTGTCTATTGCCATTTTTATTTTTATTTATTTATTTATTTTTACACTGGGACACTTCGAGGGGTCGAGGGGTCGAGCTTTTTTCTGAAAACGAGGACATGCTAGCAAACACAGCGCACAAAGCAGTTTGTCTTTTCCAGGTGGCAATGATGACACAGTTTCTTGGGATGCCCTAGAAAACGATGAAAAACATGAAATACACCCCCACACACGTATACTGTACAGGACGCTTCCTGTGTCCGGTGTGGAGAATGAAGCGCACCGGTGCGCGCGCGTACGCGCTTGTGTGTGTGTGTGTGTGTGTGTGTGTGTGTTTGTGAGCGCGCGACAGACTGAGCGCAAATCTAGAGCTCGAGAGGAGCACGAAACCTGTCCGCTCAGTGCGCGAGGAGAAGAGAGCTCCACTATGAATGCCGGTCCCGAAAATACTCTTATTATTCTATGAAAACGGACCTTTTACAGACAGAACACGTTATTGGAGGATATATAATACTTGAATTTTCTTCTCTGTGCACGCGCAAGGTGTCTGTGAAGAAGAAACATCGGGATTTGAGTCAGGGGCTGCTGAACTGAGGAGGATTTTATCCTGTTTCACTTCTGAGGAGAAAACAGTCTCGGCTGATGCCAACGACAAGAGAAAAACGACACTAACCAATGAGGCTCTGAAGAGTAAGTTGAGTTTTTTTAAAAGCATTTCTGTCAAATGTGTTGTAATGTTATTATTGTTTTTATTTGGGAAGCCCAGTTGTTCGACCTGTCAGTTGTCAGGTGACATTCATTGGAACCTAATTTTGTCTCTTTTTATTTAGAGGTGACGTTCGATTCATATTTGATGAACATTAAGCCTATAGTTTGAAACCTGCAGTCTTATGGCTTTTCAGTTTGGTTTAAATAAGCTCATGGTCAGATATCAGCACTTGGTGGCACTTGTCAGTTCTGTAACTTTAAGATTTCGATATATTTATTATTTAAAAAAAAAAAAAAAGGTTCAGAGACGTTGAATTGTGCCTGTTATAATGCGTATCATCGAATGAAGCTTCTTATTAAAGTGTTGTTAGTAATGCAAATGAAGTAGGCTACGTGTGATTGCGTGGTTATTCTGATTGATTGTACATTTATTCGGATTGCTATTATAGTTAATTATATGAAAGTGTAAAATGTGCAACACACGGTAATGTAAATATTGCCATGGCTTGTTGGTTATGATGAGCTGTCAGTTTGTGTAGTCTGGATGAGAGAAACTGGAGGAAATCCGAAGGCTGCAGCACTGAGTCATGGGCAGGTCCGCGCGCTCCATCACTCCGTCTCAAATCACATCTTCTGTTCGGTTCGCAAATGACAATATTTTCATGTCAAAGACCGACAGTTTTTGAAGTATGATGATTATGTTAATACTAGTTTCAGTGGACTAATAATTAGAGGGGAAATGCATATCACAACCCCAATCTCCTGTGAGATAAAACCAACGTGTCTAAGTAGACATTGGAGACGATGCACATCAAAATAATAAACGACAACTAATTATCATCTGCGTGCACTTAACTAGTTTAAACCCCCGTTTTGGCTGAAAAGAAAGGATCAGGATGGAGGGACAGGTTTGCACGGATGGTATTTATACTTTTCCTTATATTTAGAGATTTGTAGGAGTGTGATTCACTACATGTGTTTTTTGAATACGCACTTTTGATATCGTGTATTTTATTGGCAAGCATGTATATAGGCTACACACCTAGCAAAAGCAACAACACGACATATAGAAAGGTGCAGATTCATTCTTGTAGAGAGAGAGCGAGAGAGAGAGAGAGAGAGAGAGAGAGAGAGAGAGAGAGAGAGAGAGAGAGAAATATATATATATATATATATTCATGACACAATGGCATAAATTATCCCGTCTTTTTTTTCTGATATAAGGATTTTTCTCCAGTGTTTTTGGCTTTGAGGTTTTCTCATCATTAAGAAGATATCCATTTCAAAAAGTAATTAATTGTCTTTATTATGATTCCCATATGGAAAATAAAACTGTGCAGTTGTTACAAGCTATTTCTACCAAATTTGACCCCTAAAATGACTTTTGTTGATGTATCCTAATGCAGTCACGGTGATATTAAAACAGATCATTTAAATGTTAACATTTTTAGGTTACCTTACAAAACCTTTTTACAGTGATGTTTCCAGTTTTGTTCTACCAATCAAGCCATGGTTGTCTTTAAAGGTCCCGTTCTTCGTGATCCCATTGTTCAAACTTTAGTTAGTGTGTAATGTTGCTGTTAGAGCATAAATAATACCTGTAAAATTATAAAGCTCAAATTTCAATGCCAAGCGAGATATTTTATTTAACAGAAGTTCCCTTTCAAAGCCTACAGCGAACGGCCGGCTTGGACTACATCCTGGTACTTCCTTCATAAATGACGTCAGTAGAACAGTAAAACAGACTAACCTCCGCCCACAAGAATATGTGAAAAAAGGGGGCGTGGTCTTGTTGCTGTCCCACGTGGAGAAGAGGACGGTCGCGTGGAGAAAAGGAAGTGTTGCGCTTGAGTGTGTTTGTCGCCATGTCGTCGAGACGCTGTTATTTTCATCCCGGAGTCAAATCACCTTTGTTTGGCTTTCCCAGGGACGCTGTAGAGATCATTAAGCGCATACATCTCCCGTTAAGAGGCGTGACCTTTCCGTGCAAGTTACGTGCGCTAAGCTGCTGTCGAATCACAACAGGAACCGGGAAACGTGCGCTAAGCTGCTGTCACACAGGAACCGTGCCACGTTCTCTAAGCTGCGGTCAAATCACAACACAGGAACCGCTGGCACAATCAGAACTCATTACGTATTTCTGAAGGAGGGACTTCATAGAACAAGGAACTCATCAGCTGTTTTTAGGACATTGAAAACAGCGGTACACAGATAAGTAAATTGTGTGAAAAATACTGTGTTTTTTTACACGCGAAACATGAACACGTTATATTGCACACTGTAAACACAATCAAAGCTTCAAAAAAACACGAAGAACGGGACCTTTAATTTTTAAGCTTTTTTTTGAATTATTTGTCTCTTAAATGTAGGATGCCCATTCAGTAGTGTTTGTCATTGATGTGCGCAGGCCTGGACATCTGTATCCATTTGAACCTCTGGCCTAAGCTGATGATTTCCAACTCTGGGTGGAGATGTGGAGGCCTCCCTCCATACAAACACAGAGAAAAGACAGATTCGGCTAATTAGATGTTGGAGAGCTGCTCTTGTACTCTATCCAGAAAGCATCTCACTCTTGCTCTCTCTCTCTCTCTCTCTCTCTCTCTCTCTCTCTCTCTCTCTCTCTCTCTCTCTCTCTCTCTCTCTCTCTCTCTCTCTCTCTCTCTCTCTCTCTCTCTCTCTCTCTCTCTTAGCAGCTCTGCCCATGCTCTTTTAGACTCTCCATGCTGATAAATGATGTGTAATTTCAGTAATGAGTGGGAGTGTAAACATATGTGGAGAGAGGTAGTTTTCCCCCCACCTTTATTTTATGATGTACCGCAGTTTCTCCACACCATGACATAGTGATGCAGCAGGTAAACCACCTCACAGTAATGGCAAGTGCAGCTGCGCATTGAACATCTATCTCTCTAGTAACGAAGGTGTCTGAAATACGACTTAGATGACATATCGTGAGGTCAGTGTTCGTGCAGATTGAAAACGTGAGTGATAGGGTTGGTGGACTACACATCTCGCTCTCTGTATTTCTTGAGAACCGTTTTGCGTTTCACATGTCATAAGCTTGTAAACCGCATCATATGGAATAACTGTTCACGAGGAAAGGACTAGAAGACCCTTAGTGCATTATATAGAGTGTAGATTGACCAATCTGCAGACCAGTCGTGGTGCTCACATTTCATTCCATCCAGTGCACTATAACAGAGCGGCTAGGGTTTTCAATTACCCTTGCTTTTGTTTGTTGTTTGACCAGAGTCTGGAAGGCAGTCCTTTTGTTTCATCCCAGCATAGATCAAGGGCTGGACTCAATCAGTGGGACTTATAGACAGACACAATAGTCACATGCTGCTACAAAACAAGCAGAGGACTGCAATCTGTAATATATGGGCCTTTCACATCTTTTGTCTGTCAATGCACGCACAAGTAAAGCAGCAGCAAAACTGTAATTGAGCCATTGGGTATGCTTCATGCACTAATTTTCATCACTTTTAATGAATCAAATCCGATTTCAGATCCTGAACGTTCTGTAAATATGAACCCTAAACATTGCAATCCGATTCACATAAAAGTTTACATGTTCCTCACATGTTCCAAACAAAACTTCAGAACCGCCTGGGCGCATGGTCTGAAGCGATTGGCGCAGGTGCATTTTGGGCGTTTCCGAATCCACTTTTGCTATTTTAATGATAGAAAAAAGGTCGGTGCATCAGGTGCATGGTC
Organism: Romanogobio albipinnatus; assembly: GCA_023566225.1. Taxonomy (NCBI): domain Eukaryota; kingdom Metazoa; phylum Chordata; class Actinopteri; order Cypriniformes; family Gobionidae; genus Romanogobio; species Romanogobio albipinnatus. The sequence continues at coordinate 48,134,113 of CM042250.1, read as the reverse complement.
CAAAAAGGGTTGTACCTAGTCTCTTAGACAGCTTTCACAATTGGTTCGATTGCCTGGACCGAACCCAAGTTCGAAATGCATAGCGTTACTCACCTCACTTTTATATTTTTGTTTTTGAACCGTTGGTTTTGTTCCCAAAGCTTCAGTACGTAATGGCACTTTCTGCCGCAAATGTATTGCAAATGCTCTAAAGAACGCTGAAGATGAGCAGAAATGAGATATACAGCTCTCTGCTTGCAGTATGTCAGTCACGCTCATCTGGAAATTTAGTGAAACACACACAAATACACATTTTTATCAAATCATACATCATTAATAGCGGTCCACTTCTGCAATTTAGTATGATTGCGTTCACATCAGCAGCGAACCGTACCGGAGTTCACATGCAGTACCGCTGCTGGCCGTTTTGATGCCCTAAGCACGATCACTTTATGATGCCCGCGATGGGCGGGGGGCAGAGAGAGCATTTTCTTGTGGTGCCCCCCTGAGCACTTGGTGCCCTACATGCAGCGCGTGATGCGCGTAATGGGAGCGGTGGCACTGTTCACATGAACCGAACCCCAGACCACCTTTTTAAGCGGACTCGGGTACGGTTTGCGGTTCGCGACTGCATTCACATCATCCACATGTACCGAACTCTGACGTCAATCGAACCCGGGTGCGCACCAGTGCTAGTGTGAAAGCACCCTTAATGAGTCATGGGTGTGTTTTGGGCGTAACGTGCATTAAACCAATCAGAGTCTCATCCCCATTCCGATCCCCATTCCGATTAAAAGCCAGTTGCGCTGGCACCATGGCGGATTCACTATTTACATGGTGGAGTTTGCGAGTGCAAAGACTGAACGCTTCTCAAGGGAGGAATCTTTTATTTTTAATATTTCAAAATGTTTGTGTGCTGCTGCGCGTGAGCGTAATAAGCAGTGTGCGCGCTGTATACTCGCCTATAGCTGCATCTTACTAACACGCCCTTTAAATAACTCAAATAAATACTGCAAAGGTTTTTGTTGGTCAATGGCACAATTGTTTTCAGTTGCCTCAAAATAGCAACGCGCCTACAACACACCTCGTTTGTTTTTTTAGACCAACACGCCCATGGCCGAACAGATGTGTGCGAGTGCATTTGCTATTTAAACAACGTGGCGCAGGACGTGAAAATGATAACTGCGTTGGGCTGAAACTTGCAAAAAACACTTGTGTCGCATCTGGTGTTGCGTTGCGCTGGGTGTATGATAGGGCTCATAGTCTATTATAAATGTTCCACATGACACTACTGTCAATGATTGTATTTAAGCACAAAGCAGAACAGAATAGCATATATTCACCTTGTCATTCTCCCCACGAATGTATACATCACCCCTTTCAACCCGATCCAAATTTTATTTGGATTGAGTTAAATCTGATTGATTGAGGTGTTTACATCAATCTGATTATAAACTGATTGTTTGGGTGCATCTAAATGTAGATTTTGAGAATTGTTACTTGAAAGTTCTTACTTGTAACTTGACTGTCATAAAAGCTCATTTGCATGAGGAGGGTGTCACATTTACATCCAGATTGACATTAATGTAACCCAAACCCCAAACTGCAGAATATGAACTACTAAAATAATTTGCATCCAGTGGCAATGCACCTGCTCTGCTTTGACCAGTCATCTGAGATTTTCTCTTGAACACATTCCACCACATTAACTAGAACTGTTTTTGTCCTTGTTAAAGTTCTGCTTTTAACCTTTTTTAAGGGGTCTTGAACTGCATTGTTTTATTGTTTTATAATGTTTTTGGAGTATGGTTTTTTACATAATTTAGAAATAAAAGGTATTTTTCCTACCTCTGATTTGAACGCTCTGTTTAAAGGGGGCGTGTCTCTGCTGTGAGACTTCAGTGTAAACGCCCACTTCTGTGATTGGCCAACATCTTTGCATATGTAATAATTAAGTATTACATGTGGGGCTCTCGCTTGAAAACTGTGATCACGGTTTTACTATTACAGCTCTCAAGATTAACTAATCGTGAAAAGTGTTGTTTATACCATTATAATTAGATCGGTTTTATTAGATTTAGATTGTGGCATGAAATGTTGCAGTGATGAGCATTGTAGCCGATCACAGACATGTTTGTTGATAGCATGAATGCAGTGATCTCATCATTGCAAATCGATTTCTGCACACTCATGAATGCTTTCATAATAACTAACAGTACAAACACAATGTGAATAAGTGATTTGTTGAATATAATGTGAGTTTTGGCGAAAGTCCAGAACTAGTCACCGATAAACTTGCGCTCTTTGATTGACAGCTCCAGCAATGAAGAGAGTGTTCTTTGATCACTTTCTATATATATATATAATTTAATCACAGTTTAAATAACAGATTATTTTAATTCTACTAAGAGAAACAATGTGAAGTTGACCGTTTAGTCACTGGTTTGATTTACAGACACATAGAAAAAGAACATCTGACTGTACATGAATCGTTACATATCAGAAATCACTGGTCACAGATCAGGCATTAGAATTAACACGGTTACTTAATTGTTGTGGCAATACTGTCGAGTCCATATCGTAAAAGTCTGCTTTCGAAGCCTTCGCCAAAATTGGGACTGATTTACCAAAGAATCCACAGGAAAATGTACTGAATACAAAATAAACAATGCTCAACTGAGACATTCACATTGTTGAAAATAAATAACCACATTCCTATCATTAAGATCCTTTGGAAGGTAATGATATTTTTGGTCCTCTGATCCTGTACTATTGCTCTTCTCTCCTCGTCATCTCACTAACACGCCAATGGGCGGGGCCAACGTAGCAATGATGGAGTAGACATTGACTTATCAATAGGCACATTCCATAACGAGTCATTATATAACAAGGAAGTTTTCAGTTCTGAAAATGAGAGGATATTTGTATAGTATGATGACCTAGATCAAGAAAAAGTGGATTTCTCAATTCATGAACCCCTTAAACTCTGAAACATGCATTGCTGCACTGACAGCATTACAGCACCATTTCAATGTTGACAGCTAGGACAACCCTTACATTTTCTGAAGCTCCACATGCAAGGACTTAAAACATACTGTTCATGTGTTAAAAAAAAAAGGAATTTCTAGCTGTTCAGTGTTCACTCGATTGAAAGGAAAAAAATATGATAAACAGCTTGCAGTTCTCACAACTTAGAATAAATCAAAACATACAGACAGTTTGGCAAGCTGGGTAGAGGCCAGTGCTGCAGTACATCATAACATAAAATACACAGGAAAAAAACTGGTTTTGATAAAACACAACTCTATAATGTTGGACATTAGTGAGCTGAGTAAAAAGCTTTCACATTGTAATCTGGGATCAGTTTTGTCATTATGTTTAATGGAAAATGTTTAACAAGACTTGAAGTGTGCTTTGCATTTAATCCTCGTGCCTGAAGGGGTTGTAAATGTGACTTTAGTTGGTCCATGTGGACAAATGGACCTGTTTAGTTCAAATTAAGTGTTTCATTAAAGCTCTGTAATTAGTTAGCAAATTATGTCCAAAATACAAGGTGCACAATATATTTTAGTGAAGACTACATATACATTTTTCATTGGTTTTCAAAAATAAAGCATGTCTTGTGTACCCAGTTGGCATTTGTTAGCTTACCTACTGATATTTTAAATATCTGCTGTTATCACCAGATTCCAAGATATTCTTAAACACTAATTTAGCAAAAATATTGGGACACCCCTCCAAATAATTGAATTCAGGTGTTTAATGGCCACATGTGTATAAAATCAAGCACACAAACATTTGTGAAAGAATGGGTCGCTCTCAGGAGTTGAATTCAAGCATGGTTCCCTGATAGGTTTGCCCCCTGTGCAGTAAGTCCATTCGTGAAATGTTCTCACTACTAAATATTCCACGGTCAACTGTTAGTGTTATCATAACAAAGTGGAAGCAATTGGGAACAACAGCAACTCAGCCATGAAGTGGTAGGCCACATAAAACTTGGACAATTTCATGCTCACAACTTTGTGGGAACAGTTTTGGGATGGCCCCTTCCTGTTCAAACATGACTGCGCACCAGTGCACAAAGCAAGGTCCATAAAGACATGGATGAGCGAGTTTGGTGTTGAGGAACTTGACTGGCCTGTACAGAGTCCTGACCTCAACCTGATAGAACACCTTTGGGATGAATTAGAGCGGAGACCCTGAGCCAGGCCTTCTCGTCCAACATCATTGCCTGAACTCACAAATGCGCTTCTTGAAGAATGGTAAAAAAAAAATCCCATAAACACTTAACCTTGTGGAAAGCCTTCCCAAAAGAGTTAAAGCTGTGGGCCAACTCTATATTAAACCCTACGGATTAAGAATGGAATGTCATTAAAGTTCATGTGCATGTAAAGGCAGGCGTCCCATAACTTGTAATAGAAAATATTGGATCTGCCTATTTGTAATGTATAAGTTCCATACATTAATATACAGTCGGATGGAAATGTAGTTTTATGATAGCCTACACTACTTTTTTTCAGTATTTAATTTTCACGAACATAATGCCTTTGTATAAAATGGCTTCATATTCAGCTATTTATCAAAACAGGCAGGTGTAAATTACTTGAGAAAAAGGTAAATGAGAAATCAGAACTAACAGACAGGAAAGCAATGAGCCAAACGACATAAACATTTTTTGCATTTATCACTTTCAGACCAGACTTAGTTATTGGCTATTAGTGTGGCCTGTGATGAAGTTGTCTGTTTCTTACCCTTGTCTGTGCATCTAGTGAAGGCCCTAAATATGCATCAATATGAGTAGCATTAATACGTCTTTTAGAAGAAAAACAGCTGTTTAGTATTTATTGTGCTGAGTTACTATACTGATATATGAATGTTGACTTTAAATAATATTGAATAGAACCATAGGAACATTTCAGTATAAATAACAGTGAAATATGAAATGTGAAGCAATAAAAAGTAATCTTTCTTGACAGGGCACTGTAAGGTAAACTAGCTAAAGTTTAGTTATTACCCACAAAGTTGTTTTCAAATGCAACTTTTATCTTATGTTGGACAAAGCACCCATTATGTTTTCTCATTACATAACCATTAAGACTACATACTGTAGTGTTATTTTTTTCTAATAAATTATACATTTTGTTTTTAACCTTTAGTTGAAGGTGAACATTATGATCTTTTAACATAATATGATTGGTTAAGGAACGTTAAAGCAGTGGGTAGGATCTAGTTTTTGACATGAAGAATGACCAGTTGTATCACGTGTTGAATGATTCAGCCTTCTGAAGTTCAAATCTAGACTTAAGTTTTAAACAGTTTCATTTTATCCATCCATCCATCCATCCATCCATTTTCAGCCTTGTGTAGGCAGGGAAACTGTCTGCACTGTGAGAGCTGCTCACACTCTGCATATCATTTGTTGTCATGAGAAAGACTGACTGGTGAAAAACGCTCTTCTGTCAGGCCCTATTGAACATCTCCCACAATGCCTCAGCAGACATATATCCTCTCTGCTGTTTCCTTTAATGAATAACACTTTCCTTACATTTTCTCTCACTTTATTCACAACTTTTCAGTGCATGTGCGGTAGAGAGAATCTGGTAAAACAAATGATCTTTTAGACTAACTGTAGGTGTGCTAACAAGGCTGTTGGCACAATAGTGCAGGCATCTTTTTGCTCTAGCTCAGTGATGGTAAGTCAAAACCCCTACAAAACATTTTATTTATTTAAATCTCTTTTGATTGTACACTCACTTTCACATTTGTGATGGCACATAGGCTAACCTTTGTCAGTGACGCTCAGGATCTGTTGCTCACCAAATCCTCATCATCCTGTCAGTCATCTCTCCTCACTCTCGTCACGTGTCAGCGTCCGTTGTCCAACTAAACTAAATGGTTTTCGTTTCTATAAAAAGCAAATCGACAGCAGGGGCGGTGCCGAGGTGGGAAAGTAATGTAATCGGCGAACACCGAGTGACTCTAAATACCTATCTATTAAACCTACTATAGAGGAAACAACTTTTTTTTTGTGGAATTGAAAGTACAGCTAATTTTGCTTTTCTAGCAGCCATTCTCCAGAGATTTGACCCATTGCATCCTCAGCATCGGCTTCTAGCTGATTGTAATCCTGGTTCAACAGGAAAAATTATTTCACTTTGATCTCTGGGTGATGAGAGCTGATATTACACTGACTTGTGCTGATTAAAGCTTTTTCGCAAAACATAATGGGAGTCAACATTTGTAAAAGCCAAGTGGATACGTGGGCTTTAAAGCCTTGCAGAAAAACGACAACTTTATCGTCCTGTTGTATCTATCAATAATAAATCCTAATTATAGGAGTTGCTGGTTTGTTCTGATAGGGAGCAGGAAGGAAAGCAGCAGGAAAAAACAGTGCTAAATGCATTTAGTAAAATGCAACCAGCCATATAAGTAGAGATGCACTGATGTATCGGCCGGTTTTTGATTAATTTACAACCATCGGCTATAGCATGAAAAAGGCTAATATAACAAACCGATGATTTATTAATTAAAGGGTTAGTTCACCCAAAAATGAAAATTCTGTCATTATTTACTCACCCTCATGTCGTTAGACACCCGTAAAAACAAAACAAAATAACGACTTTATTCAACAAGTGCTTGTCTTCCGTGTAGGCCTCTGAAGTGAACTCACGAAGCACCACGACGCATGCGTGTTCTGACACATGACCCGAAACAAATCGACAAGCTTTGTTTACAAGCAGAGGAAGACGCGCCGTATCTAAGCTGTTGAATTCTACATTGATTGTGCTTTAGGTCTTGGCGTAGTGCTCAAAATGGGGCTAAAGTGTGCATTTCCTGAATGCCTGAACGCCAGCGCTACGTCATATTCTCGTGCAAAAATATCTTTATTTGTGTTCTGAAGATGAACAAAGATCTTACGGGTGTCGAACGACATGAATGACATGCAACGACAGAATTTTAATTCGTACAAGACAACTAACAATCGTTCAACTAACCCTTTAACTGCGTGAAGGCACTGAGCTGTATAATGTCTGCTGCATAATCCAAGATTATAATATAATATTCCTGCTGCGCTGCTGTATGCATTTTAATGTTAATCAAACAACAAAAGACCCTACTACTCACTACTCTTGACAAAATAACTTTTGTAACTTTCATTAGGATTAATTTCATGCGATGCGGAAAACGCAGACGCAATCCAGTCATAAAAATGGAATTTACTGCATAACGCGGAATGTCACGGAATTTGTCAAAGTTTTTGATGAATAAATAAAACATAGGTTAGTACACTTAAAGGGCATATTGCAGGTTAAATTTTTTTCGAGATTAATATATAACCTTGTATGAAAATACCATATGAAAAGGTAGTGCAGGATTTAAAATGTTTTTAAAAGACATAAGAGCACAAATTTAGTAGATAAAGTGGCCATTTCGTTGGCCGCTTGGAAAAAGCGCTTTTTTTTCAACATCGCGTCATATTACGTCATGAGAGGGAGTGGTTCGCCGAGCTCTGCGTTGGCTCAGTGCAGAATAGGTTGGTATTCAGTAGAGTCTGTGTATTTTCGGTAGATTTTCTATTCCAATTTATCATTGTCATGGTAAATTATTATCCAGCCTGTCAGGGCATCGAGTCCACAGGTTTCCTAAAAAAAAAAAGTTAGGAATTCTGCATGGTGGCGTTTTGTGCAGGTGAAGAAACGGGACTTCCCTTCGCGCATCTGCTTCAAAACACAAGGTGGTGTGTATAGTGCTTTAGACCGGAGGATTATCATCCCAGCGATGTGATGGAGTCAAGCATTGTTATACTCATGTAAGGCCGGCTACACACTGGCTGCGTGACGTGAGCGTGGCGTTTCTATCTGTAGACCTGCTACACACTGCAAACATGTTAATGTTAACTTTATGTTTAACATAAAATATATAAATAAATATTTATATAAATATATAGCCTACTGATACAGCAAAGACAACGTCAGCACTCGGCAGTATTGACGGCCGAATAGGCTACAAAATATTTTGTTCTGCCTGTGCAATATTTGAAAATCGATATTATATAAATTTTTTTCATTACATATCTTTATTTATGTCAAAACCTAGAGACTTTCACACATAAAAATGTCATTTATTGTATTCGTGTCAAAATGACAAACAGCTTTTCCTATTCTATTCTGCCTGGAAACGCTTCCAACACTCTTGCGTTTCGCATCGGTTCTATTTCTAGCACGCGCTTTCAGCATGGCTCGAGCCGCACGTGTCACGCAGCCAGTGTGTAGCTTGCCTAAGGATGAATAAACATCCACACGCGATGCTTCTTTGCCGTCGTGTTTACATTAATGAATACAAAGTATGTACATTAACACAAATGAATACAGTCTCACACTTTTTCGAAAAAAAGTTCTGAATTATGTGATATTTTATTCATGCCATGTATGCACATTCAAGTTCACTCAAATACATTCTCATAACGTCATACATCCTCACACTAGCGGTGAATCGGCACGAAATAAACCCATAATACAGAATTAATGAATAAAGGATAAACACAATAACACAACGTTACTGTCTGTGGCTCGGCGGCCGGCGGGAAGATGTGACGGTCCCGGATCCGGCAGAGATGCAGCTCGGAGAAAACGTGAACTGTGCTCCGTGGCGTGAGTCTTGTAAGTTACCAAATCAGTCGTGATGAGAAACCGCTAACGTTATATCACATAACTTAGTGTGGACGGATATTAACGAGTGTGACTTTTCCTGATGGTCAAAGCCTATAAGTTTCTGTTATTGGTAAGTAAATCAATAACTTACTAGATGACAATAACGTTACCAGCTTTGCTATTGCCTGATACATAATAATAATCAGTACAGTGTTGTGATCTGAGCACAGTGATCATATCGTTAGCTAGCTTCATCTAGCTAACACTGGTCTCTCTCCGAGACACCTGCCGCTGTTCTCCACTGTTTCTCCTCACACAAATACTCAATCTGTCTCCTGTAATCGTTGTTCTGTCTAATCCTGGTCTGTCCCTAATTGTGTGTCATAATTGTATGGCTGTGGTCTGCCATATGAGTATTAATAAACATTTATAATGTCCTCAGCGTCCGAGCTGTCATTGCGATCCATTGTTTTCCTATCGTTGAGATTCACCGCACTCCCTCTCGTTATGTCACGTCCGGTTTTGGCATTTTTAGATGCGGAAGTAAAATTTTCTCACAAAAACGACTCCAAAAGCCTTAATAGTGTATTTTAAAGTATATTTTAAAGAAAATCTAGTTCCTACATTATTTTTCTATACATTGACTCACTGGAGTCTCTAACCTGCAATATGCCCTTTAAATCAAGTCACAATATTGTCGGTGAATATTAAGCTGCAAAAAGATAAAAATACATGTTTAAATATGAATCCTGCATGTTTCTGTGTCTCTGTGTGAATGAATGGTTTCATTAACACACACACACTGAAACGTGCAGTGTTTTTCAGCCTCTGCCGCCTCGATATATGAGGACATGAATGCATGAACCTCATGTCCAGTCAGTTCATGAGCATTTTACCATTTCATTCGACAAAATCAGTCATCGTATCATAAACACACACACTGAAACTCGAAGGTCTTCACGGCAACCATCAAAATAAAAGTTCAGTTTAACAAAGTAATTGTGACAGAAATATATTAATGTTGTACAGTAAAATTAATTTTTACAGTAGATTTTGCTATGTCTCAATGTAATAATAATATATGTATTTAATTTATACAGTGGCGAATATGCAGTGTTATTAGGGTGACCAAACATCCTGTTTTCCCAGGACATGTCCTGTTTTCAAGTCCGGTCTTGGCCCTAATATAACAATGTTCTATCCATACAGAGGGGGCATACTTTAAATGTATTGAAATTAATAAGGAAGCTTTGAGTAAACTTCCAGTATCATTTGAGTATCTCATTGCCGGGCCGAGTGTCCTGGTTTTCGGTAATCAAAATATGGTCACCCTAGAGTTATTCTTTATTTCTGGACCTGGAAACTGTTAAACCTACCTCATATGTATCTTTGTTCTGTTGTATTTATGTTGGCCTGCTGAATGTTAAATGGATCCAGTCTATGTTCGTTAGAAAACATCATCAAAACACTATCTATTTTAATGACGAAATTTCAAATAAGAGGGCAAGTGACAAATATCGGCAACGGAATCGGCCAATAATTGTTTGTTAAAATTGGTATCTGCCCCAATTGGATCAGTGCCTCCCTACATATAATCATGCATAGACTCGTGAACTTTTTGTTGATGTCAAAAGCTGTGACCAATCAAACTGTATTGTATTGTACTGTGTTGTATTGTGTGTGTACAGTAAATCACCTCATATATCAACCAATGCATTTGTTCTGGTGCATGGAAGGATCCTATATGTGTGAACGTAAAGATAACACATAACTGCCACTTATGGTACGAACGTCGCCTTCTCTGTTGTATCTGTTAAAGAAGCACAGCTATGTCACAAGCATTCAGTTTAACAGCAACCAAATATCTTTAGGCATATGGAATACAGCAATGTCATGTATCTGTGTCTTCTTTAAGAGAGCGATTCTTAGATGGACCCTCTTTTTATCCTGAATCTAAGGGGCTGTTGATTAGATTGTTCGAGGCCAAATGAGTGTCGGATGACTTTCATTACAGTCATTAATCCATCAGTTGAGTTTCAAAGAGGCTCTGACGTGTCTCAAATTAGGATGGAGTGGAGTACAACTCCGGTTTGATGTTCTGACTGTTCATATTTGTAGGTTCTCTGACCGATTCGAGAATACACCCATGTATGAGCGTGTGTGTTTTATGAGCTGTGTCCTTTGAAGGCGATCTGCAAGTGACCAGCCACTCTGTCTTTTTATGGGAGTTTTATGGAGCCTCTCCCAGATGGTGGATAGATAGGTGTTAGATTGTGACTGCTATAATAGGCCATAGGACAAAGTGGTCCATCTCTGGCCTTGACACGCTCTGGGGATTGAAACTCAAGAGTGTATATATATCAAGCCACCGCTGGTTAATAAAATATTCCATCATATCTGTCAGCAGGAAAGCTTTTTGTGCTCAAGTCTGAAGTGCCCAAGGCTATCTCTGAAGCGCGTGGACTGATGAAGTCATTGTTTCTTTAGATGTGATAATTTTAAATCATTTTACAGTGCTTTTACAGTAGCTTTTATATCCTTCCCAATAACTATGTCAGACTTCCTGAAAGCTTTAAAAAAATATTTAATTGTGACATTTGTGCTTTTGTTTTTCCTTTTGAGCAAGTCAGTTCATATGACATTTATTTTTCTGGATAAAGAGCTGTGGAGCACACAATTAGATGCATTAAACTGTCAAAGGCATATTCTTACTGGCCTACGTTACACTTAACCCCCTAAACCTAACTCCCAAAAAAACTCGGCACCAAATGTAACTGGTTTTACTTGACCTGCTTCGGGTGGGATTTGAACCAGGGTCTCCGGCGTGGGAGCTGGGCACGCTAACAAGAACGCTAAAGACAGCATTCGCTAGCATGCCTCTTGAGACCTGGGTAGTGAGGTTTACACTCACAACTCTTACTGGCCTACGTCCGTTAGAGTCCTGTGCAGGACGGATTTTTTGGTCCTGTTCCCACCCGCTCCCGCAGGATTCTGTCCCGCTCTGGCAAAATTATACGTTACCTCCTCCTGTCCCGCCCGCAACATTCATGTTTTGTTCCCCTCCCTCCTGCAAAAGCATGCATAAAAGTAATCATACGTTCATGAAATAGTTTCAAGTAATTTACCATTTATTATTTAAAAGCAAGGACGTGCTTGGTTTGGCATGTCAGAATGCGTGCAAAGTGCGCTCCCTTAATAATTCCTAAAAAGCTGACATCTCAGTTCAACGCAATCTCACAAAGCTCTGTTATCAATGAAGCAGACCGCACAATGAATCTTTCATAATGTCTACACATTTTCCTTGTTATAATCTCCAGATTTGCCAGCATGCAGAATTCAGCACTGAACAAAAACTCACTTTGAGCGGTGAGTGGATTCTATCTTAAATGCATCCGATTGACCATTGCAATCAAGAAATCAACACATATGTCTGTGATTGGCTACATTGCAAAATGCTGCAAAAACATGTTACAAATAGAAACTCTGCCCATGCTTGTGTAAAACATTTTGTTTTAGTTGCTCTTGTTGCTTTTGTGCAACAATTTATTCGATTTTAGAAGTTTTATTTTTAGATATTTCTATTTTGCGGGAGTCCCGTGAATCGTTTTATTCTCATGCAACCTGCACCCGGCCATCAAATCTTGTCCCACGCCACACTCTACTGCATTGGGTCCCGCGAGTCCCGTGGTAGTCCCGCGGGAGAGCAGGTCTCTAACGTCCGTTACAAAAGCCGTAATTCATCATTTCGAGACTCATGCAAACACTTTATTATTGCATTGTCTGCAACTAAATTAGAATGATCTGATTTAGTCGTCTCACACTCATGATGGCTAGACAGAAGCAGTACCTGAACAAGTTGTGCTATTTAGTGAGCAAGTCCCACCATGCACTCCATGCAGCCTGCTTATGTTTTAATTAATGTGAGTTTGTTGGCACTGAGAAATGAGGTCACCCCCCTCCTCATCCCCTTTATCCCCTCATGCTCTGCAGAACCCTAAACTTGCTCCGCAGGTGAGCATTGATGAAAGACGCGAATGATTCATGAGCTCACCTGCCTGCCTCCCCCTCTGAGACTCGACCAACTGCAGGCATTATCAGTAGAAAATGGGTCTGAAAACGCTTCGGCCAGGACAGGCCATACGGAGTGTGATTTATTGGCCATGATCCTGCAAATAGTTAGTCGTGTTACCAGAGGGATATAAGTATTTTCATGGCCACAGTTCAAGTTTATTTCAGATATAAATTCTGGGAGACGTGAGAAGGAAAAAAGCCACGGTAAATTTATGACAAGAGAGATGTTGTTTGCGGCCAGCGGCCAGCAGGAAGCGTTGCTTTAACAAACCAAGGACAAGGATGAACGACCGTTTTGTTCTTTTATCTTGCATTTTGTCAAGAGCTTTGTTAAAGATGTTTTCCTTGAGCAGGAAAACAAGAACATTTGCTTGAGGGCCTTAAAAATGACATGGGATGGAGTTCAAATTCTCAAAGTTCAGAACTTCTCTAAAGTGAAAACCATAATAGTTAAACTTTCTAGAAAATAAATTGCAGACGCCTGCTGTTTTGATGCTGTTTAGTGCTTTTTGGAACACAGTTGGTTCATGCTAGCCTGGCTCCGCCCTCCTACGTACTTCCGCTCAATTTGAATTTTCCTTCAGTACTCCATCTGGGACTGCGGTATGTTCTCTGGTTTTCTCCGATCAAATTTTAACCGGTCGAATCTGCAAACAGAGGGAGTGGCTGAGAACGATGACGTTGATGCTCCGTTAGTGGTGAAGGAGTTGGCTAAAGCTCAATTTGGGCAGTAATTGTTTCTCGTGGGGTCGGAAGGTATTGTCATCATTTACAGGGGCTAGTCAGTAATTTTATTGCAGTCCGTCTCCCACCACCCGCATAAAATTCCCGACCGAATTACTGTTTTTGACAAAACACCAAGGTCTTGTGGTCATTTCATTGCTGTCCGAATCCACATCTCTGAGTTTTCAAGAATATATATCTTCAAAATTCACTATTTATATCCTTTTTGACCACTGCAGAGCACCGTACGGTTACGCTTCGCTGTAATTTGGATGCATTTCTAGACTTCATTAAATGCTGGCAAGAGCAATATATTTCATCACCGCTCAAAAAAATAAAAAGAAGAAAAGCACATAAACATTTGAATTGGGCCGTTATTTACGGCAGCATTTATTCTTATCATACCAAGCATATGACATTTTATTTACAGCATACAATCATGTTACGGACCACTTGATCAGCGCGTTCCCGATCACAAAACTCTCCCCTCCACCGTGAATAAATCACAATCCGAATGCACAAGTTTTAGGTTTTATCACTGAGGTGGCGTGCACATTTATTTTTACGGACTTCCATGTGAGAAACAAAGGCGAACGGCACATGACATACGTCACGACCAAACGTTAGCGATTGGTTATGGCAGATCCAATAGTTTTAAACTTCAACAGAGTACCCACCTTCAAGGAAGTAAACGCTTGTCAATGGAGAGTGGCAAGACTCTCTGTACAAATGAAATGTACGAGAGTCTGGTAAGACCAGGCTAGGTTCATCCACCATGGAGAACAATTAACATTTGAACTTGACAGACTGCAGGTATGTGAAGGGAGAACAATGGTAAAGGAGCTTTGGTGGCAGTGGTCAGTGTGTTGTGAATGAAAACATCACTTCAGCTCTCTGGTTCTTCTCTTTCTCTCTCTCAGCTTGTCAATGCTTAGAAACTGTGATCAATGTATGTGATCGATCTGCACAGCTGGCTGGACAGGATCACATTTCCCTTCCACTTTACAGCATGTCTCAAGGGGAGGAAAACATTTACCTCACATTAGACATGGACACGATGATCCTGTTTACTGGCTGACTGAGCCTTTGTATTAATTATTTACCTCACATTGCGGAACAAATCATATTATCAGAACGAAAACGCTTAGGACTGTGCAGCGTTTTCAGGAGAATCATTTCAGAGATCAACATTATCCACTATTGTGTATTTGCATTTGACCTTGATATGTCCAGCTTTTTGTTGCATGTTGCGATGTTCTTCCTTAACTTTTGCAGATTTGGTAGCCAATTTTCCATAATACTTACTCTGTGCTTTTTATATATGGAAATGTAGTATTATTCACAGAGTCCTGTGGTTAAAGTTAAATGCCTGTGTGTGAGTGGATCATTTTGGGCCATCTCTGTAAATACTGTCTTTAGCTCAAAGTAATTTGTAGTGTGACACTGAAACCGATCATTGTTATCAGAGACGCACCACAGAGAGCCTCAATGAAGGCTAATTTTGATAAATTGCAGATTCTCTTGGACCTTGACAGTTTAAACTGCACATTTCATTTCAGACATTTCATACACATGGACTTTAATCCATTTTTGTCTTGGCTAATGAAACTAAAAATTAAAAATGAAATTATTTCAGTCTTAAAGCACTTAGTTACTCTTGAAGATGAAGCATTGCCAAGGTCATATATCTTCATTTCCCAGTGAATGCATAAACTGATCAAATGTGTAGCTTGAATGCTCTGCAAGTTGCTTTGAATTAAAGCAACGACAAGGTCTTAGGTTTGATTCCCACAATCAGAAAAAAATTTGAAGCCATAAAAAAAACTGTATGTGCTCTAAGCTGATTTGAATAAAAGCATTAGTCAAATGTGCAAATGTCACTATTAAGTGTGGGTGTGAAGAGACACAACATTGGGTTCACGAGAACGAGATGAGACAAGATTTTTGCTCAGCCCCAATTATGCTATTTTAAAGTTTCCTAATTTAGTTTTGGAGGTCTCCAACAACAGGTTTACATGCATCAAAGGTGAAAAAAAACATTAACGGAGCATTATTCGACATGCTGATTCACAACGGTTCGAAGCTTCATGAAGCAGTGTTTTGAAATCGGCCATTACTATATAAGTCGTTATTTAGTTTTTTTTCTCACCAAAAATATATAATATTAATATTGAGCCACTGTACGCACATTAACTGATTTAAATATGTTTTTAGTACATTAATGGATCTTGAGAGAGGAAATGTCATTGCTGGCTATGGAGGCCTCACTGAGCCATCGAATTTCAACAAAAATATCTTCATTTGTGTTCCGAGGATGAACGGAGGTCTTACGGGTGTGAAACGGCATGAGGGTGAGTAATTAATGACATCACTTTCATTTTTGGGTGAACATCCAGCGTATAGTGTTAGTTCTGGCTAGAGTTTAGATTCTCTGCCTGAGCCCGAGCCCGAACTTGACCCGAACCGAACCAACCCGCGGGCCGGGTCGGGCAGAGATTTCCCGGCACTATCCTCGGACCAGGTCGGGCCGGGCCCTTGATCGTTTGTGTTTTTTTTATCATTACTTTATTAGCCTAATTGGGTGGGCAGAAAGCTATGCCATAATCAGAAATAATATATTTTTGTGATACTACAACTAAGAAACAAATGTGTACAAAGTTGCACAAGTCAGGATTATTCTAAAAATGCGTGTTAAACTCACAGCACACGCAGTGATGAAGTGCAGCATTCAGAAACGCTCCGAGACACCAGTCATGAGCTGCTCGCGTTAACACTGCGCATTGCTTAACTAGTCTATTTCTTTTCTTTACTATAAGTTAAAGAAAAGTAGACATTTCAAGCTTTCTATACACATATTTCTCATGTCTGTGAGGCAGTAGCTGCTGAGTTTCGTTTATTTATGAGACGCACTGCAGCTCATGTGCAATGCATGTGATCGGCGTGACTTCATCTCACCCTTATAATCTGCTATTACTCTATTTGCTTGTTATTTATTAAATCCAAGCAATTGAAACATTGATTAAAATTAAGATACAATTTATACAAAACAAAATTCATTTTAAAGAAGGGCTTCATACAAAACGAAACTTAATATTAAACAAAATATAATAACCACCGAAATAATTTCTGACCCACTCGCATCTTTGCACTTTTCATAATCAGATGAAATTTAATATTAACATTATAATATTTAAACATAAATATTAAACAAAATACATTGTTTGAGCAAGCATTGTTTTACCAGTGAACGGTTCATGAGCGCGTGCCTGAATAGAGCGTATTATTGACCTGAGCGTCACACCCGTCCGCTTCGCTCATTACAGGCTTGTTCTCAGAAAGCCCACGTATAAAAAAAATGGTCGGGTTTAAATCGGGCTCGGGCTCAGGCTCATAATTACAGTTAATGTGTCGGGCTGGGCTCGGGTAGGGTCGGGCTTGATTTTTTTGAGCTCGATCTAAGCTCTAGTTCTGGCAGGGCACGTTAGTCAAGCTCGCATCAGCTAACTGTGAGCTGATCACGTCTACCTATAGGAATACGATGCCTATCACAGCATGCATATAAGCTTCTTCAGTATCATCAGCAGGGAGTTCTTGCCCAGAACAGAACCATACCGCCAATCTAAACTATATGCTAATTGTCTATCACTTTGACGATAATGATCCTGACAGAATAACCCTTTAAGTGCATAATCCTTTCTTAACTATGGATAGGAAACGGGTATTACAGTTTGAGCTCTACTGTTTGAGCTACAGCTTTCCTGTAGCTCAAACAGTAGAGCATGGCGCTAGCAACACCAAGGTCATGGGTTCGATTCCCAGGGAAAGCAAGAACTGACAAAATGTAAAATGTGTACCTTGAATGGTGTCCCAACTCCAAACCTTTTTGAAATCCAACTGTAAAAATCCCAGTACAAAAAGCCTTTTTTGAGAATGGCGTTACATTCATTAATTATACAAGACAAAGAGCAACGAGGTTTCATGGTGGAGAGACTTTTGGAGGACCCCGAGGATGTGATGTGCTTTGATGATAACATGACACATGATTTTGCAGTTAGGTGAGGAATTGCGACCAACATAACAGAGGCCAACGAGCCAACCCAGAGCTTTATCGGTCATTCTTCAAGCGACTAACGCCTTACTTTTTTTTTTTTTTTGCAAAAGGCGATTTATAAAACAGGCTTTAACTTTTCAACGGAGCTTATCAAAATTTCAATCTCTGCCGCACTGAAATTAAAAGCACGCCGTTATTTCTCCATTTTGATTTTAGGTTTGCCTCAGAATAGGGTTGGGCGATGTCTCCTAAATTGGCAGCTGACGATGTTTACAGTAAAACATCATGATGGACGATGATATCGCCGTTTTTTTAATTAATACAAATATATAATTTACTATATCTGTATTTTACTATCTCTTTACATAAATACTATTTTCTACTTCAAAACTATATATAATTTAGTTATTTTACTAACCCAAACAATGACTCATCCGCGCTAGGTTGCACGTGAGGGAAAAAAGTAGCTTCCTTCCACTTAAGAAGAGTGCACTTTTTATTTTAATAAATCTCTTTACATAAATGATAATCGTTTAAATGTTTTACTGTGGTGTGTTGTACGGAAGTGCTGAAATAAACATGCATGCTTATGAAATGGATGTTTGAGCCTCGTTTATTATTTCAAAATGTAGGCTATATCTGGCAAAGACTACAGTATTTAAAATAGAATATATGCATTAGTTATATTCTCAATATAATTTACAGAGCCATCCCTGCAAAGTTTTTAGTTTAACTATAGAAGAGGATTAGTGTGCGTCACACTCACAACAAGACTCGCAATGGGGGGCGTGGCATCACGATGGTGGCGCTCCATCGTGATGTCAGTCAGCCATCAGGATGGACGATGATATCGTCCATCGGCACAACCCTACCTCAGAAGCACTTTGCGCATTGTTGGTAGCTTGGTAACAGACCTGACAGTTGATTACCGAACTTGATGGAGCGGTTTAAGATTTCCTAACTACAGATAAGATGAGATTTTGTAAGATAGGATAATAATTCTAAATCAAGTTAAGATTCGCTTCTGTAATACGAAATTATGAAAAATCCTAAATTAATTCATCATATCTTAAGTTAAGACCTAAGATAGAACGTCTCTGTAATACGTCCCCTGGCATACTGTGTAGCACCATTGGTTTTGTTTCTTGGGAACCTTTTTATTGCAAATTAAAGGTGTGCATCACTCAACGTGGCAATTGTTTTTACATTTTGCATTGCTATTCAAATGAATTCCCATAGACAGTCATAAATGTCTAACCAGTAAAAGACAGGACAATTTCGGACACGAACGCAATATATCCCAGCTCCAGTCTTTGACATTTGTTGCTTCTGTTTTTGGATGTGCACATACCGTGTGTCTACTTTGCATAGACTATAAGCCAATATGTCTCTTGTTCCTGAGGTTCACTTCCTAAATTTGATCAACAAGCTGTCTGTTTTCTTTCTTTATAGAAATTGGTGATACATGACAAAAATATCAGAGCATTCGTAATAGATTGGTTGATGGCAACTTGGTAGAAAAGACTTGCACCGACTTCAATTCTGAGCTATTTAGTCACTGAGGTGAGGAGAGAGATGTCATATATAATTTCTGATTGGACAGGCATGACTCTGAGTCACCTGTATAACATAACACCCTCTGGCTCACTTCACCAAAAACATCAGTTATACACCATCACCTCTGTAAAGATGTCATTATCTATTCACAGGTCATAATTTCAAGCATCCGGAGTGTCGATGTTAAGTCATGTCCTGTCAGTTTTTAAGTGTTGTACCAATCACAGACATGCTTTAGGCTGAGTTTTCCACTCCGTGCCTGTGAGGGGAAGTGGCCTGCTGGGTCTGGCCCCACTCAGCTTCAATGCAATCTGCTATCGCTGTGGGCGGTGTGCCCGTACGCTGACGGAACTGCTTCTATTATCAAAAGGAGGCTCCAGTCTAGTGAGGCGAGTGGTTTTGCACAATGCAGGACTCTTTTGAGTCCTCTTGTCCTGCTTTTTGTCCGAAATGTTATAATGTCACATAAATGTTTTGTTTAGAAGTGCAAACACAATTACAGCACGTGAGAACACGTGAGACCAAATGTTTGTGTAACATGTCTGTCCATGTGCTGCTGCCCCCCACTGGTTCATATCCTGAGTGACTGTGTGTGCCAGTGATGTGTGTGTTCCTGTAATTCAATGTGCAATACAACACGAGAGAAGAAACAAAGAGACAAGAAGAAAAGGGAAGAGAAGCGGCATTACACCATAATGAGTTCATGCCTGAGTGCATGCCATTCAGTGGTTTGGCAGAAAGTCCTAGGTTGTTTGAATCAGTTGACAGGTTAAAAGAAACCCCTCATGTGTTCATGTTAATTCACTCTAGCATTAATGGCAGGATCATTTTTTAATGGCAGCACCATTATTCATTATGCAGTTAAACACATTTTGAGGGCATTCATTTGGAGTCATTTTGCTGTAAATTTCAACCGTTTTGCACCAATCTAAAAAAAGGAAAATAAAAATAGTACCTATATATAGTTTTTGTGTGGAGTAAAACTTGATAACAGCATCTGAGGGTATTTTTGGCTATAGAACGGTTGGGTATTATTTAATTCAGATTCACACACTCTTGATTTGATTCCGATCTTGATTTGATTCAGTATTGATTCAATTGGATATATATCAACTAATGCCTTAAACTATATAGGGAACCCTGCCACTTGCTACATTACTATAATATTAAAGGTTAATTTGAACAATCTATTAAAAGTACAAACTATACAATATAATCACTATTTATTTGTATACATTATAATCAACACTTAAGTGTTTACAAACATTTAAATTGCACATTTATATCAACTTTATATTAACCTTTTCATAATAGTTTTATTCATACATTGCTGAAATAAACAATTAAAGGGTTAGTTCACCCAAAAATGAAAATTATGTCATTAATTACTCACCCTCCTGTCGTTCGACACCCGTAAGACCTCCGTTCATCTTCGGAACACAAATGAAGATATTTTTGTTGAAAGCTGATGGCTGAGAAAGGCCTCAGCAAGCCCTCCATAGGGATTCAGTACATTTACACTCACAAGACCCATAAAAGGCACTAAAAACATTGTTACAAAGTCCATCTCACTACAGTGGCTCTACAATAATTTTACAAAGCGACGACAATAGTTTTTGTGCGCAAAAAAAATCTAAATAACGACTTTATTCAACAAAACTTTGGCCTCTGCTGTGAACTCATGAAGCACCATGACGCATGAGCGAGAATATGACGTAGCGCCGGCGTTCGGGAATCCATGAAATGCACACTTTAGTCCCATTTTGAGCACTACGTCGAGACCTAAAGCACGATCAATGTAGAATTCAACAGCTTAGATATGGCGCGTCTTCCTCTGCTTGTAAACACATCTCCTCCTCGCTTCTGGGTTATGTGACCGAACGCCGGATCTGCGTAATATTCTCGCGCATGCGTCGTGGTGCTTCGTGAGTTCACGGCAGAGGCCAAAGTTCGTGTTGAATAAAGTCGTTATTTTGATTTTTTTTTGCGCACAAAAACTATTGTCATCGCTTTGTAAAATTATTGTAGAACTAGTGCGAGTACACCCTTACCCATACCACCACACCTGTCCCTAACTTTACCCATATCCCACCTCAATATCAGCAAAAGTGTTTTGCAATACAATATGAACACAATAAGTACATTGTACTTATTTATTGATGTAAGTACATAGTAGGTAAGGCCACCTAATATAAAGTGGGACCACAATCCTTATCTAGAATTAATGGAAATGTCATGGAAAAGTCATGAAGATTCACTACAGTATGTGGGAAAAGTGTTGATGTGTAAGGCTTTGTTATCCTTTTTGACGTTTGTCTTTGAGAGAGAGATTCAGTCACCGATGCCAGCAGCATGACCACAGGACAGCCCATATTCTCTCTCGACATTTTCAACACATCAGTGCACATTGAACACAATTTGCCTCTCGGCCTCTGAACAGAATGAAGGACGGCTGAATGTTATTTTTCTTTTAATCTGCTCTTAAGATGCTCTTCGTTGAGTCTCCAAAGCCATAGGGCTTCAGTGCTCTCCTTCACTCACTGTTTGCAATGCTTCACAGTGATTCTTTTTTATTCATTAAACATTCTGGTAAACAAACCCATAAAATGGCCATTAGACATTTCCAAGAGAGCATCTGTTGACTACTTAGAGTTAACCTTATAGCAGCTGTAAAAACCTTGATTTAATCTGTCCTTTGCTGAGCAGTAATGCAGTGTTTTATCTTAGAGAAGTGGCGCGTGCCTTGAGATGAAAGCACAGAAACGGCCGCTTGAACCCCGCTGTTAATGAGTTAGCCTGAAGCTGGGAAACCTCTGGCCATGATCTCTCCTGAGGCTGATTTGGTGCAGTTAGAAAATGGACGTTTTATTAAACATAAGATAAGAAATCATAAACAACCAGTGCCTTTCCCCTTATGTGCCAGGAGGTCCTGTGGCCAGGTTAATTCTCGCTCTTTTTCCTCATGCTCACTGCAATACCTGTTTGTTTCCTGGGATTCTTCCATGGCATGTGCAAGCTGGTTGATGTGTTGAGAAATGATAGGGTAATGCCGTCCACCACGTGCAGTCATATTTTATTTCGCACTAGAGTTTCCTCGTGCCTTCCTGAATTTCATCACCTCTCAGACTCGCACCTGCTGATGATAGCCCACATAAAAGCCACGGCAGGACATGGAAAGCATACAAATAGTCAAACACATGCCAAACTGAACTGCAGTCTTTTAATACTGCGTCTTCTTTTCCAAAAATAAGTATTTTAATGAGCGTGGTTAAAAGCCAAATTAATTTGTTCGACTGTTTTCTTTCCGTTGATGTTATTTCTTCATGAAACACAAAATTCAGGTGGTGTAAAAGTGCTTGTTTAGAATAGCATACTGCCATTCTCCTGTTTCTGCAGTGTATGGTGTAAACATTTTTATAAATACTGAATGCATGGAATAACTGATGACCTTCTACATTTTGCCCAAATGTGCAGTATACAACAGAGCACACTGAATGCAAAACTGCATCCCACAATCAAATGTGACCTTGACCTTGCTTTACTTCAAGTATAACACCCAGTGTGACGTTAGTAAAATCAGACACAATTTTGCTTAACTTATTATTTGATCAGACTGCCTTATGTTAAACATGATTTAAGACATTATTTTGTTTTGCTATATAGGCGTAATGGTTTTTATACTGTACAAACTGTACATTCTATCCCCCTGCACTACCCCTAAACCTACCCATCACAGGAAACATTCTGCATTTTAACTTTTTTAATAAAACGTTGTTTAGTATGTTTTTAAAGCTATTTTAAAAATTAGGACATATGAAATGCTCATATCATATTTCATACGTCGCAATACCAGTGTAATACCTGTGTCATTATACAAATGTGTGTCCTCATAATTCACAAAAACAAACACACACACATACACCATACACACAAATATATATATATATATATAACTTTTGATTTCTAAAATGATTCTGAAATATGCAATGTTATGAGATAATGCTCCAAAAGCATAGCATAATGCGTTCTGTTTCATTTAAAGGGGTCATGAACTGGCTTTTTACATTTTTTTATACTGTTGTCTGAAGTCAACTTATGGCGTTTATCAGAATCAGAATCAGAAAGAGCTTTATTGCCAAGTGTGCTTGCACACACAAGGAATTTGTCTTGGTGCTGAAGCTTCCAGTGCACATATACAATACAAACACAACAAGAACATAGTAATACAAATTCTAAGAATAAAAATATGAAAAATTGTATAAAAAATATAAGGTCACAGTTACAGTTACATTTATGTGGTTTTTTAACATTCAAAAACATCATAATGAATAAGTTATAGGCTATTTTCTGCCTTGGTTTTGAGGCTCTCTGAGAAACACTCGGATTTAATGGGCGTGCCGAACTGAAGACTTGGAAGTAAACACCCATGGCTAGGATTGGATAATATTTGCATATTACATGAGCTTCAGCTATCGTCTGTCCCAGGAATCATCTGGGGGAAATGCTCAGAGAACTCGCAAAATATCAAATAAACACTAAAACACACACACACACTCGCGGGGACACACACGCGCGGACACACACACACACTCGCGCGGACACACACACGCCCGGACACACACACACTCGCACGGACACACACACGTGCGGACACACACACACACACACACACACACACACTCAGGCGTACACACACTCACTCACGCGGACACACACATAACGTTACAACAAGTCTCTCGTGTGACTGGCTAGACACGTAGGCCTACACATAATCAATACACAATTGTACACATATCAAACAATCTGTAACAATGCAATACTATCACGTATAAAAAAAACATGTTCTACTCACATAAGTGTGCTGCACCATTCCTGTCGGGTCCAATATAGATGGAACAGCATTTTGTTTCAAGCTCCATGAGTCGGTGGGCGGAGCTACTGAATTACACGTGCTTATTATTCTGTAGAGGCGGTGTTTCGTCGCGCGATGACGCAAGGATGAAGCACAAGATAATTTTTTGGGTCTGGTGTCTATAAAAGCTTTACTTTGACTAACAAGAAAGTTTTCAGCTCTGAAACGTACAGGATATTCTTATATTAACATGACCTCTTATATATCAAAAGCTCAAGGGAAAGTTGATTTCTCAATTCATTACCCCTTTAATTACTATTTTTAAACAACACTAGACAGTTTACGGTATATACTGCATTATAGGAGCCGATGTCTGAATGTGATGAGACTCAATGTCATTAGTGGGAGTTTGTTGACATGACCAGGGGCGTAGATGTTATTTCAGAAGTGAGGGGGACAGAAATGTCAAGTGTAATACTGTTTTTTTTCTGACCTTTGTCTAATTGACAAGTTTTATATTTTCTCTTATCTCTTGCTTTTAATAGCTAAGCAGTCAAATACACTGCCAATAATTTGTAGTCTATAATACTTTTTCCTATACTTTCCTAATGACAATTTTAGGATTGGGTTGTACTACAAAACTTCTGCATTAAGTCATCATGGATTTAGGTAAAACAAAAAAAGGGTAATGTTTTATTTTACAGTGACCTTGTTACTCATTTTACATGTAGTTACTGTACTAATAACAGGCAATTATGCATTGTAACATGCAACTAACCCTAAACCAAACCTTAACCATCATTATATAGTTAATTTTTATTACTTAGTACTTAATTGTATAATTACACTGTAACAACGAGGTCCTGACTCTCTGTGGTCATTAAAAATCCCAGGATGTCCTTCGATAAAGAGTAGGGGTGTAACCCCGGCATCCTGGCCAAATTTGCCCATTGGCCCCTGTCCATAATGGCCTCCTAATCATCCCCATATATATACACGATTGGCTCATCACTCTGTCTTCTCTCCATCACTCAGCTGGTGTGTGGTGGGCGTTCTGTCGCAATATGGCTGCCGTCACATCAAACCTCAAAATAAAGTGTAACCCAAAAAATGTAAGAGCACGTGTTTTTCAAAGCCACTCTAAGGCTGCGTTCATACTTGATGTCTTTTTTGAAGTTGCCAGCGTCTGTTTTACGTTACAATCCTATGGAGTAAACCGTGTTTTCAAAAAAGTAATGAGCGCTTTTTAAACACCGACGTCTTTTTCTGCAGCTCAGTGCGTCTTTTCAAGTTAAAAAAAGTTAAACTTTTCTGATAAAAACGCCCTATGTCAAGCGCCTTTTTGACAGCTGACCGATGACAAGCGAGTAGCAAGACCTGAAAGTGGAGAAGGTGCCGGTTATCTCTGTTTGTATATTTTAGTCTACAATAAAACGAAATGTAACATAAACCACAACCCAGTCTCTTTTTGTTAAATGTAAGTTTATATATGATCAATAATAGCCATTATAAAAGTATAAGTAAAAGGTATAAGAAGCTATACAAGAAATAAAGCAAACAATTCAGTCAAAGTCAGCGCTAGTAGGCTACAACGGTAACGTAAAGTTAAATAGCTTAAAAGTATACAGTAATGAAGCTTCACTTTGCACTCAGCCTAAATTATTTGCCAGGGAACAAATTATAGATCCATGAGACCAAAGATCGCCCGTTAGATCTACACAAGACGAATTATATCTTGTGTTAAACCACCGCAGGACATCAGAGCCAGCGGCAAATATCAGAAGGACTAGCCGAGGAAAGGCTGCTCTCGGCAGGGTTAAAGGTTAGTTCACCCAAAACTGAAAATTCTGTCATTAATTACTCACCCTCATGTCGTTCAACACCCGTAAGATCTTTGTTCATCTTCGGAACACAAATTAAGATATTTTTGTTGAAATCCGATGGCTCAGAAAGGCCTCCATTGGCAGCAATGTAATTTGCACTCACAAGACCCATAAAAGGTACTAAAGAAGTCGTTACAAAGTCCATCTCACTACAGTGGTTCTACAATAATTTTATGAAGCAGCGAGAATAGATTTTGTGCGAAAAAAATAAAAAAATAACAACTTTATTCAACAGGTGCTTGTCTTCCATCTAGGCCTCAGACGTGAACTCGCGAAGCACCACAACGCATGCGCGAGAATAGAGCTGGCGTTCTGACACATGACCCGGAAGCGAGGAGCTTTGTTTACAAGCAGAGGAAGACACGCCCTATCTAAACTGTTGAATTCTACATTGATCGTGCTTTAGGTCTTGGCGTAGTGGTCAAAATGGGGCTAAAGTGTGCATTTCCTGGATGCCAGAATGCCGGCTCTACGTCATATTCTCGCACATGCGTCGTGGTGCTTCGTGAGTCATATGCGGATAATTGTATCTTGTATCTTGATCTGTTTTCTGCAAACTTAGATCTGTGGTTGGTGGTATTTATAATTAGAGAAGTATATACTCTCATTCTCATTCTCTCAGAGAGCATTATGAGAGCATCATAAATTTGTATTCAGCCATGCATATAAGATGAGTCATCAATATTTTCCAGGAAGAGACAGACTGTAAATTCTAAATATGTATATCTGTTAAAAGTTTGTTTTGTCAACTTTTATGAGTGCACTAGCATTTTAGATGACCTCAAAACTGACAGACATGAGGTAAATTCAGTTGCAATGTGAATGTCAGGTCATTCAATTGTTAGAGTAAAACATTTGCTTGTCCAGAAATTTTTTTGATATTTTTGTCTGTTGTAAATATAATTTATTCTGAAGCAATATTCTCATCAGTGTTCAGTCAGCTTTGACATATTTATATTTTAATCTTTATAAAGCGCATTTTCCCCCTAATCGTTTTAAATATATTGATAACATTTTAGAATTGAAAATGAAAGTTGAAGCATATATTAAATTAGAATAATAAGAGTGGTGTTGGAGCACCAGATCTCTGTGTTCGCAAACCTGCGCTCGAGAGTGGCCCAGTATGAGCCAGTCGTCGTGGTAGTTCAGGATGCGAAACCCTTGCTGCCGAAGGGACGCAAGGGCTGCCTCGACAATCTTCGTAAAGACGCGGGGGACAGAGATAGCCCGAATGGGAGGACCGCATACTGATATGCCCGCCCCTCGAAAGTAAACCGTAGGAACGGTCTGTGTCAAGGAAGGATGGAGACATGAAAGTAGGCGTCCTTCAGGTCAATCGCTGCAAACCAATTGTCCGGACGAACGTATTCGAAAAGGCGTTTCGCAGTCAACATCTTGAACGGAAGCCTGTGAAGTTCGGTTCCAGGATTGAAGTAAGGGCTGTAGAACCCCGACTTAATTTTGGCTGGAGGGACAGGCTCGATCGCACACCCATGGTATGGCGGACTCCCCTGTAGCGGGGAGGAGCCTGCGCAAACTGAATCACGTAGCCGAGCCTGATGGTCCGCGCGACCCAGCGGGACAGCCCCGGAAGCTGAAGCCAGGATCCCAGAAACTGCACCAGCGGGGTCATACGGAGCACAGACGTACCCAGGGTGCCTGTCTGCCGTGGTCAGCGACCAGGTCTCGGCCCCGTAGAGCATGGCCGACAGGACAGTGTTGTTGAACACGTGGGCGCGCAGGTTGGGGTCGTCGTGTTGGTGACCACCTCTGCTATGGTCGCATAGCTGAACCAGGCAGCCCTCCGTCGGTGTGCCAGCTCGCGGTTGTTCTTGTGCCCAGCATTCAGCTCCTAGCCGAGGTAGATGTAGCTGTCGACCTGCTCGATCTCCTTCTGTCCATTGTGGATGTTGTTGTAACTTATTTGGGTCTTTTAAAGGTATAGTTCACCCAAAAATGAAAACGTACTCAAAGTTTGCTAGTGAGGAGACTTATTGAATTAAATGTGAACATTTTAAATAGAAAGACTGAAATAGTGTTTTCTTGTAAAACACACTCCATTACTCTTTGTTAATTTTCAAAAAAACATAATTTTTTACAGTGTGTTTTTGTCCATACAATGAAAGTCAGTGGGGTCTAAAACATAACTGAACCATAATAACTTTCATTATAAGGACAAAAAAAAAAAAAATTCAAATTATATCCCCATGCTCGACAGAACAATTTTTGTCCTTTTATTTCAAATGTCAAGGCAAAACTTCACCTTTCGTTGTTCTGAGTTTGTGCATGTTTCATTAAAAGGAAAAGCTTTCAGAATCATACAATGTGTATTTTTGTGGCAGAGCATTTATGAGAGTGAAGCACAAGGTGGAGAAGCACACAACATATTTCGAGGACAGCTGGAGGAAGGGGATGCTGGGATACGTAAGCTCACTATTCTCCTGCTAGTTGACTGGGAATATTTCCCCTGTGTGGAGGGGGAACGTGATTGAACGACTCTGGGGGCTTACGAGCACATTAAGACCCCCATTGGTCCATGAGACAGATGGACCTTCTCTCACGACACCACAGTCGCCATCTCCCATTTGTTAATTCTACAAAATGATTTGTTTAATGACAAAAGTCTTGTCAGAGATGCAGTTTACAGGTGCATTACAGATACAGCAGCCTTCGTAAGAGCCTCGGCTGACTTTACACCCACATGAGTCTGATGGCTGCTTTGGCCTTGATCAGGCTATTTCTCTGTTGATCAGTAGCCCTTGGACTGAACCGCGGCATCCAACTGTGTGTGTTTCACTTTGTGGTACTGAGTGTGTAGAAGCTTTCCCATGTGTCAGCAACAGTTTAGAGCGTGTACACATGAGTGTCAAACACACTGAATACTAAGTCTAATCTGGCCTGTGGGTAAAACACTGTAGCTTTATGCTTATATCATTTGTGTTTATTTATTATATTGGTTTGGCTATAGGACTAATAACCTTTTTTTGTTGTTGCACATTATAACTGTGAAAGTGTGAAAGTTGTATATGCATAAATTCACACTTTTTTTTCGAATCTGCGGATGTGTAGGTGACACAACTGTTCCAGGATACTTTCCATTGAGTAATTATAGAGTTTGAGTGAGAAGCAGATCTGTGGCCAGTTGCATAAACACAGACACTGGGTCCTATTTTAACGATCTGAGCACATGGTCTGAAGCGCATGGCGCAGGTGCATTTAGGGAGTGGTCGAATACACTTTTGCTGGTTTGATGATGAATAAAACATTCTGCGCGTCATGCGCATGGTCCAAAAGGGTTGTACCTAGTCTCTTAATGAGTCATCTGTGTGTTTTGGGCGTAATGTGCAATAAACCAATCAGAGTCTCATCTCCCATTCCCTTTAAAAGCCAGTTGCGTTGCGTTGGACCATGGCGGCATTTGCGAGCAGAAAGACTGAATGCTTCTCCAGAGATGAATCCTTTGGCATGTTTGTGTGCTGCTGCATGTCCCCACAAATGAAAATTCTGTAATTAATTACTCACCCTCATGTCGTTCCAAACCCAGAAGACTTTCGTTTATCATCTGAACACAAATTAAGATCTTTTTGATGAAATCTGAGCATTTTTCTGTCCCTCAATTAAACCACACAACTACTTTGACGCTTCAAAAAGTTCATAAAGAGATTGTAAAACTAATCCATATGAATTGAGTGGTCCAAATTTTCTGAAAGTCACGGTCGCTTTATATGATGACCAGATTGAATTTAGGCTTTTATTCACATATATTAATTTTTAGGCAAACTATCTGACAACTAGCAGTTTGCAAAGGAGTCGTCTTATTTCTCAGATTCAAATGAGACTAATCTACATGTTTCAGAATTACTTTTATAATAAATATATTAATTATATGTATTTATAATTATTAATAATAAAAAAACACTATATATTTTTTATAATTATCAGAAAATGTTTCCTACATTTTCCTATCCTTTTTTTTTTTAAACAGAAAGTTTGATTGTCAGAGACATGGCCGGGTGGGTGGTGCAGGTGTGTTGTGTGATCTGTTCTGCGTGGTTGGTGCGTATGTGTAGGCAATGTTTTTAATCCCAATCACCCTTCATCTCAATTTCCTGCTTGTTTTTACAATATCTCTGTCAGTTTTTGTCTGAACATATTAAAAATATCTTTATTTTGAAGAAAATAATTATTGGTTTGGAATGACACAAGGGTGTAAATGATGACATATTTTTCATTTCATCTGTTTATAGGGATATTTTACTTGAACAGGGAAAGTCTGTCAAATTTATTCACCTTTGTACAGATTTGTAATCTGAATTATTTATCAAGCACAAAAAAAAACTCTAGTTGGTCATTGTACTGAACCATATCAGTTAAAAAAACTTGAATATGTACAACAGTATGACAGTAAAACACAAACACATGTAACTGATGCTTAGACTTGCCCCATTTGCCAACTTAGGGCCAGCTATGACAAAAGCCTGATCCCTTCAGCTTGGATCTAAGGAACAAAAGTTTTTGAACCAATGGCCTTAAACATCTAGCCTAGCTGGTGTGTTTAAAAGGTCAGAAAGATAAGAAAACACAAAAACGAACAAAAAGTAAAACGTTAAGCTCTATTCTAAAACAGATTGGCAGCCGGTGCATAGAGAGTAAGACAGGTATAATATGTTTAACTACTGCATTTACCTGCTTATCAAATTTCAAAGCAGAATCAAAAACAACACCCAAATATTTAACAGAGGACTTAACATATGAAGCCAGGCTACCCAACACTTGATTTGTGCTGCCAGAAACATCTAGATGTCCGAACAGTCTTACTTTTCATTGAGAAGAACTTTAGGGACACGCATTAATATCCGACAAACAAGAGGTTAAAGCACTCTTTTTTCTTAAAAATACAACATCATGATGGGGGAGCAAATAATGACATAGGCTAATTTTATTTTTTGGGTGAACTATTCCTTTAAGAAAATGCTTGGACATTTATATATTCAACAGTTAGCATGCTCCTGGACTGGATCTGATTCCGTGAGCAGCATTTTGAACATACATCGGTCTGTTCACATGAAGCATGAAATGAGAAACGTCTTTCTGCAGAGCACCACTCTATAGGAGTCAAACTCTGCCCTCGGGTCTGAAGGAACCTGAGCACGTCATTCCATCGGTGTGTAATGCAGATCATCCAGCCTCTTGAGACTGATTGAGACAGACCATGAGCTTTTTCTGGAGATTAGGTCCTGGGAGGATACTAAAGACATAGTTCTCCTGTAATTCTGCAACATGTCAAATTTCCTCTGTCCCTCAACATTGTGAACAGGGAAAGGGGGCTTTGTTACATCAGGAGAGTCACAAGGTTAAAGGACATCCACCCCCATGCATGTGCATACCTGTGCATGCAATGTTTAGTTAGGTGGTGAGTGTAATGAGTCTGTGCCGTGTGCTGATCTCTTCTCTTTGTGCTGTGCTGTATTGCAGTGCAGGTGTAACGTGGCTGTTCTTGGCTGTACTCTCCTCACGTCAGGACATTATTAATGTGAGAGATGGAGCTGCACTGAGCCGCCCTCAGGATACACTGGAGGAGAGAAGCTCCTACAAGCAGAGAGCAAAGTCCTCCACCACACACGCACAAAAAGGAATCGTTTAGATAATTTCAGATAAAACAAGAAAATGTATCTGAATCAAGCCCACTCTTTGTTGCTATTTCAGCTTAACTTCTAGTATAGATAGAACTGGCAGTTGTGCTGTTGTACTATAGCCTCACACAACCACCCTACACTCTTAAAAGCCAAGGTTCTTTATTGGGATCTATCCGGTTGTTAAGTCTGACGTCACGCGGCAGCGCTTCCGGATCCAAACGCTCATACCACAAGAAAAACAACAAACTGTGCTAATACACACACACACACACACACACACACAATGTGGTGTAATATTACAAAAAGAAATTATAATCATAACCTTTATCTCCATACCAAAATTCCAGATGGCCAGACAGTGATTCATCTTTTATAAATCGTTAAAATATTAATGTCTGTGATGCTGTGAGCACAGAGACTGTTGTGTAGACTGTATTTACATTTTGAACTTGTTTGATGTATAATATGAATAAATAGCGCTCATAAACGGTGTCGATGGCATTCTCAAGTGAAACGAGTTGAGGCTTGGACCCAGAAACGGCAATCCTTACGTCACGACTTAACAAGCGGATGGTATCGTGAAGAACTTTTAACATTCATGGTTCTTTGTAGTGGAATGGAATTTTCAAAATGGTGTTGGGGTCCTTTATTTGTAAGAGTGTAATCTACTGTACAATTCTTTCTTTTAGAAAAGTAGTACAGATTCAGATAACTTTACATCTTAAAAAACAAACATAAAGGCGCCATCAAAAATATGAGACTCACATTTCTGCTTTTGAACTCTCAGATTCACCATACTGCTTTGATAGTGCATTTTTGTTACTTGTTTATTTTTACAAACTGAGGGATGAGTCATCGTGTCATCATTGTCAGTGGTAATCAAAACCATGTTATAGATGCATAGTCATTGTAGAAAACATGCAGTATATTCAACCCGATCTCACGGCAATTCGTACATATTTGACGAGGTGGCTAATTTGTATGAATTCGTACGAATGACCTACCTCAAACCCCGCCCCTAAACCTACCCGTCACTGGGGTTTAGACAAAATGTACAAATTCATACGAGTGAGGTTGTACGAATTAGCCACCTCGTAAAGTATGTACGAATTGGTCGTGAGATAGCGTTGGTATGTTTGGTGTAGTAATCTAAAATTTGGACATAAAAATAACATCTCTCCAATTCCTTAATTGTTGGAACTTTTGCTAAAAATCTCTGCTTCGCAACATTTTTTTCATGAGAACAAAACCCCAGTAATTTCTCGTCTATCTACTCAACAAAAAAAACATGATGTACGATTTACTTTGAAACATTTTTCACTCTGAAATTGTTAGTAAATGTTACAAATTACAAAGAAACGACAAGTAACATATTTATTTTATGTGAAAACTGAAAATAGTACTTTCTTGTAAAACTTACTCCAACTTTGAAAAATGTTGACATCGCAACAATTTCTCAATCTCCGCCAGTGTTTAAATTGGGATTTATTATGTGGGGCGGCGCTCCCCCGTTAATTTTTTTTTTTTTGAAAAATAAATAATTAAATGGCACTTTCTGGAGAGTTTTGTGGAAAGAAATGGAGAAATTGAGTCTTACATGATATGTGAAAAAACTGCAAGGTTAAGAGCATATTCTTTGCATTGTTGTAGTATCAACAAGTATTAGGACATTTAGCATTTACATTACTGTTAATCAGTCATCACTTGATTACACATTGTATTACCTTGTTATGATATAATGACCCATACAATGTGCCAAAACATAATGTGCCACATGAAGAGACGCATATATGTAAGAGTGCAGCATATAGTAGCAACAGCTGAGAAGATTTGGGTCTGCGGTGACCAGGTCCACCTCACACAAACTTCCTTCTCCCATTCTCTCTCTTTACTACTACAACACACACACACACACACACACACACACACACACACACACACACACACACACACACACACACACACACACACACACACACACACACACACACACACACAGTACACACAGGTATGCACAAATCACAAAAATAAAATCAATCTATCCTTGTGGAACGGTTGCTTGGTAGCTAAAAGTAGGTCTAGCAAGTCTTATATTTCTGTAATTCACACAGATCAAACATAAATGATGACTGAATAGATGGCTAGTTTATTTTGAGTAGCCAGCTAGAAGTTCTCTTGGCAGTTTGCTGATAATCCGGTGTCTGAAGTAAAATGCTCCTCCTGAGAAAAATCACATGGTCAACCTAGTCTTGGTTATTTAATTTTGATTTAATCTTATTTTCCTTACCTTGTCATTCAAGGCCAGGGCACTTTTTGTACATTTCTGGAACTTTTGCACGCTTCCACATCCCATGCAACTACTGATCTCCCAGGAACATTCATTATAGATTGCTGTGTAAATGTATCCGTGTCATCTAGATGCGCATGCACGAGCGGTGCGGGATCATGGACGACTGACAAGGAGATTAAGCATCTGAACAAGAATACGGCCGTGTTCCGATTGTTCTCATCTCAGCTCCGCCGAAACAAAATAGACATGCCATTTCAAAAATCTTTAATTTATTGTCAGAAATATGTTTTCAAAAGCATCACTTTCATCAAATTTTATGTGACATAATTTCAAGTAGGCAAATGACTGCAAACAAGCACATCAGGACACAAACAAGAAGGCTTATGCGGCCCAATTTAACCACTGATCTCCACTAATAAATTTCCAAGATCCCAAAGTCAGCAATCAAATGTTTGAGATTTCAGTAAAGACTCTCATCATGTTCTTCCACAACCAAATATTCTGGCATTACTGTATATCATTAATAACTTAATTTATTACTGTTTGATGTCCCCATATAAATCCTGAAGAATTATCTGCAACCAAATGATCTGCATCCAAGAGTCAAGAGCTATGAAAGCGCAACCTCTGAGCGATAATATTGTTCTCTGGGATGTCACAGAGAGTGAAAGTTGTGTGCATAATCATGTGTGTGTACATCCGTAAATGTGCGTTGCTGTTAAGTGCACTTTGCCCCTGTGGCTCCAGCCAGACATCAGAAGTGAAATGCATTGCATCGGTGTTGGACTGGACAGTGTGGAGATGAAAGAGGATTGGGCAAGGCGTGTGAGGCCTGTTATTACAGCTAATTGGCCGTGCTGTTTGCCGGAGGGCTCGCCACAGTTTGACACATTAGATGATAAGTTTCCTACATGCCCTTCGCTAGACTGAAGGAAGACTCGGAGTCTGTCCCTGTCCCACTTGTTCCCTCAATCCTGTCCACACCCTGTCCTCATTCTCTTATTCACTGGCTTCTTGTCTGCTCCGGGTCTGTTATAATGACAGCCCTTGTGTTATTGTTGGAGAGACGTGTTATTTGATCGCAGTGAGAGTGTTGACAGGCCATTAGTCAGGCAGGCTCGAGGTGTAAAGTTCATTTCCCACCCCAGACGAACATATAGGTATAAGGGATGCTTGAGTTGTGTGTGGCATCAAAGGGGTTGCACAGACTAGTAGACTAATCTACTTGCCATGACACTTTAAGCTTGACGTCGACTATTCGCTGGCCTATAGAGGGCGCAACAGGATAAGCCATTTCCTGACATGCACGCTCGTTTCCAACAGTTAAAATGACAAATAAATGCATACTCAGAGAGCTCTCCTCAAGATATGTTTGATTATACCATCTGGATGCTCAAAATTGATCGTGAGATTGCACACATATTTTACAGGTAAGTGTATATACAGTGAGGAAAATAAGTATTTGAACACCCTGCTATCTTGCAAGTTCTCCCACTTAGAAATCATGGAGGAGTCTGAAATTGTCATCGTAGGTGCATGTCCACTGTGAGAGACGTAATCTAAAAAAATAAAATCCAGAAATCACAATGTATGATTTTATAACTATTTATTTGTATGATACAGCTGCAAATAAGTATTTGAACACCTGAGAAAATCAATGTTAATATTTGGTACAATAGCCTTTGTTTGCAATTACAGAGGTCAAACGTTTCCTGTAGTTTTTCACCAGGTTTGCACACACTGCAGGAGGGATTTTGGCCCACTCCTCCACACAGATCTTCTCTAGATCAGTCAGTTTTCTGGCCTGTCGCTGAGAAACACCGAGTTTGAGCTCCCTCCAAAGATTCTCTATTGGGTTTAGGTCTGGAGACTGGCTAGGCCACGCCAGAACCTTGATATGCTTCTTACAGAGCCACTCCTTGGTTATCCTGGCTGTGTGCTTCGGGTCATTGTCAGGTTGGAAGACCCAGCCCCGACCCATCTTCAATGCTCTAACTGAGGGAAGGAGGTTGTTCCCCAAAATCTCGCAATACATGTCTCCGGTCATCCTCTCCTTAATACAGTGCAGTCGCCCTGTCCCATGTGCAGAAAAACACCCCCAAAGCATGATGCTACCACCCCCATGCTTCACAGTAGGGATGGTGTTCTTGGGATGGTACTCATCATTCTTCTTCCTCCAAACACGTTTATTGGAATTATGACCAGAAAGTTCTATTTTGGTCTCATCTGACCACATGACTTTCTCCCATGACTCCTCTGGATCATCCAAATGGTCATTGGCAAACTTAAGATGGGCCTTGACATGTGCTGGTTTAAGCAGGGGAACCTTATGTGCCATGCATGATTTCAAACCATGACGTCTTAATGTATTACCAACAGTAACCTTGGAAACGGTGGTCCCAGCTCTTTTCAGGTCATTGACCAGCTCCTCCCGTGTAGTTCTGGGCTGATTTCTCACCTTTCTCAGGATCATTGAGGCCCCACGAGGTGAGATCTTGCATGGAGCCCCAGTCCGAGGGAGATTGACAGTCATGTTTAGCTTCTTCCATTTTCTAATGATTGCTCCAACAGTGTACCGTTTTTCACCAAGCTGCTTGGCAATTACCCCGTAGCCCTTTCCAGCCTTGTGGAGGTGTACAATTTTGTCTCTAGTGTCTTTGGACAGCTCTTTGGTCTTGGCCATGTTAGTAGTTGGATTCCTACTGATTGTATGGGGTGGACAGGTGTCTTTATGCAGCTAACGACCTCAAACAGATGCATCTAATTTAGGAAAATAAATGGAGTGGAGGTGGACATTTTAAAGGCAGACTAACAGGTCTTTGAGGGTCAGAATTCTAGCTGATAGACAGGTGTTCAAATACTTATTTGCAGCTGTATTATACAAATAAATAGTTTAAAAAATCATATATTGTGATTTCTGGATTTTTTTTTTTGGATTATGTCTCTCACAGTGGACATGCACCTATGATGACAATTTCCGACCCCTCCATGATTTCCAAGTGGGAGAACTTGCAAAGTAGCAGGCTGTTCAAATACTTATTTTCCTCACTGTATATATTAGTATAATCACCGTTCTAAACGAATGCGTGCTGCATCCATTGTAACGCACACACATAGCTTGCACATCACGCGGAGATCACCCGCGCAGTACTGAAAAGTTCTAGCATATTTCTAAGTAACTAAAACTCATAGCTTCACTATTAGAGAGACACTGACAGGTAATTAATTCACACGCAATCGCTCTCTCACTAAGGCATTACATTTCATACATGTAATCTTTATTGTGCTACTTGATTTGTATCTGATTCAGAACAAGTACAAAAATGTGTGAACAACCCATTCTCACTCCCAAGGCGTCAAAATCTGAAGCATGGTCAAGTGCCTTCCGCGTCACAATGAAAACGCTAAAGGTACCCCTAGACACCACTATATTGACGTGCTGGGTGCTCCATTCATTTCAGTTGTTTACCCAATGCGTCAGATCAAGACGCATTTAATCTTGCATTTGTAAAAGCAGACATGATTTTATTAATATTTTATTAATATTTAAAGGCTACTTTTATATTTTGGAGCAACTAACCCAACTCCTACCCTATACCTACCCACTTCTAAACAATATAAAACACATAACAGGCAAATAAAGTACAGTCACAGGTTTGTATTGCAAAAACTGACCAAAAACAGTATAAAACTATTAACTAATGTTGGACTCCAAGTCTTCTGAAGTCATACAATATCTTCATGTAAAGAACAGAGTTGATCTTAATGTTTTAACTGCTGAAATGATGATCCCGCCGCTCTGTGAAGGCATTCATTCATATCTCATTCAAATAATACACACGACTCTTTAGCATGACACAATCGGTCACAAGACACACGAGAGCCAATTACATTTTACAATCAAAGCTGACGTAATGACACAATTGGTCACGAGACATATGAGAGCCAGTACAATTTCACTATGAAATCTGACGTAACGGGCATTTTTTTTATTTTAATGTGTGCATTATCTTCGGTGGATGGAGACGCTGATCGCTTTTGGGGATTTTCTTCACCCAAATCAATTGTTTGGCCTCGGAACACTTGGAATATTTGTACTTTTTGAATAAATTGTGCATGCACTCGTTATATCTGTGTTATATATCATATAATACACAAATGGGTAGGTATAGGGATGGGATGGGGTTGGGTTACATGTTCAAATGTGTCTAAATAGCGTAAATAAAATAAATTTAAATAAAATTATGCTGGCTGATTAAATTGAAAATCACACTCCAACCTGACAAAATCATAACCCAATATATGATCATCATGACGATAACGCTCCCATGCCCAACGCGTCTGTGTATGACGCCAAAGGTTTCTCATTGAAATGAATGGAGCACCCAGCGTGTCGAAAAAATTATGCCTATGGGTGACTTTAGCGTCTTCATTGTGACGTGGAAGGCACTTGACCATGCTTCGGATTTTGACGCCTTGGGAGTGAGAACGGGTTGGTGAGATATATAACGACCCCAAAAAAAATAACTGATACAAAAGCTGTTGTGTAGTAGGAGCAATAACGTTATGGGCAGTCCTGTGTCATATGCCATAGCTGCCGTCTCAGCTCAAGGTTCAGTATTATTTCTTAATTAATGACTTAATCAGCGACTAGTCGACGTTGACTTTCATCACATAAATGCCGACTTAAAAAAATCTGAAGTCGTTCAACCCCTACGACACACAGGTCTCTAAGAATATGGGAGGAGCGATGGATAACCAGCATACAGATGAAAGACTAAGCCATTCTTCACACTTGATAAAAACAAAGCAATTTGTAATAAAAATGTTATAAAAGAAGTGTAAGAAAAAAAAATTGCAAATAAGTTGCAAAACTCACCACCATGATTCTAGGTTGTTGTGGGTGGCTTTCATAAAGTTGAGTAACTTGTAAAATAAGCATTCGTTTAATCCTGAAGGATCATGTGACACTGAAGACTGGAGTAATGATGCTGAAATCACACCTTTGATCACAGGAATAAATTACATTTTACAATATATTCACATATAACAGTTATTTTAAATTGTAGTTATACAGTATATCATAATATTATAATTTTTTGCTGCATTTTTAATCAAATAAATGCAACCATGGTGAGCAGAAGAGACTTCTTTCAAAGACATAAAAAAAATTCTCCAAACTTTTGAACATTAGTGTACAGTATGTCATATATGCATTACATGGATCATTAGGCCCTCTCTAGATATCAAGTCAAGTCAATAACCAGTTGCTGGGGTTTTCTGTGTAGTTACTTGCTGGCAGAAAGTCTTTGTTATTCTGGTCACTTCAATGTACTGTTTGCTAGCTGAACATTATAAATCCAGTCGCTTAGAAATGTTGGCTGCACAATTTGAGGCATTGGTCATGTTAGTGGCACAGCAGGTATGGGGTTACTGGTATTAGATTAAATCAGATGCTAAAATGACAACCACAAAGTCAAAAAACACCATCACCCGAGCCACTGACTTGAAACATAGTCCTTGACAGCCCCAAGGTCAGTGTTTGTGAGGCCACACACAACAAAGATTAGACAAATACATGAGATCAAATGCATTTTAATGACTTGCCCAGTGTGTATGATGGATGTAGTAATCCATACAAATTACAGTTTAAAGATTATCTGTAATTGCCTGGGCCTGATACATATTATATCATTGGAAAGATGCATATTGAATGTGTAATTCCATTTATCTGAGCAGTAAATGGTGAATGGAAATAAGGAAAATATGCGTTTCCTGTTCATGCGCGATAGAAATCTCACCCCGGTCAATTCTGAACAAATCCTTGCAGCTTGCAGCACGTAATAAAGCCCAGACCGTCCGCAAAGAAGAAACTTTATCTCACCACAGAGAAAATAATCACAGTTTTCTCTGTGTATATAATTGAGGGCAGCCCTTGAAAGACAATAGAAGAGATTGAAGTGGCCTGGTTAATTGTCTGTGGGTTTGTGCACCGTGTCTTGACTCTAAAGCAGAGATTCCCTGCTGCTGTCCTGGGGACGAGAGTTGAATTAGCCGGGAGAATATGACTCTCAGATTATTCACATTACAAGCTACAGTAGTTCATGGCAATTGAGAGTGAATATTTTATGTTGAGTTGTTCTGGCGCACAGGAAAGTGTTATTGGTTGCACTTTCATTGCACTCATTTCATGTAAGCATTAACTTCCATAGGAAAAAAACAGACAATGTGTGTGTAGCGCAGATCATTTGTCCTTGGTAAAATTGGGGATAAATTCTTGAGGTCATATTGAGATCTCTGACTTTTAATGGCAGGCTTTTGGTATCTCGGCACATCTGAGCACCATTTGTTGAAATGTCATCTGAAATTCTAGATGAGACTCTTGAGGTTATTGGGGTTTTATTAGTGGGACCACGTAAGCAAGTCTCCATTTTCTCCCCATTCAATTTCTTTGTTGTCTAAGAGAAACAATTGAGATCTCATTTGTGGTATTTCCTTGGGACTACAGCTCAGATGTGACTACAAATCAGTGGCTTGAATAAGTGACCTGTATTTATGAACAAAAATGTCTCATCTTTTCACAGTGTCTGTAGCCCACAAACACGTTCATCTGGAAATAAACTTGATTGAGACAGTGCACATTGAAAAACCTTATAAACATACACAAACACCCACATAGCACAGGTGATTTGAGTTATAAAGAACAAATGCTGCATGAAATCCACTCCCCTCTATATAAAGGAGAGGTCCTTTTTTTAGTTATTAGCTTAACCGCACTGATATCTTTAACAGACACCGAATTCTATGTTTAATTGAGCTTTAACTTTGTCTCTCTCTCAGTCTCGCTCTGGTGGCAATCAAGCTAGACGGACCTGCTGACAGCCCCAACTGTGTCAACATTACAGGATCAAAAACCCTGTCGACCTTTCAGCCTAGACAGGTGTGCAAGTAAACTCTGACATTGTTATGTGAATAGCAAATAATGAAATGAGGGTCTGATTGAGTTGCAGAACATGCGTTTAGAGATTGTGACAGCATATGTGTGTGTGTGGTTCATGTAATACCCTACGTTGCCCTTATGGGGACATTTTTTGGTCCCCATGAGGAAAACAGCTTATAAATCATACTAACCAGGGCTTGAATTTCGTTTTGGAAAATGGGGGAGGATTTCCCCCTTAGGTGATTCTTATGGGGGGATTTTCTTATTTGAGGGGCGTGCAATTTTTAGATTAAAATCGTATTTGTGTTTTTACAATGGGGCAATTTTGTTGCTCAAGAGTTTACACAACAGAAGCTTGATTTCAGTCTCTGAATTAAATAAAAAAGTAGCACAAATAAATACAATAGAATAAAGATACAAATTAAATAAAGAGAGATAAAGAGAAAAAGTTTTTGGGTAGGTCTAACACTAGTATTCAGGTACAGAAATACTACAGAAACCGAATAAAGCAATCAAATGTAAAATAACACTGGAGAGGGCTGGGTGGGCAATATGGGCAAAAATCATATCTCTGTATTTTATGGTTAAATGGCGATATACAGTATATATCTCTGTATTTTCTATGTTTTTCTACTTGGAAAAAAGAAAATATCTGTATTTATTAAAAGAAATGTATTTCACATTCTGCCCAATGCTGTCCTACCAACATATTGAAGGCCATGATAACAAATATAGTGAACGTAACAATGCAAAAAAGGGTCAAAATCACATTCTAACATTGTAACATTACAATCTAAAAACAAAAATAAGGATTTTATTTTTAAATTCACTAAACTAAAAATAAAATAAATACAAACAAAAGCAGACTAATTAACCTACATTTGATTACCCCTTTACAATAAACTTGTAGGTTTAAAATTCTACTTATGGCACATTTATTGTCCAACAACAAATATTTTAGTCAATATGTATGTTTTAGTGAGAATTATTGCACTCCTCTACTATGGCGCTCTGTCTGTTTGGCGCGCATGCCTGCGGCGGCGGATTCACTCCTGATGGAAAATGGAAATATTTACATGAGTTTCTAACATTTACAGATGGAGAATATACCTGTGAAAGGTAAGTTACGTACTAGGCCTACATCTCAAACACATTAAACAGCACAAGTAGGCGATCTATCAGTCAGCACATGTATCTGCCAGAGCATTGGGAGCTCAAGCTGCTTTAAACTTAATATCTTGCCAGTTATTTTAAAGCCCTTTATATAAAACATGGCTCATGTTTAGGACAAATTGGATGATGCACTTTCCCCGCAGCAGCTCACCTTGCATCCTCCGTAATTTTTCCGATGCGCTTGTATTAAAATGCATGTCGATATAAACGATATTGCCTCATTCCATATCGCGAGGATACTCGCCAAGACTGGAATTTTGACATGATTTTGTGTTTTTGACCATTAAAGCGATATAAACCGCGAAAAAGAACTTGGGTTTGTTACTCGCAATCTGTTTGTGAGGTGGCTTTACTGTAGGCGTGTAGAGAGAGAGAGAGCTGCAGGAATTTCTTGCATTATAAAATTATGCGCAATACCCGCAATCCCGTGCCGAAATTCGAGCTCTGCTAACTCTTTGTTTCTAGGGTGTTGTGGGTGGTTGCCAGCCTGCCAGGGCAATTAAAAAGATGTTAGAGAGTGATAAGTCATTTTCAGATACAGTAATTTAAAGGTGAGCTGTGTGGTCAAAAGAGTTCACCCTCAAGTCTTTGTGATATTTTGGTCTATTATGGGTCCTTCTTCCAGTCTGAGAGCTTTTTTTTTACCCTTTTGTCATCTGCCAGATGAAAATGATAAGTCTAGTCACTTAGAAAAGAAAGTGCACACCTCTCCTCAACAAGCTGTAAAATAGCCAATTTGGCACATATTTTTTACCTCACATAATCAAAGTTCTGTAAATGAATGAAGTTGCAAAACCGCAAACTACCTCCTTGATGTAAGTGGCTAGAAGCATCAAAATCTAAACCAAGATGTCTACATTAAAATCAGCTTTGATCACAGAAATACATTATATTTTAAAATATATTCAAATAGAAACAGTTATAATTAGGGCTGCCACTAACGACTATTTTTATATCGATTAATCTATCGACTAATTTAACACAAAAATGTTCAACAATTTTAAAACTAAAAGAGTAAAAATGTACAAATTTGTAAACCAACATAAAAAAAGAGAATATCAGCAAATACTTTTTTTATAAAATAGTTGTCACGATACCAAAATTATGACTTCGATACGATACCAGACTAAAATACCTCAATACTGATAATGAATCGTTACCATGCCAAAAAACTGTAAAAGTAATTGAATAATATGACAGAACTTACTATTCATTGTTTTATCGTTAGTTTAGGGTTAAAAAAACCCTAAAAACTCACTTGGCCGGCATGTTCCTGCTCTGTCCTGCTTCACACAGAATATTAGGTCCGGCCCTTTAAGAGCTGCACGGACCAAATTCATTGTGACACCCGATTTCTCATTCAACTCTGTATACGTTCACTAAAGAC
This sequence comes from Romanogobio albipinnatus, assembly GCA_023566225.1. Lineage (NCBI taxonomy): Eukaryota > Metazoa > Chordata > Actinopteri > Cypriniformes > Gobionidae > Romanogobio > Romanogobio albipinnatus. The sequence continues at coordinate 48,090,920 of CM042250.1, read as the reverse complement.
ATATCCGACTGCGTTTACCCGAATACTCGCCAAGACGTGCATTTTTGACATATTTTTACCATTCAAACCCAATAATCCGCGAAACAGGCGTCGCGATCTGTCTGAGTGAAAGGCGTGTGCGTCCCGGCCGAGCCGCACTTAATGCAAGCGTTTCTGTTGCTTTCTTTTTCCTGAGCTGCGCGTATATATTTGACTGTTCTGCTTCCATTGTTTAGTGAACGGTGGAAGCAGAGCTCACACACACGTCCTCACTCCTGCTGTCACACATCGACGCAAATTAAGAAATACTGCTCTTATTAGTGCTGTCATTTTTAAAGTACCGGTACTAATACAATTTCATATCGTACCCAACTTACCCAGTCGACTAAAAATGTTGACGCAGTTGATTGTATCGACCAATCACGGCAGGCCTAGTTATAATAATATTTCACAATAGTACTGTATTTTTAATCAAGCAGAAGTAGCCTTGGTGAACATAAATGACTTAATTCAAGAAACACAATTTTGAAAAGCAGTAGGCCTATATACACACAGTATATACAATGTTTAACACAGGCTTCGAATCTGTATTATCCAATCAGATTTCTAATCAATCTATTTTACATCAAGTAAAAATGCTCACTTTTTCAGAGAGTTCTGTATCTATTAATGCCTAATGCTAAAGTATGGGACATGCGTTCCAGGTGGCCTTTTTTTTTTTGGGGTCGCTTGTCATTTAACTTTTATCTAAAGCAACTTGCAGTGCACACCGTGCTGCTTCAGTCCCCCTGGAGCAATCTTGATTAAGTGTCTTGCTCAAGGGCACAGTTCTGATAGGGGAGCTTTGTATCTTTCCACTTTTTATGGGTCTGCCTACCTGGGTTCTATTGTGTTGCCAGTGCAAAATGTTAATCACCACCACCACCTTTTCTGTGTTATGACACCACACATCCTCACTGTAATGCCTTTCTCTTTACTCACCCTCCAGAGGTGGCCCCTTTAGAAAAATATAGCTGTGTTTTTCAATTCCTTTCACTTGAAATATAAAACAAGAGGCGGACATGACTCTTCACCACCCTGATGAGTGGTATCTCTGTAAGCTGACATCAATAGACCCTCATTCCCTCCAGTGGTGTACATAAGGAGAGCTTTAAGGACAGGCCTGTGCATGCAGGCTGGGAATGAGTGGGCCTGAAACCCGAGCTTCGGGATGCTCACGGGCCACCTATAGTGTGCAGTCTGGATGCTGTGGGGTTCTTCTCCACTATCAGAGCTTATAATCTTCCTCTGCACTGCCTGGGAGTGAAGAACATGTGAATTAGCGTGAATTAATGGGAAGAAAAATGCCTCTTAATTGTCAGCGAGGCCAGTGCTGCAGATTTGCTGTTGTATTATCACTGCATTTTGATTCTTTTTTGCATGCTTTTTTGAGTTTTACTGACGCCAAAAAGCTGAGATAAATGTATTTTGTCAGTTTACAATACATACAGCAATACATTGGACAAATTAAATGTATAAACACAGTAAATTAAGTTTAGTTTACTAAAATCAGTGTAGTTTATATAGTTTTAGTTATAATTCAGTAAGGCATATAGTCTCACATGTGTTCTCCGTGATGTGGCTTGTCTTACGAAGATGTTGACCTGCATCTGTATTATTGGGGGAAAAAAACAGCTTTTAATCTTTTTATCACCTTGACTTTGTCAAACCAATTCAAGAAATGTATGACAGTCAGTAAGAGTTTACAGATATCATAGAAATGGATGGGTAATGTTGTAAATTAATCCTCCATGTTGCCAACTTTCCTGCACCCGCATTAATAAATCAACTATTGTTTTCATGGCAAACTCAGTATGCACTCCAAACTCCTACATATGCAAGTAGCTCACTTCTTTTTCAGCTAACCACATCATCTCTCTGTGGTTGTTTTAACCTTGTTTTGGAGGTTTGTGAAGATTTCTGTGTGTCTTTGAGGACCACCGCTTGAGGTTGTGGTTGACTTTAAATGATACTTTGGCTTTTATTGTAATTATTAGATTACAGTCAGTCTACCGGTTTCCTTTTATGACTTGCCACATTGTCTACAAGGTTCAACTCTAACTTTCTGCCTTGCCTACCAATGAGGAATAAATTAAGGATATTCACCATAAATAGCTATTTCTTACCAGCTATTGTAGCTGTCATTGCATAGGTGACAGATGTGATCCGATTTTTTTCAGACTTTCTGCTTCATATGATATCTGCTAGATTAGACACATGTGGAACTATCATACACCCGGCGCAATGTGACGGCAGGCACGACGCAAGTGTTTTTTGCTAGTTTCAGCCCGACACAGTTATCATTTTCACGTCCAGTGCCACATTGTTTAAATAGCAAATGCACTCGCGCACATCTGTTCGCCATGGGCGTGCAGGTCTGAAAATGAGGTGTGTTCAGACACATCGTTGGCACGTTATTTAAAGGGTGCCTTAGTAATGTGCTTCTATAGGTGGGTTCACACCGCACGTACACTCTGCTTTTTACACACACAGGGATGCGCAACAGCACACAAACTGTTTTAAATATTAAAAATAAAAGGATTCCTCCCTGGAGAAGTGTTCAGTCTTTCCGCTTGTAAATTCTGCCATGTAAATAGTGAATCCGCCATGTTGCAAGCGCAACTGTCTTTTAAAGGGAGTGGGAAATGACACTCTGATTGGTTTATTGCATGTTACGCCCAAAACACACCTAGGTACAACCCTTTTGGACCATGCGCCTGGTGCCAACTGTCATTAAACTAGCAAAAGTGGATTCGAACACGCCCTTAGTGCACCTGTGCTTCAGACCATGCACTCAGATCGTTAAAAAAGGACCCATGATATGTAAATGTGAAGATTTTCTCGTATCATTTTTATTTTATTTTTTATGGTGGCTTACTGCGAATATTTCACATACATGGAGTCATATGTTTTGGCCTGTTACAATAGTCACTGTGACAGATTATGACAGATTACATGTTTGAAAGCTGCGTATGGAAGAGCATCTGCACTCCTGTTGGCCTATTGGACTGAATTTTTTTTTTAAATATGCTAGTCTGTCAAGATGTCGTGAAGTGTAACAGACACAGCATCGGTTGTTGTCCACTATGACACACTATACAAGATAAAACGATCGATTCTTGAGTCTAGACGCCCATTGTGGTTTACAAATCATTATGCTATATTATGCAATATCATAGCTGATATTGTGAAGTCTAAACCCGGCATAAAGTTAAAAGTTTACTTTAACTTTTAGTTTTCTTTAGGGTGTAAAATATGAGTGTGGCATATACATAGCAATCAGGCTTCTGTGTCTGCATTCTGAGTTAAAAAATTGATGACATTCAAGACTTTACAGAATCCTTGGACAGATTTTGGAAGATGACCCTTGATGTCAAACTGGTTACCATAATACTTCCACTAAGATGTGCACTTTCATGAATGAAGAAAGCATTGCTATTTTGTCCAGCACAGATGCCAGAGGTGGCCAGGCTTAGATCGCTCATCCTAAAACAAGTGTCATGTGACTGAACAAGCACGACAGAGCACAGACAGCACACCGGATGACCAGCAGCTCTGTAATTACCCCAGTGTGTGCTGCGTGAGAGAGAGTATGCAATTAGGACAAGGGAAATCTTAATGCATTGTGTGTCGGCTAATGGCACTTCCTCTCCGTGCTCTGCATGGGCATAAATCAAGCGAATCTGTTACTCTGACACAGTGGGGTGTGCCGTCCTTCACATTGATTAACATTATGAATTCATGCCACTGTCTGTCTGCTACAGCCTCTGGCCCTGGGGAGCAGAGCGGTATATCAGAACAGATGTGAACTCACCCCACTGTCACCCTATATCTTGCAGGGACAAGATCCCTTTTGTTTATGTCACTGAGGGCCTGCTTTTTTACATTCTGTATGTTAAGCTAAAAATTCTTGAAGCTAATCACTGTGGAAATGAGATGAGCCGTCTGTGTCTGTGTGTTTGACATCCTGTGTGCTTCCATTTTCCAGAAATCCTAGTATAAATAAACAATTTCTCTGACAATTTTTTTTTTTTTGCAAGCTAACCTCCCAGAGCATTACAGTGAATGTGCTCGCTGACATTGAGCACAGCTCTTCATGTTATATGATAGTATAAACAATATATTCGTATAAACAATTTCATGAAATTAACACATCTATTTTCTAAAACTGATGCTATTGTAATATTGTGTTAGGTTGAAAAAGATTCATAAAATATTATTTTTGGCTACACACTGTAAAAAAAAGTCTTTTGCAAGTTTTTGCATGTTGATAGATTTTCAAACTTTTTGGTTTTAGTAAATTTTTAAGGCATGTGTTTACACTAAATTCATTTATTTTAATGAATTTAGTACTTCCAATACTTTTTTTTTGTTTTCACTGTCCTAAAAACGGGCTGATGAGTTCCTTGTTCTATGAAGTCCCTCCTTCAGAAATACGTAACGAGTTCTGATTTTGCCAGCGGTTCCTGTGTTGTGATTTGACCGCAGCTTAGCGCACATGGCCCGGTTCCTGTGTTGTGATTCGACAGCAGCTTAGCGCACGTGGAAAGGTCACGCCTCTTAACGGGAGATGTATGCGCTCAATGATCTCTACAGCGTCCCTGGGAAAGCCAAACAAAGGTGATTTGACTCCGGGATGAAAATAACAGCGTCTCGACGACATGGCGACAAACACACTCAAACGCACCACTTCCTCTTCTCCACGCAACACTTCCTCTTCTCCACGTGGGAGAGCAACAAGACCACGCCCCCTTTTTCGCGTATTCTTGTGGGCGGAGGTTAGTCAACAAACTGTTCTACTGACGTAATTAAAGCAGGCTGTACCAGGATGTAGGGAACTTCTGTTAAATAAAATATCTCACTTGGCATTGAACTTTGAGCTTTATAATTTTACAGGTATTATTTATGCTCTAACAGCAACATTACACACTAACTAAAGTTTGAACAATGGGATCACGAAGAACGGGACCTTTAAGTAAATTCCAGTTCATTTAGCCAGGATGAACATTGTTTCGTTTATTTTTCTTATAACACAAAAATAGAGGTTACACTTTCCTACATTTGTGTCTGGGTTGCATTCATTGATTGTTACTCCCTAGAAAAACAGAGAAAAAGTTATGCAATATCTCAAGTGTCTGTAAACACAATTGTCTCGCAGCCCCAACGGACTGTTTGGCAGGATTTGTTGATGTATTTGTCACTTTGATATGACTGCCAATTTAGACAACCAGATTACTCCCTGGTTTGGGTCATTCTCATGAACGCAATCCTTCTCAGCGTGAGGATTACAGAGTAGACACTCGCGGATCAAGAGAATGAAACCGCATTAATTTTCTAATTCGAAAAAGAGTCTGTCAGAATTTAGCGAGCATGAAAACTGGTGGATTATAGCCAGAGACTTTGCTCCACCGCAGAAGTGCCGTCACAGGACTTGCATGTGTGAGATTTCCTGGTTTGTTCATCTGGTGTGATTCATTGCCACATTATTCCAAGCAAGACTTGCTTGCATGCACATTACATGACACGAGACCCACATTACCAATTAGCAAGCTAATTAACCCACATTAAGTAGCTTTACAAGTCTGATGTAGGGCTGTCACGATAACTGCAATATTGTAATACCACAATACTGACAAGCCAACTGTAGAGGAATGCAAGCAATTCTAGTAAACACGATGCTCACGTTTTTTCAAGGCTATGGCTTTCTTGTTTTACATTTAATGCATGTGTATTGAATGTTAAGAATGATAGTAATAATAACAAGAGTGAAGAATGTAATTTTGTTGTGTCAACTGGCTCTTTTTTACTTAGGACTGTATCCCATTGCGATTTGTACAGAGGCTCCGTAGATTTCACTAAATAAGAAACAGACAGTGGGTGAGAGAGAGAGAGAGAGAGAGAGAGAGAGAGAGAGAGAGAGAGAGAGAGAGAGAGAGAGAGAGAGAGAGAGAGAGAGAGAGAGCTGAGCGCAAATTATTTTTTCGTCTGCCCTTCTTCAGGTCACGTCATATATTCTTTAAAATAAGAAGCTTGCCATGCCATGTCCAAAGAAGAAATATCTTTGTCGTAGCATTCTTTCAAAGTTTAAGGGTATTTCCATAGCATCCATAGTTTACTTTCCTTTGTTCTGCACTTCTTTATATAGCCCTGTTTTTCAATTGTTCTTGGTCAGTTCTAGTTTATGCTTTGTGTGGTTTGCGTTATTCTTCTGCGTGTTTATTCAGAGTGTTTGGTTTATTCATTTTGTTTTTGAATCTCCTTCATCTTCATGCCTGCTGAACACATAGTAAAGGTCTGTTCACACCGGGACGATTTTCACACATGTTTATCACCAACGTTTAACGCCTCGTGACTAAACAAAGGGCATCAATGTGAGTGTGCACACAGACACGCAAACCGGCAGGTGTAAAAGCGCCATTTTTTTAAAAACGCCTTGGGTTCTTTTTTTGTTTTGACGTGGCGCGTTAAAAACAGGCCGAACGATGAGATCGGCGCTTTTGTTCACATGTCTGGAGCTGCTGAAGAGACAGTAAAACTTGGTGGCGCTCAAGCACAAAACGGTCTTTTCGAGCACACATTGATACAACGAAGAGGAAGTAAGTAGACAAAGAAGAAGAAGAGCTGCTAAGAGTGCCAATTTCTACAGAAAGTATTTGGTAGCACAGGGGGGCTAACAATAAAGCACTGAGCTAGAGTTGAGGTGTAGATAAAATTAACTTTCATTCATAATGTCTTAATATTAATTTAAAAGCAAACCGAGTGATATTATGTATATAATATCCAGAGGGCGGGAGTAGCATTGCAAGCTGACACTTAGAACGGGCACTTAGCGCTACTGGCCCCTGGGGGCGAGGATGCGGGAAGATACCGGCTCTACACGGAGGCTATAGAATCTAGCGAACGTGTTAGGTGTCACCCAGCCCGCAGCTCTACAAATATCTGTCAGCAAGGCACCCGGTAGGAAGAGCACCATTCAATAAACAGGTTCCACTTCAAATCGTAGAGGCGCCTCGTAGAGGGGGCTCTAGCAGAAGAGATGGTGTCTACCATTGCCTGTGGTAGCCCACCTAGAACCTCCTCGTCCCGTCCAGGGACCAGACATGGAGTTTCCAGAGGTCTGGATGCGGGTGCCATAGAGTGCCCCGTCCCTGAGAAAGAAGGTCCCTCCTCAGGGGAATCGGCCAAGGAGGGGCTGTCGAGAAGAGAGTTAGTTCTGGGAACCAGGTCCGGTTGGGCCAGTAGGGCTCAACTAACAAGACCTGCTCCTCGTCCTCTCTGACCTTGCACAGGGTCTGTGCAAGAAGGCTCACTGGGGGAAACGCATATTTGCGCAGGTCCCGGGGCCAGCTGAGCACCAGTGCATCCATGCCGAGGGTTCCCCCGTTCAGGGAATAGTACCACTGGCAATGGGTCGAGTCCGGAGAGGCAAACAGGTCTACCTGTGTGGCTCCGAAGAGGTCCCATATCAGCTGGACCACCTGGGGATGGAGTCGCCACTCTCCCGGAGGTGTCGGCTGCCGTGAGAGCTCGTCGGCTGTCCGGTTGAGTGCACCTGGGATGTGAATGGCACGAAGCGACCTCAGATGCGTCTGACTCCAAAGGAGGAGGTGGCGAGCGAGTCAGAACATTCAACGGGAGCATAGACCACCCTGACGGTTGATGTACACAACTGCCGCAATGTTGTCCATACGGACCAGTACATGCTTGCCACGTAGCAGCCCCTTGAGGCGACGCAGTGCCAAGTGTACTGCTAACAACTCGAGGCAATTGATATGCCAATGCAATTGAGGTCCCGTCCACAGACCTGAAACTGCATGCCCGTTGTACGTGGCCCCCCAGCCCGTGGAGGAGGTATCCGTGAAGAGCACAGCATACCTGGACACTTGTTATAAGAGCCCCCCGGCCCTGAGTGACCGCTCTGCCACGCCCACCTCGGGACTCGGCCATGAAGCCATTGTTGAAGTGGTCTCATATGAAGCAATCCGAGCGGCGTTACCGCGACTACAGATGCCATATGCCCCAGGAGACTCTGAAAAAATTTCAGTGGGACCGCTGTCCTGCCTTTGAACGTATTCAAGCAGTTCAACACCGACCGGACCCGCTCTTCCATGAGGCGCGCAGTCTGGCTGACCGAATCCAGCTCCATACCGAGATAAGAGATCCTCTGTGTGGTACAGAGCTTGCTCTTCTCTTGGTTGACCCGAAGGCCCAACAGGCTGAGGTGACTGAGCACCATGTCCCTGTGTTCCCACAACTGCTCCCGAGACTGGGCGAGTATGAGCCAGTCATCGAGATAGTTGACGATGCGAACGCTGCGTTCTCTGAGCGGAACAATGGCTGCCTCTGCGACTTTCGTGAAGACGCAAGGCGACAGGGACAGCCCAAAATGCTGGACTTTGTACTGATATACCTTCCCCTCGAACGCAAAGCGTAGGAACAGTCTGTGTCGAAGAAGGATAGAGACATGAAAGTACGCATCCTTCAGGTCGATCGCTGCGAACCAATCTTGGGGACGGATGCATTCGAAAATACGTTTCTGCCTTAGCATCCGGAACGGGAGCTTGTGCAGAGCCCGATTCAGGATACGCAGGTCCAAGATTGGCCGTAACACACCACCTTTCTTGGGTACAATGAAGTAGGGGCTGTAGAACCCCGCCTTCATATCGGCTGGAGGAACCAGCTCGACCGCGTCCTTTGCCAGAAGAACATCGATCTCTGACCGCAAGACCTGAGCATTGCTGCTTCACACAGAGGTGAAGAGGATGCCATTGTACTTGGGAGGCTGATGTCTACGTAGCTGAGTCTGATGGTACGGATGAGCCAGCGAGACGGTCTGGGGAGCTGTAGCCAAGCCCTCAGAGACCGAACAAGCGGGACCAATGGCACCACAGACATACCCGGGGTGGGGCAGCGAGGCGGAATAGACAGACCCGACTCGGGAGGCCCGGAGTGTTGTCTGAGTATTCCAGGGTGGGGCAGAGTGTGGGTGAGAAGGCCCGGGGGCGTTCTCGGTGCCCACACTGCTGCCCCCTGGCGAGGGGAGGGGAGGAAAGAAGTGACAAGGCCTGGGGGCATCGCACACTGCCAACCTGGCCCTCTTGGGGCCCAGGGAGAGAGGAAACTGCTCTTTTATTGAATTTGTGTGTGCCGCTGAAAGGGTTGGAACTACCCTCGTGCAATTCCTTTAACGCTTTGGCCTTGTGGACCTGCATAAGCGCCATGACATGCAAAGATGATGCGGCTTCCCCACAGGCGGTGTAAGCCTTGCCCATTAGTGCGGACGAGAACTTACACGCCCGGGAGGGAAGACGCAGGGCACCCACCAGTCCGCAGTGGTCTTGGGACACAGCTGCATCACCACAGACCGCTCGACTGGGGGGATTCCCACGTAACCCTTTGCCGCACCATCATCGAGGGTAGTGAGGACGGAGGAGTCAGTTGATCGGTTTCGAGCGTTGTAAGGCGCTGTCCACGACTTTGTGATCTCCTGATGCACTTCCGGGAAAAAGGGCACTGGGGCGGGGCGCTGAGAACCAGCATGGGCCATCCCGAGATACCAATCATCCAACCACGAGGGTTCGGGACACACTGGAGGGTTCCACTCGAGCCCGACACTGCTTTGCAGCGGGAGGGCCACTAGATCGGGGGATACGCAATGGCACTCCACCCCTTTCGAGGTATTGGAGTCTGGACCGTAAAACTGCGATGGTCATGTTCCCACAGTGGGAACATGAGTCATTCACGAACGCTGCCTCAGCGTGCTGAACGCCCAAACACGTGAGACAACGAACGTGACCATCAACCGGGTACAGAAATCGACCGCATCCAGAAACACACATGGTTTGAATGACATCTTGAAAAAGACGCAGGGTCAAACCGTGTTGCTCTTTTAGAAAGGAAATTGCTATTTTTATGTGCTGAAGCACTCAGGCAGATGACCGCGGCACCACACAGTACAAAGGTGCAAGCCTGTGTGTGCACTCAAAACGGAAACGCCCAGCGAACCAACTCTCGATCTCCGTTGAAGCGGCCACCCGTTGAGACGCGCCGTCACACCCACACTGGAAGCAGCAGTCGTTCCTCTTACGAGACTCGTAGTCACACTCTTCGTAGAAACAGGAAACATTCACTGTTCGGCTCCGAAGTAGAAAGCAATGATCAAGCATTCCACTTCCTACCCGCACCGCGGGGCGGAGCGTGGAATGCGTGGATCGCATGCCAATCTCCATTGGCTCGTTTTTAACACACTCGAAGTAGATTGGTCTCTGAGATCAGATCCCAATTCGTCCCAATTCGACTGAAAGGGAACTATGGTTTAAAACAGAGAACACTGTACCTGAATCTGAATGCTTCTCACTAGACCTCGCAGTGATGTTATTAATTCTATGGCGAATTCAATGGCTTTCTTGACTGGGTCTCCAAGCACTGTGTTTTAATGGTGTCGCGTGGTCGAGACCGGCCATTTGGTCGCAGTCTGGAGCCCTGTATAGCAAAAATAAATAAATAATAAAAAATAAAGAAAATCCTAAAAATGGTGATAATATCGCACTCAAAATCGCCGCAAGGGAAATTCCTTTGCTGCGACAGCCTTAGTCTGATGTGCTGGAGGGAAATTCTTAAATCACCATTTTCCAGGACATGCCAACCATGTTTGAATGAAAAGAGGCAGCTCTAGCTCAGTTGCCTCCTTTATTCCCAAGGATTTGCACACATTGAATAACATTTTGCTAACAGCAGGTGCTAATGTCCTCTCATATGACAGTCCTTTAGATTGAAAGCTTAAGCTAGAATGAAGAGAAGATGAGAGCAGTGTCACAAACATCTTTCTTGAACTCATGTGGGCATGTGTGAGGTTTGAAGTGAAACTCGAGCCTGTGCATTTGTAGAATTACGTGACATAGTGACAATACTATTCAAAAGCCAAGAATCATGTCTTCAGTTTCAGTTTGTGCATTATGTTACTTGTGCCTATTCTCGTTGCCTGTGTGAGTGTGTGTGTTTGTGATTCAGTGCACTGCCCTGAAACTGTAGAGTGTCTCGTTTCATAGATTGATTTTTTTTTTTCAAGTTGTAGTCTACATTTGAAGTGATGTTACACAAGTGACACTCACAAGTAGACACACGTCTGCTATCTTTGTGGGGACTCTCCATAGACGTAATGGTTTATATTATGTATGATTTATAAGCTTGTTTCCTCATGGGGACCTCAATTTATGTCCCCACGGTGACACAAATCCCTATAAGTCAGTGTGCATTCAGGTTGAAGTCCCCACCGGGATAGAAAAACATGAACACACACACACACACACACACACACACACACACACACACACACACACACACACACACACACACACACACACACACACACACACACACACACACACACACACACACACACACACACACACACACACACACACACACACACACACACACACACACACACACACAGGGTCCAGAATTTTAGTTTTGTCACACCTGCCTGGTAATATGACAAAACAAAAATAAAATGTGTTTTTGCTGCTCATGAAACTGTTATTTTCTTCTTAAATAAATCAGTAATCTTTAAAAAAAATAATCTATATGTCACATTTAACATTTCTAAATCTACATTTCTGTTGTTGGCAGCAAATAGCGCAGACCATTTTTAACACTTACAGCATCTGTCAGTGAAATGCAACCTCTTACGAAAAAGTAAACGCATAACTTGGCATACAAAAATATCACAATGGCTTACTTTGTGAATTAATTTCACGCCTCCAAAAAAACGGTTTCCTACCATGACACTCATGTCACTTTAATGTGATCAGTAATGGCAAAGGTCAGACTATCAATCTTGCATTGCTTTAAAAGTAACTGGCCGACTCTATGAAGCCAGAATTTATGTGCATTTGGCACTTGGCGAGTGTTCATTTTGGACCTTCACACACAGATCCAGCCACATGCTCATTGCTCACTGTACTGCTGAATGCTGTGAACGGTGGGTGGCAGCTGGTGAAAACAGATTAACACTTTATCTTTATTTAGTAACATTTCATTCAGATATTATATGCCCCTTTATTTTGAAAATAAGCTTGCTTAAATGAAAACTGAATGCATGCATGCTTTTGAAGGTGATGCAGTCTTATTTTTCTGCAGGTTATTTTTTTTCCCCTGGCATTAGCTTTCCTGCTTTGAAGAGCCCTTCCATCACCCAGAAGTTTAATGAAAAATGACACATCTATAATTTAATTCTGCCTCATTTTTCTTAGTCAAAACACATTAATTAATAGTCCAAGCACTGTATCTAGAATACCCAGCAGTCCTGTTCAGGAGTAATTGGTTTCTGTAGGGGAAACATGTATGTTTGACAGGTGGTTCAGCGGCTTGTACGTTAGAGCTGTGAGATGCAGGCTCAATATGATGCTATAATATCACTTTATTTAGAAATCTTTTCTTCATTGTGAAGATTATATAACATCATTTGGTAACTGTGGCGAGATCTATTTCTGCAGGAGAACAGCTAGAGAGCTCAATTGAAAGCTCTGGAGTTGTCACGTTTTAAATAATGACTCTGAATGTGCAATCCAGCATCTATTTGCTACCACGCAAAAGCATTTTCCAGTTGTTTAGCTGATATATTGAATCAGAATAAAAGGAAATGCGTTCCTTTATGCACATTAGTGGCAAATTTACCTGGTGGGGATTTCAATTTCTGTCTGTGCTTGTTAATCATGAACCTTATTTGTGTCAGCGCTAAAGTTTAGATGTCTAAGTATATGTTTCTAAGTCTAGTTCTTTACTCTAAGCCACAAATTGTGTTACATTTTACGTCCTTTTGTTGGTTTTATTAGTGTTATCTTTACGACAGCTCGCAGGTCAGACGAACAATTCTGGCTGTGTTTAGAATCAGTCAGCATGTTCTACTTAAAGAGTTCTTTATCTCAACAACAGCCTCTCTACCAGCCAGTCTGTCTGTCTACCTACTTTATAAAAAACAAGCCAACCCGTGTCCCTATACTGCCCTCAGTTACCTGTTGGTCTGCTGCCAGTTAAGAACAGGAGGGGCCGCCTCATTTACCTGTGCAAAATCAAACAATAGCCCACTTCTCCGATTGGCCAGGGAGACAAAGCCCCTCCCTCAGTCCTTGTTGTAATTCAACACCTGACGGATTTTGCTTGTGCCTGAATTAGTCTTGTTCACACAGTCTCAGAAACCGTGCGTCTGTCCCCAGAGACACTCATGCTTCTGTCCCAGCTAAGAGCTCAGACAGAGTAACGCCGCCCGCGCAGTGCCTGATATATGGATTAGACACTTGCTGTAAACTTGCATTTGCCTTCCTCTTCAGGACTGTGGGTTTGGATCCTCTAGTTTCCAGGGATTTCCTAAACTCATAATCTAATTTCCTTTGGATGATTTTCTTCACATGGGTAAGTGGTGCACATGCATTGGATTTCTGCTAATAATAATAGTGGTAGTGTGCATGATCTGCTTGGCTCAACCTTAACTTTTTATAATATTATTCCATCATTTGCACTTAAATGAGGGTCTTATTAGTGGTGCAGTCTCTCTCTCATCTCCTCTGTGTGTCTTCCTTTTCTGTTGTACACAAACACACTGGGGGCTTAGGAGAAACCATTAGCAGAATCACAGCTGTCCTGTGGCGACTGATGTTCTCAGTCTTACATGTAAATCTCTGTTCATTCTACTTGAGCATAATATCCACCTCAGACGCTATTTTTTCTGAGGGTGTTATGTAAGCTTTTTTTAATTAGTCTGGTTGAATGTATAATTTAGATTGAATTATGGGGATATTGTAAAATTACACCCTGCGTTTCCTGGAAAGGTTTTACAGAGAGTATGTGAACTGGTGTTGTTTGTAATGTACAAAAAATTATGTTCACTTCAGTGGGGTCCAAAAGTCCCACCAGTCAAAGTGCTTCTATGTTGGATTTTATTGATCAAAATTGATATATTTTTGTATTTTAATACAAACTCACTGCAAGCACGTTGGCATGGACAAAACCTGATGATCGTGTTCTCCAGCATGATTTGAGAAAGTGCCAAAGGGTGTCTTGAAATCTGACTTCTTCACCTTATCAATGTCACAAATGATTAGTGACCTACAGTATGGATTCATGTATGTCGTATATATGAGTGTGTGTTTGTGTGTGTATATGTATATATATATAAGTTCATAATTCACCGGGTGGTTGAAGTTTTTCTTAAAAGCAAGGGTCTCAAATTCATATTGCCACTGGTGAGATGATTTCTTCATCAGCGGTCAGTTGAACAGTTACAACAAATACAGTTATACAGGCATTTAGTGTAGCCCGCTTTGTTGATTATAATGGGAGAGATGTAGTTTTATCTCATTGCTCCGTACTGCACATGTCCAGCTGCAAATGTTTTCCTGTTCCTATATAGTGCACTTATATATTCCATACCACTAAATAATGAACGAATGAGCAATCTGGCACACAGAAGCAGTGCCAACGCACACACTTAACCAACCCTTCTTTTTGACAAAAGCGAACCCGCAGGCGTGTTTATTGTTGTCACCTAGGCTACAATTGCACATTTTCATTTGTGCGAGGCCTGTAATAAGTCATATGAATAAACATATATTATACCATGTTATAACAATCTACAAGATAACAGGTGAAAGGTGAAACCAAAATGTAGAAAGTGAAAAAAAAAATGGTTTGTGCTCAATAAACCACTAATGCATGAAACAATCTCTTGGGCTAATCATTTGAGACCCTTTCTTTAAAGTGAATTTTATGGATGTACGAAACAGGGCCATATAGATTGAGCCGGGGAACTTTTCCTCTGCCATGATTGAACGGTGTTATCAAAAGTGTCTTTTTGGAGAGAAGTCAGCGGGAACTAGGCTGTCTGTCTCACTTTGTTCAGCGGGGAAGGCAGTCTTGTCCCCAGGGAGTGATTCTATTTCACACAGAGAGGCTTACGTCTTTCAAGCATACCATTGTCTCGTCTAATCCCACAGTCCTGCCCTGCTGCAATGCCATCCATTCAATCGCCGCCAGCATATCGGTCTCTCTCTCTCACTTGCTTCCTCACTTTTTGCTCTTTCTCAGTGGCTTGCATGTTGCTACATGGACCACCAACAGGCTGCTCTCGTTCATAATGACTGAGAAGGAGACATTCAAGAGAGGTGGGACAACACGAGGACTTCAGTACAGAGAGGCAGTTTGTGGCTTTGTTTAGTCCCCAGATGGAACAATAAAAGCAGTAGTTAGGGATCTTGACCTCACTGGCCTTTTGAACACAATCTGTGACCTCTCTCTTCCCTCCAGAGGTTCGACCAGCCCAGTTGAGCAGTGCGTTTTACGATTCATTCAAGTGTGTGTATATGGGGACGTTCATCATGTCTCATGTCAGTCGGGCTGCACAGGAGTTTGAATTGGGGGTTTGTCGCTAATGCAGTGTTGTTTGTGATGTGGATCTTTGCTGTTTGACCTGTTATGATGCTCTTGCACATGATGATTGTTGTGATATACTCCGGTCATGGGATTGCTGAGGCTATGTGGTTCAAGTGGTTGTAGGTTTCAAAGCCCAACTGAGCAATTTAAGATTGAACCATTTTTGCTTGAGGAAATTCTTTTCTGTGGAGCACAAATGAAGATATTTTGAAAATGGCATGTTTTTTTTTGTTTTTTTCCAACATTAGATAAACATTTATCACTTGTGTAATGGAGTTTGTTCGTGTGGGAAGAAGGAGGCGGGAACCGGCGAACATTCAACAACTTTAATATAACAAATGATCACAAAACGAAAACAAAACACTAATTAAAATCCAGGCCTGGTCCTCTCTCGTCCTTCACTTGTGTCGCTCGTCCTTATATGCCTCCGTGCTCCCTCATGAGAGCACTCGAGACCGGTGTGCCTCGCAGGTGACGTTCATTCTCAATCACGCACATCGATCTCGCTCACTCCTCCCATGTCTCTCGCTCGTCCACCTCGCCACAACTTGTATTTCAGATACTGTGTTTACCACACATCTCTGAATAGTAATCAGAACTATGCAAATAAGAAAAAAAAACTAGAAAAAACATGTACAAAGGGAGTGATCCTTCTGCACATCATAAACATTGATTGGTGAAAATAAAACCAGGCCTATGGGTAAAAGAATATATTTTGAAGAATGTGGCTAGCCAAACAGTTTTTGTGTCCCATTGACTTCCATACTTTGGAAGTCAATGAGGCCCATAAACTATTTGATTATTCTTCAAAATATCTTCTTTTGTGTTTAGCCGCAGGGAGAAGTTCATTCTGGTTTGGGACAACTTGAGGGTGAGTAAATGATGACAGAATTTTCATTTTTGTGTGAACTATCCCATTGCAGTGTAAATTGTTTCAGTTCACGGTTAACAAATAAGGTTATCCTTTCCATTTTGTAAATGCCCATTTGTAAATGTCCATAGAGTTGTGTTTAATTTATTTCACAACATGAGAACAGCATGAGGATGAGTAAATTAGTTTTGCTTTAACAAAAAAGCTTAAAATATTGAAATGCTTTTTAAGAACTTAAATTCCCATGTTTGTTTAGCAAAGCATCTACATGCAGGTGATCCAAAGAACCCCTGATGCTTTAATTGTCCTGTTTTGATGTATATTTATATCCATTACTGTGATCTGAAGAACATATATAAACACCAACAATGTTTAAAGAATCAAATAGCAACAGAACCCTATAAAAGGGTTTGCAGTGAAAGCTCTTTACTGAACCAAAGGCTCTGCAAAGTTGTTTTACTTGACCTCAGATTGCACCATGGGATTCTCCCTATAGTATTTTTTGTTTTGTTTTTTTATCTAAATGAAGAATAACATATTGTTTCATAAATAATTCCCCTACATGTCAGTGGAGAACGGACACATAACAGATCCTGAGTCCAGGGGGTTTCCTCTGAACGTTTCATCTCACTTGGATGTGAATGAAACCACTGTCAGCAGTGGCGACAGTAATTTGTTTGGCTTATAAAGACTGCATTTGCTGTTTATTGCTCTCTTTGATGGAGAATTCAAAGTCCCTCCATCATGAAGTTCAAAATAAGCCCATTTTAATTAGCATTTGAAATTCTTTTCTTTGTGATTTACCGTGCCATCCACCGAAACAGCCTCTCTGTCTGTTATTTCTGTTATCGCAGCCGCAGCGTGCCGAGCAAAAGGCGGCAAGCATTTAACAGCATTATTCTAGGCTGCTATTTTCAGTTTGTTGATTTAAAAGTGGCGATACAATCTCTAAAATCAACCATCTGTCCTTCCTTTGAAAACTTCAAAAGCAGATGTGTGAATCTGCAAACTTTGATCTTCTTTGACCCGAGAACTTTGATTGGTGAGCAGCTCTGTACTTTTCCCTCTTATGAAATAGGATACATCTGTAGTAATTACAGAGCTTGCAAAGCACCACTGTAGCGTTATTCCTCAAACATTCAGATTAACCCAGAGCATTAAACTTTTCAATTCAGCTTCAACCACTTAGTGTACAGACTCCTTTCAGAATTTGTAGATAATTAGATCTATTTTTGGTTTTTGTAAATTTTATGCTGGGGTAGATGGCACATGAAGTGTACACTAACATTTTTAGATATGAATGTTTAAGGAAAAGTGTATATTTTAAGTCTTGTAACTGCCCAGATCTGGCTAAATTTCGTATGAGAACAGTACAGCACATGCATGCCAGAGATCTTTTATTTACTCTTTGGCTGACCAAAACCCAACCAGGGGTCTGTTGTTCGTACCTCGCTTACATCTGAGATGATTTGACAGATCCCAGATCTTTTAATCGTGATAACTGATGTCTGGCTAATTTGGTTCTTCAAACGAGTTTGCGGATTGGATTAAAATATCTGGATTAAATTATCTAAGACTACTGCGCGTTCCTGTGTTCACTGAAGAGGGCAGATGCATCGATACTGGAAATCACGATCCGCATGCAGCGATTGGATGGTGCAAGACAGCAACGTAATGACATCATATAATTAAAAAAGCCACCTGGCAAAAAAAACACAAATTTCTGGACCTTTATAAGGAAACAGCCAAGCGACCAAAACAACATAAAAGTTATAATAGATAAATGAAATGTTTTTTTTAAACATGATTCCCAATTATTTATATTCACGATTTTATAGTATTTGTACACCCTTTACATTTTTATTGAAATGTTCTAATTAGCAATTCATTTAAGTTTTAATTCAATTTGAAGCAGATTTGAATTTCAGTTTCTTAAGGGTCAAGATCAAGTTCTCTGCATCTCTGCGCATTATAATATTATTTTCAAATACATTTTTATATTATTATTGTTTTTATTTAAAATTATTATTGCCCCTGGATCAGTAAGGAACTCTTGTTATAAAGTATCAGTGATTGGGACACATTTTAAAGATTTTAAGTATCAACCGCTTAAAAAGAAGCAATCTAATCCTGTTTACATGAAATAAGCCTGTTCGTGAGCAGGTTTAAGCTTACGGACCTGTTGCTATGACAGCAAGTCCAGGATGAGCATCGAAGCACCAAACAATCCAAGATCATGCCAAATCGTCAACAATCAAATCCTCCTAATTGAGTTAGCGAAGTACGAAGAATGGACATTTATATGTCCAGATATTTTCTTATTCTGGCAGACCGAACTCAAGCCAAGGCTCAGCCAATTTGCTTTTTGTTTCCAGCCAGAGCTCAGCCTAATGCTGTTTCACACAAGAGTGTCAGAATTAAGCCAGAAGTGCCTAATATAAGCCAGACTCGGCCCAGACGTTGTTGCTATCTGGGTGGTCATCAAATATTTCACCTTTTTTAATAATCTTTTCCCTTCAAATAGCCCTGCATTTGTAAACATACAAAAATCCCATGTATGCCCCAATTAGCATGACATCATAATTATGAAATAATTAAAATAGCTCTAGATGAAGTTGGGCGTGTCAGCTTTCTAAAAGTCTTTCATGTCAACTTCCTACTCATATTTTAGATTTACTGTATGTAAATCTCCCATTTATTTGCATTGATGATAGAATGCTCAGCATTCAAAATATTTGCATACTGAATTCTGATTGGTCTGTATGACTGATACATTGTGATTGGTCTTATACTGTATTCTATTCAACCATTTATAGTCTAGTTCACATTGCAAAGATGGTGTTGCGTTTTGTATTCTCAGGGGTGTCATGACTACAGCAATGCTGCTCTGATGTGGCATTTAATTCCTACAAAACTAAAGACTATAATCTAAACTTTCTGAAAACTTTAACACTAGTCTTATCTGTGAAAGTGCTGCTATTTCCCCGTAGAGATGCAAATGTATTTGCAATATAAAGAAACACAAATACTCTTTGCCAATGTTTTTTTAAATGTTATGCAGTTTTATGTTTTTCTAAACTTTCATTATATCCTGTCTGTCTGGCGTCTGCGAGGGAGAACCTGAGGGACTCTTGATTCCTGCTGTGTGTGTGTGTGTGTGTGTGTATTCTCCGCTGCTCTGACACAAGTCTGCACTCGTCCTTGAGTATCTTCGGAAAGGATTCTGACAGTAGCGTTGCTTAGAGACCGTCTCTGTGTGTTCTCTGTTCACTATAAAGCCCAAAACTCGAGGATTAGAGGACAAGAAAGGTGTATGAATGCCGTTTGTAGATAATAGGAAACCCAGTCTGTAACTCTTTAAAACTTTGTACAATAAAACGAACAGCATAATGGGTTATGGTGCTTTGGTTTTACAACAGGTGTCCCACTGCTCTAAAAGCGCTTTTCTCCACATGGAAGGTGTCATTCATATCCATGTCATGGACCCTTTGTGTTACATGACCTTTTTTGACACACCCTGGGAGCATGCAAAATTAGCACTGGATTTAATGCATTTGCGAAAGATTTAAAGTTCTCAGCTGTTGTCACAGAACGTGTCTCTAGGTTTGTTTGTTTGCATGAACGACTGACTGGCTGGAAATACAGAGCAGCAAGTTATTTATTAGCCGGTCATGTTCTACATTTACAGGCTTGTCTGTACCCGTCAAAAGCACTTGAGGAAATAATATGATTCTTATCCATGTTCATTCTCTGATTTATCCGCCACTGGCTGACCACCGACACATACAAATCCGTTTTCAGATAAGTCCCTTTTCTTTCCATCATTAGATTTCTTCCTAGCCGCTGGTGGACCCCTGCGTTCCCTTCACGTACACATGACCAACTATATACTCACAGCGCTGGATTCAGATTAAACATATTCTCTCTCCAATGGGCCACATGCTGGGACTTTCACCCCACTGCTTT
Source organism: Romanogobio albipinnatus (assembly GCA_023566225.1). Lineage (NCBI taxonomy): Eukaryota > Metazoa > Chordata > Actinopteri > Cypriniformes > Gobionidae > Romanogobio > Romanogobio albipinnatus. The sequence goes on along the minus strand of CM042250.1, from coordinate 48,070,636 downwards.
CCTCATCAACACCCGGAGCTGTGCAGGCTGAATGACGGCATCTGTAACTGCTTCCCTCCTACTTTTAATGAACACCCAACTGTGCGGAAAACATGTGAAACTGTTATATTTGGCCATTGTACAATTTCACATATTTATGCATTATAAGTTCTTTTATATATCGTTTCACACAGTTTGAGGTGCATAATCATATATTGTGTTGGAGTATGGCACTGCAAAAATGCATTCAGTCTTTTCCCCACTTGTTTCTCCCACGATTCCCTGTGTTTTGTGTTCTTGGCTTTTTATTTTGATATTATTTTGTCTTGCTGTGTCTGTGTTCAGTTCCTGTGGTTTACTTCCTTTTTACCTTTCTATAGCTATCTTTGTTAGTCAACTTGGCGTCTAATCACCTTCGCCTGTTCCTTGTTAGCCTCTTTTTACCCATTGTATTTATACTCCAGTCCTTGGCTGTGTCTCAAATAGCCCCCTATACCCTTAAATAGGGCACAGTGAGGGTACAGCCATTTGTAGTGATGCCTAAAAAAAAAGTGGACCTTATATAGTGCACTTATTTAATCCCACAATGCACTGCAATAAAAAAAATATGGACGTAGTGTCCGTGACGTCACTCATAGGTTTCTGAAGAGCGTTTCTGAAGCCTAAAGTGCGGCCGTTGCCATCTTGGATGCCCGCCACCCCCGGATAACTGAAAATGGGCAAAGAGGAGCTAACAGGTGGAGTGGGTGGAGCTAACAGACAGAAGACAAACGACTAGTAGTGACAGCAGCGGCAATCCACCTGTCACTCAAGTGACCACGGCCTTAATTATGCAGAACTTTAAGGCTAAATATAATTTAAATGGATTAGTTATAAAAAAAAATCACCCCCCTCACAGTTGTCATGAAGGTCAAAATTAGCCGTATAGACCAAAACCACCATTTGTACCAGGCTGTTTTTTTCTGCTGAAAAGTTGGGCATTTTAACATGGAGCTCAATGAGATTCTGCTCCCTTCTGGAGCCTGTCCTTAGTGGCCAGTCGATGAATTGCAGTTTAAGTCACTTCCGTATTGGCTTCCAGAGAAACTGCGGGAGGTTGCCGTTTGGTACAAATGCTGTACACTCAACGGCTAGAGAATAACCATAATGCACTCTGCAAGTCACACACCGAATGAATTCCTGCGTCTGACCAGTAGATGGCGCCCGCAGCTGAATCATCCATCCATCCTTCCAATTTCCAAAACGCTGGTCCAATGTGGCAACAGCGTAATATCATACAGGTATAAATTCCTATTTTATTGACTATTAGATTAGAGGTTTATACATAGCTTCCATGAGTTCAAAATAAATCTTTTCATCTTTCTAAGTTTCAAATTATTCAAATTCACTCACTCGTTTTTATTCCCTCCCTCAAGTGAACTATATTAGTGGAGTAATGTAGGCAATAGTGAATAAGGGTAGGGGTGATTTCAGACACAGCCCTTGTATGACGGTTGTTGTCTTTACACCTCAATGTAAAGCTGTTACGTTTCTTGTTTCTCTGTTTGGGTTATCTTCTTCCTCTTCATATTTGGTTTATCTTTGTATTCGTGTGCCTATTGACTGCTCGCTAAGCTCCACACCTCTCCTTTTCAATGTCATACCCGTCTACCAAGGAAACAAGATGAAATATTTTAATTCAGTTTTGCTCCTCATGTAAATTTATCTTGTACTTAAGATTCCTACACTCTAAAAAAGATTGTGCTATATGGCACTAAAAGTGGTTCTTGGCTTGTAATCATAGGGGAACCACTTTTGGTGCTATATAGAACCATATCTTAACAGGTTCTGTATATGGTAGTGGTGCTATATAGGACCTCAGTCACCCCAAAGAACCAGTGAAGAACCGCTGAAGAACCACTGAAGCACCAAGATTTGGTGCTATACAGCACTTAAAGTGGTTCCTCTATGATTACGAGCCAAATATCCACTTTTAGTGCTATATAGCACCATTAAAAGGATAAATATACTTAAGAATATAATTTACAGTTTGAAGTTTATATCTTAAATGACAGAAGCTTTGCATTGATATGTGAAAGTGTGACGGTAAAGCAACGGTTACAAGCAAGTAAAACTATTTTCCCCCACATTTGGCTATTGTAGCTAAAATGTCTCATTTTATCCCTGTGTTTAGATGAGAAAATAGGGCGTCAAACTTGTAAATCAAGTAAAATATTCATTATAATATTTGTGTCGTAGGTGTTACGAACCGTGTTGAGTTTACACCTGAATCTATTTCTGCTGATACAGTGACAGATAACAAAGCCTTTATTCATGCCATAATCCTCTTTTCTTGTTTTTGAAATGGAAAAGTGAGAGAAACTCAAACAGACGCATATCACTGGGAAATAATGAATGTGTGTCCCTGTAAAAGGTCGGATTATTCAAATCATAACCATACACGACCCGTCTGTTTTGACTCCATGAGGCTGATTCATCTCAGGTGTCAGATTAGTTCTGAAGGATTTTATATTTTCTCCACATTTAATTCAATTCCAGACACAGTGATTTTTTTTATTGTTTTCAGCGTTATTGATCAGGAGGTTGATGTTGAAACCAGATACATAATCGAATGAATGATAGAGTTAGTGATCAATACAGTCAGACTGAAACCACGCTCGGGGAGCGTATTTGAAGGGCAGATCCTGTCAAGACACTGACGAGGGCTTCTCATGGAAAGTAGATCAGTGTTTATCTGTCCGGTGGCATTGATTAACCGCTCATATAATGGTTACATGTTTTTAAATACCGTACGAGATACAAGCCTGTCTTGATAGAGCTAGAACACAAAGAGAACATTAATGTAATGTTTCCTTAAAGGAACAGTTCACCTAAAAATGAAAATTCTGTCATCATTTACTCACCCTCAAGTTGTTCTAAACCTGTATGAATTTCTTTCTGCGGCTGAACACAAAATAAGATATTTTGAAGAATGTTGGTAACCAAACAGTTGAACAGGGCCAAATTGACTTCCATAGTATGAAGGGGGGAAAAAATACAATGGAAGTCATGGTGGCATATATTTATTTGCTAAAGAAACATGTACACATACTGTTTTGATCAATTATTTTTGACAGTGCTTGCGTTTTTTTTTGTTTTTTTTTCCACATCACATGCTTCTCTCTATATGGGCACAGCTCTCACATTGCAGGGCTCAATGCATTTTTTTATTTAAAATAAGCCTATTTTATAATAATATAATAGGCCTAGTTTTTTTTTTTTTATGTTTTTGATGCATGTAACCTTAATAAATAAAGTTAAGGCACCAAAACTACTAGCCTAACTCATGTAAATGTTAAATATTGTTAAAGACAGTCAGTATTAAAATAAGAACAAATAATCAAATTATGAGCAATAGCACAAATACATACAACAGAACAAACATACAAATGAAATACAATTCTTTTCAGGTTTTTCATGTAGGTCTAAACTAGATTTTCAGGTACAGATTTAGTTATCGACTGTAAAATATCACTGCCATAGTGTTCACTGTATAAATACAGATGAACCCTTATTAAAGTTAACCAGTAAAGAGCAGTGAGCGATTTTTATTTATTTTTTATTTTTTTTAATAAAAACAGGCAGCAGCGGGAATATTAGGCTGCTGTCACTTTAAAGGGGTGATGAATTGAGAAATCAACTTTCCCTTGAGCCTTTGGTATATAAATGTTCATTGTGATGTAAGAATATCCTGTAAGTTTCAGAGCTGAAAACGTCCTTGTTAGTCAAAGAAAAGCTTTTATTGAAGCCCAGAAAACAATCAATCTCAGAATATGTCGACCACTGACGTAATAGGATGCAGAAGCACCGCCTCAAGCCCGGCCACGACATCGGGCAGTCCTTATTGTCGAGCCCTGATTTTTCTCCACATCTATGATGCTGCTGTGTTCTGCCCACAGACTCACGTCGTTCATCTTCTGAATGACCCATCCAGACGGACTAGCTCAGTTCCATCTCTTTTTCTCCTTTCTACACTACACTAACTCACAGGGATTAGAGATGCATTCCTATATCCTACGTCAGTCACATCGAGAGGCTCATCAGTTCAGAGCTGTGTTGCTCTTCAGCATGCTATCGATCTGCTCCTCCTCCTCTCTGGGATAATCCGCTAGCTGAATGGACCAACCGGAGCGGCCAGAGACGACCAACAGGCTGGGAGGAGCCGTTGTCTTCTAACAGAGTCTGTTAAAAGATTTGTGTTCTCCTGAAACACTGCATTCAACATTTTGTTGGCCCTGATTTTAAAAAAAGCAGCATAGCTGGTCGCCATGTTGTGTTTCAGATGCTTGTTCCCTAGTTCATTTACTAGCTTTACCAGTAAGACTCAACCAGCATGAGAATGATTAAGCTCAGCTTCAAATGAATATCCTGCATAGTCTTTCAGGAGGGATATTCTTGATAAGAATGAAACCTTAAAGAGTTTCACAAGTTCACACTTACATATCATTTATAGAGAGTAAATTTAAATGCGTATTTGGCGTGCTGTCCGGGGGGAGGGCTTCGAGCTCGGAATTTGTCCCGAACCCAGAGTACACCCCCCTTGTATGTATGGTTGGAACTAAAAGTGTGGAGAAGGATGGTGATAACTGTCAACAAACAGAGGTAAGACTGCTGCGTATATATACCTCTGTTGATTGGCTGAGTACTTTCCACATGCTCCTCCCGAACCTTGTTCATAAAACATAATTTGGCTTATTGAGGAGAGATGTTATATACAGTGAGGAAAATAAGTATTTGAACACCCTGCTATTTTGCAAGTTCTCCCACTTAGAAATCATGGAGGGGTCTGAAATTGTCATCGTAGGTGCATGTACACTGTGAGAGACATAATCTAAAAAGAAAAATCCAGAAATCACAATGTATGATTTTTTAACTATTTATTTGTATGATACAGCTGCAAATAAGTATTTGAACACCTGAGAAAATCAATGTTAATATTTGGTACAGTAGCCTTTGTTTGCAATTACAGAGGTCAAACGTTTCCTGTAGTTTTTCACCAGGTTTGCACACACTGCAGGAGGGATTTTGGCCCACTCCTCCACACAGATCTTCTCTAGATCAGTCAGGTTTCTGGCCTGTCGCTGAGAAACACGGAATTTGAGCTCCCTCCAAAGATTCTCTATTGGGTTTAGATCTGGAGACTGGCTAGGCCACGTCAGAACCTTGTTATGCTTCTTACAGAGCCACTCCTTGGTTATCCTGGCTGTGTGCTTCGGGTCATTGTCATGTTGGAAGACCCAGCCTCGACCCATCTTCAATGCTCTAACTGAGGGAAGGAGGTTTTTCCCCAAAATCTTGCAATACATGGCCCCGGTCATCCTCTCCGTAATACAGTGCAGTCGCCCTGTCCCATGTGCAGAAAAACACCCCCAAAGCATGATGCTACCACCCCCATGCTTCACAGTAGGGATGGTGTTCTTGGGATGGTACTCATCATTCTTCTTCCTCCAAACACGTTTAGTGGAATTATGACCAAAAAGTTATATTTTGGTCTCATCTGACCACATAACTTTCTCCCATGACTCCTCTGGATCATCCAAATGGTCATTGGCAAACTTAAGACGGGTCTGTGACTGGAAAACTCCGCCTACTTTTATTTGATTGGCCATCTCAATCATGTTGACATTGAGCGCTGTTAGACCGCTGAGGCAGACCAGACTAAAAATGCAACTTTTAAACCTTTTAAACCATGTAATTTTGACAGATACATACTATTTGCACCTCAGTATTGTTGTACATAAACAGGATGCAATAATAACATAGAGTGTAAATTATTATATTTATTAAAATTATTAAATGGATGCCGCCTTAATGGGACAATAAAAGCCCTCCTTACACCGACCCCTAACCCTACCCAAAATCAAGATCCATTAGCCATATGCTTTACTGATTGTGCCACTGAAGAAGTTGAAATTCGCTTTTTTAAATGTTGTTTGGCCCAAACAGGCATTGTTAGGTGGCGCTAGTGCGAATAGCATTTGCCAGCAAGGCACGCTTTGTTGGCTATATTTGGATAATTAGAGACGCTCATATTCTTTCTAGATTTTCCTTCTTTTGTCTTAGTGCACTGTTAGTGTATTGTAAGTATCTTGCTGTGTTATTATTTCTGTTATAGTTTCGTGAATGGTTTATCATTTAATTATTTAAGCGCATTTTCTTCATGTCGTCATCATTGAAATCACAAAAGCCCTTTGTTCATTAACAGTTTCGTCAGTAATTTCTCAGAGATAGTTTGCACAGAGAGTTTTGCACAGGCAAGCACAAAATGTAGTTTTATTCATGACCTTGCTTGTATGACATTGCTTTCACTGTTCTTCTAACTTCTCTCTATTCCAAGAAACACGCAATAAGTTCTGGCTGCCAATGCAGAAGAACATGTTATCTTTCAATCGGATTACTAATGAACCATTTTTCAGAATTAAATATTTCCCTCTTCGCTCTCTCTTTCTCTCCTCCGCTCATATGATAAGGCGTCCTCTCATTTAGTACAGTGATAACTCACTGAGGCATGTTAACCGCATCCCTGAGCGCTTCTTTAATTGACTAACTTTTTAGTATCTCTCTCTCGTTCTCAAGTATTTAACATTCATTTCACTCACTGAAAAGCGAGAGCTGCCAGTATATCTCTCAGAGACAGACCCTCAACATCAAATCAGACACACACACACAACACAGAGCTCGGTAACAAAACTCCCTCTAGTGCAGACACAATGTGCATCAACAGCACTTCGCCTCTGTCAGTCGTGAATTATGTATTTTGTTTGATTTTCCCACAGCAACTACTGCACACATGCATAAGGGTGAGAGAGAGAGAGAGAGAGAGAGAGAGAGAGAGAGAGAGAGAGAGAGAGAGAGAGAGAGAGAGAGAGAGAGAGAGAGAGAGAGAGAGAGAGAGAGAGAGAGAGAGAGAGAGAGAGAGAGAGAGAGAGAGAGAGAGAGTGATGCTATAGATCTTGATTACAGTGACACTCTCATCAGAACACACATGCTCACATAAACGCTCTTGTCAATAGTGAGATGTTAATGTGAGCGAGAGAGCGTCCTGGTAATTAATTCCAATTCAAGGCCTAAGTGCTTTGAGGAGAGATAACTGTGCGCCGCCATGATGCAGAGCGATGAGATCGCTGCCTCTGCCCTGCCTGCATATTGCACTGCTGAAAGAAGTGAAGACGACAAGGAAAGATATAGAGGAAAAACCTCCTTTACAAAACCAAGTGAGCTGATCTGTTGTCTTCTGTCGGCACAGATGCTTTCTAAAGGGAAGTTGACTATGACAGTGATTTGTAGCAACAAACCAATAGCAAGTCATTCCTATTCAGTGAGAATCTGTAATATAAGTAATATATTTTAATTACATTACCATTCAAAAGTTTGGGGTCAACAGTAAAAACAGTAATATTCGGAAATTTTGCTACAATTTAAAGTTTTCTCTTTTGAGATTTTTTAATTGTAATTTATTCCTGTGATCAAAGCTGAATTTTCAGCATCGTCAGTATCACATGATCCTTCAGAATTCATTCTAATATGATGATTTGCTAATCAAGAAACATTTCTGATTATTATCAATGTTGAAAACTGCTTTGTGTTTCTGGGGGAAACCATGATGCAAAATCTCTTTTGATCAATTTAAAGGTGCACTATGTGACTTTTCCGTCCGCTAGAGGTCGCCTATTCAAAACAAAGGCGCAGTTTGATGACGCCAGGTTTGAGTGCAGAATCTTGGGACATGTGGTCTTCACCTCACCGCTGGTAGAAAGGAATTGGGATAGGACTCATGTTGATGGATGCGATTATTAACGTTACTGTAGAATGAAGCAGAGCAGGAGCGAGTGTTGTGGAGCTGAGCATGGCCGCTGGAGCGATTGTTAATAAGATGAACGCAACACACACCTCACGAGCAGAGGGACTTTTATTATGCCACAGTCGTCAGCACCATTCCCGCTTTTCCGGTCATGAGTATGAGGTAACGCAGCTCTGTTTATCATATTAGATACATCTGAGTGTGTTGAAAATGATGTTATGACGTTACTCGGCGTGCGTTCTGTGCGTTCACTCGGCGGCTGCTATGACACTTGTTCACACTGCAGTGAGAGTGAAGAGTTTCTGCAAAATAAAAGCGGCGACTCCCTCACACGTCCCGGTTCCTTGGTTAAAATAGCAATTTTCTCACGATTTACAAATAGTTGGAAACATCTGGGATATTGTAAGTACCCAACTGAATAAAATATACAACTCTGGCCTAGTGGTTTTTGGATATTTTACTGAAAAAAATGTACATAGTGCACCTTTAATGCATCCTTGTTGAATAAAAGTATGAATTTCTTTTAAGAAATAAATAATACAAATCTTACTTACACTTATTTATGTAAATGTAATATTAAAATAGAAAATACTGTTTTCTTTACATTTTTCTTTCTTTAGATTAAATCAAATTTTCTGTACTTTTTTTTAAAGAAAAATTGTAGCAAGCTAGAAATTTCACAGCTATATGTTGCTCCATAAATCTGTAAACACGATGCAAAAGATCAGTGATTGGCTTGTGATAGTCTTAAAAGCATCAGTAAAAACACAAACAAGCCATTTCTGTCACGTTTGCCAGTTAGAGAACATTATCTTAGTAATAAATAAGCAGGATTTCTATATTGTTGAACCCTGATTTTAAAGCATAAGTTGGGCCAATATGAAATTGACATTTTTACTAATCGCATTCTCAGTATAATATGCATGCAATGCTGCTTTAGAATTTGGCCTACATTTTCATTTTGGTGCCTGTCATTTGGAACAGCTTGGGCCTTTTGATGCCTTTCAAGGTTTTCATAGTTTTGGAAAAACGAGAAACGATTCCTCCCCCCTGCTGTCTTCTCTATTAAAGCTGAGAGCTCTCTCCTGGGTGCCCATCTCTCTGAGGAGGGACCTGCTATGGCCACTGACCACATTGTTATAATAGACAGATTTATGTGCTCGAGGGACTCGTAAAGCTGCTCGCCTTTTCCTCCCACGAGTCACATCACACCACCCCCCGCCTCCTGTAGAACTGTTGTACTATTATAACCCAGCTGGCAGATAGAAACACTTTCGCTCTCTTTTTCTCTCTGTAAACGCACTCATGCATAAGAGGAGATACAGGTGCATTTTAACTGAGCACTAGACAACATCATGGACAACCCGACAGCCATCACCTTTTACTCCAGTTATACCACACTAGCAGCTCTAATGGTGATAGATGTGGCACACTTGTGTGCTCATGCATTATAACGAGAAGCAGGTGGTGTGTTTATTCCCCAGGAAGTGTGTCGGTGAGCGTGCATTTGACTGATATCCTGTATGTCTAATGAATCAGATATGAGCAGTGCACTGGGCAGGTCACGACAACAAATCCTCCCTGGACACACAGCGAAACATTCAGGGTCAGACAGGTGAGCAAATAGCCGGCACTCTGTGAGGTCAGATACCTGTAGAGGTTAATTACTGTTGTGTCCCGAGGCTGAACATTAACCCAAGTCACTCACGGGCCACAGCATTTACACTAGCACTAACACGAACGGCTAAATCCTCTGAGGTCATGCGATCAGTCACTCAAAAGGTCATAACGGGTGTCACTGTCACAGCTTCTCAAGCGCAAAGTGCCTATTTCCAAATGTTCGTGTCAGGGTATTGATTGGTGGTAGACGGTATCATTTAATTGGTCGACGACACTCTCTCCGGTCCTCAGCATTTAATCACACGTGGTGCATTTATGAGACGCTTCTGAAACCCCAATTAATCAAAACACAACAATCAATGAGCAGCAGGGTGTTTGAATCTTAAACCAGCTACTTTAGGAGCAACTCCCCCAATTGGTGCGTGACAGAAAACCGTGTGTTTTTAAAGATTTAATGCTTGTTTCATCATTTTAGGTGTATGTTATTTAACAAAAGCCTTCTAGCATGTGTCTGACATTGATTCTTTCCTTAAGGAGAGATTTACTGTTAATAATTGATCAACATCTTTGTTGATCCTGGAACAATATTCCAATCAACCAATCAGATTTGAGGGGCAAGTTTACAGTTTATGTCAAGTTTAGGCTTACAACCAGGGTTAGGTGCTTCTACATCAGGGTTATTCCCCTATCATTTCCTTCTGATTTTAGAAATAGGTTATAGGTAGGATTAGGTTTAAGGGTAGGGATAAACCAGACAGGAATGTTGTTCCATGATCAATAAAAAAAAATTTGACCCAGGAACATGGCAAAATCACAGTGACCGTTGGTTTTCCAATACATGGCCCTGTTTAAACCAGGTATTAAGATGAGTTTGGTCAATCGGATCACAAGTAGATGAGGGAGACACTTACCTGTTTACACCTGGTGTCTCTTTTGTCCACGTTCAACCACTTCTGTCCTGATTTCTTCGAGGGTCTAGCGCGCCTCCCATAATCTTTATGCAATAGGTCAGTAGGCAAAGTGTAGACGTGTTTTGTGGTTGTTTGAGTGCATTTGGCCACATTAATGCGTTTTTGACTACCTCTCGAAGTGATCGAAAATGGACAAGCTCAAAACATTTTAGACCCTGTTTACACCTGTATTTAGCGTTGTCCACTTGTGATCTGATCGACCAAACCACATCTTAATACCAGGAGTAAACCGGGCCCAAGACACACAATCAAAATGTACATGCAATTGACCTATCGGTAAGCCCCTCCCCTCGAACGCAGATGAGGTTTTAGCGGCATAGAGAAACATTGGAAAATCCGAAGCTCTGGTTTGATAGTGTTTATGCTACAAAAATGTTCAAACGATGTACCTGGGGTACTGTAACACTGACTCAGGTATCCTGAGAGGATTTTCTGGGTGTCATACTCTCATTAGGTTCCGATTAAAGTTAGTGAGTCCCTGCTAACATACAAACCGTAATAACTAAATGTTCTCAAGTCATGTTACAGTGTAGGTCAAAAACACATAAACGAAGGTCTACATGTCACAGACTTTGTTGTTTTTGTATATATTTTTTATATTTCTGTGAGTGAGTTCAGATATGTTTAAGGTCTGCATTTATCTGTCTTACTAAGGAGGACTCCTATTTTGATTGGTATTATAGTCTATGGGTAGTGAAAGGGAGAGCTTTTTTGGAGTTGTTTTGCAGATACAAAGTTTACAGTTTATTAGCACCCCCGAAAAGGCATAAGGTCTGTATATGTTTGTTTACTGTTAGTAATGTAGGGTGACCATATTTTGATTACCCGAAAACCAGGACACTCAGCCCGGCAATGAGATACTCAAATGATACTCGAAGTTTACTCAAAGATGCCTTATTAATTTCAATACATTTAAAGTATGCCCCCTCTGTATGGATAGAAAATTGTTATATTAGGTCCAGGACAGGACTTGAAAATAGGAAAACAGGACGTTTGGTCACCCTAGTTAATGATAATGCAACGGAGAGAGAGAGAGAGAGAGTTTGTGAATGAGACGTTAATGCGCACTTATGCCTCTGTTTGTTTAGCTCTTACTGTGATTTTTTTTTTGGAGTGAAAAACAATGTAAACTTCAAAAAATCTGTAAAGTTTGGCCATCATTCGGACAGGGTACGCTATATATCTTGGGATAGGGTTTTCACACTGACAGCTGTATATTGTAAGACATAGCAGCTCCTTTTGTTTGTCCGAGTAAGCAACAGTAACTAAGGGGGGCGGGGCTTACCGATTACAACCACATTGGAAACTTTTAAAAGACAAATTGAGTGTTGTTGAGTATTTGAACAAACTCCAAACACTAAATATTAAACTTTGGCATGTAACTCGTCCTGCATAATTATCCGATTTTCAACGATTGGCTTGGAAAAACAGGAACATTTGGATGATAGATACAGTCATATCTAGAGACTAGAAGATCACAGAGACTTGAGAGTTCAGGATCATTTTATGTTAAGGCATGTACTTAAAGTAAATGCCTATCTATGAATGCAAAACATGTTTTTCATGTGATATTTTTTCCTTGCTCTGTAGTACTGCTGAAAATGTCATTGATAACTGAAGTATTTCAATACTAAGAAAGTCGTACTGTTTGGAATGCAATAATGGAGAGCAAATGATGACAGAATTGACATTTTTAGGGTGAACAGTCTTTTCTCCAGTTGTATAAAGACAGTTGTGTATGTTGCTTTCGGTCTGTTCCAGTGTAAACACGGACCACAGCTGATAATATAATATAAAGTCATATTTGTCTTGTGTTGGTCTCATGATCAGTTAAGCAGCAAACATCAGCAGTGCTGGAAAAAGACTCGTGGGATGAGTATAAATCTGTATGGTTGATCGTAATTTATGTAATTGCCAGAATCGCAGGTTCAGTTGCGAAGAGCCTGGCGGCGGACCGTGCAGTTCATCACATCCTGGCGTCTGGGGCGCTTTTGACCGGGCGCACTGAAGCGCTGGGTCACCCATGGCTAATCATTAACTCATTATTGTGTATCAGGCTGTAGATCAGCTTTAACTCCAGTGCATTTAGAGCTCTGACATTTTTATGGCGGCTTCGGAATACATCTGTACAGAGCAATAAAACACTCCGACTCAGGAATCCTGGAATGCTGTGGGAATGTGATGGCATGAATAGACTGTGGTCTTTCCGGCTTGCGTTCAGTGATTCAGACTTCCCAGCACCCTAATTCCTGAAATGCCCAATCACGCTAATCGCTCGAGGTGTTCTGCTCTACTGGGTCATCTGTTCTTCTCTGTAGGCTTCAATAGCTATGCTACATCCTTCACTAACCTTTGATTGATTTCGGGTTAATTTTTAAACCCTGCTCATGTTCTGAAACCTTGGCCCATAAATCATTTCATGATCCACTTTGCATGATATCATATTGTATACATGTTCAATTGACTTTAAAACAAGAAGCCAGCTTCTCAGAAGTGTAAAGAGCCGAAATTCTTGCTCATAAACCTTTTAAACAAAAACTGAGCCAGCATGCCAAGCACTGTCAACAGACCCAGGAACAACAACTCCTGCAAACACTTCTTTCCCCTTCAACCTTTTCACCTCATTTTGTGGTGTCTTGACTTGCCCCTTAGACTAGACCATTAGTGGAGAGCAATGACCTCAAAAATATTTGCACTCTAAGCTACACTTAAAATGAACATGAAATCAAAACAAGGTCTTTTTGCTATCTTAATCTATGTTCCTGTTCTTATTGGGAGGGATTTTTTGGTGCACGCTATTTGTAATCATTCATCAAAATGTAATAACTTGCCTGTAAAACAATGTTTCTTTTTGCCTGGTGTAACCTTGAGTTTTTCAACTCATCCACTCTTATACAGTAAAACAACTTATGCTTGTTAGTTTTGAAATTATAAAACAATAAATGTGACCCGTGCTGGCAAAATGAGTCCGGTTTTATTGTTCTCTATTAAAATAGCTTCAAAACAATGTATGATTTGTTGGAATCAGACAAAAAAATGACTGAGCTACACCTATTTAAAGCAAAGTCAATTTTAGGAAAAATCTAGTTAAAGTTTTTCGAAGGTTCCAAAACAAAACCACCTAGCAACTATACCTTAAAATCCCTGGTAATAACACCAAACGTGCCCCCTCAGATCTGTGATCCAAATGGATTTGAATGCAGCTTCCAGAAGACAAAAAATTATATTTATAACATGTATATACAGTATATATACATTTTATTATACTACGGGGCTGTTGAATGCTTGAATCTGATTGGCTGATGAACGTTCTGAGGTGTGCAATTATTTTCTGGGAAACGCACAGCGAACGTAGTTCCAGGCAGCTCTCTTGACCGCATTACTGTTCCATATCACTTTGTATAGTTAACTGTAATAACGGAAATTACAGGACTAAAAAAAACAACATGACAGACGATTTTCCTAAAGTAAATTTTAATTTTTATGGTGAATATAAAACTGGGCGGCAGCAGTATTAGACAGTCCAGATGAAAAACAACAAACGGAACATCAAAGGCAGCCGGCAACAACTAAAGACATAAAATTATTAGCGAAGAACAGCTAGACATACTCACTCATATAAAGGCTACACATGACATTTTTTCACTAGCGAGGTAATAACAGCGCTGTTTAGAGACGCACAGAGGTAGCCTAATTCACACAAACTCTCTCTCTCTCTCTCTGTCGCTCTCTTTCTAATAACTTAATTAATAACTGCAGTAGAATGCTATCAACGGCTCAAGCCTCCGTTAACAGCTTTAAAATGACGTTTCGGAACTAGCAAAAGAGCCGTTGGATGAGATGCGGAAGAAATAGTCCTATTCACAATAGCGAGTACAAGTACAAAAACCAGACGAATCCCTTTAAATATATCATCGGATCAATGTTTTGAGGTGTGGTTACCGTGGTATGAGCGGAATAATTGACATACCCGAGTATATGTAGGTGTAACGGCCACTCTGCTTTGCAGCGTGACCGCATCACCACCTCGGGTGTGTCACGTCGTCTGGTGCAGCAGAGAAGAAGCGATTCGGGACTTCCACAAAGAATGGTTTTAATTCAGAGTCAACGTCAAACAGAACACCAAACAACACTAACATAACGTAGATCAGACCAGGGGCCCGTTCTTCGTACCTCGCTAACTCAGTTAGCTGGATTTGATTGTTGACGATTTGGCATCATCTTGGATTGTTTGGTTCTTCGACGCTCATCCTGGACTTGCTGTCATAGCAACAGGTCCGTAAGCTTAAACCTGCTCGCGAGCAGGCTTATTTCATGTAAACAGGATTAGATTGCATCTTGAGGTGATACTTAAAATCTGTCCCAGCCACTGCTACTTTATTACAAGAGTTCATTACTGAACCAGGGGCAATAATAATCATTTTAAATAATAATAATAATATACACATTTTAAATTGTATATGTATATGAGAATGTATATAATATTATAATGTTGTGTATAATACTATAGACACAGCCACTTGATTGAGCGATTTATTTGAGATGGAATAATTACTTTATAATTTTATTGGAGGTTTGCACACACGTTGTACAGTTAATCTGAGCCGTGCATTAATTTAAGTGATGACGGATATTATGGGATGGCTTGATGCAGCGCAGGAGATGCAGAGAATTTGATCTGACCCTTAAGAAACTTTAATACTGTCACGTTACAAATGTGCTTCAAATTGAATTAAAAATTGAATTACAACATTGAAATAAAAATGTAAAGGGTGTACAAATACTGTATAAAATCGTGAATATAAATAATTGGTAATCATGTAAAAAAAAAAACATTTATCATTGATCTATTATAACTTTTATGTTGGTTTGGTCGTTTAGCTGTTTCCTTATAAAGCTCCAGATATTCCTGGGTTTTTTTTGTGTAATTTGCCAAGTTTTTTGCCAGGTGGCTTTTTTAATTATATGATGTCATTACGTTGCTGTCTTGACGCCAGCCAATCGCTGCATTGCTGATCATGGTTTCGAGTATCGATGCATCTGCCCTCTTCAGTGAACACAGGAACGCGCAGTAGTCTTAGATCATTTAATCCAGATATTTAAATCCAATCCGCAAATTCGTTTGAAGAACCAAATTAGCCAGACATCAGTTATCACGATTAAAAGATCTGGGATCTGTCAAATCATCTCAGATGTATTAAGCGAGGTACGAAGAACGGACCCCAGGAGTGAATGAACACGAGTGAACTAAATACAAACACTGAAGACTACTAACGAGGGGCACAGGTGATACAGATAAGGATAACTAAACACAGCTGAACAGAACTAGACTAACGAGGGTAACCAAGGAAACAGAGAAAGTGGCGGGAAACATAGACAAAGGAACATGTGACTAAAGCAAACAACACGACAGAAACACAGATATGTGACAGGGTGTGCATTATTTTTCTAATTATTCAACTGCCCGTCGTCAATTATTCCTTACATAAGTACGCTTTTGAAGCATATAATCACACGTTCAGTGCGTCACGTCATCAACTGCTAAATTCAAATCTGCTTTCGCTGAGCCAGAGACGGACGTGCTCAGCGGCAGCGCTCATCATATATCACAACTGTTCAATGTTTTCAAACATATAATGTTTATTTTATGTTTCTGTCTGACATTTAAATACAGATAAGTACTAGCAAAAAACATTGATAGTTTGTAAAGTATTTACTGATATCTATGGATATCTATGGAAGCGGTAATAATTGATGGAATCAATTTTCCGCTTGAAGGTTGTTGGGGGAATCCATCCAAAGTTGTACAAAAAAAAAAATTTTAGTCTTCTGTTAAAATGACTTTTACTGTCATTCGATCGAACTCAGCGTACGCTAGGTAATAGAGGACGTTTGCAGGACTTCAAAGAACAGCCTCTGGTTCACAAAAGGCGCTGTACAACAGCGAGATTGATAGGGTGCAGTTTGCCTTGCTTTGTCAGTGCTTATATGCTTTAAATTAGTTTTTATAAGCTACAAAATACACGGAAGACTGAATCGATGCAGGACTTCTAGTCCTAATATTCTTTTGGAATAGCGACAGTAAATGCGTTAATAATGCATGTTCTCACTTCCATCATTCAAAAGAATGATCTGATATGATGTCATTACATCATTATCTAAAATAATGTTACACATCAGATGTTTTTCCCCAACAGTTAACCAAACATTCAAGACATAACAGATAATGAATGAATACTTGCCAAGACAGATATTTTGAAATACTGTAATTCCCTGTATATGTGTGTATATATCGGGATTGTGCGCTGTCTGAGAGACGCATGCTTCAGATGTGTCAGTCAGAGCGAGTACGATTATTTTGTTTACATCAGCATAAGTTTGAAAACACATTTCATTGGTTCAGACTCGTGCCATCGAGAGTTGGCTATGAATATTCATAAAGTTGGAGTGCTGCACTTAAAACTTGTGCTGAGGGGAAGCACCGGACAAAAAATCCCGGAAATTTTTCATGGATTATTAAAACAAAGGGAAAGATACTCCTCTCAGAAAATGTACAAATAAAGATAATTTTAGATTTTGAATTACTATTTGGAGCATCGGGATTACTAGAGGAGGGCTTAATGAACACATTTTAGTGAAAAACTCAAATTCAACCAAAAATATACATTTGGTGGAGGCACAAATAGTAGCCTGTGCACATTCCGACTCATTTTGCCAGCACGGGTCACAAATATGGAATGCATCCGAAACCTGGAAAATGCTGCCTTCGGAGGACACATTTCAAGGTAGGAAGGCATCAAGGCACGTCCGAATCTAATGTTAGCTTCACTTCCTGTCTCCTGAGAGACCTTCATCTGATCGATTTTTGAGGGCAGCATGGATGTTTCCTTCGCTGCCTTTGATATCCCACAATCCTGTGCGTTCCATTCTGTGAAAATTTAGCTGGGAAAAAAAGATGGCATCTGAAAGTTGCGTTTGCTGGTTAGTTTGTGCGTACACTCTAAAAAAAAAAAGGTTCTATATGGCACCAAAAATGTTTTTTGGCTCGTAATCATAAGAACCGCTCAAAGAACTCTGAAGAACCGCTGAAGAACCACTGAAGCACCAAAATTGGTGCTATATAGCACTAAAAAAGGTTCCCCTATGATTACGAGCCAAGAACCATTTTTGGTGCCATATAGAACCTTTTTTTAGAGTGTAAATGTATGTTTTTTACCAACATTTTTCACTTCTGATGTAATTTCTAGCGAGAAATTACTAATGTAGTACTTAAATATTTGTTTAATTCTCACCAAAGCTCTTTCTATATTTCTGTAGATCATTAAACTGTTACACTGCCTCATGGGCGTCGGAAGCAAAAAAAATGTGGGTGGGCCCTCAGAATTTTTTTTACTGGAGTAGATGCCAATAAGTACAAATATACCACTTTGCTTTCTAAGCGAACAGTTCGGAAAGACAAAATTACGGGAATTGCCATATAACAGAGCGGCAGTAGTGTAGGGGTAAGATGCACGGCAATTCGTTTTGACACAAGTCGACCCGCGGTTCGAATCCGCCTTTTGCCGAGTTCAATCTTCTCCCTTTTCCCATCACATATCAGATCGGAAAGGCATTTATTTTCAATAAAAATGAAGAAAATATTAGAAAAGTGGAAATAAAGCGTCTAACGTGTTTAATAATAAGTGTTTATCGATTAGGGGTAGGTAAACAGACATGTGCTGAATGTTAGAGACGATAAAAGTGCGTGGGTCCAATATCATTGATCGTAAAAAGTGGGTGGGTCTTGTCCCACCCACAAACAATGGTTCTGACGCACATGCACTGCCTAAGAAATCTGTCCGAAGTTAGTTTCATGAGGTGCCTGCACAAACGCTGCCTTAGAAGTCGTTGTCTGATAAGGCATTGAGGCAACGAGTCAGCTGCCTAGGTTTTCGGACGCAGCCAGGTTGTCATGTTGCAGTTTTTGTTACGTAATGCATTGACATTTACATTTATGCAGTTGGCAAACACTTTAATACAAAGCGTTTAAAACAAATACATTGCATTTTAGGCATACGTTTAATCAGTTCATGCCTTCTCTGGGAATCAAACCCATGACCTTGACGTTGGAAGCGTTATGCTCTTCGTGCATTGCAAGGGTGATGTAATTGTCTGAACTCAGTGCTATAAAAGATCAGCAATAAACCTGCAATGCATTCATCCTGTTCTGCTCATGCAATATAACAGCCCCAGTTGCAGATGACTTACACCTCGATCACAGAGCACAGGAGGATTTCTCCTCTCAAATCCCTCTGTGTGGTCTGCATCTCATGCTGCTGCTGCATTTATCACACGCTCCTACATTCTCTTTATCTATCGTTCTCACCCTGTCATTATATGCAGCACAGTTCCATCTCTTTTTCTTCCCTTATTAGTGTAATCACGCCATTAACTTCGCTGTTGATACTTTGCACTGGGGGCCAAAGTTATTTCGTAAATCTTTTATGGCCTCGCCACAGGATGTTGCAATAGCGTGTCCTGAGGGGCTCATCTCTTCTCTCTTGTTAGTTTTTTTTATCTTTAACTCACATACTCATGCACACTTTTAGCTCGCTCTCTCTCTCTCTCGCTCTCTTTTGCCACTAATAATTAGTTGCTGGGGTGATAAAAAGTTTTTCCCAGATACCCCTCCGGCCACATAATCCAGTAAGTGCCACACACCACAGTGCTTCCCTCAAACAAAGATAAAAAAAAAAACTTTAGCATCCATCACACTGGGCACTGTATGCAGAAAGAGAAGTTAAAAGCTTCTGCAACGCCCTCAGGAACAACTGCAGTACAACCATTGAGACCACGGCTTTGAATCAGTCTAAGGTTAAGATCTATCTCCATGTTTTGTATTGATTTTAAGTGTGTATTGCCTTGTCGTGCCATCCAGAGGTTTTTCTGCTGTGTGTAAATGGCTTGTAAAGAGATGAGTTGAGTTTTTGAGTCAGACTGATAGCTGAGGAACAGTGAACGTTGAACAGGGCTGCGTAAATATCTTGATATTTTTCAGTTTATTGCCGATACTACATTTATATTTTTATATATTTACTCTGAAGTGGCTTAAAAGGGTGCTTTTTCAGTCTTAAATTAGGGTTTTTTGTGCATTCACGCATTTGAAGCGAATTCGTGCCTGACGCCCGAGTTGAAAAATCTGAACTTTGGTGTCTGTTCGCGCCATGTTAACCAATCAGGAGCCTGCTCGTGATAAACGGCGGCAGACCTGGCCGCTCGATACTCGGGACAACAGGTCATCAAACTGACCGCGGGACAGGTGGAAGTACCTTTGAAAGCGGTCATCATCCAGGCAAAGCTCCTAGAGCAAGAGGTGAAACTCTACAAACTGGGTCTGGTGGACCCAAGTACGGCGACTCTGACCCCTAGGCTATGCCGCTGTTCTGCTCTCCAGAGCATATACAGAGCGGTGAATCTCTCAATGAATGCTCAATCAACATCAGCCATCTTGCAAACACACAACCGCCTAGCACTTGCACCCTTTTGCCTCGAACACGTGTCTATTCCGCTTCAAACGCTCGATTTATACACGCAAGTGGATTCAAAATGTTCAAGCGTCCAGCTAGACGCGATAGACGCGAATTTCACTCTCTATTTGCGTTCGGTGTGAACGCAGCATTATCACTCAAACTTGATGCGCGAATGAGGCGAAATCGCGTCCAGCGCATTGCACTAAATGCGTCTATCACGCCGCAGGACCTCCAGACACGCTTTACATTGACTTGACAACGAAATCACTCGCTCCAGATGTTCCATTCGCATTCGGTGTGAACGCAGCATAAGGAATCATCGCTTATATCAATTCGATTTAACATGTCAGTAAAAAGTCTAGTTAATGGTCAAGGCATCTTTCCAGCACTGTTTTCACTAGACAGAACATCAAGAATCGATGTTAAACTTAACTATACATCAATATAACAGCAATATTAAACTACATGTATTTTATTTTAAAAATTAAATGGAAAATATGCTACAGAGCGATCTTTGCTTGATGGCACAAAACACATTTTTTAATCAAATGAATTCGGAAGAGACAATATGAATTAATTCACTGATTCATAAATCAAACTTATGGACTAAATGGCCAAATAAAAAAAGAAATAATTATGATTAAAAAGACTGTATTCACTATGTTGCGTAATATCCAGTAAAATCATTGCAAATATTATTTGAGTATTTGATGTATATCACCCAGTTCTTCTGCTCACATTGTGTCTGGCTTTTTTTTATAAACAGGCCTTTTCTGGGCATTATGATTTTGACTTGTGTTTGGCTTTTATATGCAATACTGTGTGCGTTAAAAAGTAAAAGGAAATGTGAAAGCGCTCTAGGCGCCTTCATTTTCCTCAGTTTTCTCTGTTGAGACAATGAGCCTCCAATTCCTTCCTTTACTCCAATATTTACGGCCTCAGATCCGTTTCCCTCTCCTCAAATTCCTGCCGCAGCACAAATCTCCCTCAGCCGCTCCACAAATCTCCTAACATCGCACAGCACTTGAAAGCCACAAATCTCACAGGATTGTGTAGCTGCAGGGTGACCGGTGGAGCCGAGTGTTGCACCTGGCTGCCAGTGATGAGCTCTATCACTCTACATGATGAGAATTCCTCTTCCTGTCTGTCCGTGCATGCCATCAGCTATAAGATGAAAGCTAGACCCTTAAAGACATGCACACCCTTGACATATAGGATAGCTTGATGCCACATATACACAACCAGACATGAGTTTGGACACACTTGACTGAATTTATATATCTCCTCAAAAAAAACTTTTGATCTAAAGATCTCTGCTGAACTGTTTGAAATTAGTTTTGAGAGCAAACATAAATTATATTAAATATATTAAAATGGTTGTTGTTGTTAATAATAATAATAACAAGGATAATGCTAATAATAATTATTGTACCCATGAATGTGCGAGACTAGCCGACTAGTCGATTTAACGATACTGCTGCTGCTAGTCGACTTGGAAATACTAGTTGTTTCTCTCTCTGTTCTTTTGCACATTTAATGTTTTACTCTATATTTTTATAGACTGTATTTAAATTACTAGAAACACATTTGTGAGGTCAGGCACTGATGTTGGACGAGAAGGCCTGGCTGACAGTCTCCGCTCTAATTCATCACAAAGGTGTTCTATCAGGTTGAGGTCAGGACACATCCATGTCTTTATGGGCCTTGCTTTGTGCACTGGTGCGCAGTCATGTTGGAACAGAAAGGGGCCATCCCCAAACTGTTGTGAGCATGAAATTGTCCAAAATGTATTGGTATGCTGAAGCATTAAGAGTTCCTTTCACTTGGAACTAAGGGGCCAAGCCCAACCCCTGAAAAACCTTACACCATAATCCCCCCTCCACCAAACTTCACACATGGCACAATGCAGTCAGGCAAGTCCCGTTCTCCTGGCAACCACCAAACCCAGACTCATCCATCGGATTGCCAGACAGAGAAGTGTGATGGTCACTCCAGAGAACATGTCTCCACTGCTCTACAGTCCGATGCTTTGCATTGCACTTGGTGATGTAAGGTTTGGTTGCAGCTGCTCGGCCATGGAAACCCATTCTATGAAGCTCTCTACACATTGTTCTTTAGCTAATCTGAAGGCCACACAAAGTTTGGAGGTCTGTAGCTATTGACCCTGCAGAAAGTTGGCGATTTATGAGCATTGTGCGCCTCAGCATGCGCTGACCCCGCTCTGTAATTTTATGTGGCTTACCACTTCATGGCTGAGTTGCTGTTGTTCCCAATTACTTCCACTTTGTTATAATACCACTAACAGTTGACCGTGGAATATTTAGTAGTGAGGAAATTTCACAAATGGACTTGTGCACAGGTGGACACTTATGGTGGATTACCCATTCTTTCACAAATGTTTGTAGAAGCGTCTGCATGCCTAGGTGCTTGATTTTATACACATGTGGCCATGAAAGTGATTGGAGCACATGAATTAAATGATTTGTCCCAATACTTTTGGCAATATAGTGTAGGCCTATGTCATGTCAAACTAGTATATATTAAGCTTGTACTCCCGGTTATTAGAGACAACACAGTATAACATTTTATATTGGATTAAAGGAGAAACATTATGAACGAAACTTACTTGACACTTGAACAGTTGCAATAGCAACATCTTAACAAAGATAATACGCTTAAATAATGTATAGCTGTCAGTACACATAAAACTTTTGCTGGGATTTTGCAGCCTGTCTTGTGTACCTTGACATGAACAGTGTACTAACAATGCCTTAACATGCTGTCTTATGTGCGCTAAATTTAATTTGAGAAAATCTGTTAATAATAGACTATTATGTTTGAACTTATTAGTCCTGTGCTGAATAAATATGTCTGTAATGGCTAACGTCGCTTAAGTGAATGCAATATACAATGATTATGGATCGCATATACAGTCTCCAGGGGGTGGGTTAGACTAGGCAACAAAGTCGGTTGCAAAATTTCTGTTTGAATGTTATTGATATTAGTCATTGCGCACATCCCTAATAAGGTGTGTTAACTGGTAGTGTATATCCAGAATTGAGACACAGATGCCTTGTTAGCATTGCGGATGAAAGACGGTCCCCTTCTAAACACCAGTCTTGGCACTTCTTGTCCTTCATGCAATTTGGATGCACTGTTTGTAATACCGAGCTGGTGTCTATGACTCACCCTGCGTCTCCTTTCCCATGGGGAGTGGGAGGATAACAGGGGAGATAAGAGAGTGCTGCCCCTCGAGGGTGCTCCTCCTGCAGGATGAACATTTCATCCTTTCCCCTTCACACCCCCAGAGTCTGCTGGGAGAAGATATCATTCCCTCTCTGCTCCTTTCTTTCTGCCTGCCACTGTAAACACAGCTGACTTGGTCCTGCATCAGAACCAGAGAAAAACAATGAGTTTGCTTCTGTAAACCCTGGTGAACTGCTAATGTTGCTAAGCTTGCAATCTGGCTCTGTAATAATCATGAAAAATGGAGCTCACATTAACGTTTGGGAATAGTGCGTTTGAAAAAGATGGCATTATTTTCATTGCGACTATTCAGCACTGAATAAAATAACTTTGTAAATGTAATTTCCCATAATTCCTTCATTTTGTAAATGAAATTTTTTATTCAAATTTAAAAATTGTAATCACTATCTGAGCAATCTGAGATTGCCTTACCTGCAAAGGGATACAGGTGATGCTGGGTAAATTATGGCCAAAATGAGATCGTAAGCAGCATAATTCACCGCCTTCTGTTGGAAACAACCTAGAAGTGTGCATATGATGTAGTTAGGTGGTTCACTAGGGTTTGGAACAGAGCCAACATGCCAAAATCAAAAGTTTTCTAATATGTGTTTGTGAAACATCATTTTGATGTTCCTTTAAAGCATTAGTTCCCAAACATGTACCCCTGGGGGTGCGTGAGTTGACAGAGGGGGCATGCAAACAAAATGTTGATGCCATTCATTTAATTCTTCTCCACTTTAAAATAACATTTAAATGGATCATATATATCTAACAGGCAAAGTGCCTCCTCATATTTTCCCAAGAATCTTGACATTTGAATAATAACCCTCATTTTCAGGGCTAAAAATGATGTGGATAGATAATAGTGGCACTCTTTGTAACAATATTGACGTGATTAAATAATTATCATAACAAACAAGCTCCACAACTGCCGCCCTCTTCCCTTTTTTTCCTGATTTCAATTGCTTAATTGAATATCCGGCAAGAAATGGTCTTTTTAAATGGCAATGCTGTTTAGGAAAGTGCATATGCATCAGACTGATGAACTTAAGTGTAGCTCTTTATTAATATTCAAAGAGAATTGATTTTCTAAGTGTATCTCAGATATTACCTCTGCTCTGGCCCGTGTTGAAGGGTTTTCTGTCAAGGCACAGGAAATTTCTAGCAACCAATTTCTCCTCTGGGATTATAATAGATTATCCATCAATCCAGGAGTAATAAAGCAAGTGCTCTTTTGAGATATTAGACTATCAAACACTCCTGCAAATAAGCAACAACATGTTTGGACTGGAATTACGGCAGATGAACATGCTGCATTTATGTGCAATTGACCGGTACTGCAGATGAGCCAATGGCAGTTGAGTATCAGTTGCACGGGGACCAGAACTCTGACATCTTTAGGTTTCAGTGCCATAGAGATACATTGGAAGATCTGAAGCGCTCATCGGTTTGATGGTGTTTATGCTACAAAAATGGTCAAACGATGTGCCTGGGGTACTGTAACACTGACCTGTATCCTGATTTTCTGGTTGTCATGCTCTCATTAAGTTACGATAAAAGTTAGTGATAGGTACAAACCTGAATAGCTAATAGTTATCACGTCATGTAAAAGTGTAACGTTAGGTCAAAAACACATAAACCAAGGTCTACATTTCAGTGCCTCTCCATATTCAGATTAGTCTGACGTCGTCATACTCAGGTTATAGTCAGAATATGAGTCTGATACTGCTCCGGGGCGTTTCAACCGAACCAGGAAAGAAAATTGCTCTGCACTCAATTGGATAAACCTATGACCTATAACCACTTGATTGCTCCTCTGCGAGAGGTGGTCCTGCTGTGTCACAGACTTTGTTGTGATGTGTTTTTGTGTAATTTGTGGTGTATGTTAATGATAATGCAACGGAGAGAGAGAGAGAGAGTTTGTGAATGGATGTTAATGCGCACTTCTTATGCTTTGTTTGTTCAGCTCTTACTGGGATTTTTTTTTTGAGTAAAAAAGGACGCAATATACTTCATAAACCATCAGTAAAGTTTGGCCATCATTCAGACGGGGTCCGCTACATTCTGTGTCCAAAAACCTTGTGCCAAGATATTTTCACACTGACAGCTGTCATTATAAGACATAGCAACTCTGTTTGCTTGTCTGAGTTAGCAACAGTAACTAAGGTACAGTAATTAAGTTCAGTGCAACTGGAAACAACCCTCCCAAAAAAAAATTTTTCCGTTGTTGATGGCAATGTTTTAATATATTTATGATGATCTTTGTGTCAATAAAATTAAACAACATTATAAGTATAACAGTTATTTTAATGCATTGTAATAGTCATTCATTTAACATTCCCTCCTTGTCTCACAACTTAAAAGTATGAGGGCATCAAGACAAAAATTATAGTGTCTCTGTTATCTCTAAACATAAATGCCATTCATTTCTGTTATTCAGTTCAAATTATTTGTTTCAATAAATTGATTCAAAATCAGCGATTCATTGGAATCTCATCTTTTTAATTAAAATATATGTACTGCATCAATGTTATTTTAGTGTAATTGAGATGCTATTACATTTTTCATTATGTAGTTTAGTTTTTGAATTTTTCATTTATATTTTAAGTTTAGTAACTGAATTAGTTTTAGTCATTTAGTTGTTTTTGACATTTTTATTAGTTTTTTTTATGTCTATATCATTTTTATTTCAGTTTTAATACATCAAATGAAAGAAAATGAAAATGAGAAGTGTTTCTTTGGCAACTAGATGTACAGCTGTACATGTAAAAACAAGTGTACAGTTTTTTTATATATATATTATTTCCGTTATCATTTATTTTATTTCAGTTACCTGCTGTATGGGTCAATGACATGACATGTATTTTTTGTGTCAGAATTCATTATTTTCCTAAAAACAAAAATGTATTAATACATGTCACATATCAAATTGATCTACAATATTTCCTTTATACGATACTCTTTTAATTTTTTTTTTTAAATTCAATTGACTTTTTGAGTTGTGGTGTTTCAAAGACCTAAAATGTCAGGTGGTGCGACCAGCAAATTTACATTTAAAAGTATCAGTTCCCACTGCAATTGCAAAATGAAGTAAGAAATATAAATGTAAACCATTATATAATGTATACAAATAATAATTGAAAAAAATAAAAACATAAAAACATTTCCTTATGGAAAATAGTGTTGTGAACACATAGAAAAGTGTCAGTTTATATGAATTGGACTAAAAGGGCAATACATAGAAAAGGGAAAGGGAATTTACCATGTGATATGCATTTTACAATGATATTGTATATGTATATTATTTTAAATGAATAGATGGCTGCACCACCTGACATTTTCTGGGTGGTAAAATCAGAAATCTTGTTTAATAATGAATTAATGCCGTCTTAAAAGCTGTGAAACCAATATGAATCAACACCATACATTTTTTGGACATAAAAATGCATTTTAAAACTCTTTTGCTTAAAATTATTATTTTTTTATCTTACAAAAAATAATTATTTTTCTGATTTGTCATTGACCCAAATGTTACCCATTTTTCTATACACACTATTTTTACCAATCACATTTAGCTTGTGAATTTAGACCAGAGTGAGGACTTCTGTCCATCCTGAAGTTGCAATGCTTTCGAATCCCTGCGTCCCTACTCTTCAGTTCCTGTGCAGTCATGTCCTGTCCACATGAGGAGTGATTCCTGAGAGAAATGAACTGACCTTTGACCCTTCATTTAAACATGCTTGTCATCATGGAGAGTCTAGCTGGCTGCTTGTATCATTTGTCTTTCAGCAGAAGCGACTCAGGTCTTTAGAAATGCACGCTGCGTTCAGTCCGCGCTTTGTTTTCCCAGCGTGCTCTTCCTGCAGGAATGTTCAGGAGAGGCTGCAGGTTGTGCACGCCGGAGACGGTTGGCTGGTGCAATTGTAGCATCCACTCATAAGCAGAGTCTGTGTTTTCTTTGGAAAGGCAGAGACGGTGGGGTGCAGAACGGGGAGCAGCCTGCTGTAATTACAGTGTGTGCTGAAGCAGAGACTTGTGTGTGCCGGGCGTCACAGTGTTTGTGTGTGTGTGTGTGTGTGTGTTTGCTGTGTGCTTGTCCCTAAATGCTCGCAGTTTAATGCAGTGTCGGTGAGTTTGTCAGCTCAGCGGTTCTGTTCCAGACTCATGATTTCCATAATAAGTGGGAGAAATGGTGTGCTCGGAGACGGAGAGATGTTTCCGTCTGCTCAGCCTGCAGGAATGTGGAAGCGCACCTTCAGCTCCCGATCAAATGGTGTTTGAGGGTGGAAGCTGTTTGCCGAGCGCCAGCGGCTCCAAACTTTCCTGCTGTGGTGGCGGAGTAATTAGTGCTGGTCTATGGCCGTCTCTCTGTGGCGTTTCCATGATTATTTTCTCTGTTGCATAGCAGATGTCTGCTTTGTGTGAGCATGATTAATTAGCCCGGGTCCGGCCAATTACATGATGAGCGCTTCTGGTTAATAAATGAATGTATCATCTTAATCATGAGTGAGTGAGAGTGTGCATGGGGTGGCTTCATTGGAAAGACACACGAGAGCCCTCACCACACAGGTTATTAACACACACAAACCCCTAGACACACACTCACAGTGTGAACCTGGCACGGCGCTTGTGTTCTTTAAAGGCCAGAGGTGTCTGTGGTCGTTGAAACGCTCTCCCGGGACTCATTGCGGCTCGAGCTCATTTACTTCTGTTTCAGACCACTTTATTAAATTAACACAGTGACATCATTCATTGTGTGCATGATGTCACCGTGTTAAAGGAATAGCTCAGCCCAAAATGAAAATGACTCAGTCTGTGCTGTCACTGCTGTTTCCTAATGGCCATAGCGAAATAAATATTATTTTTCCTGAGTTGTGAATGTGTTCACAGTCTGTATTGAAAGTTTTGCAGTAAAATTTATAGTGTGATTTTTTACATACCTGTTGCATTATAGAATGTATTACTGTTTTGAATAAGCTTTTATTTTTATTCAAGTTTTGTTCATTCAGTTTTAGTCATTTTAGTACTTCAGTACTTTCAGTTAGTTGACAAGGCAACATTTAAAATGTTCATCTAATATTTATTAGATTTGGTATTTTAGCTAAATAAATCATATGTTGGGAATTTGTAGCCTGTGTTGAATGTTAATGCGTTTGAAAGTGCAAAATAATGACAAGAAATGTCTTTTTATTAAGTTTTCATTGCAGTTCCTTGCTTTTTAGTAAATCTGGAACATACAGCACAGCCAGTGTAGATTCCAGAGCGAATTATTATTTAAAAGGGTCATATAATGCCCCTTTTTTCAAGATATAAAATAATGTTCCCAGAATGTGTATGTGACGTCTAAGCTCAAAATACCCAACAGATCATTTTTATTGCATGTTAAAATCGCCACTTTTTGAAGGTGAGCAAAAACGTTCTGCTTTTTTTGTGTGTCCCTTTAAATGCAAATGAGCTGCTGGGCCCCCTTTTAAGAAAAGAGTTTGTGTTAGCAGCTCCCATTACCTCATGCAGACTTGCACTGAAAAGGTCAGAAACTGTTCAGCCTTTTATGTTCAAACTGTAATCGGACAATGATGGAGAGACTCAAGAAGAAGTGACAACATGTAGAATGAGACAGGATGTTTCTGAATGGTTAGTTGATGATTTTATGTAGCTGATGTGGAGTTAACTATCTTCTGTTCATTGATTAGCATGTTGTGTCATGATAATCTATAAATCGCTCGTGTGGGAACTGTTGTAAGATGCACAGAGCCAGAGAATGAATGGTGCATGAAGATAAAACAGGTATAGTTTAGTTTAATTACGGTTATAACTTATGTTGTCATTTGCATGTATAAATATTAGGGTTAGTGATGTCACCAACTCATGAAGAAGCTTGTTGTAGTCCCTACCAGCCATTTGTTGTAGTCCTTAAAGGCGATTTCTTTAAAAGAAAATATCTCCTTTTGCTTTGAACTTTGAGCGTCATAACTTTGCAGATGTTGTTTATGCTCAGACAGCAACTAACTAAAGTTTAAAAAGTGAAATCATAATCATCCACCCCTTTAATGAATAGTTCACAAACATAAAAAAACAAACAAACATGAATCACTCTGAAGAATCAGTCTGACTAAATTGAATCCTTCAGAGCAGTTATTAAATTCTGAAATTTTGTCTACATGACAATGTCGATTTTCAGTAAATAATGACTTAAAATTTTGGTTCTGTTCCTTGCAAAATACATTGAATAACTTTAGAAGACTGACCTAATATGAAATATCTTGCTCTTGGAGTGCTCTTTTTAAGTAAGAAAATGTAAAGATTGCATACATTACCATGATGCTTACTGATGTCATTCTCCCATTGCTTTAATTTGCGTGAACATTATGGGAATGTGATGTAATGCTGTTGGAATGCTAATAATGAGGTAATGTCTTGGAATGTGGTGATGTCACATGTGAGGATTTGAATTGCTTGAAATGTGCTTTTTGCATTGCAACTTTCTGATGTCACTCTCCTTTGTGTCCCCCGTCAGGTCTCACTAAATGGTAGCGTGAGCACATAGTCATCCAGCAGGAGTTTAGGGAACCCCTGCGGTGAGCGCCATCCGGAAATCATGGTGCCACATACCCAACAGGCCTCTCCTTGCGGCAGTGCCACATCCCTCCTGCTGCTGCTCTGCCTGGTGGTGACAATCCATGCAGACAGTGAGTATCCCACTTTAAAATACACACAGCTCTTTTCCATCGGTTCATGACTGTTACCTTGTATCTATGTGTCTACATCTATGATCTTAAAAATGAAGTGTGTAGGAGTGGGAATATCGTGCTGTTTACAAAACACACCCTTCTCTCCTAAAGTGCCTGTTATTTTAAATCTCTGCAAGGGGAAGAAAAAACAGTTGTCAAGTCTTATTTTCTTTCAAACACATTTAGGGATTTCTGGTTAGTTCGATAAGCACATCCTGGCAAGAATGAGGTGAGGAAATACGGATGTCACAGGGATTTGAGGAATAGAGTGAATGCAATCACCGTCGTGTTGTTTGTGTAATAACGGATGAGGGAGGATGTTTCAGATTCACATCGATCTTCTTTGTCTCAAGGGACCCGCACAGGTCTTAATGAATGTGACATGCTTCACGTCACATTTATCCAGCTTTTAAAGTGCAAATTAATAAATCCGAAAATATGAGAGTATTCTTGTTGAAACTGTTGCTGTCATTATTGAAAGATTTGGGCCCTGCAGCATTAGAGTCCCTGGAGAAAGATTTCAGCAAAGCATTTTTGCTAAATCAAACAGCTGTGTTTGCTCCAGCCTTAGATTACAATTGATGTATATGTGTTTGTGCAGCAGTATGAGAGTCACTGGCCTTACGTCATGTAGTCCCTGAACCCTGAGGCCAATAAAAACAATAAGAACACCAAAGTCTGGTCACATATTATCGGCGCTGATCTTTATGGTGGCAGTAATACCAGCAGCATTAATCATTTACTCACTGCTACCATTCCCAAACTAGGATTCACCTTAAATGGAATTATAGTTGTGTACCTTGAGAAAAATATTTACATCTACCATTCTTCTGGAAGGTTGACCAATTTAAATATACTGTGCTTTTGTTTAGTTGTTTTGTTTAGTTAGCTGTTGGCTATAGTCTTTAATTCAGATTGTTTTGGAATAGATCATGTAAATGTCTTGGACAGGTGAGCGATACAGCTGAGCTATATAAAGTCAGAATTGTGAGACATAAAGTCAGAATTGTGAAACATAAAGTCAGAATTGAAGATATAATGTCAGAATTGTGAGATATAAAGTCGGAATTGTGAGATATAATGTCAAAATTGTGAGATATAATGTCAAAATTGTGAGATATAAAGTCAGAATTGAAGATATAATGTCAGAATTGTGAGACATAAAGTCAGAATTGTGAAACATAAAGTCAGAATTGAAGATATAAAGTCAGAATTGTGAGATATAAAGTCGGAATTGTGAGATATAAAGTCAAAATTGTGAGATATAAAGTCGGAATTGTGAGATATAAAGTCAGAATTGTGAAACATAAAGTCAGAATTGAAGATATAAAGTCAGAATTGTGAGATATAAAGTCGGAATTGTGAGATATAAAGTCAAAATTGTGAGATATAAAGTCGGAATTGTGAGATATAAAGTCAGAATTGTGAGATATAAAGTCAGAATTGTGAGATATAAAGTCGGAATTGTGAGATATAAAGTCGGAATTGTGAGATATAATGTCAAAATTGTGAGATATAAAGTCGGAATTGTGAGATATAAAGTCAGAATTGTGAGATATAAAGTCAGAATTGAAGATATAAAGTCAGAATTGTGAGATATAAAGTCGGAATTGTGAGATATAAAGTCGGAATTGTGAGATATAATGTCAAAATTGTGAGATATAAAGTCGGAATTGTGAGATATAAAGTCAGAATTGTGAGATATAATGTCAGAATTGTGAGACATAAAGTCGGAGTTGTGAGATATAAAGTCAGAATTGTGAAACATAAAGTCAGAATTGAAGATATAATGTCAGAATTGTGAGACATAAAGTCAGAATTGTGAGACATAAAGTCGGAATTGTGAGATATAAAGTCGGAATTGTGAGATATGTCAAAATTGTGAGATATAAAGTCGGAATTGTGAGATATAAAGTCAGAATTGAAGATATAATGTCAGAATTGTGAGACATAAAGTCAGAATTGTGAAACATAAAGTCAGAATTGAAGATATAAAGTCAGAATTGTGAGATATAAAGTCGGAATTGTGAGATATAAAGTCGGAATTGTGAGATATAATGTCAAAATTGTGAGATATAAAGTCGGAATTGTGAGATATAAAGTCAGAATTGTGAGATATAAAGTCAGAATTGTGAGATATAATGTCAGAATTGTGAAATATAAAGTCAGAATTGTGAGACATAAAGTCGGAATTGTGAGATATAATGTCAAAATTGTGAGATATAAAGTCGGAATTGTGAGATATAAAGTCAGAATTGTGAGATATAAAGTCGGAATTGTGAGATATAAAGTCAGAATTGTGAGATATAAAGTCGGAATTGTGAGATATAAAGTCGGAATTGTGAGATATAATGTCAAAATTGTGAGATATAAAGTCGGAATTGTGAGATATAAAGTCAGAATTGAAGATATAATGTCAGAATTGTGAGACATAAAGTCAGAATTGTGAGACATAAAGTCAGAATTGTGAGATATAAAGTCAGAATTGTGAGATATAAAGTCAGAATTGAAGATATAATGTCGGAATTGTGAGACATAAAGTCAGATTTGTGAGACATAAAGTCGGAATTGTGAGTTATAATGTCAGAATTGTGAGATATAATGTCAGAATTGTGAGATGTAAATGCGGAACTGTGAGACATAAAGTCAGAATTGTGAGACATAAAGTCAGAATTGTGAGATATAATGTCAGAATTGTGAGATGTAAATGCGGAATTGTGAGACATAAAGTCAGAATTGTGAGATATAATGTCAGAATTGTGAGACATAAAGTCAGAATTGTGAGACATAAAGTCAGAATTGTGAGATATAAAGTCGGAATTGTGAGATATAATGTCAGAATTGTGAGATGTAAATGCGGAATTGTGAGATATAAAGTCACAAATGTGAGACATAAAGTCAGAATTGTGAGATATAAAGTCAGAATTGTGAGATGTAATGTCACAATTGTGAGATATAAAGTCGGAATTGTGAGATATAATGTCAGAATTGTGAGATGTAAATGCGGAATTGTGAGATATAAAGTCACAATTGTGAGACATAAAGTCAGAATTGAAGATATAAAGTCAGAATTGTGAGATATAAATGCGGAATTGTGAGATATAATGTCAGAATTGAAGATATAAAGTCGGAATTGTGAGATATAAAGTCAGAATTGTGAGACATAAAGTCAGAATTGTGAGATATAAATGCGGAATTGTGAGATATAATGTCAGAATTGAAGATATAAAGTCAGAATTGTGAGATATAAATGCGGAATTGTGAGATATAAAGTCAGAATTGTGAGATATAAAGTCGGAATTGTGAGATATAAAGTCAGAATTGTGAGATGTAAATGCGGAATTGTGAGATAGAAAGTCAGAATTGTGAGATATAAAGTCGGAATTGTGAGATATAAAGTGAGAATTGTGAGATATAAAGTCAGAATTGTGAGATATAATGTCAGAATTGAAGATATAATGTCAGAATTGTGAGATATAAAGTCGGAATTGTGAGACATAATGTCAGAATTGAAGATATAATGTCAGAATTGAAGATATAATGTCAGAATTGTGAGTTATAATGTCAGAATTGAAGATATAATGTCAGAATTGTGAGATATAAAGTCGGAATTGTGAGATATAATGTCAGAATTGTGAGATATAAAGTCGGAATTGTGAGATATAAAGTCAGAATTGTGAGATATAAAGTCGGAATTGTGAGATATAATGTCAGAATTGTGAGACATAAAGTCGGAATTGTGAGATATAAAGTCAGAATTGTGAGATATAAAGTCAGAATTGAAGATATAATGTCAGAATTGTGAGATATAAAGTCGGAATTGTGAGATATAATGTCAGAATTGTGAGACATAAAGTCAGAATTGTGAGACATAAAGTCAGAATTGTGAGATATAAAGTCAGAATTGTGAGATATAAAGTCAGAATTGTGAGATATAAAGTCGGAATTGTGAGATATAAAGTCGGAATTGTGAGATATAATGTCAGAATTGAAGATATAATGTCAGAATTGAAGATATAATGTCAGAATTGTGAGTTATAATGTCAGAATTGAAGATATAATGTCAGAATTGTGAGATATAAAGTCGGAATTGTGAGATATAATGTCAGAATTGTGAGATATAAAGTCGGAATTGTGAGATATAAAGTCAGAATTGTGAGATATAAAGTCGGAATTGTGAGATATAATGTCAGAATTGTGAGACATAAAGTCGGAATTGTGAGATATAAAGTCAGAATTGTGAGATATAAAGTCAGAATTGAAGATATAATGTCAGAATTGTGAGATATAAAGTCGGAATTGTGAGATATAATGTCAGAATTGTGAGACATAAAGTCAGAATTGTGAGACATAAAGTCAGAATTGTGAGATATAAAGTCAGAATTGTGAGATATAAAGTCAGAATTGTGAGATATAAAGTCGGAATTGTGAGATATAATGTCAGAATTGAAGATATAGGGCCCTATTTTAACGATCTGAAACGCAAGTGTCAAAGCGCAAAGCGCAAGTAACTTTGTGGGCGGGTCTCGGCGCTGTTGCTATTTTCCCGGCGGGATAAATGGCTCTTGCGCCCGGCGCAAATCAAAAATGGGTTGGTCTGAAGTAGCTTCATTATTCATAGGTGTGGTTTGGGCGTAACGTGAATAAACCAATCAGAGCGTCATCCAACATTCCCTTTAAAAGCAGGTGCGCAAGTTCCATTATGGATTGCTATTATTATGGCGTATTTACCAGGCGCACGCCAGGAGCGGTTCACAGCCGAGGAGACTGATGTTCTTGTAAGAGCAGTGAAAGACAGAGAAGTTGTGTTGTATGGGGATGGGAGAAACCCACCCAAAATAGCGTCGGTTAAATAAATAATTAGCCTGAATAATTTGTAAGCTAGATTTATGCCTATTTTTTCACATCTTCGTGGCACACCACAATGATTTCCGTCATCTCATGTGTTAATATTTTTTTAGTGTAACAATTTATGATTTGCAAAAATAACTGTTGCATCTGTGTAGATTTGAGCAAAGTGTATGCGCGTTGTGCATGCTATGGTCAAGCATGCGCCCTTAAAATAGCATAATGAACAACGCGCAACGCGCCACTGACTTTAGACTAGGTTTTTTCGTGTCAGTGGCGCAATTGCTTAATGGAACAGCAAAATAGCACCAGGGATTGTTTGCGCCGGAACACGCCTCCTTTTTTGCGCTGAACCGCCCAGGGAGCGCAAGTTCATTCACTAGTTTAGCGACGTGCTTCTGTGGAGGGAAAAGCGCGCTTTGCGCGGGTGCAAAATAGGAATGACACATGCGTCGGTGTACAAAGTCAATTGCGCTGGGTGCAAGATAGGGCCCATAATGTCAGAATTGTGAGATATAATGTCAGAATTGAAGATATAATGTCAGAATTGTGAGTTATAATGTCAGAATTGTGAGACATAAAGTCAGAATTGTGAGACATAAAGTTGGAATTGTGAGACATAAAGTCAGAATTGTGAGATATAAAGTCAGAATTGAAGATATGTCAGAATTGTGAGTTATAATGTCAGAATTGTGAGACATAAAGTCAGAATTGTGAGACATAAAGTCAGAATTGTGAGATATAAAGTCGCAATTATCTTTTAAAATGTTTTATTCTTTGGCAGAAACAATTTTCCATACAAAACTCAGATATGCTATTAAAATGTGTTTGTCTTAACACTCTCATAATCCCGAGGCATGGCACAAGGAGCCAAACACCGGTGCGTGTTAGAGTTAAAACCATTGTAATGCTCAGTATAATTTTAGATTGGCACTGTAAAATTCATTTTATCCCCCATCAGACTCGAGGAAGGCCTTTATGGATGCAGTGGATGATGTTAAATGAGCAATGTTGAAAGGCCTGTAGATTGGGAATATGGCAAACGTTCCTGAATTTGCCCTCTGCTCCCCTTTGCTCTTCACGCTGATGGAGCCCTGTGCACTCATGCAGGGGTGAGAAAAGCCTTTAGCATGTTTTTCAGCTGAATGCATCGGTTTTCTCACTCTTCTAATCTCTGGCTCTCACGATCTCTCTCTCCTCTCAGTGTGAAGTCCCTCCATCAGCACCATTATGATCTGCTCAACAGACTTTTGTTTCCCCCCCCACTCACACTTTTCCTTTCAGGACGTAGGACGTAGTCTTGAAGACGATAAGCACAGAGTACAAAATCACCATGTTTTATTTATGAGAGCAAATATGGTGCAACTTTAGCATGCGATTTCAGCAGCGCTGGGACTTATAGAGCTGCTCATCTTCTGATTGATGCTGTGTTGCAGAGCTGCTGTTGTGCTATTTCTTATATTACATTAACACCGGTGGTCGCTGAGGGAATGCCTTTGCAAAGGAAATCACCTCATGCAGCCCGCTCCATTTCTTTGTTTCTCCTGATCCCTTGGAAAAGTGATACACGTACACGGCTTTTCATTAATGTAACTAATAGGAAATTAAGGCAAAATAGTTTGCCTGCTGATTCTTCTTTCATGTGAAGGGCACTACTCTTTTTTTCTGTATGCAAACAAAGAAGTGCTCGCATGCATCTTTAGTGGTTCAAATTCAGCAAGGGATGATTCATGAGCTATCGCCAATGAGCAGGACACTTAACCTCCAGTTACTCCAGAGGGATTGAATTTGAAATAAGTGAACAATAAGTCACTTTGAATAAAAGCATCCGTCAGATTAGTAATTAGGAGACCCCTCACCCCACACCTGAGACGGGCCTGACCTGAGCTGAGAGACTCGTGGGAGTCACGACACAAGCTGAACCAGCCAAAGATCCGCTTTAACAGCACAGGTTCAAACAAGATTGATTATTCAAATCAGTTCAGATTCAATTAAGAAGTGCTTTGTCTGAATGAACGCATTAGTGGCGCTTCAGTGCAAGAGGGGTTAAAAAGGCCTGTTTAACAAGATTTCACTAAATCTATTTAGATTCCAGGCTGTGTGTGTCTAAAGGGAGCTTAAGTGTTAGACAACAACCCATTTTTAACTGTCTTCCGTGTACTGATGTTCGCTTTAATTGACGCAGATGTGAATGGATTTTCTGGATAAAATGTTTATAATGTATATATTTTTAGCAGAGGCGCAACTACCCAGTGCCAGAGGGGTATGCAGCAACAATTTTGGCGCAAATAGGCTAGTTATTAATAGGCTAATAACAAACATAAAAATAAACATTCGTTTGAAAGTAATTAAAGAGGAAATTATGAGTTAAGCAATATCACGCGAGCAAGAGTGCTATTTTCCAGAGTAGCCTATATCAGCACAATTGCAAAATGCAATATTAATTTTATACAAAAGTTCAATAAACAACAAGTTGTCATTTTTTATAGTTTTGCTCTATTTTTCCAACAAAAATAGATTCAAACTAAGTATAGGTTTCATTCTCGAATAATTCACCATTTTTGAACAGTCGGTTAGAATGAATTAGTTGAATGATTCTAGAATCCACTCATGCCGCCAAATATACTGGCAGTTTATAGTTTCATAGGCCTGGAATAGTTTCATTCATTAAAATATTATATTTAGAACAAAAATCTAAAAATCTCATTACATTATTTAGGCAATTGTAATTACAGTGTAAGTGGATTTTGATAAATGGTAAAATGGATTTTGTTGATACTGATTTCATTTAATTCTATAACAGCCATAGTGTATCGTGGTAAATAGTGTAATGACTTAAAAAGATGGTCAACAATATACAGGGAGTGCAGAATTATTAGGCAAATGAGTATTTTGACCACATCATCCTCGTTATGCATGTTGTCTTACTCCAAGCTGTATAGGCTGGAAAGCCTACTACCAATTAAGCATATTAGGTGATGTGCATCTCTGTAATGAGAAGGGGTGTGGTCTAATGACATCAACACCCTATATCAGGTGTGCATAATTATTAGGCAACTTCCTTTCCTTTGGCAAAATGGGTCAAAAGAAGGACTTGACAGGCTCAGAAAAGTCAAAAATAGTGAGATATATTGCAGAGGGATGCAGCAGTCTTAAAATAGCCAAGCTTCTGAAGCGTGATCATCGAACAATCAAGCGTTTCATTCAAAATAGTCAACAGGGTCGCAAGAAGCATGTGGAAAAACCAAGGCGCAAAATAACTGCCCGTGAACTGAGAAAAGTCAAGCGTGCAGCTGCCAAGATGCCACTTGCCACCAGTTTGGCCATATTTCAGAGCTGCAACATCACTGGAGTGCCCAAAAGCACAAGGTGTGCAATACTCAGAGACATGGCCAAGGTAAGAAAGGCAGAAAGTCGACCACCACTGAACAAGACACACAAGCTGAAACGTCAAGACTGGGCCAAGAAATATCTCAAGACTGATTTTTCTAAGGTTTTATGGACTGATGAAATGAGAGTGAGTCTTGATGGGCCAGATGGATGGGCCCGTGGCTGGATTGGTAAAGGGCAGAGAGCTCCAGTCCGACTCAGACGCCAGCAAGGTGGAGGTGGAGTACTGGTTTGGGCTGGTATCATCAAAGATGAGCTTGTGGGGCCTTTTCGGGTTGAGGATGGAGTCAAGCTCAACTCCCAGTCCTACTGCCAGTTTCTGGAAGACACCTTCTTCAAGCAGTGGTACAGGAAGAAGTCTGCATCCTTCAAGAAAAACATGATTTTCATGCAGGACAATGCTCCATCACACGCGTCCAAGTACTCCACAGCGTGGCTGGCAAGAAAGGGTACAAAAGAAGAAAATCTAATGATATGGCCTCCTTGTTCACCTGATCTGAACCCCATTGAGAACCTGTGGTCCATCATCAAATGTGCGATTTACAAGGAGGGAAAACAGTACACCTCTCTGAACAGTGTCTGGGAGGCTGTGGTTGCTGCTGCACGCAATGTTGATGGTGA
Source organism: Romanogobio albipinnatus (assembly GCA_023566225.1). Classification (NCBI taxonomy): domain Eukaryota; kingdom Metazoa; phylum Chordata; class Actinopteri; order Cypriniformes; family Gobionidae; genus Romanogobio; species Romanogobio albipinnatus. The sequence goes on along the minus strand of CM042250.1, from coordinate 48,031,881 downwards.
ACAGATCAAAACACTGACAGAATCCATGGATGGCAGGCTTTTGAGTGTCCTTGCAAAGAAAGGTGGCTATATTGGTCACTGATTTGTTTTTGTTTGGTTTTTGAATGTCAGAAATGTATATTTGTGAATGTTGAGATGTTGTATTGGTTTCACTGGTAAAAATAAATAATTGAAATGGGTATAAATTTGTTTTTTGTTAAGTTGCCTAATAATTATGCACAGTAATAGTCACCTGCACACACAGATATCCCCCTAAAATAGCTAAAACTAAAAACCACTTCCAAAAATATTCAGCTTTGATATTAATGAGTTTTTTGTGTTCATTGACAACATGGTTGTTGTTTAATTATTAATGTTGTAAAATTAATCCTCAAAAATACAACTTGCCTAATAATTCTGCACTCCCTGTATATGTAACTTTACTTTATAAGAGGTGTGCCCTAAAAGGTAAGCAGGCAATTTTGAGAACACCAAGGAAAGAGCACGTTCTTTAGTCTGTTTGGATACTTTAAACACAAGTTTGCACTGCCTGTTTGGTTTACCTGTTTAGCCTACACGTTAATAACGTGCGTTTTGTCCGACTCATACAGTATATGATATAAAAACCTGCAACGGAAACACATGTTTTCCTTGACCTCAAAGTGCACCTTATAATCACGCACGTTTTTGTGGTAAATCACTCGTCAAGGACGCGCGTTTTGCTGTCAAATAGCATGCTTTTGACGTGTCAATGCGCAATCAGACGCCCGCCAAAGCATATATGAACATTTTGGCTTGCCACCGGCGCCAGACGCGTCCACTCACGATATTCCATTATTATCCAAAATTCTATTATGGAATCTTATGAGGGCGCCTACTCTAGCCTGATAGTCCTCTAAAATGTTATATAATATTGAGGAAATACAGAAATGATTTAGAAACGCATAACAGCTAGGGATGGGTCGCGATTTTCGAATATTCGATAGTTGATTTAATTATAGAATATCGAATAGTTTCTGCGATTATCGTCATCAAAAAAATCCCCATGTTTTCGGTGTGGTGGTGACGCGTTCATGTGACCAGAGGGAGGCGCTGCCAATAACGCACCTGAAGCTGTCAGTCAGCTCTCAGGGTGTTTATACTGGGCACGTTTGCTGCGGTCCGAGCGTGATTCTTCCCTCCGCCTCCGCAGTGTTGGTCTGGTTTCACACTCAACTTGAACCCTAGTGCGTTTGCGTTCATCTAACGTCATCACAAACGTGCACGGGCATGATAGAAAACAGAACGCGGGTCAAATATATTGGGCTTTTTAAAATTAATTTGGTGCTATTATGTGCAGCTGAGTAAACAACACTTGGGTTTACCGCATGTGAGTCGCTTGAAGGCGGCTTTGCTGCTTGCAAACAGACTCTTTTGAGGAGACTGCCATTAATTTGCTGCCCTGATTGCACTCTATGCGCGAATACACTGCAGGCTCGCTCTCGAGATCCTATCTCAGGTACATCATCAACTCTATCATCACTTATATGTGTGTTATTGAACTAATGACATTGCAATCGGCTAAAACGCATGCGCTGGTTACTTTTCTTCCTGAACAAGTGCACACCCGAGTGTTGTTTCACATTCACGTCAATCGCGGCACAGCTTCGAGTGCAACCGAACTCCGGTTGTGTGTTCTCAGGTTCAGTACCTCAGTGCACACCAAGCTCTGTATGTAAGCTTTCACATTAGCAATTTTTCATGCGAACCGTGCTCCATTTCAAACTAAACTGCCAGAGTAAAAACACCCTGAGACAACAGAAGAAGAACACATCGCCTCACGCGCACACTGTAGACTTTAGGCATTTAACGGTTGCGGTAACTTGGGGCGATGTCAAATAACAGTCATATGTTTCAGCATGTTACAATAATTATATGGCTTGAGTTGATCTAGCCTATTCCCTAATGAATTAAACCGTTTGTTATCATACAGATTGAGAGCGTGAATGGTCTCTCTCCATCTCTCTCTGTTTATATGCGTGTAGCCTTTACATTCGTGCATGCGGGGGAGGAGTTGCGGTTTTCGAATAAAAATCGAATAATTCCCAGCGATCTTCGAATATTATTTTTGCTTGAAATGCCCATCCCTAATAACAGCAGCTACATATAGAAAATACCACAAAAAAAAAAAAAATGTTTATACCATCGCTTTGGCGCCCCTATGCGCCGCATATAGCGCATACCAATTTTTTGCGCCACTGGTTTTTAGGGAGCTATATTAGATTACATTTAAAGGGCACCTATTATGCAAAATCAGTTTGGATATAAATGTGTGTTGACAGTGTGTGAACTATAGACTGTAAAAATATATGGACGTATTGTCTGTGACATCACCCATAGGATTCTGAAGAGCAGTTTTGAAGCGTAAAGTAGGGTCGAGTTGGCCGTTGCCATCTTGGCAGCGCGACACCACGCGTCACACCCGGATAACTGAAAATGGGCAAAGAGGCGGGGCGTGGGCGGAGCTTAGGTGATGTGATGACTAACAGACAGCAGACAAACGACAATCCACCTGTCACTCAAAGTGGCCACGCCCTTTATTATGCAGCACTGTAAGGCTTTATATAATGTAAACGAATGAGTTCGAATGAGTCACCCCCCTCACAGTTTTCATGAAGGGCAAAATTAGCTGTATAGACCAAAAAACACAATTTGTACCAGGCTGTAAACATGTTTTTTTCTGCTGTAAAGTTGGGCATTTTAAAAATGGGGCTCAATGAGATTCTGCACTTTTCTGGAGCCTGTCCCTAGCGGCCAGTCGATGAATTGCAGTTTAAGTCACTTCCGTATTGGCTTCAAGAGAAACTGGGGGAGGTTGCCACTTGGTGTGAACACAACTACTCTACAATGAATAAAATCCACCCACTCCTTATTTTTTAATCCCCATTAAACCAAAGCAGTCTCATTAGACAAGCCGTTTTGATTCTCTGAGGAATATGACGTCACATTCTTCATGTCCTGCCCAAGGCTGCTGACTGACAGCCCTGCATTACCATAGTTTCTGAAATCAACAGGCCAATCAGAAGAGATGCTCATGAATATTAATTAGACATGCCAATATCGACCTGTTCCTATCAGAGCTCCAGAGAAAGGAGCTGTGAAAATATATTACGATGGTTTTAGGTACTTATACCGCAAAATAAATATTCTTAAGGACATCAACACCTAAAATAAAACTCCAGAAAGGTGTACAATATAAGACCTTAAATTGAAACATCTGAAATTAAATATGTATTGTATGTATAAATTGCAGTATACTGTATGTAGTGCATTATAGATAGCGACTTGAAGAAATTAACCTCTAACCAAGAAGTACATAAACTACTTTATGGATGTGACAATTTTAAGTCATTGAATAACATTTAAAAAAGTAAAAAATCAACATGAACATTTCTAAGAGAAATGCTTAGAAATACTTTTTTTTTCATCATTTTAGCCATACTTCTTAGCCATTGAACTACTTGCATTTGTGATTTCCGAGCCTTTAAGAGTGCAGAATATACTCTAGAATAGAAAGTAATCCGAGGAGCTTGACTCTGTTGAATGGGAGTTTATTGTATGTTATAAGCAGGTAGATAAAGTGACTGTAGATAGACTGTATCTGTTACAGCATGTGTAGAGCTCAGCTTTGCTGTCTTAATAGATTTAGAATAGACAGTGTTTCTGTCAATAGAAGGATGAGAACATCTACACAAACACAGCAGGAGACACTGACTGAGCCAGTCTGAAAATACATCCTGGAGGCCAAAAGTACAACTGTGTGCCACAGCAAGCCTTTTTGAAGAGAGAGAGAGAGAGGTAGTGTCCAAATTGAAAACCCCTCATTAGAGTTAAGGGACTCCTATAAAGTACACAAGAAGATAAGTGTGCATTAATGCAACACAAGAATTATTGCCCTATGGCTTAATAGAAGATGACACAGCAAATGATGGTCATCATCTGATAAAACTGATTATGAGTGTTAATGAATGGCTGTAAATTATATAACTGTGATTATAAGTCATGTTCAAACGTCAAAAAGTCAATTAAAATAATAAAATAAAATGTCAGCAGTATCAGTAGTACACAATACAGACTCTAATACATGAACGTCACCACATACTAAAATATAAGCCATTGATGACAAAAAATATTCATTCTTTGTGAAAATTATATTTTTATAAGAATTTATAAAAATATTTGTATATCTTTATTTACTTTTTATAATTTTAATATTTTATATCAATATTTAACTTTTTAAATATTATTATATAGCATAGTTTTTAAAATGGTGCCAAGAAATGATATATTACCAGATTGCTGTTTTGGTACAACCCTACTAGAGAACACTGGAGAGATGAATACAGCATACAGTATGTGTGGATATGCCCCCTGCCCCCTATTTTCTATAGTGCAGTGTCTATGGACTCCTGATCATTCTCACTCTCGACTATGTCTAAGCTTAAAAGCCTAAAGTGTGATTTTCCGCCTCTCTCTCTCTCTCTCTCTCTCTCTCTCTCTCTCTCTCTCTCTCTCTCTCTCTCTCTCTCTCTCTCTCTCTCTCTCTCTCACACACACACACACACACACACACACACACACTGCATCCTCTCTACCTGTTCACTGAGCGTACACCCACCCACACACACTGACCTGGAACATACAGTTCTGACTGACACGCGCACGTTCACATGTAAGAGATCTTATTGGAGTATAAAGGTGCATTAAAAATAGATTTATAAGAGCTGATCATTATATTTGTCATATTTATGCCAGCAAAGAAATGACAGAACATGAGGAGTTGCTGAGAATTTTCCACACGCTCATTTGGATTTTTCCTTTCTGTCCATATCTTGTGGTGCATGAATGTGCACTGATCATCTTGTGTAATTTACCAGCACTAAATAAACCTGAAAGTGAAGGTAACCAAAGAGACACTGTAAACACAGAGAATGTTTCCAGGATATGAGTCTGTGTGAACTTGACTTCACACACTCAGTGAAATCCACCAAAACACCAGATAATTAAAGTGCCCCTGTTATGCTATGTTAAAGGTTTCTAATTATGTTTTGGAGGTTTGCCAAAACAAAAGGTTTACATGCATCAAAGGTCAAAAAACACTTTCTCATAATATACATTGCACATCACCACATGTTTCAGTGATTCTCAAACGACTTGGAAGTCATTGGAAGAATGAAAGAAGATCGCAACGAGGACTTGAGCTGGACGTTTCTCAGTGATACACTACTCACTTTGAGGTACATTATGAGATGTTGGAGCTGTAATTCCTCACCATCAGCTTTAACAAGTGTGTGTCCATCAACAAACCGATGCATGTGCGGCAACTGTATCGATAACAGCGCATACGTTAGCCCAACGCTAACGTGAATGACTGATGTAACATTAAAGTTTGCAAAACAAATCTTGCTCCATCCTTTATCTTTACTCAAAGTAGTAAGAACGACAGAGAATCTGCATTAATAGACACAGTTTTAGGTAATAGTGAGTTAGCCGGTTAGGCGGTAACGAATTTAAAGTAATATGTGCTTTATAACAGAGCCTCAACAAGGTGCGGGATTTTGTCCCCAAAAGTTCCGCATTCACAACGCAGTGATTATATCACACATCTGAACTATAACTTTAATATAATAAAACCCCAAACAATTACACTTGCAACCAATACATGTTCAGAATACATATACTTTCTGCTTAAAATAATCGTAAAATGCAAAATAACAATACCAATTAAGTATAGTAAAAAATATTTAAGCATAAACGTAACAAATCTTTTGAAGGAAAAAAAGTAGTTTAAATAGTATAAACTTAAATACAATTATAAAATGTTACAATGTTTGTTGAATAGTTTTATTTATCATATTTATGTTTTATTTTTGTAATGTGTTTTTGTTAAAAACATTGTTTATGTTACAATATTGTTTTGAACTGCTCATTTACAATGGTTAGCTTACCATAACTGTTTTCTTTTCTTTCTTTTTTTTTCTTTTTTCTTTTATTGTATTAAATCCAGACCAAAAATCCTAATAATCAAACTAAATCATAATAATTATTCATGTTAATAATAATATAGGGACTCCACAACAACAACAAAAACATTCAAAAACGTATTGTCCCTGTTTTTTTTTATCAAAATATAATAACAAATGAGATTTTAGTGATATTTTGACCACTCAAATAGGAAATGTCCCCGGTTTCCATTTCAGAAATATGGTCACTGTTTTCACTACATTAGTTTCAATCACTACATTTTAGTGATGAGAAATATTTGCAATACATTTAGTCATGGATTATTATCAATTAAAATGTTCAAAATAGTTTCTTTTTTTCAAATGTTTGAATTTTCTATGTGTTTATCTGTTCCAAAGTTGAATAAATCAGACACTGATGGCACAAATATGTCACAGGGGGTACATCACTTTAAAAAAAAGGCTGAGAACCACGGTTCAGAGTGAAATCTTTCTTTTGGGAGACAGTAACTTTATTTATCGTGCTCTTTCGACTTTACAACTTTGTAGAACGTTTACATTCACAGACAGCTCTATTACACACTGCATAAAAGGGAATATTCAAAAAAGCATAATGGGGCACTTTAAATGTCACTGAGCAAAAATGATGACATTTTCAGCAGATACAGACAATTGATCTAATGCTATAAAATGACTTTTCAAGGAACTTAAGTGTCCATATATGTTTGAGAGAGCACTGTACAGTGCATACTGTTTAGTATTATTTTATAAAATAGTATGTGGGATTGTGCAGTGTGCAATGACACATGCATCATGTGAGGTCATGTGTTATGTTTAATTCACTGAATGATATTCTGGTCATCTCAGAATCTTTGTGTAAAATGTCTTAACTTTTGAAGCTCAACTCTTGTTGAAATTACATACTTCAGTTCTAGTAGGAGTAGTAGTATGTAATTACAAATGTATTTATCCTACTTATAAAATGAATTGTTTAGTATCCTGCAGCTAAATAAATTATCTGTTGCCCGGGGACCTGTTTCATGAACATTTGAGTCCATTTTATGAGCTTTTTGCTCTTTACATAGTTATCATTCTAGAGAAAACTCAATAGTGCTGCACTGTGGGAGAGCATCTTCCTTTCAACAGCCATTTTAAAAATGTGTGCACCTCTGCTGCTGGTGAGACCTTTGCCCCTGTGTCTTTGTGTTTGTGTGAGTGATTCCTCTTGATGCGCATGGCTGATCCGGTGTTGCTGCACCGTTAATGAGAGCTTTTCAATCCAAAAGCTGTGACTTTGTTTGAAACTTTTGTCATTTGTCATTGTGAAATGCAGCTCCCCTCCACTCACACAGCATTTGACTATCTGGCTGTCTGCCTAGATGCTATTAAACCCTGGTTATCTGAGCTCAAATAAGAGAAAGGTCCTGTAGGACAAGAGCAGGGTGTTGAATGACAATGACACTGCTGCAGTGATTGACTCGTGTGTGTGCGTGCGTGCGTGTTTGTGGGCTTCTCGGTCTCTATTCCATCATGACAATTTATCACTTCTGCCTGTATACGGCTACTAGCTGTGCACTGTAACCTAAATCATAGCCAATGGCCAGGCATAGACTTCATCACATACAGCACTACAGTTTTTGGAAGCAAGTTTATGGTTACAATGGCTTTAAAACAAGTATTCATTTTAAAACTTTTTATATATATATTTAGTGGTCATTTGAGCTAATAATCACCTAGCAACCATCCAAAATACCACACTAGCTAGTGTATATTGGATATTTTGTCACAAGACATTCTGACATTGGTTCTCTTTAGCCGGAGAATATTTGCTGATAATTCAAAACTCTCTGCGATTTGATAATAATTTGATTGAGGGGCCTGTAATTGATAAATCAACATTGCAATATTATGTGCTTGTTTTAAACTTTAAACCCTTTATTTCAAACTATGCTGCGATTTATCCAGTTGTCATATTCATGTAATTTTCACTGTGTGCTGTATGTTAAATTAATGTTACCTTGTTATTTGAAAAAATATATATATATGATTCCCGATGCACACAAATTTACTAGATTACTGAATGCCCTGTTGGTTACAGTACTTCCGTCTTATTCATATTTTTAACAGTTTATTTATGAAAAATACTGTACTAGGATTAGGACTAGTATCGAGAAGTTGTCATCTTTACAGATTTATTTTGAATTAATTTTCAAAGAATTTATTTCTAATGCATTAAATATTAAATAAAATAAATATTACACACACATATATATATATATATATATATATATATATATATATATATATATATATATATATATATATATATATATATATATATATATATATATATATATATATATATATATTAATCTGCTTCATATCAGCCATTGGACACCCTGCACTCTAAGATATCGAATCGGCATAAAAAAATCAATATTGGTCGAGCACTAATATTGATGTACTGTATCATTATACCCCTACTAGCAACCACTATAGCGCTGTGGTCTCAACTGTTGCAGGGGTAAAAATCTAAATCAATGTAAAAATCTAACAAAAAGTAATGATTCATGTTCAGTCTGAAGGTTTTCTCTCTTTTGGTGCACACAAAGATGTTTTATCCCAAATTTGGCACTTTGAAAGCATGTGAAGCGTGGTTCTCTCACAGGAGGAGGACACACATCTAAGAGGGAAGATGCTTTGGTCAGCTTTAGTCATCCTTCATTTAGTCTCAGTAAAATAATGAAGAGAAATAATGGAAAAAAAACTTTAGTTATTGCTTTGAGACGGTGATGTAAAAATAATAATTAAAAAACATTGAATATATACCACCAATTTGTGATATCTCCAATAACAACAAATAACACACAATTCATAATAAAATGCATATTCAATCTTCATTCACTTTTCATTCCTGTGCTCATGTCCAAAGTGCGCACGCATAAAGCTGCCTCTCAAACAGCTTGTGAGTGCCAAATGTATTTCTTTTTCGCAGTTTGTTGCGGACAAATACACACAAAAATATTGTTGCATTGTCCGACTTGCTGAGAATTCACATAAACAGTTGCTTTTTTCCTAAGTGAACGTAAACTGTTGAGAAAGAAAATGCATGTGCAACAGTATATTGGATCCATACATCAGCTCTTAAAGGGTAACTTCATTGATTTTGCATTAAAGTCCCAGTGAACCGGAAGTTGCAACTGATTTTATTTCAGTGCTGTGACGTATTTCCAAGCGAAACGGAATATTGAATAGAGGCCAGGGTTTTACTTCAGCGCTCCTCCTCTCCATCTCACGCTCATAGCAGACTAACGGTTGGAGGGGAGTGGTTAAGGATATTCAAACCCAAGCCGTCACACAGTCGTCATCGGAAAGGGAACGCCATTCAAGACCAGAAGTTACTTTTCAGATTTTGATTAAAGATTACCATGGCAAAAAAAATTTTTTATGTGTATTAACTTGCACGGATTAGTTGTTCACCCTAAGACCTGTAATATGGGCTAACAAAGTAAATAAGATGGATTTTGATTTCATGAGGACTTTAAGCTTTGTATCAGTAGAAACCCCATAGTATATTTGAATTATGGTACTTTCCCCCCTCATATCCCCCTGAGACGAGAGAATTATGCATTTTATTTCTGGAAAAAATCCTCATATGACGCAAATATCATCATTTTGCATCATCTGAGGATTTTTTGGCCAGAGGCTAAACACTACAGCCAGTAGAAGGAGCTGTTCCGCATGTTATCAACCCGCCCACAGGGGAGAGATCTCACACACAGAATGTAAATACGCTCGGCTCGGCCTCGGGCATTCATAACGGAGCGATGCAGAGCAAAGTGAGTGTTTCAACTTTTCAATGAATTCCTATGAAAGTTTAGCTTCCATATGCGATCAGAAAATGTGCCAGAGGGTGTAGGGAGTGGCCTCGTAGAGCAGCGAATCAAGTGCATTCTGGGAGTTGTTGTCTTTCATCCACATCAGACAAAAATACATTTTCTGTCTTTTCTCAGTCTAGAAGGCACCAAATTCAAAAATAAGTTCACATTTCTACTACATAAATGACAGTTTAAATACACATTCATCTTCCCAGCACTGAAGTGCCCCTTTAAGGTGACAGCCGTCCAATATACCTGCTGCTGTCCGTGTTTTAATGTTAATCAATCAACAAAAGACAAAGAGAAAATCCCTCACCACTCTTGACTGAATAACTTTGTAACTTCTGTATTTATCTGTACAATGAAGTCAAGTTGTTTCACTTTGCAGTTTCTGTAGTATACCTGAATAGCCCTACTACTGTTAAACCTACCTGAAAAACTTCAAACAATTATTATTATTATTTTTTTTATTAGTAATTTGTTTATTCGTTATTATTTTATTGCTGTTTACGTGTCTTTTTTTATTTAATTCAAAGTTTGCAATCAAGCTATCTTGTGCAATTACAACAAAATTACCAGAATGTAAACTCAAATACATCGAGTGAGCAAACATTTAGATGAGATAGTTGTAATGGTAATTGAAGAGGTCAGATGCAAAAACTTCTAAGTCCGTCTGAAATGTTTTCTTTTAAAAGAGATTTTTTTTTTTTTATCAGGCTCCTTTAGGTTTAGGTTCAGTCATTTCATGTCTTCTGATTGGTTTCTGTGGACTTAGAGGATTTTGCTGACAAAGGAAAGTGGTGTTTAGCGGTTTCTGCCAACCTGTATTTCTGAACGGGCTGACGTTGAGATTTAGAGGATTTGAAGTGAAAGTGTCTGATGAACGTATACTATGTGCGGAGAACATTTGCTCAATATCATCTCATTTTTTTTGACAGAGGTAGCGTTTAGTGGCGTTTGCATCTTAACTCTTCAATCGAGCAATGTTTATATATGAATAAAATGTCATAATTTAAAGTGATCTCTTCAGAAGTTATTGAAGTTATAAATTCCAGTATAATGACAACACTATGTAGGGTGCCACAAATTTTTTAACATTTTCAAAGCATGTCGTGACTCACTTGAAATCCACATATAGCAAACTTTCCTCATATATATAGTGCTTGAAATGAGACTACCAAGACACAATTGTTCAATTTCTTTTAAATAACTCCTGCTCTCTTGAAAGGCAATTAAATTGTCATCAGAAAGCTCATTTTCTGATTCATACTTCTCAGAGCGATGAACGTGTTTATTAGTCGTGCCAGAACCTCAAACGTGAGACGGTGTGCTGATTGCGGCCGTATAATCACTTTCAGAGTTTCTCTGCTCATGTAGGCGTTTCACTCACCGTTTATTGAACGATCTTTACAATGATCACACAAGACCACCCCCGCTAACTCCCCTCAGAGAGAGAGAGAGAGAGAGAGGAATTGGTCATGGTGTTGATAATGTGGGCACCATTCTGCCTCTCTATTGCTATTTAGACAGACCCATTACTGTAATGCACCACCCAATGGGGAATAAAAGAGAAGCAATTTCTCTTTCTTTATCTCACTGCCCTCCTCTCTTCTCCTGAATAATAAAAAGACCAGGCATTCAGGCTGGAGTCTCACTAATTTGGTTTGAGAGTTTAGTGTCCTTCTCACCTTACTACCACCAACAGAATACTCAAACCACTTGTAAATGAAGAGGTCAGAGTATAAGGCCTGTTTCTAAACACTGGATTTCACTGTAAAGATCGGCTCGTTCAGGGCAAATGCTCAACACAAAAGCATTTGTACTTTCTTAATGCATGTTCCTAACTGTACATTGGAATTTCAAACATTGGAATATGTATTAAAAAAAGAAAATGCTAGTTTAGTCTTTCTACTTTAAATACATGTGTTATGCGCCATTTCTTTGTAATTATTCATAAAATGTACTAGCTGAAAGATTTATCCATGCACTATTTTAGAAAATAACCTGTTTAGTGCAAGCTGTGACCATGGAATGCATCTATAGCATGCAAACACTGGAGTGTGTTGAATTTTATGTTCGTCCTATTAAACAGTTTTATGAACAATAACATTAAAAAGAGTTCACCTTCTCTGAACATGTTGTCTATTTCTTGTGTGAATCTGTAGCACGGGTAGTGAGCATAATAACACATCCTCTGTTCAGATTCTTTTTCGCAGACATGAAGACAGAGCGCTACTGGAGGTAAGCCATGCATCCATAATTAATGAGAATAAATGGCCGGGCTGTTGTGTCTCGATCGATGTTAAGATGCTTGATGTTTAGGGACAGAGGGCAAGAGGCTGGCTTCCTGGATGCTGTCCGTTTATTTGACTTCATGCTGGTTCCATATGGGCAGATCTGTAAGGGGGGTGGAGTGCTTATCGGCATTATGCTGTGCAACAGGAAATTTATCTGTTTCTTGGTCTGCTGTTATTGTTTATTTTGTGTTTTGCCTTCTTGTCAGATCTTGTGAGCTGTCAGATGGAGAAATTGCAGCGCTTAAATTAGCACCTAATGTTAAGTTGCAAACAGTGTGTCTCACAACTGATCCTGCCTGACATACAGAATAAACACACAAACCACGGCGCAGCTGATCATCTGGTTTCGGAGCTGTTGATGCTCATTAATCCTGTGATATGTCAGCGGGCAGATTAACGCTGTCCTCGCTCCAGGCGGAGGGATTTGGGTGGCATGTTTGTGGTCGGCTGCTTGGCCTGTGCGCTGCAAACATGCAGACCCGTTATACATACTTAGCATACTTTCTTAGGTGATTCTTAAATTAGGGAATTTTTAGCTACTTGTTTCAGCTACGCCATCAGATCCTGAAATAAATATGAAACATCCGATCACGCTCTGTGGAGTTCGGCCTCGGTGTGTGTGATAATAATTGGAGAAACATTTGAATTAGACTTAAAGGGGGACATATTATGCAAAATTCACTTTTATAAGGAGGTTGAACACAGATGTTTGTCTACAGTGTGTGTAAACAACCAGCCTATAATGGTAAAAGTCCACCCAATACTTTTTTTTTTTATAATCCCCATCAATCATTATCAATCTCTCATAATACGCTGTTTCACATTTACTACTCTTATGTAAGAGTAGGGAAACCCCGCTAGGGGTGAGCGATATAGCCTCAAAATTACATCACGATATTTCAAGAATATTTGCGATAATGATATTTATGACGATATAGAAAAAAATATATGGAACAAAGTTTTGTTGGTGATTGCAGCTGGCTGGCAGCAGCATTTATTAGTGTAAACAAAATGAAGGGCATTTTACATCCTTTTCCAATGAGCTACTGTCATTGATGACAGAATACTGAATTCCAAGTGTAAATCTATTGTCATAAGGTGGCAGCAGCAGCATTATAGTCACACAGCATGAGTCTAATGTAAGTAAAGTCAAAAAGTAGCCTTGGTACAAGTTGGGAGTGTTTTCACTGGAAATCTTAAGTAAAAGTATAACATGACTCCTTAACATTTTATTTGAACAATAATTAAAGAAATTTATGCCATGGTCTGTCTGAATATTATATTCTGATACGGTACATGTAGTTCCAATTCAGATGAATCACCGTTCTATATAAATGCTCTGTTTTCATTGAAACGTGCGCACACACAGGCCTACGTCACTCACATACAGAGAGTGGAGATCGCGCTGTGCATTCAGGAGCACAGAAACTTGTTATCAATGCAGCCCCGCAACTTTTAGCAATAAAATAGCTACACTCCAAAAAAAAAAAAGGTTCTATATGGCACCAAAAATCGTTCTTGGCTCATAATCATAGGGGAACCTTTTAAGTGCTATATAGCACCAATTTTGGTGCTTCAGAGGTTCTTCACCGGTTCTTTGACTAAGGTGCTATATAGCACCGCTACCATATACAGAACATGTTAAGATATGGTGCTATACAGCACTGTGTTTCCTCTATGATTACGGCGAAGAACCATTTTGGTGCCATATAGAACCTTTTTTTTAGAGTGTAAGCTACTGGATCACTACATTATATTTCTCAGCAACGATGGGGTTACATCACTATTTTTAAGTAATAGACGCAGTCACACAGGTCCGAATCTCTCTCTCGGTAGCCTAATTAGTTCAAATAAATGCTATGATTCATTCATTCAAATAAATGTGTAAGGCCCGTGAAACTGGTCCAATCTGCCGGTTCGCCAATACACGGGGAAGGTCACACTCACACGTGTTCTGTCCTCACTCATGCGAAGTATTGGTTGGTTAAATTTGTAATATATTAATCATATATTTACTCGTTTATTTCATCTGACTCCATAAATGAAAGGTTTTAATAATATCTGTGCCTCACTAAAAGTGAGCGAATGTTTGACTATTCATTTTAACCATTAAGTGAACAATGTCCAAAATCAGTTAGAATAATCAAATGTAACAATTTATTATGTCAGGTAAATGTATCATGCCAATTTCATAATCAATTCAAAGATAATCGATACAAAACATCAAATGCTCAGGAATAGAGAGAAGATGCAAACCCAACTTTAAGAAATGCGTGAGGCTGAGAGATTTCTTTCTCTCAGCCTCACGGGCCGATCTGAAGTACAGGAAAGGCCCCGAACTCTCTGCTCTATCTCATTAAATAGTCAGAAACATGTGCTAACAAAAGAAATTTGCATGCAGTGGTCGCACCTTCATGGGGGTGGGTAACCATTTGCTGAAGAAAACCACCTTCCTTTCTAAGTCAGTTATCCATAAATTCTTTAAACTTTATTACCTTTTGTTTTATCTATCTGGATATGAGATACCTGTACCACTCACTTTGAGACATTTCAAATGACACCAAAAACATAACAGTCAATGATAAAACATTCACATTAAACCATATTCTTGTGTGAGTTCTTAGTAGTTTGTGGAAGTGAGGTTGTGTCTCAGAACAGGGCCTCAACCAGTATTTTCAGTCTTACAAATGTAATATAACAGACTACTTTATCTCTGTGTCTGATTCAAAGCGAGCAGAATGCTGGATCTAACGCACCGTAACTGATAAAAATAACCGTCAATTTTACCCTTCCAGTCAAATATTGTGCTGCAAACTTCAATAACAGCTTTAAGTTGTCAATGCTGTGTCAGTTGTCAAGAGGTCTGACCTCTTGTACCCGAGTAGCTCCATTTTTAGGTACTAAATCGTCATCGGAGGCTGACATGCTGCTCTTACTCACAGACAGATGTTGTTGTTGTGCGCTCTAGGGAACGTAAATGTGCCGTACGTCATTGCGTCGCTATATCGTTGATAACGCGAGATGACACTTTTATCATGTAAGAAATTATACCGGTGTTATCGTGGACAGTATGATATGGCACACCCCTAAACCCCGCCCATGACTGTTGATGATCTGCCCTTTTAGCATAGACACACCCCTGAGTGAGAAGCACAGAGACTGCCATTTCTGTTTACTCGCTTTATCAGCTAGCTAGAGCATTACAATGTCTGCGCCAAAAAACATTGCAAATTGTGAAAACACTCTTGTGGAGTTGTTCTTTTGCTATTTGATCAAATATATTTAATCTAAATATGTCTCTCATTCGCCGCTATAGAAGTGTACCCAACCATGACGATTTTCGCTTCTGAGAAACCCGGAACTGTGAAAGGGTGAAATTCGTTGATTAGCCGTTAGTGTAAAGGGGGTGAAAGTTACTTTCAGACTAGTCTCAGCCTTAGACGTCACGCCCACGGACCGTGGACTGAACGTCTGATGGCACAGTTTTCTGGAAACACTGCAAGAGTTTCGAAGTGGTCATCTGATTGGTTGGATTCTACAGGATGTCCGCAAGACGTTTGTTGCGTTCTTTAACGGTCCTTGCAGAATGTTTAGGGCCTTTATGAGTTAAGCAGGTTCAGTCTCAGAAGACTAATGTGTTGTCTCTGCTGCTTTGATCCAGTTGCAGTAGGTTTTTTTCCATATACAAATACTCCTTTAAGGAAATGCTGGTGTTTTTTGAGTCTTTTTTTAAACCCCAATTCAACTTTTTATGATTAATGTATTTATACAGCAACAGACCAAAGCTTCTGTTAGAAATGTTTTGCATCATGCATGAGAATTTTTTTTTTATTACGCATGAACTCCTGAGATGAGATTTTTCCATTCAGTGGTTTCTTAAGATGAAATGTCCAATTGAAACGTTCATGCAAATTTGAGACAGTCCATAATAGAGCAATAGAACCGACCCAAACTCAAAGTGGATGCCATTTATGGGGGGGGGGGGGGGGGTATGCTGGGATGGAAGTAGTGTTATTTATACACCCATGATTGGCAGATTACATGAAAAGATACCTCAGTGTCCTGTGTGAGGCAGAGTGTGGGCAGAAACTTTGGGAGCCAGATTGCTTTGCACTGCCTCAAGAACACACATGAAAGTCAACACGGTAAATATTGCAGGAGGCCAGCATGCAAGCAGGCACAAAGAACCTTGTGTGACTGTGAATATGTGATGCCTGTCTTGTGAGACACATCCAGGGTCGGAGGTCATCAGGCAGGGTGACTGTCTAATAAATCAGTCATGAGCTGAAGTTTGACCTCAGGTGTTTCAGGGGAGTCTGATGTATATACCGAACCAATCATCTTGAGGTGTGAATAAGACTGTGTTTGAATATCGTCATGCACCATCAGTATGTGTGTGTGTGTGGGTTTGCTTAACTAATTTAAGGACAAAACTGTCCACGGATATGCATATTTCTTTCTTTCTTTATACACAACCATTTAAATGTTTGTCTGTAAGAATTTAAATGTTTTGAAAAGTCTCTTCTACGGGCCAATGCTGCATTTATTTGATCAAAAATACAGTAATAACTTAAAAGTAACTAAAATAACTTTTGCTATTTGAATATATTTTAAAATGTGATTTATTTTTTTGATAAATGCTGAATGAATTTTTAGCATCATTACTCCACTCTTCAGCATCACATGATCTTTTAGAAATCATTCTAGTATATCGATTTGCTGCTCAAGAAACATGTATTATTATAGAGTGCAACAGTCAGGTTCTGGAGGTAAAAACTCCATTCCTTTTCTCCATAAGGAAATAGATTTTTAACTTTGACTTATAACCTTTTAAAGACAGCCCTACTGTGAGATCTGAGGTTGATAATCAATGGTATTTGCTTCTGCTGAAGCCATCAGCCGGTATTATTTCAGCTTATTTTATAACATAATTGTATTTAACTGAGGAATTCTAAAAAAAAAAAAAAAAAAAAAAAAACTAGATAGATAGATAGATAGATAGATAGATAGATAGATAGATAGATAGATAGATAGATAGATAGATAGATAGATAGATAGATAGATAGATAGATAGATAGATAGATAGATAGATAGATAGATAGATAGATAGATAGATAGATAGATAGACGGATGGATGGATGGATGGATGGATGGATGGATGGATGGATGGATGGATGGATGGATGATAAACAGACAGACACAAATAGATGATAGATGGATAGATAGATAGATAGATAGATAGATAGATAGATAGATAGATAGATAGATAGATAGATAGATAGATAGATAGATAGATAGATAGATAGATAGATAGATAGATAGATAGATAGATAGATAGATGGATGGATGGATGGATGGATGGATGGATGGATGGATGGATGGATGGATGGATGGATGGATGGATGGATGGATGGATGGATGGATGGATGGATGGATGGATGGATGGATGGATGGATGGATAGACACGGATGGATGGATGGATGGATGGATGGATGGATGGATGGATGGATATGTTGACAGACAGATAGATGGATAGATAGACAGACAGACACACACACACACACACACACAGATAGATAGATAGATAGATAGATAGATAGATAGATAGATAGATAGATAGATAGATAGATAGATAGATAGATAGATAGATAGATAGATAGATAGATAGATAGATAGATAGATAGATAGATAGATAGATGGATGGATGGATGGATGGATGGATGGATGGATGGATGGATGGATGGATGGATGGATGGATGGATGGATGGATGGATGGATGGATGGATGGATGGATGGATGGATGGATGGATGGATGGATGGATGGATAGGTTGACAGACAGATAGATGGATAGATAGACAGACATACACACACACAGATAGATGGATGGATGGATGGATGGATGGATGGGTGGATGGATGGATGGATGGATAGATAGATAGATGGATAGATAGACAGACAGACACACACAGATGGATGGATGGATGGATGGATAGATAGATAGATAGATAGATAGATAGACAGACAGACAGACAGACAGACAGACAGACAGACAGACACGGATGGATGGATGGATGGATGGATGGATGGATGGATGGATGGATAGACACGGATGGATGGATGGATGGATGGATGGATGGATAGACACGGATGGATGGATGGATGGATGGATGGATGGATGGATGGATGGATGGATGGATGGATAGGTTGACAGACAGATAGATGGATAGATAGACAGACAGACACACACACACACACGGATGGATGGATGGATGGATGGATGGATGGATGGATGGATGGATGGATGGATGGATGGATGGATGGATGGATGGATGGATGGATGGATGGATAGATAGATAGATAGATAGATAGATAGATAGATAGATAGATAGATAGATAGATAGATAGATAGATAGATAGATAGATAGATAGATAGATAGATAGATAGATAGATAGATAGATAGATAGATAGATAGATAGATAGATAGATAGATAGATAGATAGATATGGAAAGTTGGCATAAACCTCATGTGAAGTCAGAGAATCTTTTGGCAGGCTCTACTTTCTGAACACGCTGCATCAGACGAGGGTGGCCATAATGACATCAATGCTGCTGACATCAATGCCATGAAGCGAGAGAGCGCAAGAGAATTAGAGAAAGAGAAAATGACAAGGTCCCCTGGACAGAAACTGGTACCATGACAGTTCTGCCAAAGAAATGATGAAGACATTGTCTCCAGCGCAGGCGGCAGTTTACATTATGCATCTGTAGCCAGAGACAGAAGTAAACAAAGCAGCCAGTGCACGTTATGATATATCTGTTGTTCCCTGCGGAGCGCTGGATGGCTGGAATCTTTAATTACGCTCCGTCAGCTCTCTGTTCCTCTACAGGAACGCTTGCACCAGGGGATGGCGGTGGACAGGGAGCTCAATTTGTTTTGGTTGCCATGGCTCGTATTCTGTCAGAGCATTTAATTATGCTTTCGATACATCCTCCGAGATGAAGCTCTCATGGCTTATAAACTGTTTATTGTTATCTCAAGTACAGCCAAGCTGAGAGCTTAGGCAATAGGGGAAATAGAATTCCCCCCATATTGCCCGCATTTATTGTTTCTCACCATGAGGGACGTGACCCAGTGCACATGGAGGAACATTACTTGTACTGTCCTGGAGGTCTAGCTCAAGGCAGGGTTTAGACACTGTTAAAAGATCTGCTTCTAGCAAGGACAGCTGTATAGCTCAGTGATTGCTCCTTCATAGCTCAGGAGACTTAAAGGAATAGATCATCCAAGAATGTCGTTCCAAACATAGTCCATAATAACCCGGGTGACACATAAGGAGTCAGAATGCTCAAGATTCTGTTTTCCATGCAAATAAAGATTTGAGATTTATATTGTCAAGCTCCAAAAATATATTCCATATGACTTGTGCACTATATTTCTGACATTCTGAAGTCGTTTGCTATGAGAGTGCAAAGAAAATACAGTACAAATGATTTTTTTTAATACAAAATACACATTTTCGAAGAACTACAGCTCTTTAGTTCTCAGTTAAATGAAATAAAATCTCGGAAAAATTTGATGAGTTTGTTTGAGTTTGAAATGAGACCTGCTTTTTGATTGCAAAATTTAGTATCTTGAGACAAACTCTTTGTTTTATCTGATTGCTGTCAAGGGCAAACAATAGTTATTTTATTGTAATGTTTCTCTCTCTCTCTCTCGCAGGCATGCCCAGTTTCATTAAGACTCCTGAAGATCAGACAGGCATTTCAGGAGGGGTGGCGTCTTTCGTGTGCCAGGCGGTCGGGGAGCCCAAACCACGAATCACCTGGATGAAGAAGGGCAAGAAAGTCAGCTCACAGCGCTTTGAGGTGGGTTTGAAATAATGAGATGTGCTTTGTTTGTGCCTGCGCTCTGATCAGATGTGATGTGGAGCATCATATGGGAAATCTCCCTGCTTTCTGCCAGCTGTTCTTTTACCAGAACATTAAATCAGATGCAACAGAGATCTACTATTTCTTCTCACCAGTGGCTTCAAGACATCTCATATTATACTGCAGCACTCTTTGATTAAGATCATGTGTGAGAGGTTTTCAGCTTTTATCATGACCTGCTCTGGGCTCTGGAGTGTTGAGTGTTTCTTTGAGTTCATACATCAGTGCTGATATCTGTACTGCAGAGAGTATGCTGAACTGACCAACACAAGTGTAACATAGATATGATGTGTAGTGACGTGAGCTCAAATGATGTGTGGTCTACAAGTACTGCAGGCTTGATCACAGGTTAAAAACGATGGTCACTAAGGTGGCAGGGAGATGTATTTTTAATAAGACAGCAAGGCCAAAAAATGCTGACGACAAAAAAGAGAAATGCCACACTTCTTTTTGGACTGGAAAATTAAAGGTGCTGTACAAGAGAGATTAAATTCTGCCGAACATAGCTACTCCGTTAAACTGTCCCCATTACTTCAACCAGTCCAAAACATGTCAGAAAACTCACACACAATGAATTGTTTTCTCATTGGCTGGGCTCTTTCTTTCACGGATACTGCAAGACAGGACATCTATGCCAGTCACAATTGTCAGATATTATTGTTTATCAAATAAATGCACTCTTTGTGAGCATAAAAGACTTATTTTAAAACCATTTAAGGGGTCCTATTATAATGTTCCACTTTTTCAAATTTAGTCAGTGTGTAATGTTGCTGTTTGAACATAAAAATGATCTGCGAGGTTACAAAGCTCAAAGTCCACTCCAAAGTGAGATATTTTATTTAACAGAATCCCCTTTTTTAAGAACTACAAGAACGGCTCGTTTGGACTACAACGCAATTTTTTTGGATCTTATGAAGTTACTCATTTAAATAATCCCCACCCAGAATGGTGCGAGACCTGGTTGAGCTGCATTAGAGAAGACAGCGTTGTTGCTTTGTCTAAGAGACATTGTTTTTTTCCTCGTTTACCAAACTTATTTGTTTGACCTTCCTAATGTAGCGTTCACACCGGACGCAAATTATTTTGGACAAAGTTGGATGCTTGAACATTTTGAGTTTACTCGCTTCATTCGCACACATTCACAACAGACTCGAATTCGTGTCATGGGAGGGGCTTCTGCCAGGCAGTTTGTCTCATTGAGAAATGGCTCACATGGGCTGTGTTTACATGTCTTTTTTTGTTAAAATTCTACTGTTAATGTGTGACAAAACATAGTTTTAAGACTTTTCAGGCGATAATGTAGTTGTTTAAAGCTCAAATCTGTGGTTTATTTATAAAAAGAGTGCCTATTTGAACATTTTATCTGGCGTTTTCGGGGTTGTGAGATCCAGGCGATCAGCGGGGCTCCGTGCTCGTTAACCCCGGCGAGAGCAGCCTTTCCTCGGCTAGACCTTCAGACATTTGTGGTGTCTCGAGCTATAATTCGTCTTGTGTTCATCTTTGGTGTCATGGATCTATAATTTGTTCCCTGGCAAATCGTTTAGGCTGAGGGCAAAGTGAAGTTTCATTACTTTTTTATTTTTAGGCTATTTAAGTTTACGTTACCGTTGTAGCCTACTAGCACTGACTTTGAATGTTTGACTGAATTGTTTGCTTTATTTCAAGCTTCTTATACATTTTACTTATACTTTTGTATTATTGATCATACATAAACTTGCATTTAACAAAAAGAGACTGGGTTGTGTTTCATGTCATTTAATGTTATCACAGTGATAATCATATTGTCTGAACCAGATATTAATATACAGATTTTCTCCTCATTGTTGTCACTACTAGAGCAAGCTTCTCATTGGTTAATGCGGCGCGAATATCCGGCAAAGTTCAGATTTTTCCACTCGGGCGATTCGCGCCTTTTGCGTGAATCACGCATCAAATGCTCAATTCGCTCAGTTTGCGCGAATCGCGCCACAGAATGTCTATTGCGTCTTTGCATTGACTTAACATGTAAATCACTCGTGCCATAAGGCTGACGAACTTAGCTAAAATGTATTTTAAACACTGTTTCTGATTCCTGGACATTACAACCCTAACATTTACAGTGTGCTGCACATTTTATGGAGAAATCAAGCATTCTGCGTTAGTTCAGGCAGGCCACGTAGTCAAGCTCCGCTATCAGCTGATTGGAAAAATTTCAACCCCACCCATATCAGCTGATCCAATTCCTATGCACTCAATCGGCAACTCTCAAACAGGGCGCCTTACTTAAGCGTAGCTTCACTTCAATCTGCCTGCTTGGCTGCTTCTGCTGCACGCTGCTTTGCAACCCAGCTCCACCCCAGCTCCTCCTTCAACTGCGTTTAACTTAATCAATGTCATTCTGTTGTCATTGATGCATACTCTGTTCTAAATGGGGGGGTTGTCCCCAGAATCTGCAGCTGTTCCCTGTCTTGGCTTTTCATGGAGCTCATGAAAAGGATGGGGAATTTAGAACAGAGCCATATTGCCAAATGTAAATTTTGCAAAATATGCCAATAAAAATTTGACTAAAAGTTTGTCTATGGTGTTTTTGACTTAAGTGGGCCTGACTGAACTCGCAGTTATGGAGGGGCGGGACATTTCCCGAACACGCGCTGAGAGCTGCCAATGACAACACACCGGGCCAGCTAACAAATCACAGCACATTTCGTATTTCAGAAGGAGGGGCTTCATGGAAATTGGTGTGTTCGAGCCAGACTGTGGAGAGAGGAGCTGTAATAATGTAAAATATGTGAAAAATAATGTCTTTTGAGCAACCAAGCATGAAAACATATTCTAGTACACTCCAAAAACTAAATCAAGACTTCTTAAAAGGGCATAATAGGACCCCTTTTAAAAATCTTACAGACTCCAAACTTTTGTACAGTAGTGTTAGTCTGGGTCAAAAGGTTGTAGGTTCAAACCAGTGTGTTGAGTAATGCATTCTGTAAAGGAGACAGATGTTCAAGAACCACTCTAAATAATGATTCAATAAAAAGAACAGATTCAT
The DNA here is from genome assembly GCA_023566225.1 of Romanogobio albipinnatus. NCBI lineage: Eukaryota > Metazoa > Chordata > Actinopteri > Cypriniformes > Gobionidae > Romanogobio > Romanogobio albipinnatus. The sequence goes on along the minus strand of CM042250.1, from coordinate 48,008,769 downwards.
AAGAATAATTTATTTTTGAATCAGTCTTTGTAGTTTTGTTCACCCATCACAGTAAGATTTATTTACTGTCTTGGATTTATTTCATTTATTGGTTTTGTTGCCCTTGTTATTTTGTTATTTTTATAAAAGACTGCAAACTCACAACTAAGCTAAAATTTAATTAATTTGACTGTTATATATTCAGTAGTGGTGTTTAACTATATCCATTGTTTCTGTGACCAAGACACTTACACCAGGTTACTCCAGGTGGATTGTACCTGGGATAACAGCACTGCAAAACTGATCACATCTTTTTAATGCAGAGCATTTTGTGAGTGCATGCCCTGATTCCACCCCAGATATAAGCAGACTCTCTATTCTGGCCTGAAACAGGCCAAAGAAAGGCTCATCTGGACCTGATGCTACTGCTGATGAGTCTATTGTGGCCTCTGTTTGGCCCCAGACAGTCAGATGCGACGGTTTTGGAGGAGTCAGTAGACGAGGTCTGACAGGTCATCCTGCTCTCCAGCCAATAGTAGAGTGCTCATCCCTCATTTCCTGGCACTGATGCAGTTTTTGCCTCAGCTGGCAGATTCAACAGCAGTACAGGTGGCAGTACAGGTGGCACAGGTACTGCTGTGGACACTTTAGGGTGACCAAATCTTGGACGGTCATCTGTCCTGCTGGTCTGCCTAAAACATGTTCTGCCGTGGATAATATACTAGTGACTGCCAAACATAAACATTCATAATCATCTTTAATTAATTAATAATTATTTTTGTTAATAATAATTAATTATAAATAATATATCATTATTATAAATATCATAGATATTAAGTGTCTAAAGTGAAGTCATAGAATGCGTGCGTGCGCGTGTGAGGCTTCATTGCAGTTTGGTACGGCAGAAATACATACATTCATTTTCAGTAGAACCCTGCATTTGGCCTGCATCACTTGCATTGCGGTGCATTTTAGGTGAAGCATCCGTTCGAAAAAAGTGAATTTCTTTGTGATTTTAAAATACTTGAAGGAAACGGTTCACTTTCAGCAGTTATTGTCTATGGGGCAGATTTATGTTTGTTTAACATCAGATAGGCTACAGATAAATGAACACAGTAGGCCTACATTACATTTATTTGAATGCATTAATGAGAGAGAGATTGTGTGTGTGAATTACTCATGCTCTATTCACTATGAAGCTGTGATTTGTACTTACTTCGGCAGTGGCTCAGTGGGCGGCAGTGGCTCAGTGGTTCATGTAGGTTGTCTACAAACCGGAAGGTTGGTGGTTCGATCCCCGGTTCCACCTGACCAAGTGTCGAGGTGTCCTTGAGCAAGACACCTAACCCCAGCTGCTCCCGACGAGCTGGATGGCGCCTTGTATGGCTGACACCGCCGTCGGTGTGTGAATGGGTGAATGTGAGGCAAGATGTAAAGCGCTTTGGATGGCCATTGGTCTGTTAAAAGCGCTATATAAATGCAGTCCATTTACCATTACCATTTTACTTCAAAGGTATTCAAATATATGCCTATAACGGTTGAGTTGAGTTTCTAAGCTACTTTAGTGACTTTACTTGAGTCACAGGACAGCGTTGACACTGCGTTTCTGCGCTGCTCTCTGCGCGCGATCTTCACGTGAAAAGAGGTCTGCCTTTAGGGCGCGCGTGCGTTGTCAGAGACGCGTCAAGGCTCGGCTCTCTGTGTCACAGAAAAAAGCTGAGCACTGAACGGAAGTTTTCCATATTGTTGTTTTTGAATAGTGCACAATCGCTTCAATGTTCAAACTGGCAAGCCTTTAAAAGCATTTACTTGACAAACTTTATGAGGACGAAAGTGAAGGCGATCTGACTTCGGGGCTTGCGCGCGCCGTCTATGTGTGTGTGTGTGTGTGTGTGTGGCAGCTATAATAACGGCAATCAACTTACCTGTATAAACTGTGTAAAACATGCAGTTACTATAGTGATTCTGGGCATCTAGAATCTAAACGAAATTCAAAATGTATCACGCACTATGGTGTGCTTCCTGAACACTGAACAGCAGTCTGTGTGAATCAGATCCCTGTGCGTATAGTGCGCGTCATAGGAATTTAACAAGGCTTCGAGGCAGAATTTTTGCCTCGAGGAATTTTTGTAATCGAGTAACTTGAAGAATCGTTTCAGCCCTACATACTATAACTGTTCCAAATAGTGAGCTGCCAACATAAGAAGTATTCACAATCCTCTTTAATAAATAATCAGACTTAATGGTGCAGTATGCAGTCTCCCAGAAATGTTGTTGAACACTGTTGATTTTTGTAATCAACCCAAACAAACCCACCCCGTCTTCATTGCTCCGCCTCTAAAATTCACGTGTACTTTACAGCCTGCAAATAACCGCCTCACTCTAAGCTGGTCTCAAACACGATCGCTGACATTCGAGGCCGGCA